>CM038144.1:25869898-27069898 GCA_021437245.1 Aegilops speltoides | reverse complement strand
TTTTATTCATGTAAACAGAACGACAATTATTCTCTGACTTAAATGAATAAATGTATTGTAATAAACATGATCTAATCATATCCATGCTCAGCGCAAACACCAAATAACATTTATTTAGGTTCAACAATAATCCCGAAGGTAGAGGGAGTGTGCGATGGTGATCATATCAACCTTGGAATAATTTCCAACACACATCGTCAGCTTCCTTTTAACTTGTCTCTGCAACTCCTGTTTTGTGTTACTAATCTTAACAACTGAACCGATATCAAATACCCTGGGGTTACTACGAACACTAGTAAAATATACATCAATAACATGTATATCAAATATACCTTTGTTCACTCTGCCATCCTTCTTATCCGCCAAGTATTTGGGGTAGTTCCGCTTCCAGTGACCATTTCCTTTGTAGTAGAAGCACTCAGTTTCAGGCTTGGGTCCAGCTTTGGACTTCTTAATGGGAGCGATAACTTGCTTGACATATTCATGAAGTTTCATTTCTTTCCCTTGCCCTTTTCTTGAAACTAGTGGTCATGTTAACCATCAACACTTGATGCTTCTTCTTGATTTCTACCTCCGCTGATTTCAGTATCGCAAAGAGCTCGGAAATCATTTTAGTCATTCCTTGCATATTATAGTTCATCACAAAGCTCTAGTAGCTTGGTGAAAGTGACCAGATAACTTTGTCAATCACTATCTTATCTGGAAGATTAACTCCCACTTGATTCAAGCGATTGTAGTACCCAGACATTTCGAGCACATGCTCACTAGCTGAGCTATTCTCCTACATCTTGTAGGCAAAGTATTTGTCAGAGGTCTCATACCTCTCAACACAGGCAAGAGCCTAGAATACCAATTTCAGCTCTTGGAACATCTCATATGTTCCGTGGAGTTCAAAACATTTTTGAAGTCCCGGTTCTAAGCCGTAAAACATGGCGCACTAAACTATTAATTAGTCATCATATCGAGCTTGCCAAACGTTCATAGCGTCTGCATCTGCTCCTGCAATAGGTCTGCCACCTAGCAGCGCATCAAGGACATAATTCTTCTATGAAGCAATGAGGATAATCCTCAGATCATGGATCTAGTCCACATCATTGCTACCATCATCTTTCAACTTAGTTTTATCTAGGAACATATAAAAAATAGGGGAACTATATCGCGAGCTATTGATCTACAACATAGATATGAAAACTATTAAGACTAAGTTCATGATAAATTAAGCTCATTTAATCAAATTACTAATGAACTCCCACTTAAATAAACACCCCTCAAGTTATCTAAGTGATACATGATCAAAATCAACTAACCCATGTCCGATCATCACGTGAGATGAGGTAGTCTTCAATGGTGAACATCTCTATGTTGATCATATCTACTATATGACTCACGTTCGACCTTTCGGTCTCTAGTGTTCCGAGACCATGTTTGTACATGCTAGGCTCGTCAAGTTTAACCCAAGTATTCCGCATGTGAAAAATTGTCTTACACCCGTTGTACGTGAGCGTAGAGTCTATCACATTTGGTCATCACGAGGTGCTTCAAAACGGCAAACTTTGACAATGGTGCATACTCAGGGAGAACACTTTTATCTTGAAATTTAGTGAAAGGAACATCTTATAATGCAACCGTTGTTCTAAGAAAAATAAGATGCATAAAGGATAAACATCACGTGCAATCAAAATATGTGGCATGATATGGCCATTATCATATTGTGTTTCTGATGTCCATCTCCAAAGCATCGTCATGATCTCCATTGTCACCGGCTCAACACCTTGATCTCCATCGTTGTGTCGGGGTCGTCTCGCCAACTATTGCTTCTACAACTATCGCTAACTCATAGTGATAAAGTCAAGCAATTACATGGCGCTTGCACTTCATACAATGAAGAGACAACCCTAAGGCTCCTGCCGGTTGTCGATATTACAAAACATGATCATCTCATACATCAACATATATCATATCATATCTTGACCATATCACGTCACAACATGCCATTCAAAAACAAGTTAGACGTCCTCTACATTGTTGTTGCAAGTTTTATGTGGCAGCTACGGGCTTCTAGCAAGAACCGTTCTTACCTATGTAAAAATGACAATGGTGTTTCATCAAGTTTGTTGTTTTAACCTTCTTCAAGGACCGGCCATAGTCAAATTCGATTCAACTATTGTAGGAGAAACAGACACCCGCCAGCCACTGCTTCCTCTTGAGCTTGCGTTGGTTTTTCCCTTGAAGAGGAAAGGGCGATGCAGCAAAGTAGAGTAAGTATTTCCCTCAGTTTGAGAACGAAGGTATCAATCCAGTATGAGACAACGCACAAGTCACCGAATACCTGCACAAACAATCAACAAACTTGCACCCAACGCGATAAAGGGGTTGTCAATCCCTTCACGGTTACTTGCAAAAGTGAGATCTGACAGAGATAGATAAACGGTAAAGTAAATATTTTTGGTATTTTTGGTTTATAGATCGGAAAGTAAAAGATTGCAAAGTAGTAGATCGGAAACTAATATGATGGAAAATAGAACTTATATGATAGAAAAGAGACTCGAGGGCCATAGGTTTCACTAGTGGCTTCTCTCAAGATAGCAAATGATACGATGGGTGAACAAATTACTGCCGAGCAATTGATAGAAGAGCGCATAATTATGACGGTATCTAAGGAAATGATCATGAATATAGGCATCATGTCCGTGTCAAGTAGGCCGAAATGATTATCTATCTACTACTATTACTCCACACATCAACCGCTATCCAGCATGCATCTAGAGTATTAAGGTCATAAAGAACGGAGTAACGCATTAAGTAAGATGACATGATGTAGAGGATTTAACTCAAACAATATGATGAAAACCCCATCTTTTAATCCTCGATGGCAACAATACAATACGTGCCTTGCTGCCCCTACTGTCACTGGGAAAGGACACCGCAAGATTGAACCCAAAGCTAAGCACTTCTACCTTTGCAAGAAAAACCAATCTAGTAGGCCAAATTAAACCGATAATTCAAAAAGACTTGCAAAGATATCAAATCATGCATATAAGAATTCAGAGAAGACTCAAATTATATTCATAGATAATCTGATCATAAATCCACAATTCATTGGATCTCGGCAAACACACCACAAAAGAGTATTACATCGAATAGATCTCCAACATCGAGGAGAACATGGTATTGAGAATCAAAGAGAGAGAAGAAGCCATCTAGCTACTAGCTATGGACCCGTAGGTCTATGGTAAACTACTCAGGCTTCATCGAAAGGGCAACGGTGTTGATGTAGAAACCTCCATGATCGAATCCCCCTCCGGCAGGACGCCGGAAAAGGCCCCTAGATGGGATATCACTGGTACAGAAGGTAGCGGTGGTGGAAAAGTATTTTCGTGGCTCCCGCTGATGTTTTTGGGGTATAAGAGTATATATAGGCGAAGGAACTAGGTCAGGAGAGCTCCGAGGGGCCCACGAGGTAGGGGGGCGCGCCCTCCACCCTCGTGGCCGTCTTGTTGAGTCTCAGAATTCATCTCCAAGTCTCCTGGTTTGCTTCTGGTCCAAGAAATATCATCGCTAAAGTTTCATTCTGTTTGGACTCCGTTTGGTATTCCTTTTCTGCCAAACTCTAAAACAGGCAAAAAACAGAAACTGACACTCGACTCTCGGTTAATAGGTTAGTCCCAAAAATAATATAAAATAGCATATAAATGCATATAAAACATCCAAAATAGATAATATAATAGCATTGAACAATAAAAAATTATAGATACATTGGAGACGTATCAACCACCTTTATGCAAAACTAGTTGTGTGTCTGACGGTGGAACCAGTCTCATGTGCATGGACATGTAAGGTTGGTCTGGGCCGCTTCATCCCACAATGCCACCGAATAAAAATAACACGTTGGTGGTAAGCAGTATGACTATCACCACCCACAACTCTTTGTGTTCTACTCATGCATATCATCTACGCATAGACCTGGCTCGGATGCCACTGTTGGGAAACGTTGCATGGAAAACAAAAAAAAATTCTACGCACATGCAAGATCTATCCATGGAGATGCATAGAAACGAGAGGGGAGAGTGTGTCTACATACCCTCGTAGACTGTACGCGGAAGCGCTTGTTAATGTGGTTGATGTAGTCGAACTTCTTCGCGCTCCAACTGATCAAGTACCGAATGTACGACACCTTCACGTTATGCACACGTTCAACTCGGTGACGTACTCCGCCTTCTTGATCTAGCAAGACGATGAGGTAGTGGATGAGTTTCGACAGCACGACGGCGTGGTGACGGTGATGGTAAAGTGATCTCCGCAGGGCTTCGCCTAAGCACTACGAAAATATGACCTGGGGTGTAAACGGTGGAGGGCGCTGCACACGGCTAAGCAATTGTTCTGTGTTGTGCTAGGCGCCCCCTCCCACATATATATAGGTGGAGGGTGCAGGGAGCATCCAGAAGGCACCCCAAGTAGGCCGAATCCTACTTGGGGTCTTCCCCCATGTGGCACCCCCTTCCTTATTTGGAGTGCGAGAGAAAGGAAGGAGGAGGTGGCGCCCCCCTTTCCTTTCTCTACCGAGGAGGGAAAGGCAGGAGGGGCCACACCTCCCCTTTCCTTCCCCTAGGGCCGGAGCCAAGGTAAGGGGCGCACGAGCCCCCTTGTGGGCTTGTCTGCCCCCCTTTGTTCCATAAGGCCCATACACTTGCCGTGGTTGCCCGAAACCCCCTTCGGTGACCCGATGAGTACCCGGTGCACTCCGAAACTATTCCGGTGTCTGAATACCATCGTCCTATATATCAATCTTTACCTCTCGACCATTTTGAGACTCCTCATCATGTTCGTGATCTCATCTGGGACTCCGAACAATATTTGGTCACCAAAACATATAACTCATATAACACTATATTGTCAATGAACGTAAGCGTGCAGACCGCTACGGGTTCGAGAACTATCTAGACATGACCGAGACACCTCTCTAGTCAATAACCAATAGCGGAACCTGGATGCCCATATTGGCTCCTACATATTCTTTGAAGATCTTTATCGGTTGAACCGTTATGATAACATACGTAATTCCCTTTCTCCATTGGTATGTTACTTGCCCGAGATTCGATCGTCGGTATCTTCATACCTAGTTCAATCTTGTTAACGGAAAGTCTCTTTACTCGTTCCAGAATACATCACCTCGTAACTAACTCCTTAGTCATTTACTTGCAAGCTTATGATGTGTATTACCGTGAGGGCCCAGAGATACCTCTCCGATACTCGGAATGACAAATCCTAATCTCGATCAATTCCAACTCAACAAACATCTTCGGAGATACCTGTAGAGCATCTTTATGATCACCCAGTTATGAAGTGATGTTTGATAACACACAAGGTATTACTCTGGTATCCGGGAGTTGCATGATCTCATGGTTTTAGGAATAGATGGTAGACATGAAGAAAGCTATAGCAATAAACTCAAGTGATACGATCAAATGCTAAGCTTACAGTTGGGTCTTGTCGAGCACATCATTCTCCTAATGATGTGATCCTGTTATCAAATGACAAATCATGTCTATGGTTAGGAAACCTTAAGCATCTTTGATCAACAACCTAGTCTAGTAGAGGCTCACTAGGTACATAGTATTTTTTTATGTATCCACACATGTATATAAGTTTTTGGTCAATACATTTCTATCATGAATAACAAACCTTTATCATGAATAAGGAAATACGATAATAACTAGTTTATTATTGCCTCTAGGGCATATTTCCAACACATATAGAGTATTAAGTTCATAAAGAACGGGGTAACGCCTTAAGCAAGTTGACATGATGTAGACAAAGTAAATCAAATCAATATGAATAAACCCCATTGTTTTATCCTTAATGAAAACAATACAAATACGTTTCATGTCCCTTTTTGTCACTGGGATTGAGCATCGCGAGATCAAACCCATCATGAAGCACCTCTTCCATTGCAAGATAAATCAATCTAGTTGGCCAAACCAAACGGATAGATCAGAGAGAAATACAAAGCTATAACAATCAAGCATAAAAGAGCTTAAAGAAGACTAAAATAATATTCATGGATAATTTGATCATAAACCCACAATTCATCGAATCCCAACAAACACACCGCATAAAAGATTGCATCCAATAGATCTCCAAGAACATCATGGAGAACATTGTATTGAAGATCAAAGAGAGAGAAGAAGCCATCTAGATACTAGCTATGGACCCGTACGTCTATGGTAAACTACTCACACATCATCGGAAGGGCAACAAGGTTGATGTAGAGACTCTCAGTGATTGATTCCCCCTCTGGTAGAGTACCGAGAAAGGCCTCCAGATGGGATCCCGCGAGAACAGGAGCTTGCGGTGGCGGAAAAAGTGTTTTGGGTGGCTCTATGTTGGTTTCCCGATTTTAGAGAATTTACAGAGCTGGAATTAGGTCAAACGGACGAATGAGGTCCCCACAAGGTACCAGGGCGTGCCGACCCCCCTGGGCGCGCCCTAGTGCCTCGTGGGACTCATGGCCCACTCCTTCGCCTTCTGGTCTCCTCCCAGAGCTTCTAGTGTCTCTTATGTCCAGAAAAAAATCATCAAAAACTTCTGTGGCAATTGGACTTCGTTTGCTACTGATTTCCTGGAAAACCAAAAATAGGCAAAAAAACAACAACTGGTATTTGGTAGTAAGTTAATAGGCTAGTCCCAAAAAATGATATATAATTGCATATAACTACATAATAAACATCCAAGATTGATACTATAGTAGCATGGAACAATAAAAAATTATAGATACGTTGGAGATGTATCAGTCTCCTCAACACTCAATAACTCTCTCACAAATTTGGCATGGTAGTAGGATAAGGATTGAAGTGGAAAGCAACTTGAGGGGTGTGACGCCCCCGATTCAATTGTACACTAATCATGCACGCAAACGTGTACGATCAAGATCAGGGACTCACGGGAAGATATCACAACACAACTCTAAAACGTAAATAAGTCATACAAGCATCATAATACAAGCCAGGGGCCTCGAGGGCTCGAATACAAGTGCTCGATCATAGACGAGTCAGCGGAAGCAACAATATCTGAGTACAGACATAAGTTAAACAAGTTTGCCTTAAGAAGGCTAGCACAAACTGGGATACAGATCGAAGAGGCGCAGCCTCTGCCTGGGATCCTCCTAAACTACTCACCGGTCGTCGCCGCCACCTGCACGTAGTAGTAGGCACCTCCAGTAGTAGTCGCCGCCGACGGTGGTGGCGTCGCTCTGGGCTCCAGATCTGGTTGCGACAACCGTAAAGAAGGGAAAGGGGAAAAAAGGGGAGAAAGCAACCGTGAGTACTCATCCAAAGTACTGCAAGCAAGGAACTACACTACATATGCATGGGTATATGTGTAAGGAGGCCATATGAGTGGACTGAATCTGCAGAATGCCGTAATAAGAGGGGATAGCTAATCCTATCGAAGACTACGCTACGCAGCCTCCGCCTTGCAAGCAGTAGAAGAGAGTAGACCAAGTCCTCCAAGTAGCATCGCCAAGTAGCATCTCAAGTAGCATCTCCAAGAGCATCGCATAGTATAATCCTACCGGCGATCCTCCCTCGTCGCCCGTGGAAAAGCGATCACCGGGTTGTCGTGGAACTTGGAAGGGTGTGTTTTATTAAGTATCCAGTTCTAGTTGTCATAAGGTCGAGGTACAACTCCGGTCGTCCTTTTACCGAGGGACACGGCTATTCAATAGATTAACTTCCTGCAGGGTGCACCACATAACCCAACACGCTTGATCCCATTTGGCGGACACACTTTCTGGGTCATGCCCGCCTCGGAAGATCAACACGCCGCAGCCCCACCTAGGCACAACAGAGAGGTCAAGACGCCGGTCTAAACCTAAGCGCGCAGGGTCCGGGCCCATCGCCTCGAAAGCACACACAAGACGCGTATGCGTGGCGGCCGGAAGCGAACTAGCCCCTAATACAAGCGCAGCTTACATTCCAATCCGGCCGCGCCGCTTCGATTCTTGACGTCAAGAAGGCTTGGTGATACCACGACGTCGGGATACCCATAACTACTCCCACGTAGATGGTTAGTGCGTATAGACCAAATGGCCGACTCGGATCAAATACCCGGATCTCGTTAAGCGTGTTAAGTATCCATGAACGCCCGAGCAGGCCAGGCCCACTGTCTCCTAGGTGGTCTCAACCTGCCTGTCGCTCCTTCTAAAGTAACGATCGGGGCCGTCGGGAACCAGGCCCACCTCTCTAGGGATGGAGCCACTGTCCTTCGGCCCCTCATCGAGAATCACTTGCGGGTACTCCTCGGTGACCCGACTTTAGTCACCATCTGTATAGTATGTATGTATGTATAGTATATACCGTGATCACCTCCCAAGTGATCACGGCCCGATAGTATAGCAAGGCGATCGACAAGAATGTAGGGCCAATGATGATAAACTAGCATCCTATACTAAGCATTTAGGATTGCGGTAAGGTATCAGCAGATGTAGCAACAATGTCGCTATGCATCGTAATAGGATCAGCTAAAGCGGTAACATGCTACACTACTCTAATGCAAGCGGTATAGAGAAGAATATGCGATATCCGGTGATCAAAGGGGGCTTGCCTGGTTGCTCGAGACAAGAAGGAGGGGTCGTCGGTGGCGTAGTCGACCACGGGGCATCGACATCGGTCTCGAGTCTCTAGGAAAGGAGTAACGGAGGGGGAACACAGTAAATAACAGAGCAATCAAATGTAACACAAAGCAAGACGCGGCAATATGTTGTGCTAGGGGTGACCTAACGTAGGGATAGGCGATACCGGTGAAGGGGGAAACATCCGGGAAAATATCCCCGGTGTTTCGTGTTTTCGGGCAAATGAGCCGGAGGGGGAAAGTTGCGAGTTCGATAGGTTAGGGATGCGTGGCGGATGAACGGGTTGTGTATCCGGGTTCGTCTCGTCGTTCTGAGCAACTTTCATGTTGAAAATATTTTAATCCGAGTTACGGATTAAAAGATATGATTTTCTAAAGATTTTATTAATTTCTGGAATTTAATTAATTATTTAAATCCAACATTATCCAGAATAGTAAATGATGACGTCAGCATGACATCAGAGTGATGTCAGCAGTCAACGTTGACTGTTGACCTGGTCAACCTGACGTGTGGGACCCACTGGTCATAGACTGTTTAGTCTAATTAGGGTTTAACTAATCTAATTACTGCTTAATTAAATTAACTAGTTAATTAGATTAATTAATTAGTACTAATTAATTAATTAATTAATTACTTAATTATAAATCTTATTAATTCATTTTATTTTTATTTTTCTTAAAACGTTCGGGCCGGGCCCGTTTGTCATAGGGCCATTGGGCGTCTTGAGTTAGCAGGCGCTTCTGGCGCTGTCTGGCCTTCGCCGCAGAAGCGGCAGGCGAGGCAGTGGCAGCGAGCGCAAGCGCAAGCGGAGGGCGCTAACGCCGGCGAAGGGCGGAGCCGGACCGGCAGTCTGGCGCTGGTCTGGCGGATGCGGGCACGGCGGGAGAAACTCGTCTGTGAGGGCTTGGCGGCGGCCGTGGCCGTAAAGCAAGTGGCGTGGCGGGCTAAGCGAGCGGCTTGGCGAGCACGATGCGGGGCGAGCTCCGGCGCCAAGCGTCAAGGCGAAAGCATCGTCTGGTCGTCTTGAGGAGGAGGCAGGTGTCTTTGGACATGGACGAAGCGCAATCGTGGGCCGCGATGACATGCTCTGCAGCGAAGGGCATGTCTTGTGAGCGGGGCTCAACAACGGAGAGAGGGAGTGAGGAGGAGGTGGCGGCTCACTGTGGGTGCTGCAGGGTTGGGCGTGGGGTCGAGGAGGTAGACGGGACGACGACGACGCAGGGAGGCCGAGCAGTCTTGGCGGTCGGTGAGGTGGCCTCTGGCGGCAACAGCGTGGTTCGGCGACGGGTCGGGCCGCCATGGACGAAGCGCGCCCGGAGCTCGGGGAAGACGACGCGGTGCACGAGAGAGCGGAAGGAGGCCGGGAGGTGAGGCGCCGGCGAGGTGGCATCGCGGAGGAGGATGGAGGCGCGGTGGCACGGCGACGGGCGGCGTCGGGGCAAGGGCGTGGTCGCCCCGATCCCGATCTGGATCGGGGGAGTGGGGGGGAGCGAGTGAGTGGGGGGTGCGTGGTGGTAGTGGGTTAGGGTTTCGGGGATGGGGGAATATGGGGAGGCCGGTTGGGCTAGGGGGAAGCTGGGCCGGCCTGGCTGGAACATGGCCCAGTTGGGCCGGGGGTTCTCTTCCCTTTTTCTTTCTTTCTTTCTTTTCTTTATTTTTCTTTTCCTTTTCTGTTTCATTTAATTTAGGGCATTTAGGTATTTTATAAAATCATGTCTTCTACAGCATAATTACCTATGTCATTTTTGGCACGGTTTGAACATTTTTGTTTCAACTTCTAAAAACTTTTGTTGTTTGCCATTTTTTTAATTGATTACTGGATCGGTTTTGATCTAACGATAGATTAGCAGCAGTAACTGTGGTGACGTGACAGCATTAGCGTGGGATCGCTGTAGCTTAATTATCCGGGCGTCACAATTCTCCTCCACTACAAGAAATCTCGTCCCGAGATTTAAGAGGGGGACTAGGGGGGAAAGATCTTGTTATGAAAGTTCTAACGAATCTTCTCAGTTTTGGTTGCTCTTCTCGAAGAGGTCGATCCATTACATTGAGGTCTTCATTTCTCTGCTTCGGGTCATCATGCTGAAGTTGTCTTCCTTTCTTCGAGATCTTCATCGTACTTACGGAAAGGATAAAGGGGTGGGCATTCCGGGAGTACGGACCTCTACGAGGTCGACTATCTGGTCGATAACATCGAGGAAGATGGCGGAAGTAACTCTCAAATTTAAACTTAGAAAATATCGAGAGCAAGGTAAAGAGGTATCATGTGAAGTTTCAAGCGGGCAAACAATCGTTTGATGCCTGAAACAGGGCGTGAAAGGGGTTCAAAGCAATGGGGATAAGTATTGTGTCTGATAGCAGAACTAAAGGTGGCTCGTGAATTACATACAAAGTCAAGCGTGAGGAATATCTTTGACAACAGGGTGTACAGGAGAGTCAGGTTTTGATCCTGTGGAACTGTGGGTTATGGGCCCACCATGTGGGTTAAAGGTAGGAAGGGGGATGACGTCTTGCATGATCATGTAAGCAAGGCATGTCAGAGAATAACCTATCAGTTATGTCGGCAACATCGGTACCATGGGCGAGGGACGAAGAGAACCAATTCCTGCTCGTTGAGCGAGGCGGACCAATAGGCCAAGTTCTTACCCATCGGTGGTTACCGGAATGTTTTCAACAATAGTAACAGGGTCTTACTGACACGGTTGTACACCAAGGTGTTCACATAAGCAGGAGAATATTACTGCTTAGATCATATAGATCACCAGTAATGTTCAACAAATCAATGGGAAGGAGAAGGTGATCATCAGTTTAAAATAGAACAATGGAAAGGACGATGTGTCTAAACACATATTTCAGGGGTATATCCTTCCCAAGGGAAGCAGAGCATGATACCCATGACATGATATAATGTAGAAAACCCTTTAGGTAAGGCGAGAAAAATTTCATGACATTAACCATACAACGGTGTTTGGATAATAGAGCAAGAAACATTTAGCATTGGGCTTCAAATGTTCTTGTTGAAAATCAGAGTACCACAGACATGCTTCGAGATAGCATTGCATGGTCATCAAGCAAAGGTCGGACTTTGGATACTAAAAGGATTCATCAAGAACAACATATAGAATAAGTCTTTCGATTTCCTCATGGAAGAATGGTTAACCTTGCTAAAAAGGAAACTATAATAGCAGGTCATCCGGCCAGGTGTGCCGGGCATGACATCACCTTACCGGGTCATAGAAAGACCAGTGTTATAACTCTTGGAAAAATGTTCCAACCATCATATCTGACCGAGATTCAGATCTGATCGGTGTTAGGATACCTCGAACTCACGATGCTTGAGGAGAAAAGGTGCAATACAAATTGACGAGATGACATCGAAGATTCTCGGTAGATGAACCATGGAAGCCAGTTCCGAAACAAGAGTTCATCGGTAAACCAACGAGAGGATGAGGAGGTGGCTGATGGAATCAGCGACAATTCATCGAGATTAACAAAAGATGGATTTCCACAATTATGTGAACAAGGAGATAACATTTGTCATATCAAGTGATATAATGAGGTATGCTCGAGGGAAAACTTACACAATTAAAATTGGTTGAAAGGTACACCCGAAATATGGGCTTAGGTAGCAGGATCAATGTTAGAATGGTGATTCGATAACCAATGGTCTAAGAATGAAATGTCGACCATTAACTTCAAAGCAATAGGGTTGCTAGAAGTTTAGAATTTACACATCACAGACCATTTGTCGGTATTCCGGTTAGAAACAACTCAAGGACCAAGAAAAGAATGGTGATGTTAATAAGTATCACTTGTATCAAGAATTCTTAAGGGTGGTGAATTTCCCATGACATTCTTGACATAGAAGATAGCAATACTACAAGGTAGAACATAACATAAGTTGGGTAGCAAGGATCTCAAGGTACAACACAAAACACGAACAAGTTTGTGTTGGAGGGGAGGCATTAAAGTGGTCGATGACAACAGAAATCATCGAGGGCAAGGATGGTATTTCTCATCATGAATTCAATTGATATCCAGGAAGGAGTCAAGATGTTGATGATGATCACGACAAATTTTGTCGAGAGGCTCCACGAAGATGTAATCCATCGGCGATGACATCAAGTTAAAGGAATTATGAAGCAAAAGGTTATTGGAACCATGGAGTGCGACACAAACTTGAAATCAAGCTTGTTGTTCAAGGTGAAATGATATGACGAGGAAAATCAACGTAAGCTTAGCTCATCGTTGAAAATTGTGCTCCAGGAAGAAAGGACCAGGTAGCAAAGTTAAAATTTAGTACAAAATGATATAGCCGATCAGGCTAGGAATGACGTGATGGAGTATTAAACTTCTCATCCACAATGTACTAGGAGTCTTGAATCACGAGGCGATTCGATTAAGCTAATCGGTGTTCTCGGTTGGCGACAACCCGAACCCGTGGAGTGACTCTGACGGGAGAGGCACTACTTCATCGTAAATGCACAAGATGTAGTGCAATCGGTTGATATCCTCGAGATACTAGGGGTTAGTACTCAAAGGTAGATCAAAATAGAGGTTGGATGGGTGTATTAATCAGAGAGGACAAGTGATTTAACTTGTCCAGAAATGGAATCAAGTAGAAAATATGGTCGGATCCATGATTGCAAAGGATCAATTCACAGATTCCAAATGATATTATAACAAGGAAATAGTTATTATTACAAGAAGCTTCCATGATAGGATCTACATCGTGTCCATGGGCATGAACACAAAGTTCAAGGTCGACTCCCACTTCTTCAATGTATAACCTTCCATTCACTTCTCGCTTTGATAAAGGTATTAGTGCTGAAAGTTTTACCTGGTGAAATACCAGATGAGTATGGCCCGTGAAATCTTTCGGGCTCACATAGATTAGTTAAGGTATCGGTTCAACCCATTGAGGCGTCTTAGGAACATATACCACAAATTTTTAGAAGTAATTAACACAAACTCGATAGTAGAGCAAGTTCAAAAGTAGATGATACAATTTACCAAAGGCATTATATACCCATGGAAAGGTTCTCAAGGTTATTCAATATGAAGGACACTGTCGGATAGAATCCAACAAAGGAACCGATGGTCCACAAGGGATCTGATGTGAGCATCGATACTCAACCAGAGGAAGAAGAATGCACGGGCATCATATTATAGAACATCTGAACAATTCGATGCTTAGATAACAAAGGAATTATGATTTCCAAAACAAGGGATCAGAAGCAGACGCTCTGATCAAGTATGGATAAGTTGGATAGACCAGAGGCACAATTGACGACAAATAGTTTGGTCGAGAACCAGCTCATGTTCAAAATGACGTCTGAGCCGGAAAATAATTTAGAAGGGTTGATAGATGATTGTGTGCATTCGCACACATGTTGAATCAATAGGATCAAAATGACGGTGTCAAAAGATACTAGTGAATATTGCTAGTGATATGGGAGCATCCATAATGTAAGCATTCAAGTATTTGCAGAGCAATAGTGTGAAGAGGATGCTCAGAAGGTCGGATAGTATTTCAGAGTATTTTGAAAAGCATATGAACAACTGGGGATAAGCGGATACTCGATAAGTGCGAGAATTATCCGTAGGGGTATTCAGGTGACAAAGAGCAGCAAGACAATAAGCTCAAAGGATTATCGAAACAATGACGAGTATTTCGGGGTATCTTGTAATAACAAGACTAACGGGGGATGAATGTAAGAATAACAACTGCAAGTAGTTATCCATAAGGGTTGACGGTGGAAGGGGAATTGCAAACGCGATGAAGACAAGTTTTCGGGTTAACCGCGATGAGTATCTTGAGGTCTTCATGTGCGTGAGCGATCCTTAGTAATAAGGGCTCTCCGGGTGAAAGTGATACGAGATCCTAATGTCGATTTAGCAAAATCATTTAACCCGAATATAAGAGATCGAGTCCCAGAGTATAGACAAGGAGTAAAAGATCCTAATACCACCCAATGGCGACGTGGACCCAGGGGCCGCACAGCCATGTTAGTAAAAGTTTTGCAATGTCTAGACTCGACTTCGGCCAAGGAGTTGGAAAGGGGATTCTACAGCGAATGGCTCGATACCAACTTGTGACGCCCGATTCAATCGCACACTAATCATGCACGCAAACGTGTACGATCAAGATCAGGGACTCACGGGAAGATATCACAACACAACTCTAAAACGTAAATAAGTCATACAAGCATCATAATACAAGCCGGGGCCTCGAGGGCTCGAATACAAGTGCTCGATCATAGGCGAGTCGTGGAAGCAACAATATCTGAGTACGGACATAAGTTAAACAAGTTTGCCTTAAGAAGGCTAGCACAAAGCGGGATCAGATCGAAGAGGCGCAGGCCTCCCGCTGGGATCCTCCTAAACTACTCAGTGGTCGTCGCCGGTGACGCACGTAGTAGTAGGCACCTCCAGTAGTAGTAGTAAGTAAACGGTGGTGGCGTCGCTCTGGGCTCCAAACATCTGGTTGCGACAACCGTAAAGAAAGAAGGAAAGGGGAAAAAGGGGAGAAAGCAACCGTGAGTACTCATCCAAAGTACTGCAAGCAAGGAACTACACTACATATGCATGGGTATATGTGTAAGGAGGCCATATGAGTGGGTGAACTGCAGAATGCCGTAATAAGAGGGGATAGCTAATCCTATCGAAGACTACGCTCGCAGCCTCCGTCTTTGCAGCAGTAGAAGAGAGTAGACAGAAGTCCTCCAAGTAGCATCGCCAAGTAGCATCTCAAGTAGCATCTCCGGTAGCATCGCATAGTATAATCCTACCGGCGATCCTCCTCGTCGCCCGTGAAAAGCGATCACCGGGTTGTCGTGGAACTTGGAAGGGTGTGTTTTATTAAGTATCCAGTTCTAGTTGTCATAAGGTCGAGGTACAACTCCGGTCGTCCTTTTACCGAGGGACACGGCTATTGAATAGATTAACTTCCGCAGGGTGCACCACATAACCCAACACGCTTGATCCCATTTGGCGGACACACTTTCTGGGTCATGCCCGCCTCGGAAGATCAACACGTCGCAGCCCCACCTAGGCACAACAGAGAGGTCAAGACGCGGTCTAAACCTAAGCGCGCAGTGCAGGCCCATCGCCTACGAGCACACCAAGACGCTATGCGTGGCCGCGGAGCGAACTAGCCCCTAATACAAGCGCAGCTTACGTTCCAATCCGGCGCGGCCGCCGCTCGATTCTTGGCGTCAAGAAGGCTTGGTGATACCACGACGTCGGGATACCCATAACTACTCCCACGTAGATGGTTAGTGCGTATAGACCAAATGGCGGACTCGGATCAAATACCCAAATCTCGTTAAGCGTGTTAAGTATCCATGACGCCGAACAGGCCAGGCCCACTGTCTCCTAGGTGGTCTCAACCTGCCTGTCGCTCCGCTTCTAAAGTAACGATCGGGGCCGTCGGGAACCCAGGCCCACCTCTACGGGATGGAGCCACATGTCCTTTCGGCCCCTCATCGAGAATCACTTGCGGGTA
This sequence comes from Aegilops speltoides, assembly GCA_021437245.1. Classification (NCBI taxonomy): domain Eukaryota; kingdom Viridiplantae; phylum Streptophyta; class Magnoliopsida; order Poales; family Poaceae; genus Aegilops; species Aegilops speltoides. The sequence goes on along the minus strand of CM038144.1, from coordinate 27,053,762 downwards.
CTCCTCGGTGACCCGACTTTAGTCACCATCTGTATAGTATGTATGTATGTATAGTATATACCGTGATCACCTCCCAAGTGATCACGGCCCGATTGTATAGCAAGGCGCATCGACAAGAATGTAGGGCCAATGATGATAAACTAGCATCCTATACTAAGCATTTAGGATTGCGGGTAAGGTATCAGCAGATGTAGCAACAATGTCGGGCTATGCATCGAGAATAGGATCAGCGGAAAGCGGTAACATGCTACACTACTCTAATGCAAGCAGATAGAGAAGAATAGGCGATATCTGGTGATCAAAGGGGGCTTGCTGGTTGCTCGAGACAAGAAGGAGGGTCGTCGGTGGCGTAGTCGACCACGGGGCATCAAAGATCGGTCTCGAGTCTAGGAAAGGAGTAATGAGGGGAACACGAAGAAATAACAGAGCAATCAAATGTAACACAAAGCAAGACGCGGCAATATGTTGTGCTAGGGGTGACCTAACATAGGGATAGACGATACCGGTGAAGGGGGAAACATCCGGGAAAATATCCCCGGTGTTTCGTGTTTTCGGGCAAATGAGCCGGAGGGGGAAAGTTGCGAGTTCGATAGGTTAGGGATGCGTGGCGGATGAACGGGTTGTGTATCCGGGTTCGTCTCGTCGTTCTGAGCAACTTTCATGTTGAAAATATTTTAATCCGAGTTACGGATTAAAAGATATGATTTTCTAAAGATTTTATTAATTTCTGGAATTTAATTAATTATTTAAATCCAACATTATCCGAATAGTAAATGATAGCGTCGGCATGACATCGAGTGATGTCGCGATCAACGTTATTATTGACTGGTCAACTGACGTGTGGGACCCTTTGGTCATAGACCTATTTAGTCTAATTAGGTTTAACTAATCTAATTACTACTTAATTAAATTAACTAGTTAATTAGATTAATTAATTAGTACTAATTAATTAATTAATTAATTACTTAATTATAAATCTTATTAATTCATTTTATTTTATTTTTCTTAAAACGTTCGGGTTGGGCCCGTTTGTCATAGGGCCATTGGGCGTCTTGCGGGTTAGCAGGCGCACTGGGCGCTGTCTGGCCTTCGCAGCGAAGCGGGCGAGGCGTGGCAAAGTGCGCAAGGGAGGGCGCAGCTAACGCCGGCGAAGCGGCGGAGCGGACGGCGGTCTGGCGCCGTCTGGCGGATGCGGGCACAGGCGGGAGAAAACTCGTCTGTGAGGGCTTGGCGTGGCCGTGGCCGTGGGGCAAAGCAATGGCGTGGCGAGGCTAAGCGCAGCGTGGCGGAGCACGACGCGGGACGAGCTCCGGCGCCATGGCGTCATGCCTGGAGCATCGCTGGTCGTCTTGAGGAGGAGGCGAGTGTGTTTGGACACGGACGAACCGCAATCGTGGACGCTTGATGACATGGGCTGGCGAAGGGCATGTCTTGTGAGCGGGGCTCAACAACGGGAGAGAGGGAGTGAGGAGGAGGTGGCGGCTCACGTGGGTGCTGCAGGGTTGGGCGTGAGGTCGAGGAGGTAGACGGGACGACGGCGACGCAGGGAGGCCGACAGTCTTGGCGGTCGGTGAGGTGGCCTCTGGCGGCAGCGTGGTTCGGCGACGGGTCGGGCCGCCATGGACGGCGCGCCGGAGCTCGGGAAGACGGCAGTGCACGAGAGCGGAAGGAGGCCGGGAGGTGAGGCGCCGCGAGGTGGCATCGCGGAGGAGGATGGGGCGCGGTGGGCGGCGACGGGCGGCGTCGGGCAAGGCGTGGTCGCCCGATCCCGATCTGGATCGGGGAGTGGGGGAGCGAGTGAGTGGGGGTGCGTGGTGGTAGTGGGTTAGGGTTTCGGGATGGGGAATATGGGGAGGCGGTTGGGCTAGGGGGAAGCTGGGCCGGCCTGGCTGGAACATGGCCCAGTTGGGCCGGGGGTTCTCTTCCCTTTTTATTTCTTTCTTTCTTTTCTTTATTTTTCTTTTCCTTTTCTGTTTCATTTAATTTAGGGCATTTAGGTATTTTATAAAATCATGTCTTCTACAGCATAATTATCTATGTCATTTTTGGCACTATTTGAACATTTTTGTTTCAACTTCTAAAAACTTTTGTTGTTTGCCATTTTTTTTAATTGATTACTGGATCGGTTTTGATCTAACGATAGATTAGCAGCAGTAACTGTGGTGACGTGACAGCATTAGCGTGGGATCGCTGTAGCTTAATTATCCGGGCGTCACAAGGGGGCTAGAAATCAAGGATCAAATGGTTGGAGTGGAATCCCTTGATTTCAAACAAGTGTAGGTGGTTCTTTCTTTGAAAATGGATATGGAAAGTGGTGGCTTCGTCCTGGTTGCTCTCTCTGAGAGTAGGTGGCGTGGGCGGTGTATATATAGCCTTCACAAAACATCTAACTATTACACATCATTACGCACAACTCGGTGGGACCGGGTGAAACACTCGGTGAGATCGATAAGTGCAAAAGGTTTGAACTTTAGGTATTTCGGTGAGACTGGATGAATCCAGTTGGTGGGACCAATTGAAGATGACCTGAGCACTTTTGACGCTTCGGTGACACCGATCCATTTCACTCGGAAATTTCAAGATGAAATAAATATGTTATAGAAGGTTTGCCAATGCACTTCGATGGGACCGAATGTCATCTTGGTGAGACTGAGATTCTAGGGTTGCCAAGAGGTAGCGCCTTGTCGCAGCGTTGTACTCAGCCCCTATCAGCAGCCTAATTGGGGCTGAGTACAACGCTCCGACAAGGCGCAATCTCTTTGAAATTGGGGTCGCCAAGAGGTCTCACCTTGTCACAACATCGTACGTGGCCCCTATCAGTAGTCCCTCTTGAGTTTCATGGCCAACTTTTTTGTGGGGGGTCATGGGGTTACGTTCTTCCTTGAGCTGCCTCTTCATGGTGACTGATACGTCTCCAATGTATCTATAATTTTTGATTGTCCCATGCTATTATATTACCCGTTTTGGATGTTTATGGGCTTTACTTTACACTTTTATATCATTTTTGGGACTAACCTACTAACGGGAGGCCCAGCCCGAATTGTTGTTTTTTTGTGCCTATTTTAGTGTTTCGAAGAAAAGAAATATCAAACGGAGTCCAAACGGAATGAAACCTTCGGAGGCGATCTTTTTGGAACAAACGTGATCCAGAGGACTTGGAGTGGAAGTCAAGAAACAAGCGAGGCGGCCACGAGGGTGCCCGGCGTGTCCCCTACAGGTGGGCGCGCCTCCACCCTCGTGGGCCCCTCGACCGTCCACCGACCTACTTATTCCTCCTATATATACCCACGTACCCCGAGAACATCAAAAGCGACCATGAAAAACTATTTCCACCGCCGTAACCTTCTGTATCCGCGAGATCCCATCTTGGAGCCTTCGCCGGCGCTCCGCCGGAGGGGGAATCAATCACGGAGGGCTTCTTCATCAACACCATAGCCCTTCCGATGAGTTGTGAGTAGTTTAACACAGACCTTCGGGTCCATAGTTATTAGCTAGATGGCTTCTTCTCTCTCTTTGAATTGCAATACAAAGTTCTCCTTGATCTTCTTGGATATCTATTCGATGTAACTCTTTTTGCGGTGTGTTTATCGAGATCCGATGAATTGTGGGTTTATGATCAAGTTTATCTATGAGAAGTATTTGAATCTCCTCTAAATTCTTTTATGTGTGATTAAGTTATCTTTGCAAGTCTCTTCGAATTATCAGTTTGGTTTGGCCTACTAGATTGATCTTTCTTGCAATGGGAGAAGTGCTTAGCTTTGGGTTCAATCTTGCGGTGTCCTTTCCCAGTAACAGCAGGGGCAGCAAGGCACGTATTGTATTGTTGCCATCAAGGATAAAAAGATGGGGTTTATATAATATTGCATTAGTATATCCCTCTACATCATGTCATCTTTCTTAATGTGTTACTCCGTTCTTTATGAACTTAATACTCTAGATGCATGCTGGATAGCGGTCGATGTGTGGAGTAATAGTAGTAGATGCAGAATCGTTTCGGTCTACTTGTCACGGACGTGATGCCTATATACATGATCATGCCTAGATAATCTCATAATTATTCGCTTTTCTATCAATTGCTCGACAGTAATTTGTTCACCCACCGTAATACTTATGCTATCTTGAGAGAAGCCACTAGTGAAACCTATGGCCCCGGATCTATCTCTTATCATATAAGCTTTCAATTTACTTTTATTTGCATCTTTACTTTTCCAATCTATATCATAAAAATACCAAAAATATTTATCTTATCATATTATCTCTATCAGATCTCACTTTCACAAGTGGCCGTGAAGGGATTGACAACCCCCTTATTGCTTTGGTTGCGAGTTCTTGTTTGTTTGTGTAGGTGTGTGGGACTTTTGAGGAGCCTCCTACTGGATTGATACCCTGGTTCTCAGAAACTAACGGAAATACTTACGCTCTATTGCTGCATCACCCTTTCCTCTTCAAGGAAAACCAACGCAAGCTCAATAAGTAGCAGTGATAGAGTGGCCATCTCTATTGGCGAGGTCCATGGTTCTTTAGGGTCCTCAGAGGTGCTTTGTCCTATGCATGTCCCTTTTATCGGTGAATGGAAGTAGGATTATGGGTACTTGCCGAGCTCTGGTGGTCTTCGTAGACGCGCAATTTGCCAGCGGTATCCACTTTGAAATTCAAGCACCCAAAACAGAAGATCTGCCTGTCGGTGATGGTGATGACTCGGAAACGATTCTTCGCCTCGTTGGAGTGGAACTGAAGACAATCGAGGGTTGGGTCTTGTTGGTCGTGTGCTCGTGGGCCTTATAAGTAAAAGCCATTTCGATCTGGTTAGTTGGATGTGCGCGTGCCATCCTCTACCTGGCGCACCAACTATCGGAGTTTCATGAAGCAGTATTGTCGGGAGACAACTGTTTGTTTGGTAGGGATGGACAACGTATGATCGAGGGGTTAGGACGAAGATACATTGAGTTTACCCAGGTTCAGGCTCGACGTGGAGGAGGTATGACCCTACTCTTGCCATGTTGTCTTTATTATTGCGGTGGTCACCGGGACCTAAGGGACCACCAACAAGATCTGTTCTGGTGATAATAGTCCTCTGCCTGACGGCGGAGGATGTGGCTTTGGAAAGAAGATATGTCCTCGTATTTCTTTTCTCCCTCCAAGGGGTCCCGGGTCCACCTTATATATACTGGGTCCTCAGTACATTAGCTCGCTGTCCTTCTTGGGCGCTCTCCGGGGAGCATTGTCCCGAGAAGCCACTAGCTAGGCAGACTCGACTCTCGAGCCCTTCCCGTCCTTCTTCCAGTCCTTCCTCTCTTGGATTCGGGTCTCCGTTCATTCCTTCTTCCCGTGCCACATGTGCATCTAGTTATTTGCTTATTGCATGCAGTTGATTGCACTACTCTTACTTTTGCATGCATTTTATTAGCATCACATGGTGTCATTGGTCGTGTGCTTTGGAGCTAGTGGGCAGACGTGCATGTTTTCCTCTTTTTCAAACAATCATGCACAATCTATCATCTGCCACCTGAAAGCTGAGATGCGGAAACTAATGAAGAATCAATTGTCGTCGTAAATGTCGCGACGGGCATCTTTGCTGGAATGCTTGGCAGAGGCGCCTCAAATCGTAGCACGCTGACAGCTTGCTTGATGGACGGTCTCAGGCTCCGGTCAGGGTGCGCGCACCAGAGCCCGACCACCACCACACACTCCATCTCCCGGTCGTCGAACTCCAGGTTGAGCTGTGCATCGGCCGCGTCAAGGGTCCTTCCACGTTCCCATGAATCCCAGACCCATTGTACTAGATGGATGACATCCTCTCGTCCCCGAGCAACCGCGGGCCGCTTCCCGCAGGCGATCTCGAGCATGACAACGCCGAAGCTGTAGACATCAGACTCAGCGCTGGTCCTTCCGGTGACCACACACTCAGGGTCCATGTAGCCCATTGTTCCTGCAAGACCTGTTGTGTATGGTCCTCGGCCGTGGTCGACAAGCCGCGCGAGCCCAAAATCGCCAAGTTTGGCACAGAAAGACGCGTCTAACATGATGTTGCTTGGCTTGATGTCACGGTGCAGAACACATTGCTCCCAGTCCTGATGCAGGTACAGAAGTGCCGACCCTAACCCCAGCACGATCTCATACCTAAGAACAAGACAAAACAAAATAACCTAAAACATATTAGTTTGGAGAGAAAAGTTAGAGGCCGGAGATGAGCAATATTTACACATACTGATAGTATGTATACGCACCTGAGTGGCCACGACAATGCGCCGTTTGAACTGTAAAGGTGAGTGTCTAGGCTGCCCTGGGGCATAAGATCATAGACAAGCAAGAGCTCGCCGCCGCCATGGCACCAGCCAATGAGTTGTACGAGGTTCCGATGTCTCAGCCGGCTTATGATCTTTACCTCTGAGATGTACTCCTTCCTTCCCTGCTTGGAAGTCTTGGACACTCTTTTTATAGCCACCTCAACTTTAAGCTCCTTCAAAAATCCTTTGTACACGGAACCGAAGCCACCTTCACCTAGCTTCTTCTCGTCAGAGAAGTTGCTGGTGGCGACGGCAAGATCACTATACCGAAAGCGCCTGGGCCCGGTCCCTTTCTCGAAGTCGTCTCCCAATGGATCATCCTCGAAAGTATCTACTTGACTCGCCATGCGATTTCGCCTCCGACAACGCAAAAGGAAACAAATCAAGAGACTCGATGAGATGACGAACCCAACGATGACACCAGCAGACACGCCGGCCACCAGCTGCTTCCTGCTCCTAGTCCGGCCGGTGGCAAGTGGCGGACCTTCTGAACGAGAAGAACACCACATGACGTCAATGAGACATCTTCGGCAATTGGGGCGAGAGAGCAGAGAACCAGTAAAAAATATCGGAGAAGGAAGTAATAATAGCACCGAAGTTGCCAACCTCCTGCTCCTGGTGGGAGATTGGACGGCGGTGGCTGTGCACCTGGTGAGATATTGGACGGCGGTGGCTGTGCAAGTGGCGGTGGAAGAGTGACACGGAGGAACTCGCTCTCGCCGATGTTGTATATGGCGTAGCAGCTGTAGCCCTTTATCAAACCACCGGTGTTGTTAGGGAACACACTCGAGAGGTTTGACACGAATTCAGTAAGGCACCTGCTGCACTCGCTCGCGTTCAGGTCCCTCGTGCACTGCACCAGACCGTGGATGCTCGTCGGCGACTGCGAGCTGGCCGCGTACGGCACGCTACCATTGGCGAGCCGCAGCGGCGAACGCGCGGCCTCCGCCGCTAGCCGGGTGAGCAGATCCCACCTCGTGTTGTTCATGCTGGCCGGATAGTCCACCTTGGTGTAGTCCCACGAGTAGAAGGCGACGGTGAGGTCGGCGACGGAGACGAAGGACTCGTTGGAGTAGCGGAGAAGGCACGAGTCGTAGGCGCCCTTCATCTGCCGGCTGAACGGGCATGACTGCTGTATCCCGGTGGCCGCGGCATAGAGGCAGTCGCGGCACTGGTTCCAGCTGCGGTCGGCATAGCACGCGATGAGGCCGAACACCTCGTCCGGCGATTCGCCGGCCGTGCCGTTGTAGTAGAAACGATTGTCGATGGCACGCGCCGGGAGGTCGGCCACGAGGGCCAGAAGATTTAGCCGGTACCGGCTATCCCCTGTGTAGTTGCCCGTGGTCGAGCAGTAAGGATTAAACGCCCAGTATGTCTGTCCCTCTGCTACAGCGACGCCGACGCAAGAGGAGGACATGACAACGGCGAGGAGAAGCAGGAGAAGGCGCCGTGTCCGTGGAGCACTTGCCATTGATCGACGCTAAGCTAGCTACTAGCTGTACAGTCAAGGCGCGACGGGCCGGGTACGTATATGTAATGTAACTACATCGTCATTCCTGACAAATAATGGCGAAGATAAACAATTTTCAGTTGAGCGCTGGTTCAAACGATGCGACCGGAGAGAGACAGGGATATACCAAGTCTACACATGTGTGAGAACATGGAGATTGTCCATGGAGCCTCGTCACAGACAACACCACAAATCAATTCAGAACCTTAGGTTTGGCCGAACGTTTCAACGTGTGGACTCTGGAGTCTAGGAGAACTGCCGGCCCCGGCCGGCCCGTTCTTTCGGACTTTTTCACTATTGTGACCCTTTCAACGAACTTTGTCACAAAATGAACTCGATGTGAAAGTATTTCACGATCTGACCCTTTTAGCAACGCCACGCCCATGGCGTTTGCCCAACATAGAACGCCCGAGGTAGCTAGCGTTCGACCAAAAAAGCGCCGAGGTAGCTAGCGTTGCGGACCAGGTAAGAAACGCCAAAGGCAATGGCGTTGCTGCCCACCATAGAAACGCCAAGGACCATGGCGTTTCTGCCTTTTTTCATGTGCATGTGAAATGTGGATGAATTAATTATTACCAAAGAGGGCAGCAACGCCATGGTCCCTTGGCGTTTCTATGGTGGGCAGCAACGCCATTGCCTTTGGCGTTTCTTACCTGGTCCGCAACGCTAGCTATCTCGGCGTTTCTTCTTGGTCAGAAACACTAGCTACTTCGGCGTTCCTATGTTGGGCAGAAACGCCGCGGGCTGTGGCGTTGCTAAAAGGGTCAGATCGTGAAATACTTTCACGTCGAGTTCATTTTGTGACAAAGTTCGTTGAAAGGGTCAGAATAGTGATTTCGTCCCGTTCTTTCGGAGAAATGATTGTTTATTGATTAACAACACAAAATACATTAGATCAAAGATCAAGAAATAGAAAAATAAAGGGCCATGATAAAAGTTTAAAGATGCATTAAAATCCTCCGTGGTCTCCCGATTCCAGTCAAGTCAAGCGGAGCACTGTCAAGCGTTCCAAATCCCGCGTTGCCCCGTGCAGGTCGAGTCTTCGCATTAGAAACTTATCTACAAGATGAGGGCCTTATTCTGAAATATTAGGGGCTTCAGCTCTAGGGGGCGTCGGGACCAGTTAAGGGATGTTGTCAGGGGTGACAACATTAACATCGTAGGGCTGGTTGAAACCTTTAAAGGTTCGTTTTCTCCTAACGAGCTATCGCGGTTGCGGGGACAGGTTTGATTGGAAGTTCTTGCCTTCTTCTTGTCACTCCGGTGGAATCATTATTGGTACCAAGCGTGATGTTTTTGATTTTGTGGCTTTTGACCACGGCATTTTTTGGGCGAGTAATATAGTTTATCAGACACTTTAACGTCCTTTGGGAGGTCATGATTGTGTACGGGCCTGCTGACCATTCTCCTCCTCCGATGTTCCTAGATGAGATTTCAAATAAGATCGAATCGTGCACCATTCTCATCTTGGTGGGTGGTGATTTTAACTTCATTCTCCGGCAGACAAAAACAGCAACAACTTTTCATGGCCTCTTACTGACGCCTTCAATGGCTTTATCCGCGACTGTACGCTCCGTGAGCTCCCTAGGGTGGGAGCGCGCTTCACCTGGACGAATCATCAGTCTGTCCCGATACGCTCGGTGTTGGACCGTGTGTTTGTCTGTTCAAGCTGGGACGCTCTTTTCCCCGTGCGACGCTGAAGGCTAGACCCATTGTTGGCTCTGATCACTCCCGCCTAATCCTGGACGCTGGTTTAGACCCTCGTATTATTTCCTCGCGTTTCCAGTTTGACGCCTCTTGGATCTTGATTGACGGCTTCTGTGATATGATTTCCATTAAGATTTCTTCCTTTTTGTCTGCAGGTAGACGCTCTTTCGGACCCATGGATGACTGGCACCATTGCTCTTATGCTTTACGTAAATTTCTATGTGGTTGGGCTCGCAATAGGGCAGCTAAGGTGCGCAGGGAGAAGCCGCAGTTGCCGGATCAGATTAATTCCCTAGACGTCGCGGCCGATGGGCCTCGGCTTTCTAAACAGGAATGGTAGTTGCGCTAAAATCTCGAAGATGCCTTGATGCAGTTGCATCGTTAGGCTGAAATACACTGGCGTCAAAGGGGCACCTTAGATTGGACGTTGAAGGGCAATCCCCCACGGCCTATTTTTTTGCTATTGCTAATGGGAGGCGCACGCGATGCACGATTGATAGCCTGTTGATCAATAACGTTAGGGTCATGGACCAGGATCAAGTTATCACCCACGTGGTGGATTTCTTCTCTTCTCTCCTCTTGGCCAGACCCGAGTCGGGTTTCTCGATCGCTTCCTCCCTTTGCGATGCCTCTGGGAGGATTACTAGTGAGGAGAACAAGGCCCTGCTAATTCCCCTATCCGAGGATGAGATTCTTGGCATAATTCGCTCGGCTAACCCCAATTCGGCGTTGGGCCTTGACGGCTTCCCCATTCCCTTCTTCAGGAAATTTTGGCCTCAACTGCGTGAGATCGTGTGTGCTATTATCCAAGGCTTCTGTTTGGGGACAATTGATATTTCAAGGTTAAACTACGCTGTTATCACCCTCATTTCTAAGGTGAAAGGGGCCGATGTTATTTCACAATTTAGACCTATCACTCTCATCAACAATTTTGTGAAATTCCCTTCCAAAGGTTTCGCTACCTGCCTATCCCCAGTTGCTCATCGGGTCCTTAGCTCATACCAATCTGCATTTGTCAATGGGAGGTTCATGTTGGATGGTATCTTATGTTTGCACGAGATAGTTCATGATCTTTGGGTCTGCGGCACCAAGGTGATGATTCTTAAGCTTGATTTTGAGAAGGCTTACAACTCGGTTAGTTGGACCTTTCTACGTCGGGTCTTGCTGGCCAAGGGTTTTGATGGGGCTTATGTTCATAGGATAATGCAGCTGGTGGTGGGAGGCCACATTGCGGTCTCGGTTAATGGCAGGGTGAGAAACTTCTTCCCTAATGGTGGGGACCTGAGACAAGGGGATCCGGCATCCCCTCTTCTGTTTAATTTCATCGCGAATGCTTTATCTCGCATCTTATCTAGGGCGGCATCGGCTGGTCATCTCTCTCTCGTTAGTTCTCTTCTCGAGGGCATAACTCATCTACAATATGCGGACGACACAATTATCATGTTTGAACTTAACGAGGATTGTCTTGCCAATCTTAAGTTCTTGATGCTGTGCTTTGAAGTCTTGTCAGGGCTTAAGATCAACTTTTCTAAAAGTGAGGTGATTGTTACTGGGGTTTCTGCAGCCGAGGCCCTGCGGGTTTCTCAACTGCTTAGCTGTTCTTTGGGATCTTCCCCTTCAAGTACTTGGGACTCCCTATCGCTAGATAAACTATATACCAAAGATTTCGCTCCGGTGATCACTAGGGTGGGAAATCATGTTATACCGTGGAGGGGTAGATACAACACCCAGGCGGGCAAGATAGCCCTTATTAATGCCTGCCTCTCCTCCCTCCCGTTCTCTCTCAGAAAATGAATGTGGGAAGTGTAGGCATGTTCTGATGGCTCTCTCCACGAGTGAAGAGTGGGTGGAGGGGTATTTATAGCCTCCACACAAAATCTAACCATTACACACGACACGATTCACCAAATTTGGTGGGACCGAATCAGAAAACTCGGTCACAACGATTCAGTTCAAAATGTGAATGTTGGGCTTTTCGGTGGGACCGACATGTCAACTCGGTGGGACCGATTTGATTAGGGTTAGGGCATAACGTAATCTCAGTGAGACCGATTACACAAACTTAGTGGGACCGATTTTTGTAATAAGCTAACCAGAGAGTTGGTCAGGCAAACTCGGTGGGACCGAATCGCTCATTTCGGTGAGACCGAAATGTTACGAAAGGGAAACAGAGAGTTTGCGTTGCGAACTCGGTGGGAACCATCGCTCATCTCGGTCGGACCAAAACGTTATGAAGGGAAACAGAGAGTTTGGAATCCCATCTCATCCCCTTTTGAGAAACACAGAGTTTGGAAACAGAGAGTTTGGAATCACATCTCATCACTAAGCATTTTGAGAAAGTAAGCCATTAAGCAACACCTCATCCCCTTTTAATAGTATTGGTTTTTTCCTATGGACTCAATGTTATCTTGGATCACTAAAATGAAAAAGGTAGAGTCTTGAGCTTGAGACAATATGTGTCCTTAGCATTTTGAGGGGTCCACATTCTTAATTCATGCCATGCCAATCACTGAACTTTCTGAATGATCATCTTGAAATAGTATTAGTTCAATGAGCTATATGTTGTTAATAATTACCAAAACCACCCAGGGATAGTTGCACTTTCAATCTCCCCCTTTTTGGTAATTGATGACAACATATAGATCAAAGCTTCGACAAATGATAATAAGATTGAAATACATCGTCGCTTTGAGAAGTATGTGATAAGCAAGAGCTCCCCCTAAATTTCTGCACTATTTAAGATTTTCTTTTGAATGCAAATGCACAATCGATTAGGATCATGGGCCACTCTTCCATGTCACATACATCTTGGTGGAGCGCTCAAAATGATATGAATTAAAACATGCACTCATCACCAAGCAAAGTGAATGATCATATAAGGATATAAAAGATAATGTCATCCAAGCAAACATTAAAGTAGCATATGATCAAACACATGATCACACAAGTATCTCACACAGACATAGAGTATCAACCAAGCACATGATAAAGTTCAACCAAAAACAAGAAAGCAAGAGAGACAAAGAAGCAAAAACACTCTCTCTCGAAGCCTATGATCTATACATTTCTCCCCCTTTGGCAACAAGTTATCAAAAAGACAAAAATGCATAGTGCTATGCATCTCTCGGGCTTGGTTTTCGGAAGGAGGTGTAGATAGAACTCCAAGGACAAAGGCATCAGTTGATGTAGTTGGAGCTGATGGAGTGGGTGCTGGAGGTGGTACTGAAGCTGTCGCTAGTGCAAATGAAGTAGCTCTCGTATCTAGTACTAGCACTGCAGCTGACCTCTAACTCCTTGGCACACACTGAAAAGCATCCGTAGTTGCCTTTCCTCTCCTCTCCTCAGCTTCCTCCTGGAGCTTCTCAACTGCGGTCTGTATCTCAGTCACCTTGAGGTCAAGATCATAGAATTTTGACTCAACAATCCTTTATAGGCTCTCTTGATTCTGAGTTAGGGTGGCTGATATGTCTCCAACGTAGCTATAATTTTTGATTGTTCTATGCTATTATATTACCTGTTTTGGATGTTTATGGGCTTTATTTTACACATTATTATCATTTTTGGGACTAACCTACTAACCGGAGGCCCAGCCCATATTGCTGTTTTTTTTGCCTATTTCAGTATTTCGAAGAAAAGGAATATCAAACGGAGTCCAAACGGAACGAAACCTTCGGGAGCGTGATTTTTGGAACGAACGTGATTCAGAGGACTTGGAGTGCAAGTCAAGAAGCAGCCGAGGTGGCCACGAGAGGGTAGCCCCCCCCCCTATAGGGCGCGCCCCCTATCTTGTGGGCCCCTCGGGCGGCCACCGACGTACTTCTTCCTCCTATATAAGCCTACATACCCCAAAAACATCCAGGGAACCACCAAAGAAATATTTCCGCCACCGTAACCTTCTGTATCCGCGAGATCCCATCTTGGAGCCGTCACCGACGTTTTGCCGGAGGGGGAGTCCACCACGGAGGGCTTCTACATCAACACCATAGCCCTTCCAATGAGTTGTGAGTAGTTTACCACAGACCTTCGGGTCCATAGTTATTAGCTAGATGGCTTCTTCTCTCTTTTTGGATCTCAATACAATGTTCTCCCCCTCTCTTGTGGAGATCTATTCAATGTAATCTCTTTTTGCGGTGTGTTTGTCGAGATCCGATGAATTGTGCGTTTATGATCAAGTTTATCTATGAATAATATTTGAATCTTCTCTGAATTCTTTTATGTATGATTGAGTTATCTTTGCAAGTCTCTTCGAATTATCGGTTTGGTTTGGCCTACTAGATTGATCTTTCTTGCCATGGGGGAAGTGTTTAGCTTTGGGTTCAATCTTGCGGTGTTCTTAACCAGTGACAGAAAGGGTTGCAAGACACGTATTGTATTGTTTCCATCGGGGATAAAAAGATGGGTTTTATATCATGTTGCTTGAGTTTATCCCTCTACATCATGTCATCTTGCTTAATGCGTTACTCTGTTCTTATGAACTTAATACTCTAGATGCATGCTGGATAGCGGTCGATGTGTGGAGTAATAGTAGTAGATGCAGGCAGGAGTCGGTCTACTTGTTGCGGACGTGATGCCTATATACATGATCATGCCTAGATAATCTCATAATTATTCATTTTTTTATCAATTGCTCGACAGTAATTTGTTCACCCACCGTAATACTTATGCTATCTTGAGAGAAGCCTCTAGTGAAACCTATGCCCCCCGGGTCTATCTCTTATCATATTTGCTTCCAATTTACTTTTATTTGCATCTTTAATTTTTGCATCTATATTATAAAATACCAAAAATATATTTATCTTGTCTTACCATCTCTATTAGATCTCACTTTCGCAAGTGGCCATGAAGGGATTGACAACCCCTTTATTGTGTTGGTTGCGAGTTCTTTGTTTGCTTGCATAGGTGCGTGGGACTTGTGAGGAGCCTCCTATTGGATTGATAGCTTGGTTCTCAAAAACTGAGGGAAATACTTACGCTACTATTGCTGCATCACCCTTTCCTCTTCAAGGAAAACCAACGCAAGCTCAAGACGTAGCAGTGGCCAAGCCCTTCTCAATCCTCAATGTAGCTTCAATTAGATAACCCAATTAACCTTGTTTACTCTTCAGGAACAGCTGAGATGCTTCCTCGACACTTGGCATCCTTGCAGCCTTTTCTGCCTTTGCCTTAGCTCTCTTCTCTTGTGCTTGTGCTGATGAAGGTTCATTCTCATTCATTACAACTTCATTATCTTCAAAATCTGGGTATAAGGCTAAATGCTCCTTATCCAACAAGTAAGTACATGTGCCCATCTTTGAGTTGATGAGCACCTGAATATGTGGAGCATACCCACAAGATCTCTTTTGGTCAGCAGCTGTCCTCTCGATTGTCTCTACAATCAGACTCATGACCTTGAAATTTTGGGGTACATCAAAGATTTGCAGCAAGTTGATGGAATGTCCTCTAATCATCTTATGATATCCAGATTTGGGTAACAGAGTATGCCTTAAGATTGTGTTGATTGTAGGCAGACCAGACAACAAATAGTGCACAGATCCAAGCTTGTGTGTCCCCAAACCTTTATCGGGGATCTCCTTGTACATATTTGCCATTGAGTTGTGGTCCTTTTTCTTCTTGGCATACACATCCAAATCATCTTCCATGTTCCTCTAGGGCATTGATCAACTTGGGCCATTCATCTACAGTTGATTGGTACCTCGTACCTTCGGACACCCACACTATCCTCCCATATGGATAGAAATGAGCAGTGGAGTAAAACTGCATGATTAGCTCATCATTCCATTTTGTGAGCTTCTGTCCAACAAACTCGTCAACTCCACAAGCTTTGAAGCTTTCATGTACACCTGGGAAATAGTCTTCATTCTCATCAATGAATTCCCAATCGACCCATTTTATATCACAGACAATTGGCTTCTTGTTAAGCAGAATGGTCTCATAGAAATCCGGTTGTTCCTTGGTGTGGAACCTATAGTCAACAACAGTCCTCCTCCTTATAACATATGGATCAGACAGCCTCCAAAGTGTCAATCTTGCATCCTTTCTGATGTGCATGTCCTCAGCCACTGGATGAGTGTCATTGTGGTCTGGAATCTTGGTTTTCAGTTTTCTCAGCACTTGGGCTTCAACTTCTTCTTTGTCAACTTCAGGCACTGGGGCCTTGTTCTTCTCTTCAACAGGAATGTTCCTTGTGCTTCTCTTGGGCTTAGAGGGATTTTGAGCTTGAGCTGTTGCTTTGGGAGCAGTTTTGGGCTTTGATGTGGCAGCCCCTGACTTGATAGCATCTCCCATGAGCTTTTGAGACTTGGGAGCTGGAGCAGCATCCTCTTCCTCTTCATCTTCTTCTGGCTCTCTCATTATGGAGGATCTACCAAGCACTCTGGCAGTGGTCTTCTTGACCCTCTCCTTCCTCTTCTTTCCCTCTCCAGCTGCCTCTCCAATTGGCTTAGAGGTTTCAGCAGTTGAGGCTCTGACTTTTGAGGTTGGCACCCTCTTCGCAGGGGCCTTCTTGTGCAAACCAGGCTTAGTTGTTGCACCTGTGCCATACTCTTTCTTCAGCACCTTCTTCTTTGAGATCACTTCCTCTTCAGTGGCCACATATGCCTCGTCTTCAGAATCTGAGGTCTTCTTCTTCCTTGACCTAGTGGCTGCTTTGGGCAAGTTACTTGGTGTGCTCCTGCTGCCCTCATCATAGCTTCTTGAGGGACTAGTGCCCTCACTCAATTGCACTTGCTCTTGATTACATTCGCTATCACTGCAGTCGACATCCCGTAAGCAAACCGACAAAGAAACCCTGTGAATAGATATAGATGAGGTAGAATAGATGAGCATCACAAAGTGCAGAGTTTTTTTTTTGCAAAACAAATGAGTCAAAAACTTAGTTTTAGTTCTCCACAGAAAGCATTTCGGAGCTACCGATTTGTTAAACTCGGTGATACCGAAGCAACTATTGGAGCCTAAACTAGTGAACTCGGTCAGACCGAGTCACAGTTCGGTGGCATCGGGATTGCTAGGGTTACACAGAGAGTCAAACTCGGTCACACTGATTTGCAATTTTTGGTCAGACCGAAAAGCGCATGTGCAATGGCCTAAGCCAAATCGGTGAGACCGACTTCTACAACTCGGTCGGTCCGAGATGAGTTCGGCGGAAACCTAACCCTAAATTTTTGAGTCAAACCTAACCTAAAGGATGTTTTCTCTGGATAGATTGTTTTCATATGTGGTAATTATCATGGCAAAGCAATGTGCTAGGAATCAAAGTAAGGAAATAGCACAAAGTATTGAACCCATAGCCTAGTTCGGCGGGAGTTTGCTACGGAGACAATGGCGGAGCAGAATTCCGTTGACGGCGACAGAAACCAGCGGGGGGAGGTCGCTGGCGGCAAGGAGATGATCCGGAGACCCGAGGAGGCAGAGCAGGATACGCGCGGGCTGAGGAGGTTTGAAGAAATTTTCAAATTCTCACCTGTGGGTATATATATCCCGACTCTGTCGGTGTGACCGAGTGGAACAACTCGGTGGCACCGAGATGCAGAATCGCAAGCGGTTACTGCAACTCGGTGTGACCGAAAAGTTCAAATCGGTTGCACCGAGATTGAAAACCTAGATCAACTCAGTGAACTCTGTGTGACCGAAAAGGATGGATCGGTCAGACCGAAATGCACAGAGAGGTTTTGGAAGTTTTAAGTCTATGACGAATTGGGCACTCCGGGTGCTCCTCACACGGAGTGGTTCAAATCTTACTTGATCAATCTTTGTGATGTAGCATGAATAGAGTTTGAGACGAGAAAAGCATAGATAGCTATAGGATGTTCTTAGGCATTCTTGTCCATCCACTTGGCAAAAGAGAAAACGCCAAACAATCAAAACAAAAAGTGGATGTCCTCGAATGAGTAAAATATGCAATCAACATGCTCACACAATAATATGACAAATGAAATATGTGGCAAAGCATACACAAACACTCTAGCATCTATCAAGCAATTGGCGATGACTAGGTCATCTATATATGAATATATTGACTGAGGAGTCAAATGAGAACATTTGATCGTAGGTCGTACTCATCGTTTAAGCACAAGTGGGGTTACCACTTTTACATAAAGCATTGTTGTGTTCACACCTTTAGAGTTGCTTTAGCTCAATTGATTAGAGTAAAGCTAAACCTAGATGTGATATCCCCCCTAAGAGGGATGAACTAACCTTGGGTTTTGTTTATGATGACTTCATGTAGGTGTTGAAGATGTGGATGCTCAATGTTGATGTAGATCATTTGGAGCAATCCATTGGAGTGAGTTGCACTTTCAATACCTATACGGGTTAGTCCCACAAGGAACAAACAAGGATATCCATAGACATAGAGTGATGTACACACAAGATGATGTCCATGAAAGCATTAGGTTACCTTGTCCCTTGTCTTACCAACAAGAGGGTTTGTGACTCCTTGAAATAGTGCAAGATGTGGAAGTTGTTTACACTTGTCCTTGCCAAAAATATATGAGTGAAGTATGTTGGCGGAGTCACCCTCAAGAACTCTCTAGTTCTTCTTCTTCGGGATTCACATCATCTTGATGGGAATCCTTGGAGTTGTAGTCGTACTTGATGAAGTATAACTTGATGTAGTCTTGGGAACCCACTTGACCAAGGCCTTAGGAGATTCTTCAAATGC
This sequence comes from Aegilops speltoides, assembly GCA_021437245.1. Lineage (NCBI taxonomy): Eukaryota > Viridiplantae > Streptophyta > Magnoliopsida > Poales > Poaceae > Aegilops > Aegilops speltoides. Next base: position 27,035,599 of record CM038144.1, on the reverse strand, counting down.
ATTAATCTCCTCTTGAAGCTTGTCCTTCCCTTTTTGCTTTTGGTCTTCTGGTGGAAGATCATCTTGAGCTTGTGTCCCATGGAAAGAAGTAGGATCATACTTCTCTCGTTGAGGAACAAACTTCGTCTTGGGGTATTGATCTTCTTCCCACTCAACTCCATTGGCATTGAACTTTCGTTCAAAACCAATACCTTGATTCTTCTGATGCCTTCCTTGCTTGCGTACTTCCGGCAAGACTCTTGTAGCCACCTTTCTCTATAATTCCCTTCAATAAACTATTTTCTTGCTCAAGTGTAACTTGGCTAAGAGAATCATTAGTGGAATCAAGAGAACTACTAGAAGCAACAGTATTGGATTTAACATGATTGTTGTTACTACTAGAAGAAGAATCTTTCTTACTCTTGTTGCTAGATTTAACTTGTGGCATGTAAGTAGACAAGAGTAAATGATTGGCAATATAATAAGAACTTTTCTTGCGAAGATCATCAATGATTACCTTTAAGAACCCATGCTCTTGCTCAAGGTTGAGCTTTTCAAAGCGTAACTTCTCATGAGTCTTTAAAGGTTCTCGATGATCTTCCAAGGTAGTTTCATGATCTAACTTAAGAGTGTTTAGTTCTTTAGTTAGATGCTCAATCTCCTTCTTATCATCGTCATTCATTTTATCTTATCTAGCATGATTAATAGCAAGTTCATCATAGTTTTCATCACTAGAGTTGTCAACAAGTAAATCATCATCACCTAGCAAATCATCTTCATCACTATTGAAATCAACACACTCGGGGTGTGATACCTTTGGACCTTTAGCCATGAAGCATCTTACAATTCCTTCATTTGATGAGTCAAATATGTCGTAGGAGTTGGTTAACACAAGTGCTAGACCGGCAACACCTTCATCTTGAGTATATTCGGAGTCGGAGTGATAACTTCTCTAGGAGTGATTGTCGGAGTCGGAGCCGGATGCCCATTCACCAACATGAGCTTGATGTCTTCGTTTTGTGTAGCTCCTTGATGATTTATCCTTCCTTTCCAAATCCTTGCTTCTCCATGATGTTCTTCGTTCCTAACGGTCATCTCTACTCCTTCTCTCTCTTGGTGGTGATTCTTCTCTTCTACTTTTCCTTTTGGGTGAATCTTCTCTTCTTTTGTAGGGAGTTGTACACTCATTGGAGTAGTGTCCGGGTCTTCCACAATTGTAGCAATTACGTTCACGACTCAAAGATCTTTTGTCATTGTAGGACCTTGACTTGGAACTTCTTTCCTTGCTTCTATTCTTATAGAACTTGTTGAAGTTCTTTACCATTAGGTTAAATTATTCATTGAAGGCTTGTTTCTCACTTGATGATGTAGGAGCATCACATGAGGCTTTGTAAGCACCACTTGACTTGTTGTGAATCTCTTCCTTATCCTTGAGTGACATCTCATGAGCAACAATTCTTCCATTGACTTCCGTTGGCTTGAGATCTTTGTAACTGGGCATCATTTGAATCAATGTACACACGGTATCATATTTTCCATCCAAGGCTCTTAGGATCTTCTTGATGATGAATCTATCGGTCATCTCTTCACTTCCTGAGCCGGTAATCTCATTTGTGATGAGAGTAAGCCTAGAGTACATTTCAGCGACACCTTCATCATCCTTCATTTTGAACTTGTCAAGTTGACTTTGAAGCATATCCAATTTGGATTCCTTGACGGAGTCGGTACCTTCGTGCATATCAATCAAAGTATCCCAAATTTCCTTTGCATTCTCAAGACGGCTGATTTTGTTGAATTCTTCAGGGCACAGTCCGTTGAAGAGGATATCGCAAGCTTGAGCATTGTATTGCAGCATCTTCAACTCTTCCGCGGTAGCTTCACGGTTTGGTTCTCTCCCATCAAAGAATTCATCTTGCAAGCCAATACACACAATAGCCCAAACGGCGGGGTTATGTCCAAGAATATGCATTTTCATCTTATGCTTCCAACTAGCAAAATTAGTACCATCAAAGTAAGGACCTCTATGGTGGTAATTTCCCTCGCTAGATGCCATACTCTCCTAGGTTGTGAAACCAAGGCTATGATCACCAAACGCTATGGAAATCACGGCAAATGGAGACCAAAGCTCTGATACCACTTGTAGGATCGAAAGTATGTCTAGAGGGAGGTGATTAGACTACTTGACCAAATAAAAATCTAGCCTTTTCCCAATTTTAAGTCTTGGTAGATTTTAACAACTTAGCACAAGTCAAGCAATCAACCTACACATGCAAGTCTAAGAGTATAGCAGCGGAATGTAAAACATTGCACATGAAGGTAAAGGGAAGAGTTTGGAGGGAGCAAACGCAATGTAGACACGGAGATTTTTGGCGTGGTTCTGATAGGTGGTGCTATCATACATCCACGTTGATGGAGACTTCAACCCACGAAGGGTAACGGTTGCGCGAGTCCATGGAGGGATCCACCCATAAAGGGTCCACAAAGAAGCAACATTGTCTATCCCACCATGGCCATCGCCCACGAAGGACTTGCCTCACTAGGGTAGATCTTCACGAAGTAGGCGATCTTCTTGCCCGTACAAACTCCTTGGTTCAACTCCACAATCTTGTCAGGGGCTCCCAAGTGACACCTAACCAATCTAGGAGACACCACTCTCCAAAAGGTAATAAATGGTGTGTTGATGATGAACTCCTTGCTCTTGTGCTTCAAATGATAGTCTCCCCAACACTCAACTCTCTCTTACTAATTTGGATTTGGTGGAAAGATGACTTGAGTGGAAAGCAAGTTGGAGAAGGCTAGAGATCAAGATTTATGTGGTTGGAATGGAAATGTCTTGACCTCAACCCATGAGTAGGTGGTTCTCTCTCAGAAAATGAATGTTGGAAGTGTAGGCATGTTCTGATAGCTCTCTCCATGAGTGAAGAGTGGGTGGAGGGGTATTTATAGCCTCCACACAAAATCTAACCGTTACACATGATTCAGCAAACTCAGTGGGACCGAATCAGAAAACTCGGTCATACCGATTCAGTTCAAAATGTGAACGTTAGGATTTTCGGTGGGACCGACATGTCAACTCGATGGGACCGATTTGATTAGGGTTAGGGCATAACGTAATCTCGGTGAGACCAATTACACAAACTCGGTGGGACCGATTTTGGTAATAAGCTAACCAGAGAGTTGGTCAGGCAAACTTGGTGGGACTGAATCGCTCATTTCGATGAGACCGAAACATTACGAAAGGGAAACAGAGAGTTTGCATTGCGAACTCGGTGGGACCGATCGCTCATCTCGGTCGGACCAGAACGTTACGAAGGAAAACAGAGAGTTTGCAATTCCATCTCGGTGAGACGGAGATCCCTATCGGTGAGACCGATGTGACTAGGGTTTCTAGCAGTGGCTATGTCAAGTGAACTCGGTGTCGCCGGATAGAACATTTCGGTGGGGCCGAGTTTGACTTTTGGTTTGGGACATATGTGGATATGAGTAAGTGGTTGAGGGTTTTTGGAGCATATCACTAAGCATTTTGAGCAAGTAAGCCATTAAGCAACAGCTCATCCCCTTTTAATAGTATTGGTTTTTCCTATGGACTCAATGTGATCTTGGATCACTAAAATGAAAAAGGTAGAGTCTTGAGCTTGAGCCAATATGTGTCCTTAGCATTTTGAGGGGTCCACATTCTTAATCCATGACATGCCAATCACTGAACTTTCTGAAATGATCATCTTGAAATAGTATTAGTTTAATAAGCTATATGTTGTTTATAATTACCAAAACCACCCAGGGATAGTTGCACTTTCACTTTGTCCGCTATGCAAGAGAGATCTTCAAGTGTCGATACACGCTTAGGCTTTCGATATCTATCATCGAGAAGCTTGGGCTACCTCACGTCAACATCCCCGAATGGCATCTTTATGAATCCGTTAAGGAGTGGTGGGACAAACAAATCGATAACCGAAACCCGAATTGGCATGCCATGACCTCCCTCACCATGATCATCTCTTGGACCGTTTGGAACAAGCGAAATGCTAGAGTATTTCGTCAAAAATTTGCGCCACTGCCTATTCTCCTCCAAACCATCCTTGAAGAGGCAAAGTTATGGGTTACTGCCGGCGCAAAGACACTATGGACTATCATTTTGTGTGAGTAATTGTCATGCCGCTTGTATAGGGTGTCATGTAAACTCTAAACTCTATTCTCTCCTTATTTAATAGATGAGTCAAATCTTATGCCTCCGTTTCAAGAAAAAAAAGGATTGCAGTAATTTGCGCTGAAATTGTGTTATAGTATTCACCTCCCATAAGGCCATAACGAATCTGAGCAGTCTTTCTGCAGTCTATAGTCATCACAAACCTTTCTCACCATCTCTCTGTGTGATGCATGCATTGCTAACTATTAATTCTCAAGGAAAAACAATGAATAAATTTCAGTAGTGTCAAATTTTAGAGTACAAATTTCATCTGATCCTGTTTTTCCTACCAGTATAAATTAATCCGCACATATTATACTTTAATAAAATTGAAACGAAGTTGTTTATGACAAAAAGGCGTAGAAGATATATGTATCCACCTCAGAAATTATTTGTGATCCGATGGCTAGTGACACATATTATTAACGATGTCTTATATGCATGCACCCAATGACTATGCGAAGTTATATGTATCCACCTCTGATGGCGCCTCCAATACTTAAGTACTCCCTCCGTCCCAAAATATAAGACCAATTTTGTCAAAAATGATATTACATTTGGGACGAAGGGAGTATTAATTAGAGGTAGTTTCCCGTAAGGGCGCTGCTACGCTTCCGCCGGCCGATGTTTACATATTATCTGCCGCCTTGATGGCCCTTGGATGCCCGTGCTGATAGTCGTCTGATGTAGTGTCCGCGTCCCGCATGTCCACTCATTACTTCCCGCAACAAACGCTCTGTTGCAGAAACAAGACTACATGCCCACTCGTTACTTCCCACACAAAAAATGCTCTGTTGCAGAAACAAGACCGCATATGCCCACTCGTTACTTCCCGCAACAAACGCCCTGTTGCAAAGCGCATGCCACCTCGTTACTTCCTGCAACAAATGCTATGTTGCAGAATCAAGACCGCATGCCCACTTGTTACTTCCCGCAACAAACGCTCTATTGCAGAAACACTCTGTTGTAGAAACAAGAGAAATTGCAGGCAACACCACCATCGCCACATCGGCCAAAAAATTAGGGAAGGAATCTCTGATCCGTACATGCTTGAGTTGTCGCCGGCCATTGCCGATCCCGAGCCAGTCGTCGACACCACCGCGTTGGATAAGCCCCGGTCGCCCAATGCCTTGCGCCGCCGCGTCCGCCGCCCTCCCAAATCCAACCGCTCACACTCCCAGCCACACAAGCCACGCTGTTGCGCAATGAAAGACCCAGCCACACAAACCACGCTGTTGCGCAATGAAAGACCCCTTCTGTTATCCCGTTGCAGGAATGGTTGTCCTGAAACAAGAGGTGAGTTGCAAGAAATGGACACGCCTCCAGTAGACACGGGAGTGCTCTCGGCCATCTGATAAAGTATAGATCGGACGGCCACGGAGCCGGTGGACTGGCGGGCGCGATCGGCCGGCAGAAGGTAAGCTTTTCCCTTCCCGTAATGATCATTACACCAGATGATTTCCTAACATGCCAACATTATTACATTACATGGAGATTAACTCAAGTAAGTCCATCTTACAAATTAATCTCTATCACAAACCGTGCAAGCAATAATGAAACATGTATGCATATGGATACAAATAGGGGAGCACTAGCGATCAGACTACTGATAGTTGCCTTTCCATCAGACTAGTGCTCCATCGTTCGTTGGATTGATGTCTCTTGGAACGTTTGATTGGGGACGTGGCCATGTGGGCCTAGGTAGTTTGCATACGTGGGGCACGTTACGTACGGAGAAGAGCGATCGGTCGGTCGAGGAAGGAAGGAGGAGCCAAAACGGTCTCCAGACACCGACTCGTTTACTGCCAAGAAAAGGAAGAGGCAGGTCGCGACCAAAAGACGAACTCATCCCACTCCATGTATATATATATATCTCCCCACACTATCGACCGACTCGATCGATCTGCTCTTCTCCCCGCAAGACGGTGGACGACGCCCAGAGAAAAACGCCAGCTCCGTCCGCCGTCTCTGCTCGCAGATGGCGTCTGGATCCACTTCTTCCGGCGGCTCCGTTCCACTTGGGTCCTTGTCTGGATCCACTTCTTCCGGCGGCTCTAGCTCTCGGAGGGGGCTCATCTCGTGCTTGCACAGCCTCAACTGCCGCCACGAGTATGCGCCTCTTCCCCACGACGACGATTTGCGCCAAGCCACGCGCAAGCTCATCGTCGGTCACTACGACGAGGCGTTCCGCCGGCTCCGGCTGCCCTGCAAGGCCATGCCCGACCTTTACGGCCTCCTCAGCACCGACAGCCTCTGCATCGGCCCCCTCGACCCCGTCTCCAACATCATCCTCAACACCCTCGCCCTCCTCCCCACCACCCTCGTCCAAGTCGAGGCCAAGACAGAGTCCGATGAGGCGGAGTCCGATGAGGCGGAGTCCGACGATGAGAGCATGAGGTCCAAGAGAAAGAGACACAGACCCGGTTTCGACCCCTGGCACGAGGTCGCATGCAGGTCCGCCCAGAGTCTCATGGCTTTCCTTGTGGCATACTTCGGATGCATCAACGAGGCACAGGCCTTCCGCTACCTCTACAGGGCCGGCGCCAATCTCCTCCTCGCCGTCATGCTCGTCCAGCATGACCTCTACCATACCAAGGAGGAGGCACTGGACCCTGAATCCGACAGGACCAAGGCCGCCCTCGAGTTGGCGGCCACCAGCGCAGGCCACTGTTCGCCCGCCATCTTTGCTCAGGTCATGGCAATCCGGCTCAAACAGGGCGACCTCGACCTCTTCAACAAGCATCTGTTTTCGGCCAATGACCCTCTCACGGCTGAGGATGCCCAGGAAATCCACCGTGGGTTGCACATGATGATGACCCCGATGTGTGTTGCCAACATTAGCAACACCAAAGATGGGCTGGTTGTCCATGTCCGTCACAACCTCGACGACGGCGCTATCTGGTCCGAGACAAAGCCCCTTGTCTCTTCTAGTGCAGCAGCTCACACCAGGATCACCTCCACCACCTTCCGCTGCGATGGGACCGCCATCTCGTCTCTGCAGTCCGGACTGCCTAGCAAGCTGCAAGATTGCCTGACGATAGCAGATTTCCAGAAACACATTCTCATCGCCTCGTGCGGTGGCGACAACTGTGATTACCTGCGGTCTCTCAAGATGTACCTCTATGGCATGATTCACAACCTGTACGTCCAGGCCTTCAAGATGCTGCACGCACCCTCGGGCTCCATCATGCGCAGCATCCTCATGGCCGGCCATTGCTATGGCCCCTGTGACCCTCTCTCCAACATCATCATTAACTCAGTCTGGCATGAGACGTGTGGCTCCGTTCTCCCGGCTTCTGACCGCATGATGTTGAAAGAGTACAATGACATCCTGGACCCCCTATCTCTGCTCCGCCTAGTTGTCCGTTCCCTCGAGGGGCTTGCAAACCTTGCCTTGTCCGTCGACCCCCAATCCTCAATTGCTCGTGCTCTGGAGAAACTCTGCAGTGCAAGATGCGACCTTGTTGACATGTTATCGTCTGCACCAAAGATTGATGAAATCCCCTTCCACGAGGCGGCCATGGCTGCTAGACAGCCGCTGCCCCTTCAGCTAGGTGAATTTCACCGGATGCTGCTGCTCGATCCCGAAGGCCGAAAACTCCTGGTCTCACATATAACCAAGGCGCAAACCAGCGGTGTTGTGTTGTTCTATGATAAAATCAGAGAAGATGTTGTTGCGCTGTGGCGTGTTTACAAAACAGCACCCTGGTATCAACCCCCCGTGCAAGCTCCTGCTCCTGAACTTAGTGTAGAGGCCTTGAGGCGGGTATCAGACATGAGATCACAGTATGAGTATTGGAGGAGCTGGCTGCGTTCAAAGATTGAACAGGTGCTCAAGGATTACACGGACCATCATTTTTGGGTAGGCATTGGACTTCCTCTGTTTTCAATCATTAGCTGCTACTTACGTACGTACGTATATATTAGCTTTAACTTGATTTGACCAACAAACACTCTTGCTTCTTAATTTCTTGCTTGCTGTAGGGACCAAAGTATGAACTTGATTTTATAATTGGTGCGGATCAAAGACAGGAAGGATATGCCCCCTTCACTGATACGTGCTACCTAGTGAACTTCATGGCAACTTCTGATGAGAATGTTCCGAGGACCCTATTTTACGCCGAGTTGTGGTGCGTAACACGCAAGCCAAGGACAGCAGCATTCTGCTGCCCTCTGCCCTATGCATATGCGGGTAAGTCATCTACTTCTCTGCCGCGGCACGGCTGATTAGCAAGTGATAGCATTTGATTAGTACTTTGAGTCACGGGCGATCTGCTTCTCACGATGCTTGAATGCACTACTCATCATAAATCTGAATTGGCTTATTATCATCTTATTACTGATCCGGGTTTTATTTTGTTAATAGGACGTTGCTACTATGACATGATTCGCGCAAGGAAGATTGTGTACCCAGATGACGCCAAGTACATCGATGACGACGATATCACCCATAAGGGAACCCGCAGCGTGGATTTCATGCTAGAGATGGACCTCGTGCACTTCAGTTCCGAGTTGGACGTGGAGCTCGCGCGGAATTTGAACATGCCGGATTCACAGGATGAGCCGAATGAGCCCAGTTCAGATTCTTCATGGGCGCCGGATGAGAGCAGTCCAGGTTCAGATTCAGAGGATGAGTCTGTGTCTCTGGATGAGTGAGTCTTCTCTCCTCCGTGGCCACGGCTAGATACGAGTGTGTGATGCTATCAGCTGTGAAGTGAGACCATATATGATGCTTCCTGCTGTGTGTGTTATGATGTACTAGCATTCTGCCATCAGCAAGTGGATGACATTGCGCTGTGACATTCTGTACTGAAGCACGTTTGGTTTCCATAAACTAGCTAGCTGCTACTACTGTTATGCGTCGCTGCCTTAATTTGTTCACTGCTTGGCCTTGTTAAATGCGCTATTCTTCAGTCGTTGGATTCACATTTCCCCCTTCTGTTGACATATATCCTTGTTTGGCGTTGTGGTGCTGCTGGGATTTTGTTGGGCTGGCGGCTTCTTAGAGTGGGTGGCCAGCTGCAGCGCCGCGTCCACCGCCGGGATCAGGTGGCCGTGGTGCATCAGCGGGACGAACACGAAGTGCGGCGTCGTGGTGGCCTTGGCGGCAACGTCGTTAGAGCTTGCTCCCTGGCGTGGCACGCCATCCTACTACTAGAGCGTGACATCCTACTCCTAGAGCGCGACGGTGTGCCCTCGTGCTAAAAGATGGCCGGGTCTGGGGTTGGGTTGCCACAGATGCAGATACCTGCAGGCGGCAGCCATGCTATGATCCTAACCTTCCTGGCATGGTATGGCAAGTGTGTTCCCTCTACTGTTATATGGCCCTGAAATGTACTAAGACTGACCAGGTCTTGCCTTTGGATGATAGTATATGCTTGTCCACTGTCCAGGCCAGGCTATCAACGATGATGAGGAGTACCTCCATTTCAGTCAGATTCGTTGCTGCATCACTGTCCACCACTGTCTCGGTCTCAGATGTCCTACACACCAGAACAAGTTACACAACTTATGAACAAGCTCAATAATCAATCAGTCAGTCAGTTCTAAAATACAAATAAATAAATAAATAGAGAACACAAAGGCATGCAGATCCAACAATTCCATTGCATCAGAGAACCATACACATTATCTCCAGCCTTCCTTGGTGATGCAGTGCCTCGGACATCCCAAGGAGGTTCAGGTCCTAAATTGCACTTCTCCCTGTATCTCTGGCACACAAGAGCAAGCCAAGTGCGTTGAGACCCCGCACCGCAGAACGAAAACCCTCAAAGTATCTATGAGGAGCTGCAAGAGGGCAGGAGGTACCTGGAGGTGGCTTTTTATGTTCCAGATTGTGAGGCCTGTGACTCCCATAGCTTCCATTTTCTCCTTCACCGCAGTTGGCTTCACCTCTAAGGAGTTGCGACGGTTGAGTAGCACAGCATCAGTTTCATCGACAAGTTTCAGATCCAAGTAACAGAGAATGAATTGTTTGACATCGTATGCTCAAAGTTCAAGAAACCAAACCATAGGGGCCTCCTTGATACTCTACAGCTTCCAGGAAGATCTTATGGAGATCATCGGTCCAGCGAAGTAAACTGCTTGTCGGCTGCATTGCCCTGAGAAAGCAACAGACCGGTATGCTCGACATGTAAGAAGAGTCACTGTTATATGTCGGCTTGCCGTTGGACATCAGTCAGCAAATCAAGCTCACGCCTGTCAAAGATCAAGGAAATCAGAAAGCTTGAGACACCTTTTAAAACCAAGGCAATGCAAACCAGCAAAACGACAATACAGCAGCTCGTGTAACTACAAGAGACAGAATCCATCAAAATTTGTTTATTTTTTAAACGTGCACATATGCCCATATAGATACAGAAAAATATTTTCAAATACAAATTGGAGATCAAGCAGGCAAATCAATGCTCTGGCCATCCTACATTAGAAAAAAGAATGCACAAAAATACCAAAAAAGAAACTAAAATCATTAACATGCGCATACCGGTATGTGCGAGGAAGCAAAAGGAACTGGGAATGTATGTCATATCTTTTAGCGAGAAGAGAGAGTGATAGTCTCATTCTCTATCAAGCCAGTCATCCCTTTATACAGTTCTTGTAAGAGACTAGAGATACTGCACTATCTTTGTGTAGCCAGCCATATTCTATCACACTAACATAACACGTCACAATTCACAGTTGGTTTGTATGGGTGGAATGATTTGCAGAGAAATAAAGCCTTCTGAATGGCAACAAAGCAACAAGAGTTGATGTTGCGATAGCACGAGCAGACTCTGCCAAATCCACGAATGGTGCACATCACATTAACTTATCAGGAATGTGACAGAGAAGTAAATAACCAGAATGATAATTTAGGTGCAGTAGTAAGTGTTGAGGTTGACTTATCAGGCAATCTGGATGTGTGAGATGTGATCAAAGTCCTACCCTATGCTGCCAAACACCAAGCAGCAAGGTAGCAGCATGAGTGCATGACCATGTCTTGTCATTGCAATGCCATCTGCATGCCTTTCAATGAAGAGGAAAAAAAAAGTTGTACAAACACAATAAATCTATCATAGGAGCTTAATTGCACGACGAACTTGTCCCAACAGATAAGTTAGGCAAGACTACACAAGTTATAGGAAGTAACAAGGAAAAATGGTTTTCAGCCTTAATGTGTAGGTGCATAGATGTATCATGGGCTCCTCTTGCATTGAAAATGCAACATGCAACTAGATCATAAGGTCCATAAATAATCCAGATGAACTGTAATTTGATGAGGTGTAATCAAATTACATGTATTGTATATATGAGGAGTACATTGCTGTGTTCTCAAGATGCCCTCAGTGATACATCCTATTTTTACAGGAAAAGAATGGACTTCTAAAATATGATAACAAGAATATCCCTAGGTTTCTTCTGGGTTGGAAGATGGCAGTAAGAAAACTAATCCTCGGCAACATACTTGTTCCTACGAGCACCAAAAGCAATTCTCTGCAAATAAAATCAGGAAGAATGATTATTACAGTAAATTTAACATTGGTTGGGGATGTCCAAGATTAATAAAAGACCCTCCCCAGGTTTCAGAGAGTTCTTACTGAAAATATTCTGGAGTAGGCTTTCAAGCCTGTGAGAAAGCGAATGTAAGTCGGCTTCATGGATTGCTTGGTAGGGATTTCTCTGATGTTTGGAACAAGGTAATCCGCAACCTGTTTTAATAGTCAACATTGATTATTATATTACCATATTACCAAACAGATAATATGATTAAAAAGTGTACATAAATAACATTAAAGGCAGGTATGCTGAATCATTAACAGATATCCATCGCAAATGAACCTAGAGGCTACCGGTCATTCGCTGTACAAAGAAAACGTGCCTGTCATGGATAGACTGTAAGATTTTTAAGCAAAGTTATAAGCTTCGAAAGCTAACTTTGTCAGTTTATATTAGATCAACTATTTATTTTTTGTTCAGAACTTCAGATCGACACATTTGATAACACATGTCTGCCTTGCGACATCATATGAAGAACTTCAAGTTGCCATTTTTTTAACTTTGTTAAAGCAAGCACAAAAGGTTAACAGCCCTTCGACAATGACCAAATCACAAATTTTAGGAATGTATAAACAAGTCTGGAGACCACGTTCAAGCTAAGTGGTCGGACGGTTCTACACGCCAAATGGACACAGGCCTAAAGCAGCTAAAAATTATTACTACTGCTGCCAAACATAAGCTTTAGAGTTTAGAAGAAGAGTCAACATTGTTCTGGAGGAAAAGGACCAATGGCCCTGTAAAAAAGGAACAATGGCGTAGCTCTCACCACATCAGGAGTTTCAGCTAATATACTGATGAAAAACTTTGCCTGCCATCAGTAAAATTTACAATTTAGTAACCATGAATTATCTTATCAACAATGGCAAAAAGAAAAAGAATGTCAGAAAGAGATTGTGCTTATCCCTTACTTGCTTTGCGGTAGCACCAGACATAAGAAGATCAGTCGTAACCATGCCAGGCTGCACAAATTAGTTATGTACTTACTGTTAGTGTGTGACTATCCTTTTCAGAGTTATAAACAGAACTTAGAAACAAAAGGCGATCATTTACTTATACGGATATTCCATGGACCAATGCTTAGAACCTTACACAAACTAGTTAGTTAAACCACACCAACTTCTAATTATCTTTATGCGAGAGAATAGTTAGGAACTCTAAAATATAAAAGATAACTAAAGAAAGGGTGGAGCTGTATACCGATAAATTATGCACCACGACATTATTCACTTCATTCATCTGCAACTCAGCCTGCAATAAGAATCATGTTATCTTCTCCACACAGTTTCTAATAAAGCTGCAAAGCTGTGACCTGCACCAGTATACTGCCTTGATTTATTTTGCTTGTTTGCACTTTCTGTCTTCTCTTTTGGGTTCTCACAGTTTTTGTGGGGTTTCATCTCTAGCCTGCCCCAATGTGCTTGGGACAAAAGGCTCTGTTGTTTTTCTGGAAATAAATGTAAACATAAAAATTTGTGCCACTGAGCCAAGTTCAAGCACATAGCAATAAATCGCCTATTATTTTCTCTATGGATGATTACAGCTTTACGATGTCCCAAATATGAGTTTGAGGGAGCAACCACTTGGGAATTTAACATGACTCTAAATATTGATAAAACAGTAGTTATCTCATTGTACTGTTGAATGTTTGTGCTTCATGAGGTTACAATACAGCAAAGAGTTTGTTATTTCAAAATGCTTCATTGGAACTGCTCAAACAGAAACTAATCATTTCAGGTTAAATCGTCACACATGTTACCTTTACCTGTAGAGACTTTGTAAGGTGCACCACACTTCTCTTCGTTGTACCATAAGCTGCAAACCTGGTGATTATAATAATGATTACCTAGAATTCAAGACACCCTCCGTAGACAAATATAAGAGCATTTACATCACTAGTTTAGTCATCTAAACGCTCTTATATTTCTTTACAGAGGGAGTAGTTACCAAAAGATGATTGAGTTTGTCTCCTTAGTATTTCGTTTTGTGCACAACTTTCATTTAATACAAATAACTGATAATGTCATATGGCCATGCAAATTCAGTATGTCAAGTACAATGCACACATGTGGAGAAGAACGAAAGGAGATACTTATATCAGCGTCAAAAGAACAGGATATATCAAACTATGTTCAATTCCACGGATTCAAACTATATGAGCAGTTAAACGAAATCATGTGACAGCACACTCAGCTGAGTATCCAGAATTACTACATATGAGAACAAATGGAAATGGTACCTTGGGGTTGGCCTTCCATCATCAATGTTAAATATGTGACCACCTCGAGGTTGGTTCCACATCATATTTATTGCCTAAGATAGCAAGACGATGAGTGTTGGAATTCTTCAGCAGTCACCATGCTATACGACAAATATCTAATATTGAGTGGAAAGCAATACCTCACGACAACATAGCATCAATCCAAGAGTGTTAGTGGTGATCACCTCACTGTTAAATCAAAGAAAAAAGTCAATGAACTCTTGGCACTCGAAACTACGACTGAATGAAGGTGTGCATGTTCAAGCCTTGCCAATATAGAGATAGAGAATTACATTAGAGCCTCATCAGAGGTTTCCACCAATGGTTTGTAACTATATGCATTTGATCCGGCATTGTTGATCTGCATCAATAGAAATAACTCAGAAGAAATTCCAATTTCATTTTTATGACATAACAGAGCCCATCAATTTAATGCATGAACTTTAAACAGTTAAGGTAAGCTAACTATCAATTTCCAAGCACAACAATGTGGATTGCACAGCACAATTCATACATCAAACACCGAACTATCAAATATTTCAAATTAAGGGTGCAGTGAGCATCAGTGTCATTTCATAGCGAGTGGTTGTCATAGTTGTACATAAAAAAGGAAGGGACAGGAATAAAAGTGCATGTCCAATGCAAGTGCTTGGTGAGGGAGGGGTGACTATGTACCCAAATATCAATATACTCCAGCTTGTCTCGCGCAAAATCCACAAGCGCCTTCTCTAACATCACAGACAGTCCCCTGTGATAGCACAAAAAGGCGACAACAGAGCATATGCAATCAAAAGTGTTGCACTGTACTATTTTGACGATTTTTATGAATAAAACTTGAATGAAACTATAAGGACCAAGTAGCTCAGCAGTAGGTACCCACACATGTTGCTCTCCGAATTCCTTTTTCAGGTCATTGGCTACAGATTCTACCCTTTCAGCTGTAGAGGATAGAGTAGACTGCATGTCAAGGAAAGGCTAAGCTGGTATAAATCGGAACTTGCATGTGTCCATTTCATTCTTTCTGGAAGTGTATAATACTGAAACATCTAATTTGTTTGTCATTAAGAACAAATCATGAAAAGACTCTTTGAACAGATCAATGATCTAAAAGAGAGGTTCTGCGATAAGTATATATTATTACAATAAGTGCAGCAACTGTTAAACGTGGATCCATTTGACATGCGCCTTAAACATCAATTTGTTTTATGAAACGCCTAAAGAAAAGTCACAATTAAAAGCAGGTGTTTCTTTTTAACCTGATCTTGAGCATATTACAACATTATCACCAGCCTTGAGGAACTTCCTTGCCAGCGCGTATCCTATACCTGTTGAAGAACATGCATCCAAAGGTCACTAAGCAAGCAAGAGCTTACAGATGCTAATTGAAGCCAACCAATACAATTTCCACCAAGTGATGTATGCCTCTATCATCCTCTACAATCTACGCCACGATTGAATAGCAAATCAATCATTGTCCCCAGTTTCCAGCTCGACCCTCTATCCATTGATTGATTCGGCAAAAATCTTGTTCAGAGAAACAAAAATCGGTGAAACGAACAAAGGCAGCACCTTTGGTGGAACCGGTGATGAGGACATTGTAAGGAGGCGCCATTGGCTCCCTCCGCGGCGGTCCGCCGGCACCGCCGGGAAGAGCCTCCGCCCGGAACCACCCCACCGATCCCCAGGGCCGGCCCCTCGCCGCCAGCCCACGCTGCCACGGCCGGCCGGGGAAGAAGGCTGCGTCGGAGGGTGGTGCGCGGGACGGCGGCGGCCCGAAGCGGGAGAGAGGCGGCGACGGTGGCCATCCGGGATTCCGGAGGCGCCCGGACGAGCGGGCGGGCGGGCGGGCGACGCGTGTGCGCGCTGCGGTGCTCTGCTCGCCGTGATAGTTTTTTTTCTAGAGCCTTACTTTTATATAGAAGAGAGCACAAAACAATGTACAAGAGGCCGTCGACCTTCCACTCCCGCAGCTCTCCAGTGATAGACCTCGCCAGATCCGGCGCATTAAGCTGCTGGTTAGTCCTATGAAAGACTCTCACGTTACGCTGCTTCCAAAGTGCCCAAATCATCGCAATCATCACCGTGTCAAAGACCCTCTTGGCGTCACGACTCCATCTTGCACGTTATGCCAACCACCAATCCAAGAGTTGATCCTACACCTCCGGAATGGTTGCCTGTAAGCCCAAAGCATCAAACATGAAATGCCACACCTCCCTAGCGTACACACACTGGACTAGTATGTGCTCTGCGTTATCCTCCTCTTGCAGACACGTAAAGCATGCGGAAGGACGATCTTGTAACCCATGCCTCGCTCTCCTATCCGAGGTCCAAATACGGTGTTGCACCGCCAACCAAGCAAAGATTTTGCACTTAAGCAAAGCCCAACTCCTCCAAATACAAACTGCATAAGGCACCACAATAGCACCGAGACAAAGCCGTTGATATGTCGACCGCGCAGTATAAAGACCCGACGGATCAGCAGGTCACGAGAAGGCATCCGGGTGCGAGACGTCCCGCTGGACCAGACTAATCGCGAGATTAAGATGGATGAGCTGCATGTGGTCACCAAAGCCGAGATCTCCAGATAAATCCCGCGGCCACCTCCCATTATCCAGTCCCTCCACAACCGTTCTCTTGTTTGTCGTCCTCGTATCCACCTTCAAAAAAATTGATGGTGCAATATCCTTCGCAGAGAAACCATGGATCCATCGGTCTCGCCAAAACAGAACCTTAGTGCCTTCCCCCACCGAGATGCATACCAGACTATCAAACACTGCGCGGGCATATCTGTCCTCCGTCATTGGCAGGCCTTGCCAAGGCCTGTCAGGGTCCGTTCTGCGTAGCCATTCCCATCTCACCCGCCCTTGCAGTTGCAGGTTCCGAACGCCAAGGCCACCCAGATAAGTAGGTTTGCAAACCGCATCCCAAGCAATCAGACATTGCCCACCATGGGCCTTCTCCTTGCCAGCCCAAAAGAAACCTCTCATCCATTGTTCGATCTCTTCCAACACCCAAACAGGAGCCTCCGTAATCATGAAGTGATGGATCGGTTTAGCCGAAATTACCGATCTCACAAGCACCAAACGACCCGGCCGGTGGATCAATCCCCTTTGCCACGCCGGCACAAAGCTCTTCGCTTGGTCCAACATAGGCTGCCACTCAGCCCTAGAAAGAGTCCTGATGGCCAATTGCAGCCCAAGATATCTGCATGGGAAAGCACCCATGCGGCAATGCAACACCGCCTCGACCCGATCTCTGTCCGCACTGTCTCCGTGTATCATAATCGCCAAGGATTTGTTGTAGTTCACCTTCAATCCCGAAGCCTCCCCAAACGTCGTGAGCACCGACCGGACGAGTGAGAGATCCAGGAGCCGAGGCTTGACAAATAAGGCCACGTCGTCGGCGTAGATTGACACCGCTTGGTGAGGGGCAATGCCCGTGAAGGCACTCAAGACGCCCATGTTTGCAGCGTGAATCATCATCTTCGAGAGGACGTCCATGGCAATCACAAAAATAAGAGGCGAGACTGGATCCTCTTGCCTTAAACCCTTGACGTGCACGAAGCTTCTTCCTGGCACTCCATTCACGATCACTTTCGTGCTTGCGGTCCTTAAGAGGATGACAATCCACTGGCACCACTTGGTACCGAAGCCCTTCCTACGCATTACCTCAAATAAGAACGGCCAGGCAAGGGAGTCAAAAGCTCGTGAGATATCCAATTTCAAGAACACTCCCGCATCCTTCCGAGCATGAATTTTCCTAGCGACTTGCCGGACCAAGAGGAAGTTATCGTGGAGGTGCCTCCCACAAATGAACGCCGACTGGTTCGATTCCACGATCTCCTTCATCCTCTTCCTCGCACGATTGGCAAGCATCTTGGCGAACAACTTGGCTGCACTGTGGGTGAGGCTAATAGGCCTAAAATCACCCACCTCCTCCGCCTCGGGTTTCTTTGGAATAAGCACGATGTGTGCTCGATTTAATTTACCAAAACCCCGGCCATCCCCCACATATAACTTCATGAGGACTGCCATCACATCCCTCTTAATGATCTGCCAGGCTTTCTGATAGAATGCCATGATGAAACCATCCGGGCCCGGGGCCTGATCCGGCGGCATCTCCTTGATCGTATTCCAGACCTCCTCTTCAGTAAACATCCCATCAAGCTCCGACAGGTCGGTTCCTTCCAATCCAAGAAAGTCTAAGTCCACTTCCGCCTCCCTTGCATTTGCCTGCCCAAGCAGCCGCTCATACACCTCCGAGAAGATCTCCTCCTTCCTAACTTGATCTGTGATCAGCTTACCGTTGTGTCTAATATGTGGTATAAAGTTCTTGCTCCTCCTTCCGTTAGCAACCGCTTGAAAAAGCTTTGTATTCGCATCGCCTTCCTTGATCCATTTAAGCCTCAATCTTTGCCTCTCAATCGTACGTTGTAGGGAGGCCAGCCCTAGCAAAGAGTGTTTTAAAGTTTTCCTCAACCACCTCTCCAACCAAGACAAGGCCCTCGACTCCATCGCTTTATCCAGCCTCAGGATGACATAATTGGCAATGGCAATTTGGATCTTAATGTTCCCCGTCGTCCTTTGACCCCAAGCTTGAAGGGCCACCGCCGTATTCCTTAGCATAGCATCCAACCTTTTGAACGGGTCGGTGATCTCCTCAGGGCACACCCAAGCTTCCTTTACTACATGCTCGAACCCATCGAGCCGCGTCCAATACAACTCGAACCTAAATCTCTTCTTGGCGCAGAAAGGAGTCGCCGTTGAGAGGTGCAACAGGGCGTGGTCGGAGATATTAGTGGAAAGAGCTTGCAACAAAACATACGGATAATAAAGCTCCCAATCCACCGATACTAACACTCGATCGATCTTGGTCATCACCACATTCTCCCTCTCATTCGACCACGTGAACCTCCTTCCGTGCATGTAGAGATCTTTGAGCTCATTGTTATCGACAAAAGCCTTAAATCTCCGCATCATAGATCTATTGAGATTGAAATTATTCTTCTCCTCCGCCTTGAGGATCATATTAAAGTCACCCAAAACCATCCAAGGACCCGGGCAGGCATCTCTCCTATGTTGCAAGTCGATCAGAAAATTGATCTTCGACTCATCGCCTTGGGGACCGTACACCACGGATAGCCACCATTCCCAACCATCCTTATTGCACACACGCCCCGTGAGGAAATTAGCGTCTCGGGTTAGATTGTCAATCTCCATGTATGAGCTCTCCCAAGCTAGCAAAATACCACCTCTCGTATCGATAGCCGGGAGATAAGCAAAACCATCAAAAGATGGCCCAATGCATTGCATCACCAAATAAGTATCTAGTACATCTAGCTTGGTCTCTAGGAGACACACCAAATTCACCTTAGCATCTATAACATAGTCCCTAACCGCGTTCCTTTTAGCAGGGTTATTAAGGCCCCTCACGTTCCAAGATAATACACGAGGATTCCAATCCATATGCAGCAGCGTCCCGGAGCCCACCCAACGATCGACCAAACACTCAGGCCTCCCCCACCACCACAGACGTAGTGGTACCCCTCGCATGCACTGGTGGCGTCTCCTTGCCGAACAGGGCCGCGATGACCCGAATGTGCTGCTCTCTGAGAGGAGACTCAAAGATCTCCGCTAACTCTGCGATCTTGTCTTCGTGACCATCCAAGTCCTCAGGCACCAAACCTAGCGCTCGCATTAGAACGTTCTCAGCGGGAGAAACCTTGGTCTTGGCAGGCTGAGCCCTCCTCGCACTCCTAGTGGCACGCCGGGGTGTAAAAGGCTCGGCCTCCGGACGCAGAGACGACTGGACCTCCAAAAGAAGCGGAGGCGCGAGCTTCTTCACCAAAGCGTTGCAGAACCACTTCATTTTTTCAAACGCAATCACTTCCTGGGGCGTCATCCCCCCATAGCCAACCTCCTCCCTCCGTTGCATGTTTGAATTAACGCCAGGATCCGGCTGCCCCGGCGCAAATGCCTGAGAACTCGCCACTTGTCGCTGCTCCATCATCACCTTCTCCGGGCTCGCCAATTGTCGCTGCATGTCCACACATGCCGGAGGCGCATGCCCAATCGTGTCGCTGTCCGCCGCATGCAGCCTGGGCTCCACTGAACTCTCCGCTCCCAGGAGCCCCTTGTCCCCATTCGCAGGACCCGACAGCCTTGTGCCGGCTAGACGCCCCACCAGCGAAAGGGGAACCAGATCCTCTGTGGCGACATCTGCCACACACCCCTCCAAACCCCTGGCCACATCCAAAGGCTGATCTAGCCTCTCCACCGCCACAACCTGCAGCTGCGTCTCATCATGAGGTGATACTACCCCCGATTCCACAGTCCCACTCACAGTAGGGACCGGCCTCTCCTGTTGGGTATCCAACAGCCGCGGAGCCTGTGTCTCCTGAAGCGCGGGCCCCTCAATGTCTTGCGCCGCCGCTGGCCCACCCACTAGCAACTCCGATCCAGCCAATGGCAACACCGGGCTGGCCACGATGGCGCCCGTCGGGATCGGCACCGTCTTAATCGCCTCGGTCTCCACCACGATCACGCCAGGCTGGTTCACGTTTGTCTTTTCCAGCACGGTCTCCACTACCAGCGCGCCAGGCACATTCAAATTGGCCTTATCCACCCCGGTCTCCACCCCACCAGGAACGCCCAACCGGTCAAAAGCGGAGTGACGCAGCGACAGCCTATCCCGCACTGTTGCGACAGGCCCACCTGGCCCCACCTGCGAAGCCGGCTCCATGGGGGAATCCTCCAATCCACCGTCTTTCCAGCACCACGAACAACTCCGGCGTAAGTCCGGCCAGCCGCCGAACCAGCTCCTCCACCAACGTTGTCACCCTGATTGTCTCGCACGCCACGCTGCCAATCACATCGGCGTGTGCTCGGCCCTCCCCCCATCTCCGGCGGCGAGTCCGGCAACCCGCTTTGCCCGCTTCCCGACGAGCTGCCGCCGAGGAACCAAGGCTCTTCTCCCTTCGGGAACGTGGTGACTGAATCCAGATGGATGAGCACCTTATATTGCAGAGTTTTGGGATGAAACACATTTCTCTGCTCCTCTGGCTCCGGCACCGCCAGCCACCTTCGCGTAGGGATCATCTCCGGGTCCGCCGTCCACGCAAGCAGCTTGAAGGAAGACAGATCCGTCCTTGATGACGTTTCCGGCGCCACCGTCTCGATGAAGCACGAGCCCCCCAACAAGCACTCCACCACCTCCAGCTCCCAAGCGTGCGGGGGAATGCCCTCGATCTCCAAACTGACCTTGGTCCTTAACGCAGCAAACACCGCCTGGTTTTGCCTGATCCACTGCCGAAACGAGAGGCTGCACCCATCGAACTCAATCACTGGCCGCAAACCCACTCTGTTCCTGTCTTTCCTGCTTGCAAACACCACAATGAAATCCTCCGGCTGGAACTTATGCACTGACACTCTATCCGCAGCAATGCCAAACCTTGCCTGGAGCGCGTGCCTGACCAGCTCCGGCGAGAGCCCCGACCTGTCACCACTCGCAAACACGACCATAGCATTCTGCAATCTGCCTTCCAAGTTGGGCCTGTTTGGATTGCAACCAACATCAACCCCACCAAAATATTGGCTAGCCCACAATATTTGGTGGTCGTTTGGATCGCTGCCAAAATATTGGCTCGTCCTGAGACTAGCCATAATGAAAGTAATTTCGGTAGTAACATCGAGTCCAACTCAGCAAATTTGCTTATGTGGCAATGAGTTAATGAGGAGATAGATAATCTCAGTAACTTAGCTAGTTACTATAACATCACATGTCGTCCCCTCGGGGACATCCGATAAAAACATCACATGTCCCAATGCAATATGAGTCTACAACCTAATAATTGAAGTTTTGCATGTTACCACACTTATGTTACTACCCACTATGAAGGTAGTAACATAGTCTAGGGATATGTGTATATTACTAGTGTATGTTACTTTCCACTGTGACTAGTCTGAGCGCCCGCCGTCCGCCTTTGCTATTTCCGCCAGCGCGCGCGGGCGAGATCACGACGCGGAAAAGCTTCGCCAATATTTTGGCGTCGTTTACGCAACTCCTTCTATGTCGGAGTCGGACCGGTACATGCAAGCAAGCAGTTCTGTAATTAACCGTGGGTCCACCGGTGATTAGTATGTCCACGCAGGACGCAACTCTCTTTGCATACAAACTTTTGTAGTGCAGGCTACAACAATCACGTTTCATTTTTTCCCTGTCCGAATGCATCTTTAGAATTTTAATAGGAAACTCCATCTTAATTTCGAACAATATATATATTATTAGTTTAACCAAAAAAAATATGTCTTTACCATCAAGATATAATTGGTTGCATACCAAACATAGGACTGTTTTGACAAATTTCAGATGGTACAATAGCTACAAACCAAACAATAACGACTTGCCAAACATTTGGTCATGCCCTTGCATTGGTCATACCAAAATATTGGTGGGGCTAGCTGGGGCTCAAACCAAACACACCCAACGAGCCGGGGAGAGAGTGGCGTGCCCGACGGCGCGATGGCCCGCACGTCAGCGTCGGCGAGCGGTCCGTCTAAACCTGTGAATAGTTTGTATCCAAACTAAAACCAGTCCAGTCCATAGAAATACTACCTCCGTCCGGAAATACTTGTCGCAAAAATGGATATAAATGGATGCATCTAAAACTAAAATACATCTAGGTACATTCATTCCTCCGACAAGTATTTTCGGACGGGAGTACACGCCACGCATCCAAACCAAACCAAACCAACCACATATTTTCATCTACTATAATCATATAGGAAAAAGAAAACATTGCGAACTACATGCATACCTCTAAATACATCGCAGGCGAAAATAACAGATTTCTCATCGCGAGTGTGGGAGAAAGCGAGAGAGAGGGGGGAGAGGGAGGAGAGAGAGAGAGAGACGCCTTATGATTAATCACATTCAAACATGTTTTGGTTTATGTGAATACTAAGACCATCGTCGGCGAGGGTGAGAAGAAGCATAAGCGGCAACACAAATATGATGCGCCGCTAAAATAAAGGAGATGGACCTATTATGGTCTTGAGTGATGGTTATTTGGTTAAGAGTGTGTGTTGTTTTTTTTTTCTCCCGTTGCAACGCACGGCCTCTTTTGCTAGTTACATATACCGAGTTACCTACGCGCTGCGCGCCCAATTGACTGTACAGCTAGCTAGCTCAGCGTCGATCGATGGCAACGGCTCCACGGCGCCTTCCCCTGCTTCTCCTCGCCGTTGTCTTGTCCTCCTCTTACGTCGACGTCTCTGTAGCACAGGGGCTGATAACCTCGCAGTTTAGTTCTAACTGCTCGACCACGGGCAACTACACATGGGATAGCCAGTACGGGCGGAATCTTCGTGCCCTCGTGATCGACCTCCCAGCGCGTGCCCTCGACAACTGTGGCTACTACAATGGCACGGCCGGCGAATCGCCGGACCAGGTGTTCGGCCTTATCTCGTGCTATGCCGGCAGCAGGCCGAGCGAGTGTTACATCTGCCTCTATGCCGCAGTCGCCGGGGTAGAGGACACGTGCCCATTCAGCCGGCAGAAGAAGGGCGCCTACTTCTCGTGCGTCGTCCACTACTCTAACGAGTCCTTCGTCTTCGTCGCCGACTTCAGGCCAACTCCACCTCGCGACCTCAAACGGACGTCCGTTTTGTCCGGATTCTGTCCGTTCGGGTAGGGGGAGGGGGTCGTGACCGGGTAGTTTCCGGGATGTGGTGGTCGTGCGCCAGCGCGCGCGGACGCATCCCGACCGCATCTTGCCTGCGTGCACTTTTCTTTGCAAGTCCTTAAACTTTTTTCATCATTCATTTTTGATACATGACAATATATCATCACATTTTGACTAGTAAAGCAAGGCCAAAGAAAACAAAAACCACAAGAATACATTTGTGAAGATACCCAACTTCCATAACTGCTCCCTTGAATTGCGTTAGGGCCTTCTCGATGCACTCATTGTTGATCTGTGGAGGAGGCTCGACGTTGCACCCTCCTTTCTTCTTCAAGCAAAAAGTCGACGTTGCTTCCTCACACGTAGTATCGTGCCTAGCCTCTAATCTAGCAACAAGTGCACTTGTCTCATCTACAGCCTCTAGGCTAGCTAAAAGTGCACGAACATGTACTAGATTTCGCTCTATCAATATATCGATGTACTCTTCTTCCCAATACAAAAACTTGCATCCATTCTACACAATAAAACTTAAAGTTAGCACAACTAATCTAATCCGAGAGCACGAACCGAAGCTAAAAAGAGCACGTACCCCATTGTTTAAGCACTTGATGAACACCCATCCGGGATGCTCCGATGTTGTAGACACGGGGCGCATGACCATCCTTGGGCAGTGGTCGCACTTGATGAGGGCAACGGTGCGCCGACGAGCTTTTGGGCAAGTACCGAGCCCGGCCGGCCGCCATTCGCGTATCTGCCGGTGGACCACCGACGGCGCAGATCCGAGCGGCTAGAGGACGAGCCACTGCCTGCATGTGGCCTTGCGGCCCTGCCAGGGCCTTCCGGCGAGGTGCCCAGCAAGTCCATGGCGCGGCCCGACCTCCCATAGCCGGGCGAGCTCAAGACCGACCGGATCCGCCCCAAATCCGGTCGGCGGGCGCGCAAACCAGGTGGCCGTGGTTGGGTAGCTCGGCGGCGACGAGGGGAAGGGGTTGGGCGAGCTGCGCGTCCGTGTTGCACGGCCGCAATGGTAGCGGCGGCGGGCGGCGGGCGGCGAGGGGAAGAGTGTGGAAGAGTGAAGAAGAGTGGAGTGGGATGCGGTCGGAGGGAGGGAGGGGGCGGATAGAAAAAGGCCCGTCCTGTGCCACCGACGGGCAGGCCAGGGAAGGACACGCGCAGACGGCCGGCGCGTCTGGATGGTGTCCGTTTCACCCCAAAAGCGGCGCAAACTTGGGTCACGGATGGGTCAAATGCGGACACAAAACGGACAAAAGTTCGTTTGCTCCCACACGTTGGGCCGCCCGGTTTGTCCGTTTTATCCCAAACGGACGGGCCCGGACAGGATGGAGTCGCGCGGTGGAGTTGGCCTCAGTGTCGGCTTCTACACGTGGTACAACACCCAGGTGGATGATCCGGACAACATGAACAACACGAGGTGGGATCTGCTCACCAGGCTAGCGGCGGAGGCCGCGCGTTTGCCGCTGCCCGCTGCGGCTGGCGAACGGGAGCGTGCCGTACAGGGCCGGCTTGCGGTGGCCGTTGACCATGCACGGTCTGGTGCAGTGCACGAGGGACCTGAACGCGAGCGAGTGCAGCAGGTGCCTTACCAAGTTTGTGGCCAACCTCTCGAGCAAGTTCCCTAACAACACCTTTGCTGGCATTAAGGGCTATAGCTGCTACGCCATATACTGCATCGGCGACTGCGAGGAGCTCCAGCATCCTATCACCACACAGCCACCGCCGTCCAATCTCCCGCCAGGTGCACAGCCACCCCGGTCCAATCTCCCACCAGGAGCCGGAGGTTAGTAACTTAGTAGTATTTGCTTCCTCCTCCGAATTATTTTACTGGTTCTCTCACCCCAATTGCCAAAGATCTGTCGTTGATGCTAACGTGGTGTTTATCATTCAGAAGCTCCGCCACTTGCCGCCGTCAGGACTAGCAGCAGGACGCCCCTGGTGGCCGGGTTGTCAGCCGGTGTCGTCATCGTGTTTGTTATCTCATCAAGTCTCTTGGTTTGTTCCCTTTTGCGCCGTCGGAGGCGAAATCGCATGGCGAGACAAGTGGATACTTTTGACGATGATCCATTGGAAGAGGACTTCGAAAAAGGGACCGGGCCCAAGCGGTTTTGTTATAGCGATCTTGCCATCGCCACCAGCAACTTCTCCGACCAGATGAAGCTGGGTGAAGGTGGCTTCGGTTCCGTGTACAAAGGGTTTCTGAAGGAGCTTAAAGTTGAGGTGGCGATAAAAAGAGTGTCCAAGAACTCCAAACAGGGGAGGAAGGAGTACATGTCAGAAGTGAAGATCATAAGTCGGTTAAGACATCGAAACATCGTACAACTTATTGGCTGGTGCCATGGTGGCGGCGAGCTCTTGCTTGTGTATGATCTTATGCCCCATGGCAGCCTAGATACCCACCTTTACAGTCCAAACGCCACATTATTGCGGCCACTCAGGTGCGTATGTTATTGACTATCTCCGGCCTCTAGCTTGTCCCTCTGGACTAATATGTTTTAGGTTATTTTGTTTGGTGCTGCTTCTAGGTATGAGATTGTGTTGGGGCTAGGGTCGGCACTTCTGTACCTGCATCAAGAATGGGAGCAATGTGTTTTGCACCGTGACATCAAGCCAAGCAACATCATGTTAGACGCGTCCTTCTGTGCCAAACTTGGTGATTTTGGGCTTGCCCGGCTTGTCGACCACGACCAAGGACCATACACAACAGGTCTTGCAGGAACTATGGGCTACATTGATCCTGAGTGCGTGGTCACTGGAAGGACCAGCGTCGAGTCTGATGTCTACAGCTTTGGCGTCGTCATGCTCGAGATCGCCTGTGGCAAGCGGCCCGCGGTTGCTCAGGGGCAAGAGGACATCATTCATCTGGTGCAATGGGTCTGGGATTCATGGGAAAGTAGAAGGACCCTTGAAGCGGCCGATGCACAACTCAACCTGGAGTTTGACGAACGGGAGATGGAGTGCGTGATGGTGGTCGGGCTCTGGTGCGCGCACCCTGACAGGAGCCTGAGGCCGTCCATCAAGCAAGCGGTCAACGTGCTACGATTTGAGGCGCCTCTGCCAAGCCTTCCAGGGAAGATGCCTGTCGCGACATTCACGACGGCAATTGATTCTTCATTAGTTTCAGCATCTCAGCTTACAGGCGGCAGATGACAGATTATGCTTGATTGTTTGGAAAGAGTAAGACGTGCACATACGCGCAGTAGCTCGCAGGCGCGACTGTCTAATTTCTTTTATTTTTAAAACTTTTGATCTAATCATTTTTCATGACACTATAAAAACACCAGTAACAAAAAATGCGTCCAGCACCTAACAACGACTACAAGCACTGGAGTGAGCCGAATTCGTGTCGTTGTCATCGCCCCTCCTTCGCTAAGCTAAGCAAAGCTTATTGTAGTGGACAGTCGGAAAGTCATCATACTAAGGTCCCACGGGATTAACGCACTGGAACAACAACTGCCGTCGATTAAGAGAAGCATAGATCAGAAGGGTCCTACCTGCAGACCCTTTCACGACGCTAGACGCGCCGCCGAGACAAGAGGGTCAGGCAGGGAGAATCTTATTTCATCTTCAGGAAGCCGCTGCCACGCCTTTCTAAGCGGGACATAAACCCTAATCGAACTCAAGAAAAAAATGAAGTAGGGCCCTCCCCACTCCCCCCGCGTTTCATGCACCTAAGGCCACCAGAGACAAGGCAGACCGCCAGCTGCGCCAATATAGTGGTGTTATGTTATGATCCAAATTCATATATAAAGATAAAGGCTAACTTCTAACGAGTGAAGGAAAACTTTAGCCTAGCGCAGTGAGGCTTGGTCGACTAACTCTGGTATAGAACATTGAAAGGTTGTTGAGTGGACTTTCAGGTACCTTCATGACACTTCCAATGCTTGTTTGAAATTTGGCAGGACTGTTGAGGGACAGGTTGGCTATGTGGATTCAGATTTTGCTTTCAGTGATTTGGACAAGCGGAGGTCCCTTACAGGTTATGTGTTCACTGTTGGTGGTTGTGTCGTGAGTTGAAGGGCAACGTTGCAATCAATAGTTGCTTAATCTACCACTGAAGCAGAATACTTGGCTATTGCAGAAGCATGTAAAGAATAAATTTCGCTAAAAGGTTCGTATGCTGAGCATTGTGAAGATATTTTTTGCATTGATCTATTTTGTGACAATCAGAGTGCCCTATAGCTTACTAAGGATCACATGTTTCATGAGAGAAAAATGCACATTGATGTCAACTACTGTTATATCCGAGACATTGTTGAGTAAGGTAAGCTGAAGGTATGCAAGATTAGTACTCCTGATAATCATGCGGATATGTTGACAAAGCCAGTTCCTGTTGCTAAGTTTGATTTTTTTTTGCTCAGACTTAGTTGGTAAAACTCATTAGCCCTAGCGGTAGTTTGAAGGAAATATGCCCTAGAGGCAATAATAAAGTTGTTATTTATATTTCCTTATATCATGATAAATGTTTATTATTCATCCTAAAATAGTATTAACCGGAAACTTAGTACATGTGTGAATACATAGAAAAACCAAAGTGTCCCTAGTATGCCTCTACATGACTAGCTCGTTAATCAAAGATGGTTATGTTTCCTGACCATAGACATGTGTTGTCATTTGATGAACAGGATCACATCATTAGAGAATGATGTGATGGACAAGACCCATCCGTTAACTTAGCATAATGATCGATAAGTTTATTGCTATTGCTTTCTTCATGACTTATACATGTTCCTCTGACTATGAGATTATGCAACTCCCGAATACCGGAGGAACACCTTGTGTGCTGTCAAACTCACAACGTAACTGGGTGATTATAAAGATGCTCTGCAGGTGTCTCCGAAGGTGTTTGTTGGGTTGGCATAGATCGAGAATAGGATTTGTCACTCCGTGTATCAGAGAGGTATCTCTGGGCCCTCTCGGTAATGCTCATCACTATAAGCCTTGCAAGCAATGTGACTAATGAGTTAGTTGCGAGATGAAGCATTACATAACGAGCAAAGAGACTTGCCGGTAACGAGATTGAACTAGGTATGATGATACCGACGATCGAATCTCGGGCAAGTAACATACCGATGACAAAGGGAGCAACGTATGTTGTGCCATTTGACCGATAAAGATCTTCATAGAATATGTAGGATCCAATATGACCATCCAGGTTCCGCTATTGGTTATTGACCGGAGATGTGTCTCGGTCATGTCTACATAGTTCTCGAACCCGTAGGGTCCGCATGCTTAACGTTCGATGATGATTTGTATTATGAGAAATGTGTTTTTGATGACCGAAGTTTGTTTGGCGTCTCGGATGAGATCACGGACATGACGAGGAGTCTCGAAATGGTCGAGAGGTAAATATTGATATATTGGAAGGTTATATCCGGACACCGGAATGGTTCTGGAGTGATTTGGGTATTTTTTGGAGTACCGGGAGGTTAACGGACCCCCCCGGGGGGAAGTAGTGGGCCTACATGGGCCTTAGTGGAAAGGAGAGGAGGGCCGCAAGGGTGGCCGTGCCCCCCCCCCCATGGCAAGTTCGAATTGGACTAGGAAGGGGGCGGCGCCCCCCTCTTTCCTTCTCCCTCTCCTCGTCCTTCCCTCTCTCCCCCTCTTGGAAAAGGAAGGGGAGTCCAACTAGGATTGGGAATCCTAGTTGGACTCCCCCTATGGCGCGCCCCTCCTGGCCGCCGGCCTCCTCCTCTCCCTCCTTTATATACGTGGCCAGGGGCAACCCAAAGGACAACAGACAACATTGTCTTAGTCGTGTGAGGCGCCCCCCTCCATCGTTTACTCCTCCGATAGTATCATTGTAGTGCTTAGGCGAAGCCCTGCGCGGATCACATCATCAACACCGTCACCATGCCGTCGTTCTGACGAGACTCTCCCTCGACCCTCTGCTGGATCAAGAGTTCGAGGGACGTCATCGAGCTGAACGTGTGCTGAACTCGGAGGTGTCGTACGTTCGGTACTTGGATCGGTTGGATCGTGAAGACGTTCGACTGCATCAACCAAGTTAACTAACGCTTCCGCTTTCAGTCTACGAGGGTACATGGACACAATCTCCCCCTCTCGTTGCTATGCATCTCCTAGATAGATCTTGCGTGATCGTAGGAATTTTTTAAATTGCATGCTACGTTCCCCAACACTATTTGGCGCCGATAATGTTTTCTTTGTTGTTAGGGAGAAGTTTCTCACTTATGCTACAAGATGAAATTTTCTCAAGGTGAAATTTGTTATTTTATGATCCAAATTCATATATCAAGATAAAGGCTAACTTCCGATGAGTGGAGCGGAGCTCCGGCCCAGGCTTTGGCCGGAGTGGAGCGGATCAGTATTAACCTCGGTCACCTCTACTATATATATCCATTATAAGTCGTCACATGGGATAAGTTGATCAGTTGTAAATCCCCGGCGTTTGTAACCTCTCCTGATATAGTGAAGTTAGCTAGCTGGCGCACGTGATTTTTCCGCCTTCGTGTTGGAGAGGTTTTCCACGTTAATATCTTGTGTCTCCCTGTGTTGATTTCGTTCTTCGTCGTCAATGGCGGTGCCAGGAATTCTCTCAAGTGTAGTCAATTCCAAGCTGTGTAGTAACATATATGTATTTATGAATTCTAATACATTATTTCTACTGGTTGAATTTCTTTTTTCCGCCAAAAAGTTGTGTAGTCAAATGACTTTACAGCTCAAGCATGGCTTTGCCACTATTCATCGTTTCATTTGCCTATCATATCTCTAACAGGGGGTGCTGATGAAACCCTAGCCACATGTTCACCTTTCTTTTTTCTTCCACAGGAAGAAATAAAAGACGCATCTATTTGTTGTGAATCATTGTGTGATGCTAATAAAATGCATGCAAAGAGTAGTGCAATCAATTGCATGCAATAAGCAGAGCAATTAGATGCATAGGTAAAACCATAAAAATGCTAAGGCACGCAAAAATGAGACGAAATTGATGACATCATTTCAAATCTTTGATAGTGTGACGATGACAAAATCACAGACGGCTTACAGAACACCAGCGAACGCACATGTCATGTCACGATGCGCCGCAATAAAAAACAACCGTTTCTTTGATGGAATGGGCCGGCAGTGTCCGGCGGTTCTCTGTGACCAGTCTAGACTACAGAGTGCGCACGTTGAATCGTTCGGCCATATCTAAGGGTCTGATTGGATTTGTGGTGACGTGGTGTTATCTCTATGTGGCTAGGAAATGCTCCTGCAGGCTCCACATGGAGCATCTTCATGTCCTCACACGTATGTAGGCTTCGAGTCCCTGTCTCTGGTCGCATCGTCTGAAATGGTTTATCTCCGGCAGTACTTGTTGCAGGAATGACGATGTAGTTAGAGTACATTACTTATACCTATGCGTCGTGCCTTACTGCACAGCTAGCTAACTTAGCGTCGATCAATGGCAACTGCTCCACGCCTTCTCCTGCTTCTCCTCGCCGTTGTCATGTCCTCCTCTTGCGTCGGCGTCGCTGTAGCAGAGGGACAGGCATACGGGCACTATGGTTCTTACTGCTCAACCACGGGCAACTACACGATGAATAGCCAGTACCGGCTAAATCTTTTGGCCCTCGTAGGCGACCTCCCGACGCGTGCCCTCGACAACCGTGGCTACTACAACGGCACGGCCGGCGACTCGCCGGACCAGGTATTCGGCCTCATCTCGTGCTATGCCGACAGCAACTGGAACCAGTGCCGCTACTGCCTCTACGCCGCGGCCTACGGGCACTCGTGCCCGTTCAGCCGGCAGATGAATGGCGCCTACGACTCGTGCCTTCTCCGCTACTCCAACGAGTCCTTCGTCTCCGTCGCCGACCTCACCGTCGCCACCTACTGGTGGTACAAGACCTACGTGGACGACCCGTCCAGCATGAACAGCACGAGGTGGGATTTGCTCACCCGGTTAGCGGCGGAGGCCGCGCGTTCGCCGCTGCGGCTAGCGAACGGGAGCGTGTCGTACGCGGCCAGCTCGCAGTCGCCGACGACCATGCACGGTCTGGCGCAGTGCACGAGGGACCTGAACGCAAGCGAGTGCAGCAGGTGCCTTACCAAGTTCGTGGCAGAGCTCTCCGGTATGTTCCCTAACAACACCTATGCTGGCATCAAGGGCTACAGCTGCTGCGCGATATACAGCATCGGCGACGGCGAGGATCTCCGTATCACCATTCCACCACCGGGTGCACAGCCACCGCCGTCCAATCTCCCACCAGGAGCAGGAGGTTTGTAGCTTAGTACTATTAATTCCTTTTTATATTTCATTTTACTGGTTCTCTCTGTTGATATATAATGTGTTGCCTAGTCTTTTCCATCAGATCGGTTGCATTGGCTAGAGCATGTACTTCTACACTCTCGCCCCAATTGCCCAAGATAAAACGTACTCCATCTGTTTTTATTTACTCTGCATATTAGAGTTGACTGAAGTCAAACTTCATAAAGTTTGACCAAAGCTAATATGCGAACTAAATAAAAACGGAGTACATCGCGTGACATTTGTCTCGTTGATGGTAATGTGGTGTTTTCTCATTCAGAAGCTCCACCACTTGCCACCGGCCGGACTAGGAGCAGGAAGCAGCTGGTGACCGGCGTGTCTGCAGGTGTCGTAGTTGTGTTCGTCATCTCATCGAGTCTTTTCGCATGTTTCCTTTTGTGCTGTCGGAGGCGAAATCGCATGGAGCAAGTAGATACTTTTGACGACGATCTCATGGAGGATGACTTCGAGAAAGGGACCGGACCCAAGCGGTTTCGCTATAGCGATCTTACCGTTGCCACCAGCAATTTCTCTGACGAGAAGAAGCTAGGTGAAGGTGGTTTCGGTTCCGTGTACAAAGGATTCTTGAAGGAGCTTAAAGTTGAGGTGGCTATAAAACGAGTGTCCAATACCTCCAAGCAGGGCAGGAAGGAGTACATCTCAGAGGTGAAGATCATAAGCCGGCTGAGACATCGAAACCTCGTGCAGCTTATTGGCTGGTGTCATGGCGGCGGCGAACTATTACTTGTCTATGATCTTATGCCCCACGGCAGCCTAGGCACTCACCTTTACAGTTCAAACACCATATTATCGTGGCCACTCAGGTGCGGATATATTATGACTTTTGTATCTCCAGCGTCTAGCTTAACTCTCTAACCTAATATGTTTTCGCTTATTTTGTTTGGTGTTGTTTTTAGGTATGAGATTGTGCTGGGGTTAGGGTCTGCACTTCTGTACCTGCACCAGGATTGGGAGCAATGTGTACTGCACCGTGACATCAAGCCAAGCAACATCATGTTGGATGCGTCGTTCTGTGCCAAACTTGGTGATTTTGGGCTCACGCGGCTTGTCGACCACGACTGAGGACCATACACGACTGGTATTGCAGGAACAATGGGCTACATGGACCCTGAGTGCATGGTCACTGGAAGGACAAGCGCCGAGTCTGATGTCTACAGCTTCGGCGTAGTCATGCTCGAGATCGCCTGCGGCAAGCGACCCGCTGTTGCTCGGGGACGAGAAGACATCATTCATCTGGTGCAATGGGTCTGGGATTCATGGGAAAGTGGAAGGACCCTTGCTGCGGCCGATCCGCAGCTCAACCTGGAGTTCGACGATCGGGAGATGGAGTGCATGATGGCGGTCGGGCTCTGGTGCGCGCACCCTGACAGGACCCTGAGACCATCCATCAAGCAAGCGGTCAGCGTGCTACGATTTGAGGCGCCTCCGCCAAGCCTTCCAGCAAAGATGCCCGTCGCGACATATACGGCGACGATTGATTCTTCATTAGTTTCTGCATCTCAACTTACAGGTGGTAGATGACAGATTATGCTTAATTGTTTGGAAAGAGTAAGACATGCATGTACGCACACTAGTTCGCGGCGCAGCCGTCTGATACTTCTTCTCTTTTTTGGGAACTTCCAATCTAATCAATTGTCATGACACTATAAAAAACACCAGTAACAAAAAATGCATCCAGGTCTGTAGACCACCTAACAACGACTACAAGCACTTGAGCGAGCCAAATCCTTGGCGTTGTCATCACCCCTTCCTCACCGGAACTGGGCAAAACTTATTGTAGTGGACAGTCGGGTAGTCATCACACTAAGGTCCCACATGACTAGCACACTAGACAGCAACTACCGCCGATGAAGAGAAGTATATATCAGAAGGAACCAACATGTAGACCCGTGAACAAAGACTGGATCAAGGGGATCCTCCGAAGGTCAACACCGACCGAATCATGTGAGGTGAGCTGGAGACACACATCCACACGCTCTCTAACGACGCTAGACGCGCCGCCGGGACGAGGGTTAGACATGGAGAATCTTATTCCATCTACAGGGAGTCGCTGTCACGCCTTCCTAAGCAGGACACTAGCCCTAATCAAACCCCCACCCCCTCCCCCGTTGGCAAGGGTCATGGTGCGCCACGAATCCATGGGTCTAAGGCCACCGGAGATGAAGTAGAGCGACGGCGCTACCGACTGGGGGTGGGGGGTGTGGGGAGGGGGATAAGATGAAATCCTTGCCACATGTCCACCTTTCTTTTCTTGCACAAGAAGAAAGAAAAGACGCATCTATTTGTTGTGAATCAGGGTGTGATGCTAAACAAATCCATGCAAAGAGTAGTGCAATCACTTGCATGCAAAAAGCAAGCAATTAGGTGCACATGAAAACAATAAAAAAATGGTAAGCCACACAAAAAAGAGACAAAATCAATGACAACAACATCTAAGCCATTTGCATTCGCAATATGTTTTTCATAGTAAATAAAACAATAAAAATGCTAAGCAATTATGTTTTGACTAACTTTTCCGGACTATCTTGTTACCATATAGTAACTGAAAATCCAACTCTGATCACGAGTTCATATGCTTCCCCATGAGCAGTATATTCATATTGGAAGCCTGGCTTGGTAGCTAGCCCCCGAAAGCCCGATTGAGGTTGTTTACGTGTTTTAGCCTCAACTTTTCTGTTGGAAGCCAAGAAACTACATGAACGACAAGATGAAAATCAATATTTTTTAAATGAGGTTTCCGTACAAATAATAGCAAAAACGAGGTATAACAATAGATTTAAATACTTTGAAAATAATCAATTAAATGGAAACAGTCGTTATTTACGTCTTCCTGCTGGGTGGGGTGTGGTTTGGGATTTCTAGAATAGGCTTTGTTAAGCCTGCTAAAAAATGGGAGCAACCATCTGGGCTCTGGCGGAGGTCACTTCTTGGGCCCTAGGAGCATGCAAGTGGTGCGCCTAGCCGCTGCCACGTGTCGCTCACTGACGCACATTTAGGATTCTTTTTGCATGTTTTTTTGGCTTTTTAGTTTTTTTCTGGTTTTTCCTAGATTTTAATGAGAAAATAATAATTCAGAAAGCCGTGCTTTTTGGCGAGAAGCACAATTGTGCTTCCGAAAAGGGAAAACCACAATTATGATTTCTTGAAAAAAGAAAAGGCTCAGACTGTGCTTCTCCGAAAAAAAAACACGTGTATGCTTCCTTGGAAAGAAAAAAAGCACAGTTTGTGCTTCTTTGAAAATTTTTCCGAAAAGGGAGAAGCACAACGGTGCTTCCAGAAAAAAGGTAAGTCCCAAAAAATTGAGAAAAAAAGCACAACCATGCTTCTGGTATTTTTTGGGTTCCCTTTTTTTCTTTTTTCAGTCCTTTTCTCGGTTTCCTTTTGTTGTTTATGTTTGCTTTTTATTTTGTTTTTATTTCCATTTTTTTGGTTCCTTTTTCGTGAAAAAATGTGTTGCAACCTATTGACATGAAATCTAGTTTCGAAAATCTCGACACGAGAAATCCAACAATAAAAACGTTTGTGATTTGGACACACGGTTCAAGAGATAAAACGATTTGAAAAATAAAACTACGGGTTCCTTTTACTTTTCGATTTTTTATTTGATTTGGCATTGTTCTTATCTATGAGAGAGCACTGGTAGAGAAGTGCTGAAAGTAAGGGGCAGTTTCTCGATTGCGACAAGCTTGGCGCCACTTTCAGCACAAGAGAAGGTGGGAGTGACCTTTTGCAAGGGGAACCCCTTAATTAGTGATTTCGGTCAAAAAACGACCCAACCCAACCGAGGGTATGATCAGGTCTACTTCTTGACATGGGCCCCAGACTATCACTCTGTTTGCTAGGCCTCTGGGCTAGCCTTGCATTTCTTTATTTGTATTAGTAAATGGCCTAACTTTATTTATTGATAAATAAGACAAAATACATTAGATCAACAAAACAAAAACAAAGGGCCATGATACAATTTTAAGGATGCGTTAAAATCCTCTGTGGTAGTTGACCCTAGATCCATCTAGCGAGGACAAAAAAACATAGCGGTAACGGTTGTGGGAGTCCTGGACTAGGGGGTCCTCGGGCGTCCGGTCTATTGATGTGGGTCGGACGGATGGGTCGTCAAGATACAAGATAGAAGACTATCTCTCGTGTCCGGTGGGGACTCTCACATGCGTGGATGGCAAGTATAGGTGTCCGGATATATTATTCCTTTCTGTAAAACCGACTTTGTACAACCCTAAGCCCCTCCGGTGTCTATGTAAACTGGAGGGTTAGATCGGAGGCAGGATCACAACATTGCTTGGCTAGCTATCTAGGGTTAGCCGAATCGATCTCGAGGTAGATCAACTCTTGTAACCCCTATACCCTCGAATATAATCAAGCATGAGTAGGGTTTTGCCTCCATTAAGAGGGCCCGAACCTGGGTAAACACCGTGTCCCTTCTCCATAGTTATCATTGATCCTCAGATGCACAACTTGGCCCCCCTACCTGAGATCTGCCGGTTCTGACACCGATATTGGTGCTTTAATTGAGAGCTCCGCTGTATCATCAACAGAAGGATCGATGGCTCACCTTTTCATCAACAATGATGCTGCGTCCAAGGAAAATTTTCTCCCTGGGCAGGTTTTCGTGTTTGGTGGCTTTGTGCTTCGTGCCAACTCGATCGGCCGCCTCGAGCAGGTTGATAGTTATGCCCCCGGCCACCAGATCAGGTTTGGAAACCTGAACTACGTCACTGATATCCGAGGAGATCTAGTCTTCGACGGGTTCGCGGCCTCGACCTCCACTCTGTGTCCCTGCCAAGAAGACTCTTCAGATCCCCTATCAGATCCCATCCAGGGGTCTACATCTACACCCGCCTTGGCCTTAGATCCGGGGCAGGTCTTATTGTCCGAAGACGGGGGCATGAGCGCCGCCGGACTTCTTACCCTTGTGGAACTCCCGACCGAAGACCCAGATGCGATCCTAGATTCGGCTCTGGGAAGTCATCCCGAACTGCCGAGGTCTGCACTCAGCGGGTCCGATCAGGCATCCCACGCCGAACTCAGCCCAGCAGATCCGCAGTTTTCGGTCCCACTTCCGCTCTTAGATGAAGCATTGGGTTTGATGCAGTCTCTCACCGTTGCGGAGGCCTCACCTCCGAATTGTACCCAGCTTAGACTGGGGGCTGAGAGTGGGGAATTTTATGCCCCACCCACCACCCACTTGACAGCCACTGTCGAGGACTTAACCGACATGGTAGACTATGCGTCCAAAGACATCGATGGCATGGACAACAATGCCGACGCCGAACCAAGCCAAGTCCCACCCATCACGAGGCGTTGGATAGCCACCTCAACCTATGATGTGTACATGGTGGACACTCCGAAGAACGACGAGGAGAACCCGAGCCCAGATGAGGACAAACCCGTCGAGAAACCACCAAAGCACCGACGTCAGCGGCGCCGCTCACGATCACGTCAGGCAAAGGATAGCAATACCGGCACCGGAGATAATGAGACTCCGGACTAGGCCAAAGATCCCAAATACCCTGTCGAGCCCACGTCCGAACAGGGCAAAAGGGAAGAGGGTGAATATAGCCCCGGACACGCTGACAATGAAGATGCAGAGGACAACAACTATATGCTAGAATCCGAAGAGGAGGCCAGCCTCGGTGACGAGGACTTCATTGTCCCATAGGAACCCCTCGACCAAGAACGCTTCAAACGACAGCTCATTACTACAGCCCGGAGCCTGAAGAAGAAGCAGCAACAGCTCAACGCCGAGCAAGATACGCTGAATGAAAGGTGGACTAAGGTCATGTCCGCTGAGGAATACGGCCACGGACAACCTGTTAAGAGTTACCCTAGGCGCAAGCTGCTGCCACAATTCGATGATGAAACCCTTGAGCCAATTCCATCGAAGTATAGTCAGGCATACCAACCAGACCGACCACCACCTGCACAGGACAAAACGGCATATCAAGCTGAACACCAACCCGCACCCCCTCGCCGAAGAGGCAGGGAGACGGCAGCCGCGGGATACACGTATGGCTTGCAACGCGACCTAGCCAATAAAGTTGGTCAGACTAGATCAATCTACGGATCAAGGGGTCGTGCCCCGGCGTGAGACAATGGCTATGAAGCCCGGCGTGACGACCGTTACTATGTTCGGGATCAGAACCGAACTCATATGTCAGCCGATCTCCGTCGCGACATTGCGCCATATAGAGGGGCCGCACACCCCCTATGCTTCACCGATGAGGTCATGGAGCATCAATTTCCGGAAGGGTTTAAACCCGTAAACATCGGACAATACGATGGAACGACGGATCCGGCCGTCTGGATTGAAGTTTTCCTTCTCCACATTCATATGGCTCAAGGAGATGATCTCCGCGCCATTAAATATCTTCCTCTAAAGCTGAAAGGACCAGCACGTCACTGGCTAAATAGCCTCCAGAAAACTCCATTGGAACCTGGGAAGACTTGGAAGATGCTTTTAGGGCTAAATTTCAGGGCACTTATGTCCGGCCACCGGATGCTGACGACTTGAGTCACATAATTCAGCAGCCAGGCGAATCAGCTCGCAAGCTTTGGAATTGGTTCTTAACTAAAAAGAACCAGATGGTAGACTGTCCGGACGCCGAAGCCTTAGCGTCCTATAAGCACAGCGTCCGCGACGAATGGCTCGCCTGATGAGGGAGTCCTGGACTGTGGGGTCCTCGGGAAGGTGGCCTATGTGACATGGGCCGGGCTGATGGGCCATGAAGATATGGGATAGAAGGCCTTCTCCCGTGTCCGGATGGGAGTCTACTTTGCATAGATGGCAAGCTTGGCGTCCGTATGTATAGTTTCCTTCCTATGTAAACCGACCTTATGCAACCCTAGTTCCCTTCGGTGCCTATATAAACCGGAGGGCTTAGTCGATAGGCAGAATCACAATCATACAACTAGACATCTAGGGTTTAGACATTAAGATCTAGAGGTAGATCAACTCTTGTAACCCCTATACTCACTCTAGGGAAAACCTTATACACAGAGGTATAGCAGTAGCGTTGGTCAAAACTCGGCACTAGCGCTACTTAGTAGTAGCGCTTGTTGCAAAAGCACGCTACAACCATTGTTTTAGCAGTAGCGCGTCTGCACAGAAAATCGCTACTAATATAATTCCCTCACTAGTGCCGGTAGGCTAGGAATAGTAGTAGCGGTTCTTCTAGAAGCACGCTACTGCTAAAAACTTTGTAGCCGCGCGTTAATGCTGTAGAGCGCTACTGCTATGAAAAAGAAAATAAATAGAAAAATAAGTAGAAAAGTAAATGAAAATGAAAGAAATAGAAAAAGGAGAAATGAAAAAAAGAAAATGTAAAGGAAACAAAAGAAAAAGAAAAATAAAACAGAAAGGAATAGTTGTAGCGTGTTTCGCTGGAAAACGCTATAGCTAGCTTAGCTATAGCGTGCTACGTCTTGAGCTTGCGTTGGTTTTCCTTGAAGAGGAAAGGGTGATGCAGCAATAGTAGCGTAAGTATTTCCCTCAGTTTTTGAGAACGAAGGTATCAATCTAGTAGGAGGCTCCTCAAAAGTCCCACGCACCTACACAAACAAACAAAGAACTCGCAACCAACGCAATAAAGGGGTTGTCAATCCCTTCACGGCCACTTGCGAAAGTGAGATCTGATAGAGATAGTATGATAAGATAAATATATTTTTGGTATTTTATAATATAGAGGCAAAAAGTAAACATGCAAATAATAGTAGATTGAAAGCAAATATGACAAAAGATAGACCCGGGGGCCATAGGTTTCACTAGAGGCTTCTCTCAAGATAGCATAAGTATTACGGTGGGTGAACAAATTACTGTCAAGCAATTAATAGAAAAGCGAATAATTATGAGATTCTCTAGGCATGATCATGTATATAGGCATCACGTCCGCAACAAGTAGACCGACTCCTGTCTGCATCTACTACTATTACTTCACACATCGACCGACTCCTGCCTGCATCTAGAGTATTAAGTTCATAAAGAACAGAGTAATGCATTAAGTAAGATGACATGATTTAGAGGGATAAACTCATGCAATATGATATAAACCCCATCTTTTTATCCTCGATGGCAACAATACAATACGTGCCTTGCAACCCTTTCTGTCACTAGGTAAGGACACCGCAAGATTGAACCCAAAGCTAAGCACTTCTCCCATTGCAAGAAAGATCAATCTAGTAGGCCGAACCAAACTGATAATTCAAAGAGACTTGCAAAGATAACTCAATCAGACATAAAAGAATTCAGAGAAGATTCAATTATTTCTCATAGATAAACTTGATCAAAAACCCACAATTCATCGGATCTCGACAAACACACCGCAAAAAGAGTTTACATCAAATAGATCTCCACAAGAGAGGGGGATAACATTGTATTGAGATCCAAAAAGAGAGAAGAACCCATCTAGCTAATAACTATGGACCCGAAGGTCTGTGGTAAACTACTCACAACTCATTGGAGGGGCTATGGTGTTGATGTAGAAGCCCTCCATGGTCGATTCCCCCTCCGGCAGAGCGCCGACGAAGGCTCCAAGATGGGATCTCGCGGATACAGAAGGTTACGATGGTGGAAATTGTGTTTTGTTGGCTCCCTGGATGTTTTCGGGGTACGTAGGCTTATATAGGAGGAAGAAGTACGTCGGTGGCCGCCCGAGGGGCCCACGAGATAGGGGGCGCGCCCAGAGGGGGTGAGCGCGCCGTACTGTCTCGTGTCCGCCTCGGCTGCTTCTTGACTTGCACTCCGAGTCCTCTGGAGTCTGGATCACGTCCATTCCAAAAATCACGCTCCCGAAGGTTTCATTCCGTTTGGACTCCGTTTGATATTCCTTTTCTTCAAAATACTGAAATAGGCAAAAAAAACAGCAATACGGGTTGGGCCTCCAGTTAGTAGGTTAGTCCCAAAAATGATATAAATGTGTAAAATAAAGCCCATAAACATCCAAAAGGGGTAATATAATAGCATGGAACAATCAAAAATTATAAATACGTTGGAGACGTATCAAGCATCCCCAAGCTTAATTCCTGCTCGTCCTCGAGTAGGTAAATGATAAAAATAGAATTTTTGATGTGGAATGCTACCTAGCATAATTCCCAATGTAATTTTCTTTATTGTGGCATGAATGTTCAAATCCAAATGATTCAAGATAAAAGCTTATAAAACATAAAAATAATAATGCTTCCAAGCATACTAACAAATAATCATGTCCTATCAAAATAGCATAGCCAAAGAAAGCTTATCCCTACAAAATCATATAGTTAGGCCATGCTTCATTTTCATTACACAAAATACTCCCATCATGCACAACCCCGATGACGAGCCGAGCAATTGTTTCATACTTTTTAACGCGCTTCAGCTTTTTTCAACTCTTACGCAATACATGAGCGCAAGCCATGGACATAGCACTAAGGTGGTAAAAGATGGTGGTTGTGAGGACAAAAAGAGGGAGAAGATAGTCTCACATCAACTAGGCGTATCAACGGGCTATGGAGATGCCCATCAATAGATATCAATGTGAGTGAGTAGGGATTGCCATGCAACGGATGCACTAGAGCTATAAGTATATGAAAGCTCAACAAAAGAAACTAAGTGGGTGTGCATCCAACTCGCTTGCTCACAAAGACTTAGGGCATTTTGAGGAAGCCCATCATTGGAACATACAAGCCAAGTTCTATAATGAAAAATTCCCACTTAGTATATGAAAGTGACACCATAGGAGACTCTCTATTATGAAGATCATGGTGATACTTTGAAGCACAAGTGTGGAAAAAGAGATAGTAGCATTGTCCCTTCTCTCTTTTTCTCTCATTTTATTATTTTTCTTTTTTTTTCTTTTTTTCTTTCTCCTTTTTCTTTTTTTTCTTTGGCCTTTCTCTTTTTTGGCCTTTCTCTTTTTTCTCTTTTTTTTCTTTTTGTAAAGTCCGAAGTCTCATCCCGACTTGTGGGGAAATCATAGTCTTCATCATCCTTTCCTCACTGAGACAA
The DNA here is from genome assembly GCA_021437245.1 of Aegilops speltoides. NCBI lineage: Eukaryota > Viridiplantae > Streptophyta > Magnoliopsida > Poales > Poaceae > Aegilops > Aegilops speltoides. Next base: position 26,993,681 of record CM038144.1, on the reverse strand, counting down.
TGCTCTAATAATGAAGATCATCACACTTTTATTGATTTACAACTCAAGAATTACAGCTCGAAGCTAGAACAAGATATGACTCTATATGAATGCTTCCGGCGGTGTACCGGATATGCAATGAATCAAGAGCGACATGTATGAAAATTATGAAGGTGGCCTTGCCACAAATACGATGTCAACTACATGATCATGCAAAGAGCAATATGACAATGATGGAACGTGTCATAATAAACGGAACGGTGGAAAGTTGCATGGCAATATATCTCGGAATGGCTATGGAAATGACATAATAGGTAGGTATGGTGGCTGTTTTGAGGAAGGTAAATAATGGGTTCATGATACCGGCGAAAGTTGCGCGGCATAATAGAGGCTAGCAAAGTGGAAGGGTGAGTGTGTGTATATCCATGGACTCACATTAGTGATAAAGAACTCATATACTTATTGCAAAAGTCTACTTAGTCCTCGAAGCAAAGTACTACTATGCATGCCCCAAGAGGGATAGATTGGTAGGAAAAGACCATCGCTCGTCCCCGACTGCCACTCATAAGGAAGACAATCAAAGGAGCACCTCATGCAACAAATTTGTCACACAACTTTTACCATACGTGCATGCTATGGGACTTGCCAACTTCAACAAAAGTATTTCTCAATTTCATAATTACCCACTAGCATGTCCCTAACATTACTACCTTTATATGTCAAAACAATTATCAAGCATCAAATTGATCATAGCATCCAATTCACTTCCTATGATAGTTTTTATTATACCCAACTTGGATGCTCGTCATTCTAGGACCAAATTTGTAACCATAGCAAATACCATGCTGTTCTAAAAGACTCTCAAAATAATATAAATGAAGCATGAGAGACTAGCAATTTCTTCAAAATTAAACCACCGTCGTGCTCTAAAAGATATAAGTGAAGCACTAGAGCAAAAACTATCAAGCTCAAAAGATATATGTGAAGCACATAGAGTATTCTAGCAAATTCTAATCAAGTAGGCTTCTCCCAAAAGGTGTGTACAGCAAGGATTATTGTGGGAAACTAAAAAGCAAAGACTAATATAATACACGACGCTCCAAGCAAAACACATATCATGTGGCAAATAAAAATATAGCTCAAGTAAAGTTACCAATGAGCGAAGATTTAAAGAGGGATGCCTTCCTGGGCATCCCCAAGCTTAAACTTTGGATATTCTTGAATATCTTGGGGTGCCATGGGCATCCCCAAGCTTAGGCTCTTGCCACTCCTTATTCCATAGTCCATCAAAGCTCTACCCAAAACTTGAAAACTTCACAACACAAAACTCAACAGGAAATCTTATAAGCTTCGTTAGTGAAAAAAAACAAAACCACCACATAAGGTACTATAATGAACTCATTCTTTATTTATTTTGGTGTTAATCCTACTGTATTCCAACTTCTCTATGGTTTATAAATTATTTTACTAGCCATAGATGCATCAAAATAAGCAAACAACACACGAAAAACAGAATCTGTCAAAAACAGAACAGTCTGTAGCAATCTGTAACTAACGCAAACTTCTATAACTCTAAAAATCCTACCAAAATAGGAAGTCCTGGAAAATTTATCTACTGATAAACAGAAAAAAGAATCAACACAGAAGAACGTTTATGTGATTTAACAAAACTAAATTCATGAGCGCAAAGTTTCTGTTTTTCAGCAGAATCAAATCAACTATCATCATAGGTTATTCTATAGGTTCTACTTGGCACAAACACTAATTAAAACATAAATACACATCTAAACATAAGGTAGATGCATAATTTATTACTAAACAGGAACAAAAACAAAAAACACAAAGAAAATTGGGTTGCCTCCCAACTAGCACTATCGTTTAACGCCCCTAGCTAGGCATAAAAGCGAAGATAGATCTAAGTAGTGCCATCTTTGGCACTCATCTTTTTAATGGAGTTATGCTCAAGTCCGGGAGGATCTTTGAGTTTCCCTTCATGCTCAGAGATCCTTTGATCTAAGGCATCCAACCGCTTATTGTAAAGTGTGATCAAATTATTCATGCAGTTGGTACTCCCAACAATATTCTTAAACGGTTCAACAAGTTTTTGCAATTCAAGTAATTTCTCTAAAATTTGGGTTCCTTCAAGAGAGAAGGGTGATCCTTCTTGTCGGGTAAGTACTCCTACTATACCCTCTATAATTTCATAAGCAGAACTAGGATCAATTTCAATAAATTCCCCTTTTGCGGCAACATCAAGAAGTTGTTTGTGGGGTAAGGTTAACCCAACGTAAAAATTGCAAATTAAAATCTTGAAATCTCCTTCTAAAGCGCAACTACGATAAGATTCTAACATCCTAAACCAAGCATCTTTTCAATTTTCTCCTTATCTTTGCTTGAAGTGGAGAACTTCAAAGTTGGGAGACGAAGGGATAAAGACTGAGCTAGCCATAATGACAAGGTAAACGATGCAACACACGAGCAAACAGAAAAGGCAAGAGAAAGAGAGGAGGAGATTGGGAAAGAGAGGGTGAATAAAACGGCAAGGGTGAAGTGGGGGAGAGGAAAATGAGAGGCCAATGGCAAATAATGTAAATGCGAGGGAGATGGGTTTGTGATGGGTACTTGGTATGTCTTGACTTGAGCAAAGACCTCCCCGGCAACGGCGCCATAAATCGCACGTTGGCGGGAGGTCGAATCTTGACTTGACTTGGTGGAAGCCTCCCCGGCAACAGCGCCAGAAATCCTTCTTGCTACGTCTTGAGCTTGCGTTGGTTTTCCTTGAAGAGGAAAGCATGATGCAGCAATAGTAGCGTAAGTACTTCCCTCGGTTTTTGAGAACGAAGGTATCAATCCATTAGGAGGCTCCTCAAAAGTCCCACGAACCTACACAAACAAACAAAGAACTCACAACCAACGCAATAAAGGGGTTGTCAATCCCTTCACGGCCACTTGCGAAAGTGAGATCTGATAGAGATAGTATGATAAGATAAATATATTTTTGGTATTTTATAATATAGAGGCAAAAAGTAAAGATGCAAATAAAAGTAGATTGAAAGCAAATATGATAAATGATAGACCCGGGGGCCATAGGTTTCACTAGAGGCTTCTCTCAAGATAGCATAAGTATTACGGTGGGTGAACAAATTACTGTCGAGCAATTGATATAAAAGCGAATAATTATGAGATTATCTAGGCATGATCATGTATATAGGCATCACGTCCGCAACAAGTAGACCAACTCCTGCTTGCATCTACTACTATTACTCCACACATCGACCGACTCCTGCCTGCATCTAGACTATTAAGTTCATAAAGAACAGAGTAACGCATTAAGCAAGATGACATGATGTAGAGGGATAAACTCATGCAATATGATATAAACCCCATCTTTTTATCCTCGATGGCAACAATACAATACGTGCCTTGCAAACCTTTACATCCTTTGGGTAAGGACACGCAAGATTGAACCCAAAGCTAAGCACTTCTCCCATTGCAAGAAAGATCAATCTAGTAGGCCAAACCAAACTGATAATTCAAAGAGACTTGCAAAGATAACTCAATCATACATAAAAGAATTCAGAGAAGATTCAATTATTTCTCATGGATAAACTTGATCATAAACCCACAATTCATCGGATCTCGACAAACACACCGCAAAAAGAGTTTACAACGAATAGATCTCCACAAGAGAGGGGGAGAACATCGTATTGAGATCCAAAAAAAGAGAAGAAGACATCTAACTAATAACTATGGACCCGAAGGTCTATGGTAAACTACTCACAACTCATCGGAGGGGCTCTGGTGTTGATGTAGAAGCCCTCCATGATTGATTCCCCCTCCGGCGGAGCGCCGGCGAAGGCTCCAAGATGGGATCTCGCGAATACAGAAGGTTACGGTGGTGGAAATTGTGTTTCGTTGGCTCCCTGGATGTTTTCGGGGTACGTAGGCTTATATAGGAGGAAGAAGTACGTCGGTGGCTGTTGGGGAACGTAGTAATTTCAAAAAAATTCCTATGCACACACAAGATCATGGTGATGCATAGCAACAAGAGGGGAGAGTGTGTCCACGTATCCTCGTAGACCGAAAGCGGAAGCGTTAGCACAACGCGGTTGATGTAGTCGTACGTCTTCACGGCCCGACCTAGGGCACCTGCGAGTTCTTGCACACGTTCAGCTCGATGACGTTCCCCGTACTCCGATCCAGCAGAATGGCGGGGAAGAGTTTCGTCAGCATGACGGTGTGGTGACAATCTTGATGTTCTACCGTTGCAGGGCTTCGCCTAAGCACCGCTACAATATTATCGAGGAGAACTATGGTGGAGGGGGGCATCACACACGACTAAAAGATCAATGATCAATTGTTGTGTCTCCAAGGGGTGCCTCCCTCCCCGTATATAAAGGAGTGGAGGAGGGGGAGGGCCGGCCCTCTCTCTATGGCATGCCCTAGGGGAGTCCTACTCCCATCGGGAGTAGGATTCCCCTTTTCCTAGTAGAACTAGGAGCCCTTCCAAGTAGGAGTAGGAGGGAAGGAAAGGGAAGGGAGAAGGAGAAGGAAGGAAGGGGGCGCCCCCCTCCCTAGTCCAATTCGGACTAGTCCATGGGGAGGGGTGCGGCCATCCTTCGGGGCCTTTCTCTCCTTTCCCGTATGGCCCATTAAGGCCCAATACGAATTCCCGTAACTCTCCGGTACTCCGAAAAATACCCGAATCACTTGGAACCTTTCCGATGTCCGAATATAGTCGTCCAATATATCGATCTTTACATCTCGACCATTTTGAGACTCCTCGTCATATCCCCGATCTCATCCGGGACTCCGAACGCTTTCGGTACATCAAAACTCATAAACTCTTAATATAACTGTCATCGAAACTTAAGCGTGCGGACCCTACGGGTTCGAGAACTATGTAGACATGACCGAGACACGTTTCCGGTCAATAACAAATAGCGGAACCTAGATGCTCATATTGGCTCCTACATATTCTACGAAGATCTTTATCGGTTAAACCGCATAACAAAATACGTTGTTCCCTTTGTCATCGGTATGTTACTTGCCCGAGATTCGATCGTCGGTATCCAATACCTAGTTCAATCTCGTTACCGGCAAGTCTCTTTACTCGTTAAGTAATGCATCATCTCGTAACTAACTCATTAGCTACATTGCTTGCAAGGCTTATAGTGATGTGCATTACCGAGAGGGCCGAGAGATACCTCTCCGACAATCGGAGTGACAAATCCTAATCTCGAAATACGTCAACCCAACAAGTACCTTCGGAGACACCTGTAGAGCACCTTTATAATCACCCAGCTACGTTGTGACGTTTGGTAGCATGCAAAGTGTTCCTCCGGTAAACGAGAGTTGCATAATCTCATAGTTATAGGAACGTGTATAAGTCATGAAGAAAGTAATAGAAACATACTAAACGATCAACTACTAAGCTAACGGAATGGGTCAAGTCAATCACATCATTCTCCTAATGATGTGATCCCGTTAATCAAATGACAACTCATGTCTATGGTTAGGAAACTTAACCATCTTTAATTCACGAGCTAGTCAAGTAGAGGCATACTAGTGACACTATGTTTGTCTATGTATTCACACATGTATTATCTTTCCGGGAATACAATTCTAGCATGAATAATAAACATTTATCATGAAATAAGGAAATAAATAATAACTTTATTATTGCCTCTAGGGCATATTTCCTTCAGTCTCCCACTTGCACTAGAGTCGATAATCTAGTTCAAATCGCCATGTGATTTAACACCAATATTCACATATGTATGTGATTAATACCCAAAGTTCACATCGTCATGTGATCAACACCCAAAGGGTTACTAGAGTCAATAATCTAGTTCACATCGTTATGTGATTAACAACCAAAGAGTACTAAGGTATGATCACGTTTTGCTCATGAGAGAAGTTTAGTCAAAGGGTCTGTCACATTCAGAGCCGTATGTATTTTGCAAATATTCTATGTCTACAATGCTCTGCACGGAGCTACTCTAGCTAATTGCTCCCACTTTCAATATGTATCCAGATTGAGACTTAGAGTCATCTGGTTTGGTGTAAAAGCTTGCATCGTTGTAACTTTTTATGACGAACTCTTTTATCACTTCCATTATCGAGAAATATTTCCTTAGTCCTTACTAAGGATATTCTTGACCGCTGTCTAGTGATCTACTCTTAGATCAAAATTGTACTCCCTTGACAAACTCGGAGCAAGGTATACAATAGGTCTGGTACACAACATAACATACTTTATAGAACCTATGACTGAGGCATAGGGAAAGACTTTTCATTCTCTTTCTATTTTCTGTCATGGTCGGGTTTTGAGTCTTACTCAACTTCACACCTTGGAACAAAGGCAAGAACTCCTTATTTGACTGTTCCATTTTGAACCACTTCAAAATCTTATCAAGGTATGTACTCATTGAAAAATCTTATGAAGCGTCTTGATCTATCTCAATAGATCTTGATGCTCAATATGTAAGTAGCTTTACTGAGGTCTTTCTTTTAAAGAACTCCTTTCAAACACTTCTTTATGCTTTCCAGAAAAATTCTATATCATTTCTGATCAACAATATGTCACTCACATATACTTATCAGAAAGGCTGTAGTGCTCCCACTCACTTTATTGTAAATATAGGCTTCACCGCAAGTCCGTATAAAACTATATGCTTTGATCAACTTATCAAAGCGTATATTCCAACTCTGAGATGCTTGCACAAGTCCATAGATGGATCGCTGAAGCTTGCACATTTTGTTAGCACCTTTAGGATTGACAAAACCTTCTGGTTGCATCATATACAACTCTTCTTTAAGAAAACCATTAAGGAATGCAGTTTTGACATCCATTTGCCAGATTTCATAAAATGTGGCAATTGCTAACATGATTCGGACAGACTTAAGCATCGCTACAGTTGAGAAAATCTCATTGTAGTCAACACCTTGAACTTGTCGAAAACCTTTTTGCGACAAGTCGAGCTTTGTAGATAGTAACACTACTACCAATGTCCGTCTTCCTCTTGAAGATCCATTTATTTTCTATGGCTTGCCGATCATCGGGCAAGTCCACCAAAGTCCACACTTTGTTCTCATACATGGATCCTATCTCAGATTTCATCGCCTCCAGCCATTTCGTGGAATCTGGGCTCATCATCGCTTCCTCATAGTTTGTAGGTTTATCATGGTCTAGTAACATGAGTTCCAGAACAGGATTACCGTACTACTCTGGTGCGGACCGTACTCTGGAAGACCTACGAGGTTCTATAGTAACTTGATCTGAAGTTTCACGATCATCATCATTAGCTTCCTCACTAATTGGTGTAGAAATCACTGGAACTAATTTATGTGATGAACTACTTTCCAATTCGGGAGAAGGTACAATTACCTTATCAAGCTCTACTTTCCTCCCACTCATTTCTTTCGAGAGAAACTCCTTCTCTAGAAAGGATCCATCTTAGCAACGAATATCTTGCCTTCGGATCTGTGATAGAAGGTGTACCCAACAGTTTCCTTTGGGTATTCTCTGAAGACGCACTTCTCTGATTTGGGTTCGATCTTATCAGGTTGAAACTTTTTCACATAAGCATTGCAACTCCAAACTTTAAGAAACGACAACTTAGGTTTATTGCTAAACCATAGTTCATACGGTGTCATCTCAATGGATTTTGATGGTGCCCTATTTAAAGTGAATGCAGTTGTCTCTAATGCATAATCCCAAAACGATAGTGGTAAATCGGTAAGATACATCATAGATCGCACCATATCCAATAAAGTGCGGTTATGACGTTCGGACACACCGTTACGATGGGGTGTTCCAAGTGGCATGAGTTTGTGAAACTATTCCACATTATTTTAACTGAAGGCCAAACTTGTAACTCAAATATTCATCTCCCCAATCACATCGCAGAAACTTTATTTTCTTGTTATGATGATTTTCCACTTCACTCTGAAATTCTTTGAACCTTTCAACTATTTCAGACTTATGTTTCATCAAGTAGATATACATATCTGCTCAAATCATCTGTGAAGGTGAGAAAATAACGATACTTGCCACGAGCATCAACACTCATTGGATCACATACATCGGTATGTATTATTTCCAACAAGTCAGTAGCTCGTTCCATTGTTCCGGAGAATGGATTTTTAGTCATCTTGCCCATAAGGCACGGTTGGCAAGCATCAAATGCTTCATAACCAAGTGATTCAGAAAATCCATCTTTTATGGAGTTTCTTCATGCGCTTTACACCGATATGACCCAAACGGCAGTGCCACAGATAAGTTGCACTATCATTATTAACTTTGCATCTTTTGGCATCAATATTATGAATATGTGTATCACTACGATCGAGATCCAACAAACTATTTTTATTGGGTGTATGACCATTGAAGGTTTTATTCATGTAAATGAACAACAATTATTCTCGACTTTAAATGAATAACTGTATTGCAATAAACATGATCAAATCATATTCATGCTCAACGCAAACGCCAAATAACATTTATTTAGGTTTAACACTAATCCCGAAAGTATAGGGAGTGTGCGATGATGATCATGTCAATCTTGGAACCACTTCCAACACACATCGTCACTTCACCCTCAACTAGTCTCTGTTTATTCTGTAACTCCTGTTTCGAGTTACTAATTTTTAGCAAACGAACAAGTATCAAATACTCAGGGCTACTATAAACACTAGTAAGGTACACATCAATAACCTGTATATCAAATATACCCTTGTACACTTTGCCATCCTTCTTTTCCACCAAATATTCAGGACATTTCCACTTCCAGTGACCATTTCCTTTGCAGTGTAAGCACCCAGTTTCAGGCTTTGGTCTAGCTTTGGGCTTCTTCACAGGAGTGACAACTTGCTTGTCATTCTACTTGAAGTTCCCTTTCTTTCCCTTTGCCTTTTTCTTGAAACTAGTGGTCTAGTCAATCATCAACACTTGATGCTCTTTTCTTGATTTCTACCTTCGTCGATTTCAACATCACGAAGAGCTTGGGAATCGTTTTCGTCATCCCTTGCATACTATAGTTTATCACGAAGTTCTAGTAACTTGGTGATGGTTACTAGATAAATCTGTCAATCACTATCTTATCTGGAAGATTAACTCCCACTTGATTCAAGCGATTGTAGTACCCAGACAATCTGAGCACATGCTCACTAGTTGAGCGATTATCCTCCATCTTTTAGCTATAGAACTTGTTGGCGACTTCATATCTCTCAACTCGGGTATTTGCTTGAAATATTAACTTCAATTCCTGGAACATCTCATATGGTCCATGACGTTCAAAACGTCTTTGAAGTCCTGATTCTTAGCCGTTAAGCATGGTGCACTAAACTATCAAGTAGTCATCATATTGAGCTAGCCAAACGTTCATAACGTCTGCATATGCTCCTGCAATAGGTTTGTCACCTAGAGGTGCATTAAGGACATAATTTTTCTATGCAGCAATGAGGATAAACCTCAGATCACGGATCCAATCCGCATCATTGCTACTAACATCTTTCAACACAGTTTTCTCTAGTAACATATCAAAATAAACATATGAAAGCAACAACGCGAGCTATTGATCTACAACATAATTTGCAAAATACTACCAAGACTAAGTTCATGGTAAATTTAAGTTCAATTAATCATATTACTTAAGAACTCCCACTTAGATAGACATCTCTCTAATCATCTAAGTGATCACGTGATCCAAATCAACTAAACCATAACCGATCATCACGTGAAATGGAGTAGTTTTCAATGGTGAACATCACTATGTTGATCATATCTACTATATGGTTCACGCTCAACCTTTCGGTCTCAGTGTTCCGAGGCTATATCTGCATATGCTAGGCTCGTCAAGTTTAACCTGCGTATTCTGCGTGTGCAAAACTGGCTTGCACCCGTTGTAGATGGACATAGAGCTTATCACACCTAATCATCACGTGGTGTTTGGGCACGATGAACTTTGGCAACGGTGCATACTCAGGGAGAATACTTTTATCTTGAAATTTAGTGAGAGATCATCTTATAATGCTACCGTCAATCAAAGCAACATAAGATGCATAAAAGATAAACAACATATGCAATCAATATAAGTGATATGATATGGCCATCATCATCTTGTGCTTGTGATCTCCATATCCGAAGCACCATCATGATCACCATCATCACCGGCGCGACACCTTGATCTCCATCGTAGCATCGTTGTCGTTTTGCCAACTATTACTTCTACGACTATCGCTACCACTTAGTGATAAAGTAAAGCAATTACAGGGAGATTGGCTCCTGCCAGTTGCCGATAACTCGGTTACAAAACATGATCATTTCATACAATAAAATATCTCATCACGTCTTGACCATATCACATCACAACATGCCCTGCAAAAACAAGTTAGCATCCTCTACTTTGTCGTTGCAAGTTTTACATGGCTGCTATGGGCTGAGCAAGAACCGTTCTGTCACATCCCTAGCTTCTGGTACTGCATGGTGTTTGCATCTTGTTGCATCATGTTTAAATTCTATTTAAATTGAAATGGGGATTGATCAAACCCTAGCATCAGAAAGAATTTAACTAGGTTCAAATAAAAATCATTTCAATGAATCCAAAATGCCCTTTGAAAATGTTCATGATTTTTGCTAAAGGTGAAAACCTCTGCCAACAATGATGGACATATTTTTAGGTCATCCTGGATTTTTGAATTAAATCATATGTATTTGATTTGGGGCATTTAAATTCTATAAATAAGTTTAAATGCTTCAAAAATTCTGAAAACAGATGTGGGCCTTTGAAATAACTCGGTTGCTGCCCACAAATATTTTTAGGATTTATAGAGTTGGTTTGGGACTAAAACTAAATCAGAAACAAACCGCAAAAATTAGAAAAAGAGAACTGAAATAGAAAGAGCAGGAACCATACCTGCCAGCCCACTTACTTGGCGCCTACTGGTTCGGCCCAGCACAGCCTAGCCCACTGGCCCCATTGCCAGTCATCTCCCACCTCTGCCAGAAGGCAGAGGCGAGGCGTGGCGCGCGCCCGAGAGCCCTCGGCCACCTCTTGCTTCCACCTGGGAGCCCCGGGCCTTCTACCAGCGCCACGGAGACGCCCGAAGCCCCTGTCCCCTCTCCCTCACTCGCTGCTCTCTCTCCCCTCCCCTGGCTCTCTCCCCCGAGCTCACCCGAGCGCAGCCGTCGCCGCCGCTCGCTGTTGCCACGATCACCAGCCCTCCCTCGCCCATCCAACGTGCTCGAGAGATCCGCCACACCGTCCCCGTCAACTCCACCGAGCTACGTGAGCTGGGAAGCACCACAACGCCCTCGACGTCGTCGTCTTCTACCTCGGGCCACCGAGATCGCCGGTGCCGATCGCGCCAACTGGGTCGTCCCCAGCCCCTCCGTCTGCACCCTTCACGTTGCCGTGAGCCCTGGTCCCTTTCCCCCTTCTTCCCTCATCGTCCGCGTGTCGTAGTGCAGTACTCCGCGAGCTCCCGCGCCGCCGTCTGCCATGGCCGGCAGGCCCGTGCTCCTGAGCTCTTCCGCTCACAGACGAGCATAGCAACGCGCTCAGCGCGTCTCTAGGAGCTCAAAATACCCAACCGCTGCTCCTAACGTGCTCTCTGGTGTCGACTCGGTCGATGCCCAAACTCCGGCCGCCGCTGCGAGCTCGTTTCCAGCGAGCTCGGTCCACCCCGGCTGCTGCCGCTAGTCGTGTTGGATGCGCGCGAGTCCCAGCTCTCCGTAGAGCCAAAGGGCGCACCGAATGGTGCACTGTAGGAGAAACCCGAGCCCCTCCAGTGTCCCTCCGCCGCGTTTAGAGGTCGCCGCCGGCCATACTCCGGCGAAGCTGACGTGGCACGTCATTAGCGGCTAATCACCCGCTAATACCGCCACTAACTAATCCCCTAGCTCACTTACAGACGGGCCCCACAGCCCTTAATTAACCTAGATTAGTTTCTGACTAGGATTTGATTAACTACAGTGGGCCCAGGCTGTCAGGTTTGACCGGCCCAGTCAGCTTTGACCTAGCCCCACTGGTCAGCCTCTGCTCCTGTTGTGTTACACTGACATGCGGGACCCACTGGCCAGGTTTGACCTGGACCGGCCTCGTTGACTGCTGACGTCATAGTGACGCAATGCTGATGCCATAAGTATTTTCTGGATTTATTTTTATACAGGAAATTCCAGAAAATATCCAAAACTTCAAAATTTCATATAAATTCAACCATAACTCAGAATGAAATAATTTATATATAGAAAATGATCAGAAAAATCCAATCTATCCATCTGTACTAATTTCATGCATGTTAGAGCAACCTAACCTTGCTGTTTAGATGAAACATGATAATGCACTTATACGGGTTCATAGTTTAGGCTTGTATTTGAATCTTTGATTCAAATAAGTTCAAACCACTCTGGTTTTAGTTGCATTAGCCCAACACACAGCATATTGACATGTCATGATCATGCATCATATTGTGCATTGCATTGATTGTATTTCTTCTCTGTTGCCGGTATTTGTCCCCTCTCGGTAGACGATGTTCCGACGTTGTGATCGTTGACACTGATGAAGACTCAATGCTAACTTCAGAAGTGCCAGGAAAGAAAAAACCCCTTGTTCATTCCGATACTATCGCATTCTCTCGCTCCTGCTCTCTTTTACTGCATTAGGACAACAACGACATATTTATTACTTGCCGCGGTAGCTGAACCCCTTTCCTCTGCATGACCTGTCATTGCCACAGTAAATAGATGAAACCCACTAGCATGAGTAGGAGTTGTTTGAGCCCTGATATGCCTACTCATACATGCTTGTTTGTCATGCCTGCTACTGCTTAGAGTTGAGTCAGGTCTGATTCATCGGGGATGAATTGGAGGTGTGTGAACATGTCCTACTGTGTGTGAACTAAGTGTGAGAACACGATTTGGTAAAGGTAGCAGTGAGAGGCCATGTAGGAGTACATGGTGGGTTGTCTCATTGAAGCCGTCCTCAGGAACTGAGTTTTGTGTTTGTGATCCATGAACAGTTACTACCACACATTGGGTTCCGGTAACTCGACCCCTCTCGACTTATTAATCAACTCGATCTCTATCCAGGAGTTGGAACTAGTTTCTAGTGTTTGTAGGTAGTGTTAGTAGTCTACCAAGTGGCACCCGGTACAGGTGGGCTTGGGACAGACTAGGCACCATGGCACGGTGTACCAAGCGTAGATCCACCCGTCGAGGTGGGCTTGGGAACCCTGCTCACATCGTTTGGGGCCGTGAGCGACACCCCGGCCGGATCTCCTTGCGGATGGAACCGAATAGGCGATAAACACTGGGACGAGAGACTTGTGTGGTTAGTCAGGTCGTGGCCGACTCCCTCGCCAGGCTTCCGCTTGAAGGTTGCCGAGATATACGAGGTGTACATGGCGGTAAGTGGCGAGAGCATGTGTGAAGAAGTACACCCCTGCAGGGTTAATATGATCTATTCGAATAGCCGTGTCCGCGGTAAAGGACTTCTGGGATGCCTGTACAGTTCATAGACAAGTGAAAGTGGATACTCTAAAATGTGCAAGATAAGCGTGAGTGCTATGGATGGCGCTCTCGTAGGGAGACGGGAGCGGATCCATAGTGGTGTATTGATATGGTGAATATGTGGACTCGTGTGCGCCACCTCAAAAGAGTTACTTGCAGTCGTAGTTTAGGATAGCCACCGAGTCAAAGCTGGCTTGCTGCAGTCAAACTCCACCACCCCCCTTTGTTGATAATGATGCATATGTAGATAGTTCTGATGTAAGTCTTGCTGGGTACATTTGTACTCACGTTTGCCTATTTTATGTTTTTACAGAGAGACTTTAGTCTCGCTAGTAGTTCCGCGTGGACTTCGACGTTTAGCTTGTTACCTCAGCTACGATCTTGTGCCCTCGGCAGGATCTGGTAGATAGTCAGGCTTCTCAGCCTCTTTCATTTGTAGATGTTTGTACTCAGGCATGTTAAGCTTCCGCATGTGTTTTGACTTGTATGCTCTGAATGTTGGGTCATGAGACCCATGTTTGTAATATCTCGCTCCTCAAAGCCTATTGAATAAATACTTGAGTTGTAGAGTCATGTTGTGATGCCATGTTGTATTTGCACATATCAAGCATATTGTGTGTATGTTATTGAAATGCTTGGTATGTGTGGGATCTGACAACCTAGTTGTTTATCCTTGGTAGCCTCTCTTACCGGGAAATGTCTCCTAGTGCTTCCACTGAGCCATGGTAGCTTGCTACTGCTCCGGAACACTTAGGCTGGCCGGCATGTGTCCTTCTTCGTTCCTGTGTCTGTCCCTTAGAGGAAATGTCACGCGGTGTCTACCGGAGTCTTGTTAGCCCGCTGCAGCCTGGTTCACCGGAGTCCTGCTAGCCCAGTGCTACAGCCTGGATTCACTCGCTGATGACTGACACGTTCGTTGTTGGGTCATGTATGCCTGTCCCTGTAAGTTAGTGCCACTTTGGGTTTACGACTAGCCATGTCAGCCCGGGGTCCTTATCATATGGATGCTAGCGACACTATCATATACGTCTGCCAAAAGGCGCAAACGGTCCTGGGCAAAGGTAAGGCGACACCCGTGGGAATACCGTGCGTGAGGCCGCAAAGTGATATGAGGTGTTACATGCTAGATCGATGTGGCATTGAGTCGGGGTCCTGACACGTTCTTACCTACGCATCAAAATCACAACGATAGTTTGTCAAGTTAGTGATGTTTTAACCTTCGCAAGGACTGGGCGTAGTCACACTCAGTTCAACTAAAGTTGGACAAACTGACACCCGCCAGCCACCTGTGTGCAAAGCACGTCGGTAGAACCAGTCTCGCGTAAGCGTACGCGTAATGTCGGTCCGGGCCGCTTCATCCAACAATACCGCCAAACCAAAGTATGACATGCTAGTAAGCAGTATGACTTGTATCGCCCACAACTCACTTGTGTTCTACTCGTGCATATAACATCTACGCATAAAACCTGGCTCGGATGCCACTGTTGGGGAACGTAGTAATTTCAAAAAAATTCCTACGCACACACAAGATCATGGTGATGCATAGCAACGAGAGGGGAGAGTGTGTCCACGTACCCTCATAGACCGAAAGCGGAAGCATTAGCACAACGCGGTTGATGTAGTCGTACGTCTTCACGGCCCGACCGATCAAGCACCGAAACTACGACACCTCCGAGTTCTTGCACACGTTCAGCTCGATGACGTTCCCCGTACTCCGATCCAGCAGAATGTCGGGGAAGAGTTTCGTCAGCACGATGGCGTGGTGACGATCTTGATGTTCTACCGTCGCAGGGCTTCGCCTAAGCACCGCTACAATATTATCGAGGAGAACTATGGTGGAGGGGGGCACCGCACACGGCTAAGAGATCAATGATCAATTGTTGTGTCTCCAAGGGGTGCCCCCTCCCCGTATATAAAGGAGTGGAGGAGGGGGAGGGCCGGCCCTCTCTCTATGGCGCGCCCTAAGGGAGTCCTACCCCTTTTCCTAGTAGAACTAGGAGCCCTTCCAAGTAGAAGGAGTAGGAGGGAAGGAAAGGGAAGGGAGAAGGAGAAGGAAGGAAGGGGGCACCCCCCCCTCCCTAGTCCAATTCGGACTAGTACATGGGGAGGGGTGCAGCCATCCTTTGGGGCCTTTGTCTCCTTTCCTGTATGGCCCATTAAGGCCCAACACTAATTCCCGTAACTCTCCGGTACTCCGAAAAATATCCGAATCACTCGGAACCTTTCCGATGTCCGAATATAGTCGTCCAATATATCGATCTTTACGTCTCGACCTTTTCAAGACTCCTCGTCATGCCCCCGATCTCATCCGGGACTCCGAACTCCTACGGTACATCAAAACTCATAAACTCATAATATAACTGTCATCGAAACCTTAAGCGTGCGGACCCTACGGGTTCGAGAACTATGTAGACATGATCGAGACACGTTTCCGGTCAATAACAAATAACAGAACCTGGATGCTCATATTGGCTCCTACATATTCTACGAAGATCTTTATTGGTCAAACCGCATAACAACATACGTTGTTCCCTTTGTCATCAGTATGTTACGTGCCCGAGATTCGATCGTCGGTATCCAATACCTAGTTCAATCTCGTTACCAGCAAGTATCTTTACTCGTTACGTAATGCATCATCTTGTAACTAACTCATTAGCTACATTGCTTGCAAGACTTATAGTGATGTGCATTACCGAGAGGGCCGAGAGATACCTTCCGACAATCGGAGTGACAAATCCTAATCTCGAAATATGCCAACCCAACAAGTACCTTCGGAGACACCTGTAGAGCACCTTTATAATCACCCAATTACGTTGTGACGTTTGGTAGCACACAAAGTGTTCCTCCGGTAAACGGGAGTTGCATAATCTTATAGTTATAGGAACATGTATAAATCATGAAGAAAGCAATAGCAACATAATAAGCGATCAAGTGCTAACCTAACGGAATGAGTCAAGTCAATCACATCATTCTCTTAATGATGTGATCCCGTTAATCAAATGACAACTCATGTTTGTCGTTAGGAAACTTAACCATCTTTGATTTACGAGCTAGTCAAGTAGAGGCATACTAGTGACACTATGTTTGTCTATGTATTCACACATGTATTATGTTTCCGGGTAATACAATTCTAGCATGAATAATAAATATTTATCATGAAATAAGGAAATAAATAATAACTTTATTATTGCCTCTAGGGCATATTTCCTTCAGTAGCCGCCCGAGGGGCCCACGAGATAGGGGGGCACGCCCAGAGGGGGTGGGCGCGCCCTCCTGTCTTGTGGCTGCCTCGGCTGCTTCTTGACTTGCACTCCAAGTCCTCTGGATCACGTTCGTTCCAAAAATCACGCTCCCAAAGGTTTCATTCCGTTTGGACTCCGTTTTATATTCCTTTTCTTCGAAATACTGAAATAGGCAAAAAAAAACAGCAATACAGGCTGGGCCTCCGATTAGTACGTTAGTCCCAAAAATGATATAAATGTGTAAAATAAAGCCCATAAACATCCAAAAGGTGTAATATAATAGCATGGAACAATAAAAAAATATAGATACGTTGGAGACGTATCATAGCGCGTTTCGGCAAAACGCGCTACTGCTAGTTTGACTTAAATCCCGGCAGCACGGGCTCCAAATTTCGCTAAGTCCTTCCCCCCTCTACTCCCCCCTGCCCCCCAACTGCTCCATCGCCGCCGTCGCCCTGTCGCCTTCGACCACACCGCCATCGCCCGAGGCCGCCTTTGACCACAACGTCGCCGCCCGAGGCCGCCCTCGACCTCACAGCTGCCGCCCGAGGCCGTCGTCGACCTCACCGTCGCCTCCCTCGACTTCACCGCCGCCGCCCTCGACCTCACCGCCGCCGCCCGAGCCCGCTCAGGACCTCCGCCGCCCAAGCCAGAGCCTACCCTCGCCGCCGACCATAAGGCTCTGCCTCTCCTGTCCCCTACCCTCCTCTCTCTCTCTGCTAGGGCAATTCATATATATGTTGATACTGTGTTGATGTTCATATGAACCCTAGGTGTTCATATGAATGAACCCTAGAATTTTTTAGTCTAGTAGGCATTTTATAGCATTTAGGAAAAATGATTAGCAATTTTTTTAGGAAATTAGCTAGGGCAATTTTTATGAAAATGCCTGAACAGTAATTCCATTTAGCTTTAAACTAATAGAGGGTATATAAATAATAGTAGCATTTAGATTTAAATTAACAGAGGCTATAAACAAAAAACACTTAGCTATAAAAAAAATATTTGGACTATGGACCTGAGTTTGTTCCAAATTTCATTCAAATGAAATTTGAATTATTTGGACTATGGACCTGAAATTTTTTGAAGAAATTGGGTGTAGGTACTAAGGTCTTGTTGTGGAAATTTTGGTGAGGTCAGAAGGGTTAGAGAAAATGGAGTTCCTAGACTTTTAGCTTAGACAAAAAACCAAAGTATTTAGCTATAAATAAAAAATAGTAGCTATGGCATTTAGCTATAAACAAAAAACAAAATTGTTTTTGTTTTCAAAAACTTGGTCAAACTAATTGTTGCTATGTAAACAAAAAACAAGTTTGTTGTTATATGATATATGTCATTGATGTTCATTTGCATATTCCATTATTGTTGATTATATCTTTTCATTGAAGTGGCCATGTTATATGCAAATTCCTCAATAGTGTTTGCTCATTTTATATCTTTTCATTGAAGTGGTTCGATTGTGCCCAAGTGGCTTTGTTGTTTCCAGGGAATGAAGCTGAGTGGCCTATGTTTTGCCGGCATGTTGATTCATTTCTATTCCGGCAAATTTCAGGTTCTCGATTTGTCCACTTTTTAGCAAAGGTCATGCCGAAATTTTCCGTGAATTTCGGCCTGACTTGTGCTACAAAGTAGGACATATCGAGTGCCCGGGATTTGCCGCACCAAGAAGGAGTCAATGTTCCTGCAAAACAATAGGCCTTTTTTATGTCATTATTCATTTTATTAGGTCAAGAATTAATTGACTAGATTTAATCATAGGAAACATGGCTAGCAACGATGAAGGACAGGGTTCTGGTGATTGCGACGACATCTACCGGGCGGCAGACGAATTTTTGAGCCTTGCCGATGATCAACCGATGTTGTTGCTGGGCCCACCATGGCATCGAGGATCGAGACCGACACACGATCGGTCTTGAGATCGAGACCGTCTTGAGATCGAGACCGTCTTGAGACTCAGACCGACATCGAGACCGGCGCTGAGACTGAGACCGGCGCTGCCTCGGGGAGCAGAGCCGGTGTAGAACCGAAAGCAAAGAGGCAATGACTTCCTAACAAACTCAGTACTACTAGACTGGTGGTCACAGAGGTGGACGGCGGCAATTTTGAGCCAAAGGCGCCCGAGGAAGTGCGCAAGTGCTACGGCAATCAAATTGGCTGCATCGTACGGACAACCGCCACCATCAACGATGAGAAACTACAGAAGATAGATAATATGAGGCCCTCCCTCCTAAAGAAGTTTCACCAGATATTCTTGTTCCCGGGCCGGAATGAAAAGGATTATGAAGATCCAGATAAGGACCCGGTAATGAAGAAGATAACAGACACGCCATGACCAAGTTTAGCGACACGTTGGCCGCCTGGAAAACAAGGGTGAAAGCAAGGATCATCGACAAGGAACCCTACTCCGAGATTGTAAAGGATAATCCGACAATCATGGTAGAGCAGTTTCAAATATTCAAGGAGGCTTGCGAGGCCGAAGCTGCCCAAAAAAGTCTAAGTACATGAAGGGGCTTCAAGAGAGGAACATTGGGAGCCACCACCTCGAAAGCCGTGGTTACGGCGGAAAGAGGTCCAAATGGGCCAAGGAGGACGCGGAAGCCGTGAGTCTGGGCATCCCAGACCCCTTGGCGGAGTTCATCGTCCCGCAGGAGCATGACGTCCTCAGGGCCCGGCACCATTGGGACCCGGTGAAGAAGGTTTACGAGACAAACCCGGTCACGACGGAGTTCATGAGACTGCTGGTAATTTTAGTTTCTGATCAATTCGACTGCACACGTTAGTCATATTTATAAACGATCATTGTGCCTTTTGCAGAGAGAGCAGCACATGATTGCGGCCGAAAGCGACTCGCCGTCTGAGGCATTGGCGAGGCCCAACTGGGACACTCCATTCAACCGGGCGTTGAACATATTGAAACGACTCCCGGTGGATACTCAACCGTCGCATGGACGCGTGCACGGTGTCGGAGACAGCGCCACGTGGAAGAAGTACTACCGTGAGACCATGGAGGAGAGAAAGGAAAGACGGAGGTTAACTGAAGAAAACATCGACAAGAAGGTTGAGATTGCGGTTGAGAAGAAATCATCTCAGATAGTCGCAACAGCGGTAGCTGCCGCAAAATAGGTGGTTGCAGATATATCTACTTCCTTCGTTCCGGCCGTTTTCACTTGGACCAAGCAAAATCCAGAAAAATATACAGCGGACTTTCCCCTTGCTGACTTCTTGGGGAGCAGCTCGACTAGCGTTGCACCAGCACCTACTCCCGCACCGGATCCCGCACCGGCTCCGGCACCGGACGTGCTCGGCGATGCTTCATCATTGGCTGAGCTCGACGCCCTCACGGTATCGTTCACACCAGCCCCCTTCAATAAATGTATAATCTCCCGTTTTCGTTGCCTTTCGGATGTCTCACATCGCAGACTTTTCTTTGCAGGCTGACGAAACCCTGTGCACCATATTGTACACCATCGGCGACCAGAAGGTGGATGTGCGGAAGGCGACGATAATGGAGCCGAAGGAACCATTGTTCCAAAGTTGGCCGATCCCCCCGAATGTCTTCAAGGTTTCCGTGGCCAGTGTCAAACCGGGCCACGAGAATTTGCCTCCTCTGATAGTAGTGGGGGATGATGACGAGACCCTGTGGCGGCTTGGTGATTGTTGCAATGGGTGTGTCTTGTTGTTGCCAAAGAGTCTGCTTCGTCTGGAGGCGGCCGGGAGCACACCCACGAGCACGCAGCCTCAGCAAGGTATGAATATCAACACCCCACCTACCCAATTAGCGTCGGGTGTCGGGTTCGATGATAGCGGATAGGGTAAGGAGGAGGCTCAATCAGTCGCTGATGACGTCGCCATGGATGAGGATGAGGATGAGGATGGCACTCAACAATATGTCTATACTGGCGCCTACTCAGGGTTTGAGCGTCATGAGTCGGTGCCTGAATTGTCGTCTTTGGAGGCTGACCGTATTATGGATGACCTTCCGGTAGTAAAGAAGTCTAGGAAGAGAGCGAGGAAAGGCAAAAAAGCTGATTCTATGATCCAACCGCCTCAGCAGCCTCAGCTTCACGACCATATAGATATCCCCGACGCGGATAAATGGCATATCCCCGGTCAACCAATCCTACCTCCAACAGCGCTACGGACCAGATTCGGCGATCTAAGGAGACTTCATGACGATGTGCTGCAGATAGAGAAAGGCCTCATCGCCTCGAAAGATCCAGGATACCCACTCTATGTGGTTAACATTCCGCGGCAAATGTCGTACGTCGACTGCTTCCCCGCGGATAAGTTCTTCCTTCGATTCGATTACATATTCGACATGTTTCACGTGAAGAAGCTGGATTTTACCTTTGTCCGCCTTTATGCCTTGCACATGAACTACATCATCGGGGTTGAGCAGATACCTCATATCTGTGTCGCTGACCCGTACTACATGCATGAGGGCTTCTTGGGAGTCTGCGGAAAGCACGGTGAATACGCGAGGGATTATATCGTCAGTTTCATGCTCGCCAATAAGGACAAGGAGGCGATTCTCATGCCTTATCATCCGCAGTGCTATCCTTCCTTCGATTTCAAACATTCATTTGCACGGTGGAGGCTAATTAATTTGAGGTGTACTTATTTTTGCAGGCGGTAGGCCGTCCTCATCATCCTCTACCCCAATTCCCCACGCTCTTTACTTGGACTCGTCAAGAACATTCACAAAAGGATTACACCCACATCAAGGATGTTCTCGACGATGCTATGTTTTACTACCAAGCACGGGTGGAGAGGTCAAGGACAAGAAGAGAAGGGCGGCAGGTCGCCTTCAGCCATAAGACCGACTTCTGCTGCATCCAGCAACCGAATGATTCTCTTAATGATGGATTCTATGTCCTACACCACATGCTGGAGTACAGACGGGATCACCAGAACCTTCGCATGTCACCTAGATCTAGTGATGCCCATATTTTGCAATGGGCAAAGGACATAGGAGATATCGAGGATCATCGACTTCGAGCTGAGTTCTATAACATCCAGCGCGAACTTGCCCAAATCATCATGAAGGAGGTCGTTGGAAAAACAGGGATGTTCTATGGAGAAGGACAAATGTCGCGGGAAGACGTCCGAACATGGGTAGCCTCTCAGCGTCTCGACATGAAGCCTTTCACTAAGCTTGGGGACTATCTCCCTGACATGGATGGATGGCACGACATGGTGGAGTGATTGTCGATATATGACAATGTGTCCGTTTAGTCCATACTTTCTACATGACAAAACTTTGAGTTATGCACAGTGAAACTTTATTTGTGATGTAATTAAACCATCCTCCTCCTCGACTAGCGAAGATCACTCTAGTTAGGGCATTTTGGGTACGATGAACTTTGTTATTTATGATTATGATATGTTGTTTCTATTTTTGCCAAGTCTGTCTCTTTCTGTTGCTCAACTATATATGTTGCATATCATCGACTCATGTGACGATGCAGGTGCATAGATCATAGATGGCGAAGAAGTGCTACGCCAGGAGTATATATACGACGAGTGGCCGGAGTGTCAGGCCCAGGTGTACCGGTTTCCGGTTTCCGAGCGACAGGTAGTAGTTAGTTTAGGTTCACGCTAATGCGAAAGAGGGATACGAACTCATGTACTCAAAGTGATAGCTCTTCTCGCGTATATCATTGTTTAGATGGATGACAATGTATTTGCAAGTAATCGAGACTTGTATCGCTATTTTCGAGATGATGACGAGAGACCACTTTGTGTTGGATGATGATTATGATGATGACATGATTTGATGAGACTAATTGTATGTATATGCTATGATTACATTTGTATGTGTATGATATGCTAAAGATTATTGTATAAAGCCTATTCAAATACAAAACAAATATGGAGGAAAAAAAACTAATAAAACTAGTAGTAGCGAGTGGGGAAAATTTAGCGGTAGCGCCGCCTTACCAGTAGCGCTTCCTTGTAAAAAACGCTGCAGATAATATCAGCAGCGCTCTTCTCTAAAGCGTGCTATAGCTATTCATGTATAGTAGTAGCGTGGGACGATAGGCGCTACTGCTATACGTTAGCTGTAGCGCCTTATCAGTAGCGCATCGTCCCGCACTACTGATAGGCCTAAAACCCGCGTTGCTGCTAGGCTTTTCCCTAGTAGTGTCATAAAAGTCAATCAAGCAGGAAGTAGGGTATTACCTCCATTAAGAGGGCCCGAACCTGGGTAAACATCGTGTCCCCCGCCTCCTGTTACCTTCGATCCTTAGACACACAGTTTAGGACCCCCTACCCGAGATCTGCCAGTTTTGACACCGACATTAGTGCTTTCGTTGACAGTTCCACTGTGCCGTCGCCAGAAGGATTGATGGCTCCATCAATAATTTACAACAACACCGCCTTCAGGGAGACCTTTCTCCCCGGCCAAATTGTTGTATTCAGCAGCTTCGCACTGCGTGCCAACTCGATTGGCCATCTGGAGTAGATCGACAGCTACGCCCCTGGTCATCAAATCAGTTTTAGGAATCTAAACCATGTCGCTGATATCCGAGGAGACTTGATCTTCCAAGTGTTCGCGGCCCCAATCACCGCTCTGGCCTTAGATTCGGAGCGCACCACCAGGTCCGAAGACGGGAGTTTAAAGCCCGTCGGACTCTTTGCAGCTATAGAGCCTGACACCGGAGAACTGGAGGCGATTGCATCACCGGCAGGCCTGGAATCACTCCAGGATCCCTCTATCCTCATGGAGCCGGACTCACCTCCGGACACCTGCTCCGAACTCTCGAGGCCCGTGTTATGCGAGCGCGGCCAAGGAACTTCTGTCTCGCCCTGCTCCACGGACCCTCGCTTCCCTGTCCAAACCGCACTCTTAAACGAGGCCTTGGACTTAATGCGATCCCTCGCCATTATAGAAGGATCACTCCCAAACTACGCCCAACCCACACTAGGGGAAGGGAATTTCACGTCCCACCCACCACTACTTTATAGCCACTGTCGAAGACTTAACCGACATGCTCGACTACGCCTCCGAAGGCATCGACGGTATGGACGACGATGTCGGAGAGGAGCAAAGCCAGAATCCACCATTTACTGGATGCTGGACGGCTACTTCCGCATATGACGTGTACATGGTGGACACACCCAAAGAAGATGATGGCGATGGTGGGAAGGGTCCCATTGAGGACAAGCCTTCTGAGGCACCACCAAAGCATCGACGTTAGCGACGCCGCTCGAAATTGCGTCGTGAAAAAGATAGCAATACCGGCACCGGAGACAATAATACTCCGGATAACGCCGAAGACCAAGAAGCCCCTATCGAGCCAACATCCGAACAGGATGATTGGGAGGATGGGAAAGTTAACCCCGATGATCCCGTCGGGAACGAGGACTCGGAGGATAGTAATTACCTACCGATCTCAGAACAGGATGAGAGCCTCGGCGACGAAGAATTCATCATGCCAGAGGAACCCCTCGAGCAAGAGCACTTTAAGCGCCGGCTATTAGCCACTTCAAGAAGCCTGAAAAAGAAGAAGCAGCAGCTTTAAGCCGATCAGGATCTGCTCAATGATAGATGGACTAATATCCTAGCAGCTGAGGAATACGGCCTTGAGCGCCCAACTAAGAGCTACCCGAAGAGCAAGCTACCCCTATTCAACGACGAGGCCCCAAATCCTATACCGCCAAAGCGTAACGCTGCCGATGGACCGGACCGACCACCACGTGGTCGGGACAGAGCGGCAACTAAAGCCTGCACCACCTCGCCTGAGAGGCAGAGAGACAGCAGCTGCACGATACACGTACGACTTATGACATGACTTGGATAATAGAGCCGGTCAGTCCAGATCAATCTACGGATCAAGGGGGCGTGCCCCAGCGCGAGAAGACGGCCATCAGGCCTGGCGCGACAGGCACACCTTCCTCCGGGCCGAAAACTGCATACGGACTCCATCCGAACTACATCGTGACATTGCCTGATACAGAGGCGCCACACACCCCCTATGCTTCACCGATGAAGTAATGGAGCACCAGTTCCAGAAGGGTTTAAACCCGTGAACATTGAATCATACGATGGCACGACGGATCCTGCAGTATGGATTGAAGACTTTCTTGTTCACATTCACATTGCTCGCGGTGACGATTTACATGCCATCAAATACCTCCCCCTCAAACTTAAGGGACCAGCTCGGCACTGGTTAAACAGCCTCCCAGAAAACTCTATTGGAAGCTGGGAAGACCTGGAGGATGCCTTTAGACACAACTTCCGGGGCACTTATATCCAGCCTCTGGACGCTGATGACCTCAGTCACATAGTCCAGCAACCTGGAGAGTCAGCCAAAAAATTCTGGACCCGGTTCCTAATTAAAAAGAACCAAATTGTTGATTGTCTGGACGCCGAGGCTCTAGCAGCCTTTAAACACTGCATTCGCGACGAATGGCTTGCCCGACACCTCGGCCAAGAAAGGCCGAAGTCCATGGCAGCCCTCACATCACTTATGACCCGCTTTTGCACAGGCGAAGATAGCTGGCTAGCTCGTAGCAGCAACAGTACCAGCGACCCCGGCACTTCTGAAGCCAGAAACAGCAATGGCAGGCCCCGACGCAATAAAAAGAAACGTCGGAGCAACACTGACAATGGCGAAGACACGACAGTCAACGCCAGATTCAGTGGCCCCAAATCCGATCAGCGGAAGAAGCCATTCAAAAGAAACAAAAACGGTTCATTTAGCCTGGACCGAATACTCGATCGACCTTGCCAGATTCACGGCACCCCTGATAAGCCTGCCAACCATACCAACAGAAGTTGATGGGTCTTTAAATAGGCCGGTAAGTTAAACACCGAACACACGGGGAAAGATTCGCCCAGCGAGGATGACGACGAGGAGCCTCGCCCATTGAACATAGGGGGATAGGAGAAATTTCCCCCCGAGGTCAAACCGGTGAGCATGATATACGTCGCTAACATCCCCAAGAGGGAGCACAA
Source organism: Aegilops speltoides (assembly GCA_021437245.1). Classification (NCBI taxonomy): domain Eukaryota; kingdom Viridiplantae; phylum Streptophyta; class Magnoliopsida; order Poales; family Poaceae; genus Aegilops; species Aegilops speltoides. The sequence continues at coordinate 26,967,985 of CM038144.1, read as the reverse complement.
GCGCGCATTAAGGGACGTCTATGCGATAGAGCCAGTCGCCCCAAAATTCAACCCATGGTCAGCATGCCCGATCACGTTTGATAGCAGAGACCATCCGACCAGTATCCGTCACGGAGGTTCAGCCGCGTTGGTCCTCGACCCAATTATTGATGGATTCCACCTCAGGAGAGTCCTCATGGACGGCGGCAGCTGTCTTAACTTGCTCTATCAGGACACAGTCCGCAAAATGGGTATTGACATATCAATAATCAAACCCACCAAAAACTACCTTCAAATGAGTAATACCTGGTGTAGAGGCCCGCTGCACGGGCTCAATAACATTGGAGGTCATCTTCGGTTCGCTAGACAACTTCCGAAGTGAATACTTGATCTTCGACATCGTCCCTTTCGACAGTGGCTATCATGCACTGCTCGGACGAACTGTGTTTGCCCGCTTCAATGCGGTCCCGCACTATGCTTATCTGAAACTCAAGATGCCAGGACCACGCGGTGTTACAACAGTCCATGGAAACATGGATCGCTCCCTCCGTACAGAGGAACACACCGCGGCCCTCATAGCGGAAGTGCAGGTCAGCCTTATCAAGTTGAACTCCACATCGGCAGTCAAGCCCCCGGACCCTGTCAAACGAGTCCGGACTACCCCGCAGAGTGATAGTCCAGCTCATTAGGAGCTCGATTAGCAATCCGGCCTCTGTCTTCGCCCCAACCGAACAGCGGCGTATGTACCGCGTGCACATAAGTATGCACTAAAGATACCATGGGCGACGACAGAGGCATATCAAGGATAATGTCCACAATACGGCTCAACCGTACCTGGACCCCCATCTATCTTTTTCTTAACTTCATTTTTCTTTTTCAGGTTCCTTACAACCCACATCACCTTTTTATGGTGTCAAGGGTCCTTTTGCCGACCCCTTATGAAACCTGTTCTTTAATCCTCTCAAAGGACCCCACACCAAGGCAAAAGGCAGCGCAGATGCACGGCAGAGTACCTCAAGGACCTTCAAAGATCACCTCTTCCCCTTTATAGCATATGTACACAACTTTCCCTTGTGCTCGGCATGTAAAATAGCCTCGATGTTTATCGCATTATCTGTACAAATACGTTTTGACATACCAATCAGACTATAATGGAAACAGTTTTTTGCCCAACCTATTCGGTATTCGCTCCTTTCCTAATGTGTATTTCCCTCTTTTTCGTCTGATTGTTATGTACACCTAGGCAAGACCTAAATCGCCAGGGGCTCTATTCAGTGGCGTACATCCATCAGCAATAACATAAGTCCGAACACTTCTTATAATACAATTCGGCGTCCCGAATATAGCATTATATGCATCGTCTCCGAATCATGTCTTTGGTCAATAGTTGGGTTGCCCGGCTCCTGTGGTTACTACCTTACATTCCGCTTGTTCGTCTAAGGTAGTAAAGGGAGAACTACTGCGATTGTGTTTCTGGCTCATCCAGATAAACACCTCAGTAGAGAAAGCCGAAAACTGATTGTCATGATGTGGCGAGAGCTGGTCAGCTATTGTCGACTAATTAAAAATCTCTTGCGATTTTTTCCGCTTTATGCGACGAACCGGTCTTCGTCGGGATAGGCGTCTACAGCACCCATGTTCGGATAATCGAACAATACCAGGGGCTGCGCCTACAATCTTATTGTCAAACTCCTATGGCTAAGTGAGAGTAATAAAGCCGCATAGTCTGATTGCCTGATTCGCCGCCCTAACACCTCCTTCAAGGACCAAATCGTTGGGTTAAGTGTCTTTTTGTGCTGTTCCAAACACCCCCGTAGTATCTATGTGAGGGGCTGAAGCCGACGACTGGCCAACTCTCAGATTTAATAAACGGCCGCAACGGAGGATAAATAATTTCAGACGAAACAAGAGTAATATTATACAAACGCCTTATTTTCATAATACACAGTTTGGGTAGCACAGATACATTCATTCAAAAATGATGTCCTTCGAACACATGCCCTCTATAATGCGGGATCCTTCAAGGATGTCGTTGAAGTATCGCTCCGGCGTACGGTGCTCCTTGCCTGCGGGGGGTCCCTCGGTTGCAAGACTGGTGGCATTCATCTTCGCCCACTGCACCTTGACACGGGCAAAGGCCATCCGGGCACCTTCGATACAGACTGACTGCTTTATAGCATCAGGTCGTGGGCACGCATCGACTAGCCGCGTCACGAGCCCAAAGTAGCTACTGGGTATGGGTTCGGCTGGCCAAAGACGGACTATAACATCCTTCATGGCCAGTTCGGCCACCCTATGTAGCTCGGTTAGCTGCTCCAGCTGATCACTGAGGGGCATAGGATGCTCTTGCACAAGGTACTGCAACCAGAACAGCTTCTCTTTTGAGCTCCCCTCTTCAGCTCGGAAGAAATCTGCAGCATCAGCAATACTTGGGGGAAGATCTGCAAATGCTCCTGGAGAACTCCAAATGCGTGTTAGTAAGGTGTACTTTCTCCTCACAATTTTGCTCTGCATATTAAAGTCCTTACCCACCGCAATCTGCTTGGCCTATTGGATCTCCCGACAGGTGCCTTGGGCTTCAATACCGGCCTCCTTTGCACTTTGGAGCGCCGTAGCAAGTTCGGAGTCTCGATCCGACACTTTGCACTCCAAGGACTCACATTTGCTTATAGCATCAGTGAGATCTTGTTGGATTTCCTCCAACCTTGCTTCATGTTTTTGGCAGGCGTTCGTTCCTCGTCCGCCTCCTTCTTGGCCTCGGCGAGCGCGCTCTTGAGGGCTTCGACCTCAGATGTGTCAACTATGAGTATAATCATAAAGCTTAGTTAGATAACAAATCGGAACTCTTATCATTTCGAGACATGCTTTGGTATTGCATACCTTGTTTTTCCTCCAACTTCCGCTTTAGTTCGGACACTTCGGCAGCACGCGAGGTTGCTGCTAGCTTCGCAGCCTGTTCACCAAAAGAGACATATGTGTTAGCTTCTACGAAGTATTATTCGATCCTCTGTTCGGACTTTCTTCACGAACGCCGAACAGAGTCTCAGGGGCTACTATCTATACACATGCATTCCTTTTGCAAATAGCCAAAAATATATTATGTCACATACCTCAAAGCCTGTTAAAAGGCTGGCATAAGCTTCGTTCAATACGCTCTTAGCGCACCTTTTCAACCACCGTACCCATAAGGGTACGGTGTTCCTCCATAATGGAAGCACTCTAAAGCGCTTCCACCAAAGTGTCCGGCGCCTCCGGATTGATAGGGGACGCCGGAGGAGATGGTGCGCCCCCTTCTCTTGAAGGAGGCTGCTGGCCCGATTCCGGAGCCGTATGGGTCTCCAGAATAATATTTGGTTGGGGGCCGAATTGAGCATGGCCCCCATCGTCGGTCTTCGTGGGGGTCGATTTCCCCTTCTCTTCAGCGATAGAGGTATTACACTCTGTCGCCACCTTCTCAGCCTCCCGCACCTCCCCATGACCTGGAGAGGTTCTTCGAGACAACACTTCGGTGTTGTCTACAACGGTGGGTGGAAAGACCTGTGGAGGCGAATCACTCTTCCATCGCGTTCGGCCCTAGCGAGTTCCCAGATGACGACGATTGTTAGGGGAGACCGCGAGCGGGACTGCAATGCACAATTCAGCATGTTAAAATAACAAGGCATAAATTCGGATATTTGTATGGTGTCTTCAGTGTAACACCCCGGACACACCCGCCGGTGGTCGTTACTCCTGACGGGATCTAGACTGGCCTCACAGATCAATACTAGTCTTTTCTGCGCACTTTGTCCTCACTCATGCGCACCCGAGAGCAACTTCCCGGTCGGTCACCCATCCTGAAACTACTCCAAGCTGAGCATGCTTAACTTTGGAGTTCTTTCCGAATGGGCTCCCGGAAAAGAAGGAATTCCTTATTGATATGAGTAGTCTATCATCCCTACTAAGCCAGGCTATTACATACACCCCCACTCAGAGGAACCGACGTCCTCGTCGGGCCACAGGAACGTTCCCTCTTGGCACCTACGCTCGTGCTTCGGTCCGCACATGTGCCATGCCGTGCCTGACGGGTCACAAACGTCATGAACAACATGACCACGCACCTGTCCGCAAACATCCGTGTAACCGCGAGGGTCGGCTCTGATACCAACTTGTAACGCCCTCGATGCGGCTATATCTCCCACGTGTCGAAGCACGACTTAGAGGCATAACCGCATTGAAAGCAATGTCGCAAGTGAGGTAATCTTCACACAACCCATGTAATACATAAGGGAAAGAGATACATAGTTGGCTTACAATCGCCACTTCACACAATTACATGAATAAAGCATTACATCATCCAAATACAATCAAGGTCCGACTACGGAACCAAAATCTCAGAAGAACCCCAAATGCGATAAAGGTCCCCGATCGACCCCTAACCGGGCTCCACTATCGATCAACTAGAACGAAACAACACAAAGGGCAAGATCTTCATCGAGCTCCTCCTTGAGCTTGGTTGCGCCACCGCCGGTAACATAGGCACCTGCAAACTGGTTTTGGAAGTATCTGGTGAGTCACGAGGACTCAGCAATCTCGCACCCGCGAGATCAAGACTATTTAAGCTTATAGGAAGGATGGAGTAATGAGGTGGAGCTGCAGCAAGCGACTAGCATATATGGTGGCTAACATACGCAAATGAGAGCGAGAAGAGAAGGCAAAGCACGGTCGATAAAAGTATGATCAAGAAGTGATCCTGAAACTACTTACGTCAAACATAACTCCAACACCGTGTTCACTTCCCGGACTCCGCCGAGAAGAGACCATCACGGTTACACACGTGGTTGATGTATTTTAATTAAGGTCAACTTCGGGTTTTCTACAACCGGACATTAACAAATTCCCATCTGCCACATAACCGCGGGCACGGCTCTCGAAAGTTCAAATCCCTGCAGGGGTGTCCCAACTTAGCCCATGACAAGCTCTCACGGTCAACGGAGGAATAGACCTCCACCCGAGACACTCCGATCAGACTCGGTATCCCGGTACAACAAGACATTTCGACAGGGTAAAACTAAACCAGCAAGACCACCCGCTGTGCCGACAAATCCCGATAGGAGCTGCACATATCTCGTTCTCAGGGCACACCGGATAAGCGAAGCGTACAGGTACCGACGTAATCCAAGTTGCCAAGCAATGGTCCCGCACGGTGCTCTAGTTTGGACCAACACTCGGAGGAGCACTGGCCCGGGGGGTAAAATAAAGATGACCCTTGAGTCTGCAGAACCCAAGGGAAAAAGGCTTAGGTGGCAAATGTTAAAACCAATGTTGGGCCTTGCTGGAGGAGTTTTACTTAAGGCGAACTGTCAAGGGGTTCCCATTATATCCCAACCGTGTAAGGAACGCAAAATCCAGGAACATAACACCGATATGACGGAAACTAGGGCGGCAAGAGTGGAACAAAACACCAGGCATAAGGCCGAGCCTTCCACCCTTTACCAAGTATATAGATGCATTAATTAAATAAGAGATATTGTGATATCCCAACAAGTAAACATGTTCCAACAAGGAACAACATCTCCATGTTCCAACAAGGAACAAACTTCAATCTTCACCGCAACTAACAACGCTATAAGAGGGCTGAGCAGAAGCGGTAACATAGCCAATCAATGGTTTGCTAGGACATGGTGGGTTAGAGGTTTGACATGGCAATTTGGGAGGCTGACAAGCAAATGGTAGGCATCGTAGCATTGGCATAGCAAAAGAGCGAGCAAACTAGCATAGCAAAGATAGTAGTGATTTTGAGGGTATGATCATCTTGCCCGAAATCCCGCAAGGAAGAAGAACGAGTCCATGAAGAAGACAAACGGACAAAGTCGAACGGATCCTCACAACTCCGGAACGAAACCGAAGCTAACGAGAGAAGCAAACCGGAAAGAAGCAAACAATATGGTAAACACACAAGCATAAACATGTCATGATGCACAAACAAGTATGATGCATGTCCGGTTTAATGAGGCATGGCATGGCAAAGTGCAACGAACAATACTACAAATTAAGTGGAGCTCAATATGCAACGAGTTGCATATTGACGGAACGCCACATCAATTATTTAGTTCTCTCTCGTTAAGGCTAACCAACAATATTAAATGTTGTTAAGCATGGCAAGAGGTGAAGCATAATTAAACTAACAATTTAGGCAAGTTTAAATGAGGCCGGAACACCAAACAACAATTCCGGAAAATCCTCATGTGCATTTAGCAAATTAATGGAAACAGCAAATATAAACATTTTAATTGTTGTTATCATGATGAAGATGACATATGCAAGTTTTATGCAATTTCATGAAAATGTTGACATGAGCATGATAAAGAGCATTTGGTCACCATGGCGGAACGAAAAGGGTGCCACGGCGGCGAAACAAAAATGGTGCCACGACAACATATCCGAAAATGATGCCACGGCAACATATCCGAAAATGATGCCACGGCAACATATCGGTTCTGGTAGCTCACGGAGATACCGGTGCAAAAGGGGGCGTGACGTGAGCGAGTCATGCAAGATAGTGGGGGTGATCCCGACTACCGGGTTCCCACGGGACGGTGGCATGGCAATTTGTGACAATTCGGACACGGTGCAAACAAGTGGTACATCTCATACATGCAAGGGCATCTCATCGCGGTTGTCTCGGGTTATACCTTCGAAGCGTGCATTTCGGGCGGAACGAGTTGTCGAGGGAAGTAGTGGTACACGGGCCGTAGTGGAAGTAGTCGTTCTCGCAACGGTAGTGGAAGTAGTGGTTCAGGACGTCGTGGAAGTAGTCGTTCACATTTCGGAGAGGAACTTGACGCATCCAAGTCCTTCGGGGTTCCTTGTTGTACTTGCGTTTCGGTGCGGTACTTAGCGATTCCAGGATGTCGTAGCCGTGTAGTCGTTCATGTATCACCGTGGTGTAGTCGTACTTGGCGTCCGCAGCAACATATCCATGATGGCCAAACAAACCAATAGCGACCGAAGTAGCAGGGTGCGAGGCAAGGCTTGAGCGGGCGAGCTGCTGCTGCTGTTCGAGGCGAAGCAGGGGCGCAGTTCAGGCAAAATGGAGGCAGCAGCGGCGAGGCTTGGGGCTGGCGACGGAGATCCAGGCGAGGACGGGGCACGGCAGCGATGCGGCAAGGAACTCCAGCTCCTGTCTGTGACGGGCAGAGGAGCTCCGGCAGGGGCCAAGGCGGGGGCAGGGGAGGACCCTGGTGAGGCCCAGCCAGACCCGGTGGCGGCGGCAGCGGGCTCTGGTGGTCGACGGGGAGGCGCGAGGCCATGGCGGCGGAAGGAGCGGCTCGGGCAGCGGGACGACGCGAGGTCGCAGGAGACGGAGGAGGAAGGAGCTTGGCGGCGAGGACATCGTTGAGGAGGAGCGAGGCCGTGACCCTAGGGCACGCGAGATGGAGGCAGGGCCGGGACGCCGACGGCAAGGGCGACGCGGAGGTCGTCGACGCGCCAACGCGCGCGTTCGGCCTCGAGGAGGTCAACGAGGGGAAGGGGCGCGGCGGAGAGGATGGGGCCCGCGGGCGGGACGAGCTTTGGAGGCGACGCGCAAGACGGGCAGAGGAACGAGGAGCGGAGATGGCGCGGAGCAGCAGCCTCCAGGGTCGCCGGCGCAGTCGCCATGGCCGAGGCCAGGGTAGCGGTCGAGGAGATCGGGCGCTGAACGAGGGGCTCTTCCCCTGTGGCGGCGCGAGGATGGACGAAGGGGAAAAGGGATCGAGAGGAGGGGGGTTCGAGCGAGAGGAAGCAGATGGGATCGAGCGTTGCGGCGGCGCTGGAGGGAGTGAGATGCGGAGGAGGGGGTCGGGCTAGGTTAGGTGCGGCTGGGGCCTTAGGAGTTCAGTGGGCCGGCCTGGTTAGACAGGCCCAAGAGGCCGGCTGGGCTTCTCTTCTCTCTCTCCTATTCTTTTTCCATTTACAAACAAAACAGAAAAAGAGAAAGAAGAGAAAGAGAAGGTAGGGGTGGAGTCTGGGCATGGGGATAGTTTTCACGGACTCATAAAAATATGAGGAATTTAAATAAAATGGGAAGAGGATTTTTTTAGGGAAGTAAAATCCACACGCATTGGATTTAACTCAGCAAGTTTGAATTTGAAACCCATTCAAATGAGCTCCAAATGGGTCGAAACTATAGGAGGTGACCCTACACACCAGATGTGATCTATGGGCAGATTTGGAACATTGATGGAGAAGTAAAATTGCAACTCAATTTTACTAAAAGATCGAAAAAGCAGGATAGGAGGTTGAGTCGGATAAAAGAAGAGTAGAAGAATAATACAAATGTGTTATGGGTGATTTCTAGTTAATGGAAATATTTATTATAGCTCCCTAATATCGGGAGGATATGTTATAAAGAGAAATCACCATTGTGAATTCCCTCGATTTAAATGGATCAAAGATCCATGCCATTTATTTAGTTGAGTTTTTAAAAATTAAATGACATGATGGCATGATGACATGATGCAATGCAAAAATAAAAGAGCAAGCACAAAAGAAACACACAAAGCTCACAAAATATGGAAGTCTACTGGAGCGTCGGTCTCGGGGCGTTACAACACTCCACCACTACAAGAGGATCTCGTCCCGAGATCTAGGATGGCACCGGAGAGAAATGAAAGAGGAAGAGAAGAGGGTAAACTAAGTTGCTTCTTCGACAAAAGAGTGAAACCAAAGAACCTTGAGAGGTTGAAAATTTAAAAGAAAGAGTACAACAGAGATGAACGAGATTGCAAACAATCCATTAGAAAAAAGGAACAAGGAACATTATGGGAACTTGAAGGTTGCAAAGACATGAATCAAGAGTTTAATGGACAAGATAGAATTCGAAACCACTCCGGTTAAAACAAGATGAGAGGATACTTGATGAAATGAACAACATACTGCCTCCGGAACTATTGAAAGAATGGCACAAGGGGTAAGAAAGATTTCAGACAGCTCTCCAGTTGAGGAAAGAGGGAAAAACTTGATAAAATTAGAGAACTCGAATGAAAACACGACACTCCGGTTAAATGGATAAGCACGAAAAGAACACGATCCTCACAATCGAGATGATGAGTGAAAAGAGCAACATCACAATGCCTCCGTAAGAAAGAATAGAAGTAGATCATTGGAATAAAGGGACGGAGAAGAAAATGACAACTTCTACCACAATTCAATTTGGAAGGCATCCTTGCAAGAAGGTTAGAATAGAGTTGTTGGAAGACCAACAGCGAAAAAAATAAGTTTGTAGTGGGCTTATGGAAACATCTCAACATTATGAGGTGACAACCGGCCACTAACGGAAACAATTGCTTGCTTGAGATTAACGAAGAGATGAAAGCTTGTTCCATCAAGATGGAAAAGAGATAACTTGGGTCATTAATAAGCACCAAAATAGCAGCATTCCTTAGGGAAGGCTTTAGGTGAAATCTATACCAAGATAACTCCAATGAAGAGATTGACGGTTGAAAAGATCTCTTGAACAAAGACAAAAAGATGGATTTAAATATGTCACTCTTGAAAAATTGTGAATCACGAAACGCGAAGGGAAATTATCAAGAATGACCTAACACCACCTCAGAAGATAAGGTAGAAAGAATCGCACTCCGGATTACCATATGAAGAAAGCTTGAGCTCCTTAGGAAAGAATCTCGATGAAAACTTTGAGAAGGGAATTAAATCCTTGATGAACCATCATGTAGAACCTCCATGAAGAACTCCGGTAAACAAAAGGAAAGAAAAGAAAGTGAAATTGAAAACACAAGGTGAATTCTTGCAATGATTTAGATGGATCTTCGTGATGATGAGAGCTTGGAACTCCGGGAAAAGAAAAGATGAAACAACTGAAACCGAGAATTTATTCATCATGAACAAACTCCGAAAGAAGGAATTAATCACTTGGATGAAACCAGAATAAGAATTATGTTATGCGTATCCTTCACCAATTTAAATTGATGACAAGCAACGGATTTGGCATACTACTTATTCTTCTAGAAAGGATTAAAAGAGATATATCGAAACTTGAGAAGGTCTTCAACGAACCACCGGTAGGATTGGAACAACAAATGAATTGATATGATGAAGAAGGAAGAGAGATCTTGAAAGAACCACCGTAAGAATTGAAATTGAACGTAGCAAATGCACAAATCACTGGGAAGAATTGGAAACGAATGAAGATACTTGAGGGTATTTAGATACAAATGAACGAATAGATCACGAGCTGATTAGAGAATACTTGAATGATGCACCGGTATGATTTGGAGAACGAGAGCTGAAAGCTGAGAATGAGGAATTATGACATGATGACCTTCGGAGGAAAGAAGTGGAAACAACTCATGAGATGCTCCGAATGGGTGAAAAGAATTCTCACAATCGAAAACAATTATGAGAGGATGGCATCAAGCTAGCACCATGAATCTTGAAGAGAATAGAGCAAGATTAAAGAGAAACTCTTCTTCGGACTTCAAATGATGAGAATGACAACGAGAAACACCACCAAGAATTATTGAAGCACACTGGAAGAATCAAAAGCGAAGAGGTTGAGCCAACTATGAAAAGAATTTGAAAGATCTTGGAGAAAAGCATTTGACTGATGATAACTCATACTTACGTCAAACTTGGAGAAGAATTTAGGATAGCTCTGGTAAAATAGAAGAGTCAGGTAAGATCCTGGGAAAAGACCTGTGGGTTAGGGCCCACTCAAAAGAAACACCGTTGAAAAGATTAAAAGAAAGATTGCGCCGGTTGAATTAACTGGCTTGGATGAGGTAACAACCTCGAAAGAGCTTGAACGAATGCAGAGTGGAAACACGAATCTTCGAGATATCTTGAGCACTCCGGAATAACAAATAGCGAGAAGTAGAATGATAATGAGGTGCACCGGTATGAGAAGACATTGAAATGAGGAAAAAGGTATGATCAACAAGATTTGACTTGAATCCACCGGAGAAGGGAAAGGAATGAGGAATGACGAACTAGTAGAACATCTTCATGAGAACCACCGGGTAAGAACATTGACGGAAAAGAATGAAGAAACTTCACAAAAATAAAAGGATACTTGGTAAAGAAATCTTAGTCCTTGAGGAAAAAGGGTGGGTGGGCAGGAAAAAAACAAAGGCAACTTGGAGACGGATGAAACAAACACCGTTGAGAAGAAATGATAATTGGTCTTGCTGATGTTGAAGTGATCGGATCCACTTGAAGAGAAACACGCCGGTTGAAAAGAATTGACATGACAATCTCGATTGTCGAGAAGGATTGGTATTTACATTGGAGTATGAGAACACCATTTCGGAAAGGTATGGAATCAACACTTGACATTGAAGCAACTCGAATACCACAACTCAAAACAAAAACTAAGGACTGGCTTGCAGAATAAGCCGAACAAACATATGATAGAGATTTCGTCCAAGTTTTCGTGGTGGGGCCTACACGGCTCTATCAGACAGCACCATCATGTACAAGGCAAAGGCACATGACATCTGAAGCGTCCCAGTCGGCATAGCCAAGGACTCTTTAAGACACAACGAGACCATCAGAAACCAACCGTGAATAGGCGGACCACTAGACGTCGAACCCCAATTTCATATCATACATCCGTCGGAAAGATATCCTAAGAGCTACTTGAATTCCCACCTATGAAACTCCCGAAACTTTCTGGTTATGCAATCTGGTGTTGGGGATACAGGGGAAGCATAATATCTCACCCAAAACTAGCAAATCCTACATCCAGCTGTATCCATCCTTCAACACATAACCAAGAAACCTTCGGAAATCGTCTACCTCAACCTTTGAAAAGCATCCGTTATACGAGTCATGGCAATACTCCCGTACTCACCTCAGTACTGGGTTATCGGGGTTATCTCACCAACAACTGCATAAAAGAGATTTTTGATGTCGGCGTACAAAAGTCAGGTATTCCAGAACTGCAACGATAAAATTATGATGACAACACCTCAGAGCTCAACTCCCCGGGACACTTCCACTAAACCCCTGACAGGAGGCACCAAGACAATGTTCTCATCATAAAACCATCGGAACGATTCCAAAATACCCGCGTGATCCTAAAATTTTTTTTAGTGAAATTTGAGAAGAGAAGAGTCAAAACTCTACGTCAGGATGCCTTACCAGAGTGATGAAGAGACTGAGGAGTAAAAAGAATTCCTAACTCTCCGATATATATAGTCCTAAATGACTCAAAACATTTTTCTAGACACAACTCGGCCGCTAAAAACGATCAAGCAGTGGGGCTCCTAAGGTCGGGGAAGGCTCTGATTACCAATTTGTAACGCCCCGGACACACCCGCCGGTGGTCGTTACTCCTGACGGGATCTAGACTGGCCTCACAGATCAATACTAGTCTTTTCTGCGCACTTTGTCCTCACTCATGCGCACCCGAGAGCAACTTCCCGGTCGGTCACCCATCCTGAAACTACTCCAAGCTGAGCACGCTTAACTTTGGAGTTCTTTCCGAATGGGCTCCCGGAAAAGAAGGAATTCCTTATTGATATGAGTAGTCTATCATCCCTACTAAGCCAGGCTATTACATTCAGATACTTACGATCCGGCCAAGGGCTTTGGCCTGGGGTGCCACTCGGGGATGGCTTCGGCATCCGTTTCGGAGTCATCCGAAAGGGAGGGTTTCCCCTTCTTGGACGCTTCCACCTCTAGATCCGTGGAAGCCACCCTTTTCTTCTTCCCCCCCTTAAGGGGAGAGTTGCTCTCTTCCTCCTCTACATCTTCGTCATGAGAGGAGGAGGTCTCTGTGTCTTCGGACACGACGTCCTAAGCACCCTTATGGCGGAGGCCACCTCTGGCCTCCTTGTCCTTCTTCTTGGCCTTCTTCTCTGCCCTTGATACGGCGTCAGAACCAGCATCTTCGTCAGCAAAGGAGTGGCCTGGTCTTTGGGCAACGGAACCGGACATTTGATCTGCTCCGCCTTATTTGTCCAGCCCTATGAGAGTAAGAAAGTTCAATATACTCCTTGGATTCGCAAATTAAAGTTATCATAAAACTTACGGGAGTGGCCAGATTGGCGCAGTCGAGGCTGCGGTCTTCGATTATTTCCGACCATGACTACTAAGCCTTGAAAAGCAGCTTCCATATGTCTTCGTGCGTCGCGCCGAAGAACCGCTGTAGGGTCCGAGGACCGGCCGGGTCAAATTCCCATATATGTATAGTCCGGCGTTGGCAAGGGAGAATCCGGCGAAAAAGCATCACCTGGATCATGCTGGCAAGACTGGTGTTCTTGTTTATCATACACTTGACGCGGCCCTCCAGCGTCATGTAACGCCACGGATTCGATGCGCCAGGTGTCTGCCAGTTATTCGTCGTCATTGCCATGTCATTTGCTTGCGTGTTGCACTTGGCCTTATCATCATATGCATTTCATATCATGTCGTCATGTGCATCGCATTGTCATACGTGTTCGTCTCATGCATCCGAGTTTTTTCCCCGTTGTCCGTTTTGCAATCAGGCACTCCTATGTTCCCCGGCGTCCCTTTTTGTCTCTTGTTGTGAGCGGGTGTTAAACTTTCTCGGAATGGACCAAGTTTTGCCAAGCGGCCTTGGTATAGCACTGGTAGACCGCCTGTCAAGTTTCGTGCCATTTGGAGGTCGTTTGATACTCCAACGGTTAACCGGGTAACCGTAAAAGCCTCTTTTGTTGCAGCCCAACACCCCCTCCAAAGTGGCCCAAAACCCAGCAAACTCCCTTCCATGCTCTCGGTCGTTCGATCACGATCGCGTGGCCGAAAACCGCTCCTCATTTGGACTCTCCTAGCTCCCTCTACCTATATAAACACCTCCCCCTCCGAAATTCGTGGATTATTCCACCCTAACCCTAGCCCCGCTCCTCTCGCCCGCCAGACATGTCCGTCCCGCGCCGGACGTTGTCCGCCGGCCACGTCGCCCGGACCAATCCCGCGTCGCCACCTCAGCCTCCGCCGCCCCGCGCCTAATCCCCGCCGCCACGTGGCTGCGGCCTCCTCTCCTCCTCAGCAACCGCCATGGCCCGTCGGGGCCCGGATCGGACCAGCCGGGCCCATCCGGCGCGCCGCCCGCCGCCCCCTGCCGCTGCGTCGGCCTCTGCCGCCCTCCGCCTCGCGCCTCGCCGCCCGGCGCCCATGGCGCCGCGCCTCCCGGCCAGCGAGCCGCGCCGCCGCCGGCTGCCTCGCCGGGACCGCACCCTCCCGGCGGCGCGTTCGCCCGACCCCGCCCAGCCCGCCAACCTCTACCGCCGGTGCAGCGCCGCCATGCTGCCGCGCACCGCCCGGCCCGCGCCGCCGGTGCCGTCTGCCGCCTGCCTCGCCCGCACCGCCAGGACCTCCTCCGCCTCCCCGCGCCGAGATCCGGCCGGATCCGGCGAGATCCGGCCCGGATCCGCCATCTCCGGCCCTCCCCGGCGTCTTCCACGTCCATCTCCGGCGAGCATCTCCGACGTGCCTCGATTTCCGTGCAAGGTTGACTTTCCCCGAGGTCCAAAATCCACCAAGTCCCCGGTTTATTTCAACATTATCATGCCATGTTCATCATGTTGTATCTCTGCATCTGTAGCTCCGTTTCGTGCGTGTAATATGTCAAATTGTTCGCCTCGACGAGTACTTCATTCCATTCCATTGCTTCGTTTTCATTTGAGCTCATCTTGATGCCCGAAATGCTGTTGGAAGAGTGCATTTTGATGTTAATCTGCTGGAACTGTTATAACTTGCTCATTTGTCATTTTTGCCATGTTTGATGTGTGCATCCTATGAGGTTGATGTCTATATGTGCTTTGATCTATGATATGCCATCTTTCCAGGGGTGCCATCCATGTATTTTTGTGAGTTGTGTGTTGAGTGCATCAAGCTTGCTAAGTAGGGTACTTGCTGTTCTTTGTTTTCTGATGATTCTGTTATATTTTGTTGCTATGTTAACATGCTTCTACAAGCCATTTCGTGCATTATTCTGGAGATGTTCACTAAGGATGTTTTGTTATACATGTCTTTCTCTATCCATTCATGCCCATGGTTGCATTTATAGCCTGCTGTAGCTTGTTGTAATCTTGCTCCAAAGTTGCTAAATAATGTTGTTGTCAGCCTGTTAACATTAAGTTCAATGTTTCCATGATTGTTTGCTAGTGATCCATGCACCCTATGACCTTGCTCTTGCCATGTGTAGCTTCACAAACATGTCTTATTACTGTTGGTTGCCTTGCCATGCCATGTATTGCTCTGTGGTGAGTGGTTCAAGCTCACCAACATGCCTACTTATTGTTGTTCCTGCCATGTATGAATCTGTTATATAACTTGCCATGTTTACATGGGTGCCATCTTAACTTCTGTGCCTTTTTGGCTCATGGTCAGTAAGGGACTTTTGATCTATGCTTTTAGTAGATTCATGCAATGCCTTTGTTTTCCATGTTAAGTTCCTGTAACATGTTGTTTTATAGCTCTAAACATTGCAACCTGATGTTATTTCTGCAAAGTCTGAAACTGTTATAATTTGCAATTTTTCCATGTCCTTTTGAGCATGTTCTAGTGATTTATGGAGATAGCTCAGTGTTCATGTTTTGTTATGCTTTACCATTACTTCATGCCCATGCCTTTGTTAATAGGTTGGGTTGCTGTAGCATGTTGTTTTGATGCTTGTAAGGTGCCTAGTTGCTGTTACGGACAGATTGTTTTTATGACTTGTATAGTGTGCATGTGTTGAACCGTTGCTCCGTTTTGAGTGTGCTCTATATGAAACTTGCTTGATTTTGCATGTAGCTTCATATTATCATGTTGCATGCTTGTTTTGGTGTGTTTGCTTGGTGTTTGTATGCATTTTGCATCAATGCCATGTTTGACTTGTTTTTGCTCATATCTTCTTGGCCATAGCTCCGAATTAAATGAACTTTATATGTAACTTGACTAGAATCTCGTGTAGATCATATTGGTGCATCTTAACTTGCTGTTTAACAACTTGAACATAATGTTTATTCATATCTGGACCTATTTCGAAATTTGCATATGAGGACTTACCGGAATTGTTATATGTTGTTTCCGGCCTCATTTAAACTTGCCTTGATGTGTTGTTCTTGTTTGCATCATCTCTTGCCATGAGTAGCCTCATCTAGCTTTCTCATGCATCATGCTTGTTGTGCATCATGTTTTGTCTATGTGTGGTGTGTTTACTATGTTGTGTGTTTCTTCTCGATAGTTTCCGTTTCGTTGCTATCGTGAGGATTTGTTCGTCTATGTGTGGTTCGTCTTCGTGGCTTCATCTTCTTCATGGACTCGTTCTTCTTCCTTGCGGGATTTCAGGCAAGATGACCGCTACCCTGGATCTCACTACTATCATTGATATGCTAGTTGCTTCGTTTTATCGCTATGCTGCGTTACCTATCATTTGCTCTTCAAGCCTCCCAAATTGCCATGAACTCAGTAATCGTTGACACCCTTCCTAGCAAACCGTTGCTTGGCTATGTTCTTGCTTTGCTCAGCCCTCTTATAGCGTTGTTAGTTGCGGTGAAGTTGAAGATTGCTCCATGGTGGGACAGGGTTATGTTGGGATATCACAATATCTCTTATATTATTAATGCATCTATATACTTGGTAAAGGGTGGAAGGCTCGGCCTTATGCCAGTGTTTTGTTCCACTCTTGCCGCCCTAGTTTCCGTCATACGGTATTATGTTCCCGGATTTTGCGTTAAAGAACGCGGTCGGGTGATTTATGGGACCCCCGACAGTTCGCTTTGAATAAAACTTGTCCAAAGAAGGCCCAACCTTGGATTTACCATTTGCCTCACCATCACCTATACCCTTCCCTTGGGTCGGCCAACCCAAGGGTCATCTTTATTTTAGCCCCCCCGGCCAGTGCTTGTCTAAGTGTTGGTCCGAACCGGGCAGACTGCGGGGCCACCTCGGGGCAACTCGAGGGCTGGTTTTACTCGTAGGCTGACCTATCCGGTCGAAATGTCTTGTAAACCGGGATTCCGAGACTGATCAGGTCTTCCTGGGAGAAGGAATATCCTTCGTTGATCGCGAGAGCTTATCATCGGCTAAGTTGGGACACCCCTGCAGGGTTTATACTTTTGAGAGCCGTGCCCGCGGTTATGTGGCAGATGGGAATTTGTTAATATCCGATTGTAGATAACTTGACACCAGATCCGAATTAAAACGCATCAACCGCATGTGTAGCCGTGATGGTCTCTTCTCGGCGGAGTCCGGGAAGTGAACACGGTTTCTGTGTTATGATTGACGTAAGTAGGAGTTCAGGATCACCTCTTGATCATTGCTAGCTTCGCGACCGTTCCTTTGTTTCTCTTCTCGCTCTCATTTGGTATGTTAGCCACCATATCATGCTTAGTCACTGGTGCAACCTCACCACTTTATCCCTTCCTTTCCCATTAAGCTTTGCTAGTCTTGATACCCATGGTAATGGGATTGCTGAGTCCTCGTGGCTCACAGATTACTACTACAACAATTGCAGGTACAGGTTATGGGATGATCATGACGCGAGAGCGATGCTTGCTTGCATTGAGTTCTTCTTGTTGCTTCTTCTTCGATTAGGGGATAGTTTCCAGGTTGGCAGCCTGGGCTAGCAGGGTGGATGTCGTTTGAGCTTCTGTTTGTGTTTCATCCGTAGTCGGATGTTGCTCTTATGTATGATGAATTGTTGTATTCATGTGGCATTGTATGCCTTATGTATGTATCCCCATCTATTATGTAATGTTGATGTAATGATATCCACCTTGCAAAAGCGTTTCAATATGCGGGTCTATCCTTGGTGGGACCTTCGAGTTCCTTTTGGATAGGGTCGCATATTGGGCATGACAAGTTGGTATCAGAGCCTCGACCGACCATAGGAGCCCCCTTGATTGTTGGCCGTTGTTGAGTCTAGAAGAAAACTATTTTGAGCCTTAGGATTATATATATCGGAGAGTAGGAATTATTTTTACTCCTCAGTCCCTTCATTGCTCTTGTGAGGAATCTTGATGTAGGTGTTTTGAACTACTCCTCTTCCCCTTCAAATTTTTCTTTAGGATCACGCGGTTAGTTTTCGTTCGTTGTCCATCGTCTTTTGTCCGGTGCATTACTCGTCAAGATGATTCGAACCTCTCTCTCTTTGGGAGATCTATCCTCAGCTCTTTTCGATCGATGTTGTTTCCCTGTCCGAAGTTGCCCTTGTTTTTCCCACCCGCCCACCCCCTTTTCATCTCGGAACCGGAGTCCGTAATCGAGTACCATCCTACTCGTGCGAAGTCTTTGCTTTCTTTCCTCAATGATTACAACCGGTGTTTCCTCTTCAAGATATTCGTCGTTTTCCCCTTCCAAGTTGCCTTTGTTTTCCCGCCCTCCCACCCCTTTTCCTCCCGGAGTCTGAGCCTGTTTCGAGCATCAATTTCATTCGTGCGAAGCCTCTTCAGTCTTTCATAAATTATCTCAACCGCTGAATTCTCTTTTGTTTGACATTCTTCATCTCTTTTCTTTCCGGTGGACTTAATTCAAGTTTTTCGTTGTCGATCATATTTTTCCCTCAGCTCAAATATTTCCCTTTGCTAGTTCGCCTCTCGACATTTAATCATTCCGGAGTTCGGAAGAAATATCAGGAGATTTGTCTGTGCTTGAATTAATTCGAGGTTGTCACCTCATTCAAATATTTCAATTGTTCTGGTGCATCATCTATCTGTTCAACAATCCTTTCCAACGGTGTTATCTCTTTAGTGGGCCCTAACCCACAGGTCTTTTCCCAGGATCTTACCTGACTCTTCTAATTCCCCGGAGTTATTCTCAAATTCTTTTCAAGTGTGACATAAGAATGAATTTCATCAGTCACATGCTTTTCCAAGATCTCTTTCAAATCATTTCATTGTTGCCTCAACCTCTTCGCTTTTTGTTCCTCTGGAGTGCCTCAGTAATTTTGGTGGTGTTTCTCATTGTCATTTGAAGACTGAAGAAGAAGATTTCTCTTAAATCTTGTCCGTTCTCTCGAACTTTCGTGGTTCTAGCTTCATGTTATCCTCTCGAATTATTCCATTTGTCAGATATTCCTCTTTCTTACCCATCCGGAGTATGTCAGAAGTTGTTTTTCCATTTCTTTTCACCGGAGGCCATCATTCCAGTTATCGTTCTCTAATTATCCCGGTGCTTCGTTCAAGTGTTCTTTAGTCAGCTCATGATCTCTTTGTTCTTTCACTAGTAGAAAACCACCAATCAGTCCCGGTTCAGAGGGTTTTAGTCGGTTCGGGAACCGACTAATGGGTCGTTATTAATACCTCAACCCATTAGTCCCGGTTCAAACACGAACCGGGACCAATGTGCCTCCACGTGGCCCTATGCGCCGAGCCCAGTCAGGGGGCCTTTGGTCCCGGTTGGTGGCTCCAACCGGGACCAAAAGGCATCCACGTGTCTGCATTCGAGTGGCTGGGGTTTTTTTTTGAAAGGCGGGGGGTTGGGGGGGTTTGGGGGGCTAATTTAGGTGTTTTGTATATTGTGTTAGCTAGCTAATTAATAGAGAGAAGTGTCCTCTCTTATGTCCGTGCTTGCTCGACGCTACGTAGTATATATACATAAGTGATCGAGAGAACCATTCAAGATGAAGTTCGTCATGCATACCGAGAGAAGTGATCGATCGACCTCTCCTTCTCCGAGAGATTGGTCGAACAACAAGTTTTACTGGCTACATACATGTACAATCTATATAAGATCTCTTAATTACAAACCACTAGCATTTGAATTGAAGTTCCACATGGTATTCTCCGCTTTATCGATGACGTGTTCAAGAAAGAATCCCGCCAATTCCTCTTGAATTGCTTTCATGCGATCTGGTTCTAGGAGTTCATCCCGATCCGCCACGCCTAATTAATTTGAAGAAGGGGTTAATTAATACATATATATGAATGAAACTCAACAGAAATGATGGTGTAATAAAATGAAATTGTGAATATTATTGCTTACGCACTTCATATTGTCTTCTAGAGTAGCCCGCTTGTTTTTCAAAGTCGCGTTGTGGATGAACTCGCACACGTAGTATCCACGTAAATCATTCCCTTCCTCCTGCCACAAGCACTTACGAGAAATAGAGGTCAATCAAACTGATAATGAAGCATTATATAAATGGCATTGATGAAAGTATAGCTATAGAATCAACGGAGATGCGCCAAGAGTACTTACTTTGGTATGTATATCGCAGCTCCTTGGCAGTCCCGAGCTTGTGCGGTGAACTGTTTCCAAACCCTGCAAGACAAAGAAAATATTTGTTATTACTTGAGATATCAGGAAATGAACAAAAGTTGCCGATATGGTGCGATAATGATCGATTGAACTTACTTGTGAGCATTTCAGTCATGTCCGCATAGGTTTGGGATCTTTCCGTCTCGAGTCTAAGACGGTTACTAGTCCACGCCAAGCTTAATCTCCGAAGAATATAGTGGTACTGCACGCATGCATAACTCATCAATTACATTAACCTCGCCGAGTAATAAGGAAAACCGAATATGCACACGACAAGTAACACTCACGGGCCGTGGTAAGGAAAGAGTATGGTATCTTTGTTTTGATTTTTGATCAATGATTGTAGCAAGTTGTCCTCGGCCTCTTCGGCGCGCTTTTTAACCAGAAAAACATATATGATATTTGTGTTAATGAACCCAATATCATAGATATCATTTTTTTTGCACTCAACGATCTTCAATCTGCATAATATATTGAGGATAATTAATTATAAATACATGCAATGAAAGAGCCGAGCTATATATACAGACTAATGACAGAAATAGTACTTACATGCAGTAGCAAAAGACCATTAATTTATCGAGGGCCTTTTGATTGAAGAACTCGAAGAACTCCTCAAATGGAATAGACAACATATCATTTGAAACGAGGTCGTGCTCCTCTTTAATTTTCAGATACAAAGTGTTCGTCCCCTCAGACTCTCTGCAGGTTTTCGTGTACCAACTATGGAATCTTCGCATCATTGTTGTCAGAGACTTTTCATCTTTGACGAGAGGCTTCCGTATCAGATCTGAATAAGTCCACCTCCATGAAATCAGGAAGTGCATCGTCAGCGTGTAATCTCCAAGATTGCCATAACCGCCACCGCCCCGGAGGATTAGACACATTGAGCGGGGGCACGATTGTGTGCTTGTTCGCCGAGCTGGGCAATTTTTCCCCTTTGCTCGTTGTTCTTTTAACCTTTATCACCGACAGTAGTTCCCACCGCTTGGCTTGGAGATATGTCTGCTCAAGAATGCGCTCATAGTTGGTTCTCGGCGGAGACTTTGGTGGTTTCCTCGGGGCATCGAGAGTGCGCTTTGCTTTCACCGGATCGACCTTCTCCTTCGGAGGTGGATGTATCTTTGCTTTCACCCTTCAAAGAACTCTTTCACGTGGGTCCTGCACGATCGTATTGGTTTCCTCCTCGGTCCTCTCAGACGGTAACTTCTCTAGAGGCTTTAGAGGTGGACCGATTCAGATTGCCTCTCTCTTCTTGTGCTGCTAGACGCCGGAGCAGACGGAGCGGCTGCGGCGTCTGTCTTCTTTCGTGCTTGCTTACGAGGCGGAGGAGAAGGACTACGACGCGCCGGAGCAGCCGGGGCGGCGGCGGGTCTCTTCCGCCCTTGCTGGTGAGGCGGAGAAGGAGGAGGCGGAGTGCCGCCACGCGCCGGAGAAGGAGGCGGAGTGCCGCCACGCGCCGGAGAAGGAGGCGGAGTGCCGCCACGCGTGCCCTGATCGTCACTCGCCGGAGGAGGAGGCGGTGGAGGAGGCGGAGTGCCCTGACTCGCCGGAGGAGGAGGAGGAGGAGGCGGAGGCGCCCATTCGAAGGTCGATGAGCTCCTTCCGCTATAGGCATGGAGTCTTGAGAGAGTAACCCAGCCTAGTCTCCCCTTCACCGGTAGGGTGCTCAAGCCGAGGTCCTCAAATCCTCCGTTATTTCATCAACCATCACCTTAGCAAATCCTTCCGAATCGGTGGCGGTGATAAGTTGTGCGGGTCCACTAGGATAAACTTGGCCAACAGCCGCCTTGACCTTCAAATTCATGCATCGCGCCATAATGTGGCAATTTTGAGACTCGTGATACCATCCACGGATAGCTGGCAGGAGCCGCCAAGACATGCTCCGGCTGAAGCAGCTCGGTGGAAGCAACGCTGCTTCTCCGCCGAGATGGCGGGTAGCTTCGGGAAGCTTTGGCATGTCGTTTGTTGCGATCCGCCGCTTCTCTCCTCTTCTCGATCCTCTAGCCCCATTACCCTTCCAAGCAGCGCCAGATTTGGTCCTGCTCCATTTCTTCCTCCTCTCGTGGGTTTTGTAACCCTCGCGTCCGAAAACCAACCTTCCACGGAAGGGAGTCTGGCGTGCCTCGTGTCCGTCCAGGTGCTCGGGATTCCTAAGGGCCATTGTGAGCTCGCCCTTCTCCTGTTTGAAGGAACGTCCCTCGCAAGGCTGTTGCATCGATATAGTGTCAAGTTTCTTGATGGTGTTTGCAGTTGCTCGTCCGGCCCATCGACATCGCCTCACATAGGTCCAAGGTTCCGCCAGCCCGAAGAACCAAGTCCGCAACGGTGCAGCGGCGATTATCTCTGGTTCGATCCCTTTTCAAGCAGATCATGCTCAGCCTTGGACCACTTAGGCGGGCTTTGAGGTAGCCACCGACCCGTGCGATGGTGAAGCTTCTTCTTCGCTGCATTTTTCTTGTTTGTCTCCGACATCTTCTTACTCTTTTTCGATGTCTTGTGGGCCACAAATGCGGGCGATGATCTTTGATCTTCTCATATTTGCCGATGAATTCTGGTGTCTCTTTTTTCGTGACAAACTGGTTCAGCTCTTTCCTCCACCTCCTCATTAGGCCAGCCATCTTCTTAAGAGCACAAGACTTGATCAATTGCTCTTTAAGCGGCTTCTCCGGATCCTCCTCTCGAGGTAGGGTGAAATTTGCCTTCACTCATTCCAAAGATCTTCTTTACGCATATCATCGACATAAGACACCTCGGCGTCTTCATCCTTAGCAGGCTTATACCATTTTGGATCTTGATCGATCCTGTCCCTAACAAGAACCCCGTGACCGAAAGCGAAAATGCCTTCTTTGTCCGGATGGGTTCAATCGGTTCACCGTCGGCGCGATTTCTATGATCTCAAACTTTTCATCCGAGCTCAACTTTTCTTGGGCCTCGCCTCCTTACCGAAGTTGTGCTCGATCCGAGGGCTAGAAATTATAAGGAAGAAAGACGACGATACTTAATATGTGTACATATACCAAAACAATGGATGCATCAATTAACTTGTCAAGACGGGCTTAACTAATATATATATACCTGGCGGACTCGCACGGTGACTCGCTCGCACGGTCTCCTTCGTCTTTGTACCTCCATTGTGTCACCGAGCCATCATGAACATAGTCCTCTTGTACCGCATTAATGGGTGAAGCCATCATAATCATAGCCCTCTTCTTCATCCATCGACCAACGGTGTCGATGAGAAATGACGAACATCATCACTTCCATTTGCAATTATTTCCAACATCGCTTCGCTTTCTTCGTCTCGGAGTGCTCCATAGTTTACGCAAATATTGACAACATGTCAATTATTATTCAAACATGGTACATCTTGGCAAACGAGAACTAGCTAGCTAATCACAATAAGGAATCATGTTAGTGGCCTCGACGCTGCTTCTCTAGGGTTTGGGGTTGCCTCGACACAAAGCTTCAAGGGTTTGGGGTGGCCTCGACGATAACGCTCTTTTAACTTGATAAATTTGGGTGGCCTCGAGAGAGTTAATTTGTCGGGTAGGAGCGCCGGGGGAGGGGGCGTGAGGAGACCTGCAACATCGCTTTTCTCTAGGGTTTGGGTGTCCTCGAGAGTTTTGGTCGAGCGAGAGGGCCGAGGTGGTGCAGTTGTATCTAGAGGGGTTATATCGACAACGACGCGACATACATATACATGGGAAAATAATGTTATCGGGAGGGGTATCGGTACCACCCCTCGTGTTGAAGTTTCTTCTTTCTCCTTTCCTTTCTTTCTTCTTCTCCTCTTCTTTTTCTTCTTCTCCCTCGAGAGAGGAAAATAATTAAGGAAAAGGAAGAAAAGAGGAAGAAGGAAGAAGGAAGAAGAAGAAGAAGTAAAAGAAGAAAAAAAGAGGAGAAGAAGAAAGGAATAGAGGAGAAGAAGAAAAATAGAATTTCTCCTTTCTCCTCTATTCCTTTCTTCTTCTCCTCTTCTTTTCTTCTTTTTCCTCTTCTTATTTATTTCTCCTCTTCTTCCTCTCCTCTTTTCTCCTTTCTTCCTCTTCTTATTTTCCTTTTCCTCTCATTCTTTTAGTATTGCTTGTTTTAAAAAATGTTCAAATAGAAAATTTGAAAAAAACAAAGGTTTTGCCTAATGCATTGTTCATATGAATATACAAACATTTGCATATTCTACAATAATTAATATCAACAAAAAAATCTATGAACAGAAAAAAACCTAACTTTTCTAAAATCTATCTTTTGCATATATGAAAACATTAATACACATATGAACAATAAATACATATATCAACAAAAACATAATCTGAACAATTTTAAACATTACATACACATAGCCACATACATACACATATACATTATATATATATATATAAACAAAAAACTAAACTAATAAAAAAAAAAAAACAGAGCATATATATATATATATATATAGCCACATATATACATACACATATATATATACATTGAACAAAAAATAAAACTAATAAAATGAAAGAAAAAGAGCCGGTCTTGCGGCATGGCGGCTCACAATGATGGCGGAGCGCTGGGCGGCAATGACAGGCGACGGGCGACGGGCGCTGGGCACGGGCGCTGGAAGCGGCGAACTGGCGGAGCTCAAGGGCGACAAGCGGCAGAGCTCAAGGGCGATGACGGCGAAGCGCGGCTCGAGGAGGACGGCGACGACGACGGCGCACGGGCGGGGCGGCGGCGGCGTTGGGCAGCTGGCGGCGTCGCGCGTTGGCGTCGTCGGGGAGGGGGCAATGTGGCGATGAACTGCAAAAGCGCAAAGTGCTACTTATATACAAGGAGATTGGTCACGGTTGGTGGCACCAACGGGACTAATGCCCTTTAGTTGGAGTTGAGCCACCAACCGACCAAAGCCTCTTTTTCGCAGCCCAAAGGCGGGAAGTCATGTTTTGGTCCCGGTTGGTGGCTCCAACCGACTAAAGCCCCTTTAGTCCCGGTTGGAGCCACCAACGGGACCAAAGGTCCTCGCTTGTTGCCTGCGTCGGGCCAAAGTTTAGTCCCACTCGCTAGTTGAGAGGGGCGCAGTGGTTTATAAGCCCCACTGCCGCTCCCCTCTTGAACTCCTTCCTATTGCAGGCTTATGGGCCTACTTGCTACTGCTTTGCCTGTTGGGCCTTCTGGACCATCTGCGGGCCTGAATCCTGGCCCAAATTAGGGATACAAGTCGATTCAGCCGTGGGGCCCAAATGGGTGGCACTTTTTTTCCTTTATTTATTTTATTTTGTTTCTACTTACAACAAAATACTTATTGTTGTTTTTTGTTTTGTTTTCTGCATTATTTATTTTCTTTTGTTTTTGCTCTATTTTTAATTCTTTTTGCTTCTAGTTTTAGGAAAATTATAAACTTTCTCGTTAGTGCCATTACTTTTCAAATTTCAAAACACTTTTTTTTGTTTTCTTTCTTGCTTTATTTATTTTATTTTGTTTCTACTTACAACAAAATACTTATTGTTGTTTTTTTGTTTTGTTTTCTGCATTATTTATTTTCTTTTGTTTTTTGCTTTATTTTTAATTCTTTTTGCTTTTAGTTTTAGGAAAATTATAAACTTTCTGTTAGTGCCATTACTTTTCAAATTTGAAAACACTTTTTTTGTTTTCTTTCTTGCTTTATTTATTTTATTTTGTTTCTACTTACAAAAAAATACTTATTGTTGTTTTTTTGTTTTGTTTTCTGCATTATTTATTTTCTTTTGTTTTTGCTTTATTTTTTAATTCTTTTTGCTTTTAGTTTTAGGAAAATTATAAACTTTCTGTTAGTGCAATTACTTTTCAAATTTGAAAACACTTTTTTTTGTTTTCTTTCTTGCTTTATTTATTTTATTTTGTTTCTACTTACAACAAAATACTTATTGTTGCTATTTTTAATTATTACGAGGGCGAACCATAAGACATTAAAGCATTTCAAATGAACTCTGAAAAAGTTGAAAGTTGGCATGGTATCATAAATTGACCCACACATAGCATGTGCATGTACAAAACTAACAATGGTATCATACTAAATCGGCCATAATGGTATCATAAACTAACAATAGTTATGGAGAAAGTCTTCACTTTTTCTTCGCTTGTGTCATTTGCTTATTGCGCCAGAACCATGGATAATCTTCATCGCTTATCGAGGATGTGGGGTCAGCCTTGACTTTAAAGGAGGAATTTCATGAAACTTTTCATAATCTTGTCCTCCACTCCCACGATGTCCCTTTTTCCTGAAAGAACTATGTGGCGCTTTGGCTCATCATATGATGTATTTGCTTCCTTATCTTTTCTCTTTCTCGGTCTACTGAAAATGTCCTTCACATAGATAACCTGTGCCACATCATTGGCTAGGACGAACGGTTCGTCAGTGTACCCAAGATTTTTCAGATCCATTGTTGTCATTCCATACTGTGGGTCTACCTGTACCCCGCCTCCTGACAGATTGACCCATTTGCACTTAAACAAAGGGACCTTAAAATCATGTCCGTAGTCAAGTTCCCATATGTCCACTATGTAACCATAATATGTGTCCTTTCCTCTCGGTTGTTGCATCAAAGCGACACCGCTGTTTTGGTTGGTGCTCTTTTGATCTTGGTCAATCGTAAAATGTATTCCCATTTATCTCAGATCCTTTCCAAATCAATACAGTCAAAGATGGTCCCTCGATAACAAGTACATCTCCTCACAAACAGTGCTATCACCTCGACACGTGCTTCCAACCAACTGCTGAAAGTCCCGATGTGTTCACATAATCCATCGTCGACCGCTCCGGTGTTTGAAGCGCAGATGTTCTTGTGTTCATCGACATACGGGTCACCAAGGTAGAGTTACAGAGAACTGTGTAGTGGGCTTGAGACCAAGAATATCCGTCCTCGCATATTATTGAGTCCTTTCCAAGCGTGTTTTTCCAAAGTCTCCCCTCATACCGCGATTTAGGGAGACCTATCTTCTTAAGGCCAAGAATGAAGTCAACACAAAACCCGATGACATCCTCGCTTGATGGCCCATGGAGATGCTTCCTTCGCATAGCGATTACGGACATATTTCTTTAGGACTCCCATGAACCTCTCAAAGGGTACATATTGTGTAGAAATACGGGCCCGTAATGACAATCTTGTCAACTAGATGAACTAGAACGCGCCATGATATTGAAGAAGGATGGTGGGAACACCAGCTCGAAACCGACAAGACATTGCACCACATCACTCCTTAGCCTTGGTATGGTTTCGGATCGATCACCTTCGAGATATTGCATTGAGGAATGCACATAGCTTCACAATGGCTAATCGGACGTTTTCGGTAGAAGCCCCTCAATGCAACGAAGCGATTGCGTGATAATCACGTGGCGATCATGAGACTTTAGGTTCGAAACTTTTTCTCTGCCATATTTATTATTCCTTTTATATTGACGAGAAGCCGGTCGGGACCTTCATACTAAGCGAGGCATTCAAAGAAGATTTCCTTCTCTTCTTTGGTAAGAGCATAGTGGCGGGACCTTCATACCGCTTTGGAGGCATGCCGTCTTTTTCGTGCAAATGTTGCAGGTCCTCTCGTGCCTCATTGTATCTTTTGTCTTCCCATACACGCCCAAGAAGCCTAGCAGGTTCACGCAAAGGTTCTTCATCACGTGCATCACGCCGATCAAGAGCGGACCTCTAGGTCTTTCCAAGAGGGTAGGTCCCAAAATATAGATTTCTTCTTCCACATGGGTGCGTGTCCTCAACACTACGGAACAGCTAGTCCGCCGACCCTTTCCAAAGATTACGTGTAAACCATTGACCATAGCAAGTACGTGATCACCGGTACACATGGCGGCTTCTTCCGTGATCTGCCTCGCCTTTGAAATGCTTGCCTTTCTTTCGACATTGATGGTTGGTCGGAAGAAATCGACGATGGCCTGTACACATTCTTCCCGCAGCTTGCCGGTATATACTATCGGTGTCAAGTAAACAGTGCGTGCATGCGTGGTATCCCTTGTTTGTCTGTCGTGAAAGGTTACTGAGAGCGGGCCAATCGTTGATGGTCACGAACAGCAACACCTTTAGGTTAAATTCCTCCTGTTTGTGCTCATCCCACGTACGTACACCGTTTCCGTTCCACAGCTGTAAAAGTTCTTCAACTAATGGCCTTAGGTACACATCAATGTCATTGCCGGGTTGCTTAGGGCCTTGGATGAGAACTAGCATCATAATGAACTTCCGCTTCATGCACATCCAAGGAGGAAGGTTATACATACATAGAGTCACGGGCCAGGTGCTGTGATTGCTGCTCTGCTCCCCGAAAGGATTAACGCCATCCGCGCTTAAAGCAAACCATACGTTCCTTGGCTCACTTGCAAACTCATCCCAAGATTTCTCTCGATTTTTCTCCACTGCGACCCGTCGTGGTGCTCTCAACTTCCGCCTTTCTTACGGTCCTCACTATGCCATCGCATCAACTTGGCATGCTCTCCGCTTACGAGCAGACATTTCAACCGTTGTATTATAGGAGCATACCACATCACCTTCGCAGAACCCTCTTCCGGGGGCTCGCCGTCAACATCACGAGGTCATCTCGTCGATCTTATACCGTAATGCACCGCATACCGGGCATGCGTTCAGATCCTTGTACGCACCTCGTTAGAGGATGCAGATCATTAGGGCATGCATGTATCTTCAGACCTCCAATCCTAGAGGGCATACGACCTTCTTTGCTGCGTATATGTCTTTGTCGGGCAATTCGTTATCCTTTGGAAGCTTCTTCTTCAATATTTTAAGTAGCTTCTCAAATCCTTTATCAGCACAAGATTCTCGCCTTCCTTGCAGCAATTCCAAAGACGGTACCGAGCTTTGTGTTGCCATCTTCGCAATTGGGGTACAACCCTTTTTGTGGTCCTCTAGCATGCGATCGAACTTCAGCTTCTCCTTTTGACTTTTCGATTGCGCCCTTGCATCGACAATGACCCGCGGAGATCATCATCATCGGGCACATCGTCTGGTTCCTCTTGATCTTCAGAGCTTCTCCCATTGCAGCATCATCGTGCACATCGTCTCGTTCCTCTTGATCTTCCGAGCATCACCGTATTCAGTGGGCACATAGTTGTCATCGTACTCTTCTTCTTCGCTTTCTTCCATCATAACCCCTATTTCTCCGTGCCTCGCCCAAACATTATAGTGTGGCATGAAACCCTTGTAAAGCGGTGGGTGTGGAGGATCTTCCGTCGAGTAAGACTTTGTATTCCCACATATAGGGCATGGACAACACATAAAACCATTCTCGCTTGTTTGCCTCAGCCACTTCGAGAAAATTATGCACGCCTTAATGTACTCGGAGGTGTGTCTTGAACCGTACATCCATTGCCGGTTCATCTGTGTGCATTATATATAATTAAATGTGTCAAAAATCATTAGAGAACATCATGAATAGATAATTAATTAAGTGACCAAATTAATAGAAGTTCATCATCACATTAAAACCAAAGTACATACATAGTTCTCATCTAACAACATAAAGCTCAAGAGCATCTAAATTAATTAAACCATACATGAAACTATGTAAAACATTTCAATGCGAAACAAATGCGATCATAATCGCAACCAATGTAACAATTGATCCAACGGCATAATGATACCAAGCCTCGGTATGAATGGCATATTTTCTAATCTTTCTAATCTTCAAGCGCATTGCATCCATCTTGATCTTGTGATCATCGACGACATCCGCAACATGCAACTCCAATATCATCTTCTCCTCCTCAATTTTTCTAATTTTTTCCTTCAACAAATTGTTTTCTTCTTCAACTAAATTTAACCTCTCGACAATAGGGTCGGTTGGAATTTCGGTTCAACAACCTCCTAGATGAATAAAATCTATGTCACGTTGGTCGGCATAATTGTCATAAACAATAAATGAACCAATAGTTATGAAAAGATAATATATACCACATCCGAATCATAGACAGGACGAGGGCCGACGGGGGCGGATACCAAAACCATCGCACTATATAAGATGCAATAATAAAAATAAGAAAATTATACAAGTATATATCTATCTAAACATACAAATAAGAATATTTTTCCTTTCGGAAAGAAGATAAGAACAAGAGGCTCACCACGGTGGTGCCGGCGATGAGATCTGTGTGGGTGATCGACGACGTTGAAGATGGGGACGGGGCGTGACGGACCGCTAAACCTAGACAAATATGGAGGAAAATGGAGCTTGGCGGTCGAGCTTGGAGAGGAGAAACCTTAAGTAGTGTGGCTCGGGCATTCCATCGAACACCTTGTGTGCATATGAGGTGAGCTAGAGCACCACCAAGCCCTCTCCCCTCGGCCAAAAAAAAAGCAGGCGGTGTGCTCGCTCTTGCTGAGGGGGTATATATAGGCACCACCATTGGTCCCGGTTGGTCGCATGAACCGACTAAAGTTTGTTTTGGTCCTGGTTCGAGCCACTAACCGGGACCAATGGTGGTGGGCCAGAGCAAGGCCCATTGGTCCCGGTTCATCCCACCAACGGGACCAAAGGTCAGACGAACCGGGACCAATGGCCCACGTGGTCCGGCCGCCCCCGGGCTCATGAACCGGGTCCGATGCCCCCATTGGTCCCGGTTCTGGATTGAACCGGGACTAATGGGCTGGACCGGCCTGGACCATTGCCCCCTTTTCTACTAGTGTTTTGCATCTAGATCCCCTCAAGCATATTTGTTCTTCTAATCCTTCCTGGTGATTCATTCTCTTTCATCAGTCATTTTGAATTCTTACGGTGGTTCATTCAGATTCTTTTTCCTTTGTCAATATTTAAATCCATTCGTTCTTTTCTATCCTACCGGTGGTTCATGAAGACCTTCTCAAGTTTGAGATATGTCACTTCTCAATCCTTTTCAAGAAGAATAAGTAATATGCAAAATCCATTGCTTGTCATCAAGTTAATTTGATGAAGGATAAGCATACAATAAATCTTATTCTTATTTCATCCAAGTGAATAATCCCTTTTCTTTGGAGTTTGTTCTTGATGAATAAATTCTAGTTCCAAGTGCTTTCATCTTTTCTTTTCCGGAGTTCAATTTTCCTCGGTCATCTCGTCGGAACCTCCATCTAAATCATCGCAAGGCTCATCTTATTCCTTCATCCTTCAACTCTATCTAATTGTATTTTGTCACTGGAGTTCTTCATGGTGGTTCTTCATGATTCAATTCATTCTTCAAGGCTTCATCAAGATTTTGTTGGTGGAGTTCAAGTATCCTTCTTCTTGCATCTCAAAGTGCATTTAATTCTCCGTATTCTTTTGAAGTGGAGTTTTGCATTTCTTTGTTCTTCTCAGATATCCAATCATTTCCGTTTGTGACTGCCGGGGCGTATCTTTGTGGCCTCGAGCACCTATGGGGCACTGGGGGCCCCTTCTGGTTCAGCAAGGGAGCGGGGGCCGTGCGCAGAGCAGATCGAGGTCGAGCGCGCGGGGGAGACGGGCGAATTTTTACCCAG
This sequence comes from Aegilops speltoides, assembly GCA_021437245.1. NCBI lineage: Eukaryota > Viridiplantae > Streptophyta > Magnoliopsida > Poales > Poaceae > Aegilops > Aegilops speltoides. The sequence continues at coordinate 26,936,348 of CM038144.1, read as the reverse complement.
CTTCGGGGCTCTCCGGAGAGATAAAACCCCTACTGCTACCTTTTGCTTGTTATTTGATCTTGCTCGAGTGAGCGTATGGTGGTGTCTAGGGTCTCGAATGGATCGAACCTCTTCTACGTGCGCATGGGCCTCCCTTTTATACTCTGAAGGAGGGATCCACAGGTGGCAGCGTAGGAAGAAGGGGTAGAAAGGTAAAATTGTGGGTTGGTACAACAGTGCACAACAGTGCCCCTACCTAACTCTGACGGCAGGGGACAAGGGCATTAAATGCCCGTCCGGTCGCCCCAACAGTGCAGGAGGAGTGACCGTTAAGTGAGCCACCGGTCGCCACGATGGCATCTCTGTCAGCTCCGTTCGCCACCTCGCTCCGCACGGCTGCGTAGTGCCTCGCCACGTGCCCGTGGGATGGCCTTGTGATGACACGTCGCTGGGTGCGCTGGAGTTTAGGTGGCAGCCTTGCCGCGGCAAGTGCCTTGCCGCGGCCCTTCTCTTGTTGTGCCGGCAAGCTTGCCGGCCGTCAGGCCTTGCCGGGGCACGCGGGGCGCCGCGGCAAGTCTTCTGGCGATGCCTCGGTTGGCCTTCCCGGCAAGCTCTTCTTGCCGGGGCCTTTGCTTCCTTGGTTAGTACTTTGTTCTTGAATGGCAGTAATAAGGAAAGGTGGATGGTCTCGGCGGGCGCCCGGCAAGCCTTGCCGGGGAGTGCTGCGACTGCCCGTGCCCAAGTTCGGGGTACTAAGGTACCCCTACTTTAGTACACCGACAGGAGCCCCCGGGCCTGGGCCATACACAAGGCCGAAGCGTTGTTGGGCCAGGCCCAAAAGCGAAGGCACGGCACGCGTGGGTCTGGTCCGCGACGGAATTGGGCTCCGTGTCCCTGCGCCCCCGCAATGGCACGATCGATTGCGGCGCCGTGGGAGACGTGGGGGGCGTGCGCGATCTTTAAGGCATCCACCCCCGTGAATGCGGTGCAGGGCGAGGTCATTTCACCCGTTGCTCGGCCCGCCGCCACGCTGCTCTCATGCGTGGGGGGTCGTGGCGAAGGTGGGAGACCGAGCCGTCCACGGCGAGGATGGCGAGTCGGCCCCGCCTCTCGTCCTTCTTGCTCCTCGACCGCTGGCGGGCGGTTGTGTTGGGGAACGAGTAATTTCAAAAATTTCCACGCACACGCAAGGTCATGGTGATGTATAGCAACGAGAGGGAGAGTGTTGTCACGCACCCTCGAGACCGGCGAAGCGATCACAACGTAGAGGAAGTAGTCGACGATCTCCTCGCGATCCGACCGATCCCAGCGCCCGCATTCGGCGCCCGAGTTCTTGACACACGACAGCTCGATGACGCTCCTCGGCTCCAATCCAAGAGAGCTCGGGAGGAGAGTTTCACAAGACGATGGCGTGGTGATGATCTTGATGTTCTCGCGCAGAAGCCGCCTAAGCTTCATGACGATATGACCGAGGTGGAATATGGTGGAGGGGGCACCGACACGGCTAAGGAACGATCCGTAGATCAAACTTGTGTGTTCTAGGGTGCCCCTGCCCCAGTATATAAAGGAGCAAGGGGGAGGTGCGGCGGCCCAAGGGAGGCTGCCGAGGAGTCCTACTCCCACCGGGAGTAGGACTCCCCTTCCTAGTTGGAGTAGGATTGGGGAGGGAAGAGGGGGGCGCGCCCTCTCTCCTTGTCCTATTCGGACTAGGGGAGGCGCGGCCTGCCTGCCCTGGCCGGCCCTTCCTCTTTTCCCTCGTGGCCCACTAAGGCCCAATAGTCCCCGGAGGGTTCCGGTAACCCCGGTGTTCCAGAAAATCCGATTCCACCCGAACCATTCCAACTCCAAATATAGGCTTCCAATATATCAATCTTTATGTCTCGACCATTTCGAGACTCCTCGCCATGTCCGTGATCACATCTCGGGACTCAACTTCTTCGGTACATCAAAATACATAAAGTCATAATATAACCGCCATCGAAACCTTAAGCGTGCGGACCCTACGGTTCGAGAACAATGTAGACATGACCGAGACACGTCTCGGTCAATAACCAATAGCGGGACCTGGATGCCCATATTGGTTCCTACATATTCTACGAAGATCTTTATCGGTCAGACCGCATAATAACATACGTTGTTCCCTTTGTCATCGGTATGTTACTTGCCCGAGATTCGATCGTCGGTATCCAATACCTAGTTCAATCTCGTTACCGGCAAGTCTCTTTACTCGTTCCGTAATACATCATCTCACAGCTAACTCATTAGTTGTAATGCTTGCAAGGCTTCAGTGATGTGTATTACCGAGAGGGCCCAGAGATACCTCTCCGACATTCGGAGTGACAAATCCTAATCTCGAAATACGCCAACCCAACAAGTACCTTTGGAGACACCTGTAGAGCACCTTTATGATCACCCGAGCACGCTAGACGTTTGGTAGCACACAAAGTGTTCCTCCGGTAAACGGGAGTTGCATAATCTCATAGTCATAGGAACATGTATAAGTCATGAAGAAAGCAATAGCAACATACTAAACGATCGGGTGCTAAGCTAATGGAATGGGTCATGTCAATCAGATCATTCAACTAATGATGTGACCTTGTTAATCAAATAACAACTCCTTGTTCATGGTTAGGAAACTTAACCATCTTTGATTAACAAGCTAGTCTAGTAGAGGCATACTAGTGACACTCTGTTTGTCTATGTATTCACACATGTATTATGTTTCCGGTTAATACAATTCTAGCATGAATAATAAACATTTATCATGAAATAAGGAAATAAATAATAACTTTATTATTGCCTCTAGGGCGTATTTCCTTGAGGCTGAGCCCCCACCTCGCCCTTTAAAAGGGACGGAAGGGGAGCACAATAGTCTCGCACTTCCTCTTCTTCCTTTGTTTTCAACTTCGTTACTCTTCCTCTCATCGCCATGGAGGAGGGAATCCTGCTCTTCAACGGTGGCAGCGAGGGTTGCCTCCAGCAGCGCCTCCCCTACCCTGCGCTGCAAGGGCGGAGCCGCCATGAGGGAAGAGGGAGGGGCGAGGCCATGGACGTGGCCGTGGGCGTGGTCGAGGCGCTCGCGGGAGAGGCGGCCGGGGCGGTGCGCCTCCCCCATCTCCGCCGGCGGCTCCTTCCCTCGAGGCGGTCCACACCGGAGATGATCCCTGGGAGTTCTTCATCAAGCTACGCCGAGCACCTCGTCGCCGCCTCCGGCTGCCGGCCCCGTTCGCGAGCGCGATGGAGCCGGATCCGCCCGAGATGTTGGAGTTGCGCATGAGGGGATCCAGGATCAGCGGCACTCGAGTGAGCGTCGTATCCCCAGCCCCCGGCGTGATGTACTTCGACCGAGGGTGGAAGACGTTCGCCCGTATCCACAGCTTGACGGCGGGGTTTACCCTCCATTTTAAGTTAATGGAGGGCGACCTTCTCGCCGTCAAGGTCTTCGGGGACTCCGGCACCCGGGCGAGATGCTGTGTGGACAGCTCCTCCGATAGCGAAGGTCCCTCCTCGAGCGAGAGTGACGAGGAGGGGAGCGACAATGACGACCACGAGGATGGGGGTCCGACTAGGCGCTTGACGCTGCCTCATGGCCACCGGCGACCCCATCATCCGGTCGCGGCCTTCGAACTCCCCGGGCCGCCTCCTTGGGCGGTGGCATAGGGAGGCTGCGGAAGAGGAAGAGGGGTGGCGGCAAGGCCGTCAAGTCGAGTACGAGGGGAGGCGCCCTCGGCAGGCCGACGCTCCACCACCCCGCCTTGGCTCGCTCCGGCGCCTCCGCCTCCGCCAAGCTCTGGCCGGCCCCGGAAGTTCTCTTGGTGTCTTCGCGCCTGTAGCTCTCTTAGGCGCCTTTGCCCTCCCCAAAGAAGCTTCTCTTGCCGGGGCCTCCTTGACCTACCTCCTGAACAGAGAAACAGGAGAGGGATTACGGGCATCTTATCTTCTAATTTGTAAGCCTTCGGGCCTTAGCTGTATTTAAAATCTGTAATCCTCTCTATCATGTTTTTCATCCTCTATGGACTTGTACTAAACTGGGATGTTTTTAATGAAAAGAGGGGAATGCTTGCCGGACTGAGTCCTTTACTTGACTTGGTGCCTTGTATGCTCCCACCCTACGCTTCTAGGGGACTTGCCGGAGCGAACACACTTGTTGAGTGCGGGATATCAGCAGCCTGCTGGCGGTGTTGCTTCCGGCAAGCAACCTTGCCGGGCCAGTTGTGGCGCGCTTGTGTTTGTTGAGCGGACTTGGAAACAAACCAAGGGCACAACTGGGCCGCGACTCGGCTCCTCCGCGCACAGGTTCTACAAGGCATGCTCGTTCAAGGACGCAGCCCCGCCTTCCCCGGTCCATAAGAGGATGCATGACGAGGGATGAAAAACTTATCTGACTCTGCAGCCCTCCGGCGACATTGGCTTGTCGGGGAGGAATCTTGGCCTTTGCAGCCCCCGGCAACTCTGGTTCGCTTAAGATCCAGCGCCCAGACGCCTTCTTTTACCCTTGTCGCTGACGCCATGGCCTCCAGGGACCCTGGCCCGTCGCGCAGGAGCTTCGGCATTTGCAGCCCCCAGCGAAGTTGGCTCGCCGGGGCCCGTGCGCCAGCGCGCCCTTCCGGCTTCTCCTTGTCACTGTGATCATAGCCACGAAAACAACTGAGACATCGCTATAATAAGCTATTCTTTTATGGTGCGACTCCGCAACGCGATGCCATGCTTTGCCCTTCGTATGTTTATACTCTACGCTTTTAGGGAACTTGCCGGCGCTAACACACTTGCTGAGTACGGAACATCAGCAGCCCGCTGGCGGTGTTGTTTCCGGCAAGAAACCTTCTCGGGCTAGTTGCAGCGCACTTGAATTGTTGAGCGGACTCGGAAACAAAACAAGGACGCAACTTAACCACGAGTTGGCTCCTCCGCGCACAAGCTTGTCATACGAAGGGAGCCCTATGGCAAGGCTTGCTACGTTACGCCCTCTACTTCGTTATATCCTTTGTACGTTTTTACCCTACGCTCCTAGGGAACTTGCCGGCGCTAACACACTTGCTGAGTACGGGACATCAGCAGCCTGCTGGCGGTGTTGTATCCGGCAAGAAACCTTCTCGGGCGATTGCCAAGACTTGTATTGTTGAGCGGACTCGAAACAAAGCAAGGACGCAACTTAACCCCGAGTTGGTTCCTCTCGCGCACAGTTTTTCGTACAAAGGATAAACGCCGAGGACATAACGCAAAGTCATAGGACTAAAACGCGTTTCTATACAAAAGCTTGGGTGACTTAGCTTTTGTCTTCAGCGACCCGTCAAGTTGTGCTTCTTCCCGATCCCTCCCCTTGTATGCTTTCATCCTCACGCTTTCGGGGAACCCCTCGGTGCAAACACACTTGCTGAGCGCAGGACATCAGCAGCCCGCTGGCGGTGTTGCCTCCGGCGGGAAGAACTCGTCGGGCTGGTTGCGGTGTGCTTTTATCGTTGAGCGGACTCGAAACGGATTGATGGCGCAACCTAACCACGACTCAACCCCTCTGCGCTTGGGTTCTTCATACAAGGCATGGACTTTCAGGGAGCACAACACAAAAGTTTGAAGCTTGGCAGCTTTCTTTGTCTCACCGGCTGGCAAAGCTCAATGGCGCGTCCTCGACGGCAGCGCGGCACTCCGGAGAGGCGGTCTTGCCGGAGTGAGCACCAGAGCCGTTCTCACCGGGCTTAGTCTTTGGTTGGTCTGCCTTTGCCTTCTCGCACTTGCCGGCGGAGCTCGATGGCGCGTCCTCGACGGCAGCGCAGCGCTCCGGGGAGGCGTGCTTGCCGGAGTGGGCACCAGAGCTGTCCTTGCCGGACTTGGCCTCCTTCTTCCCCCGAGGAGCTCCAGCGGCAAGAGGCTCGCACCCTGCGGCGGCTGCTGCTTCCCGGTAGATCTTGTCGTGCATCCCTCTTGTCTCCTTGGACAGCAATGACACTCATCGGGCCAGGCATCTTGAGCACATTGTATGCGTGGTGAGAGGCCGCCATGAACTTGGCGAGTGCGGGTTGGCCGAGTATCCCGTTGTAGGGTAAGAGGATATCAGCCACGTCAAACGTGACCTTCTCAGTCCTGAAGTTCAACTTCGCTGCGAACGCCACCGCAATGTGATCTTCCCTTGGGCTGGCTCCTTCCGGATTTATCCTTGAAAGGTGCCAAGATCTTCAAGCTCATTGTCGGGGATCTGGAGCTTCTTGAGTACTGCGGAGGAAATCAGGTTCAGGCCGGCCCCGCCGTCAACCAGCATCTTCGTGACCTTGAGGTTGCGGATTGTTGGTGAAACCAACATCGGCAAGCACCCGACCGCGGTGACGCGATCAGGGTGGTCCTCAACGTCGAAGACAATGGGTGTGCTGGACCACTTCAGAGGCTTGCGCGCCTCGACGGACGGCTCTGCGGCGTTCACTTCTCGCACCCATTGCTTGAGTTGGCGGTGCGAGGCGTGCAGAGAGGCGCCGCCGTCGATGCACAACACCTCTATTGCCTTCTGAAACTCTTGATCGTCAGTCTCATCTTCCTCCATCTCATCATCCTCGTCTTCATCTTCGTCTTTGTCACGGCCGCGGGGAGGCCTGTCTCCTTGCCGCGCCTTGGCCTTGCCGCGGAGCCCTCCCCGGGCGGGAAGCTTCTTGCCGGATCCTCCGCCACCTCCTTGGGATCTCTCCTTGTCGCGGCGCTCATATTCAGCTTTCTGCAGCTCTGCCATCTGCTCTACTTTCTTGCAGGTTTGGAGATCATGGCCCTTGATACGCTGGATCTTGCAATACCGCTTGCCGGAGCTATCCTGCTTGTCGGCGGCTACTACAGCCTCGCCGGAGTCGTCGGTCTTGGCCTTGTCGGAGCCGCCTCCGTTGCCGGAATGCTCAACAGCTAGCACATCCTTAGCCTTTCTCTTCCTATTGTTCCGCCTTCGGTTCTTCCTTGCCGGGCGGCATCCTCCTTGCCGATCCTTCGCCCGCAACCTCTCCGGGAATCTTCCTCCTCCTCAGCCCGTGCACACTTGTCGGCCGAGCGTAGAGCTCGCACGACATCTCTGATTTTGCACATCGCCATCTCCTCCTCATCCCGCGGTTATGCACGTTTCGATGAAACGCGCTAATAACCGCGCAGGGTGGACGCCGGGATGTTGCGCTGCACCGCTGAATCTTTGTATATATTTGCTAGGCTCCCTTCCTTCCGGACGAGCAAGTGGAGGTCACTCTCCGGCCATGAGGCTTGTGGCCACCCGTGAAGGCGCCGACAAACTGATGACACAGGTCCGCCCATGAAGAGATGGAGCCGTCCGGCAAGTGCATGAGCCAATATCTGACGTTAGGCTTGAGTACCAGCGGGAAGTAGTTGGCGAGGATCTTCTCGTCGCGTCCTCCGACAGCCTGCACCGCGATGGTGTAGATGCCGAGGAACTCCGACGGATGTATCCTGCCATCATACTTCTCGGGCACGTCTGGCTTGAAGTTCTTAGTTTTGGGCCACTGGACTTGCCGCAGTTCATGGGTGAACGCAGGGCAACCTGCCGCGTACGGCAAGTCGCCTGGTTCCCCGGGTGCGTGCACGTCGACGGCGGGCCCGGTGCGCTGGTCAGATTGGCGTCGCGCTTCTCTCCGGCGCTCGATGCGAGTGCGAGCGTCTTCGTGTTGCCGTTCTTGGAGAACGTGGCGCTGATCACGGCGAGTTCGCGGGTCCGACGATGCGGTGGACTCGGCATCAAGGTTGGTCCGGCGAGCTGGCGATCTTGGCCCTTGGGGCTGGGAGCGCACGGAAGCGGCACCCGGTGGTCTGCTGGCGCCGCCTGCGCTGGGCGTCTTGCGGGGCCTCGACGCGCTCGTCGCTGGGCTTGTCGCCGTTGGCGGCCGATGAGGCAGATATGGTCATCCTCCGCCGCCGATCTTATGCGGCGCCGAGGGTAATCTAGAAGCAAGTGGGCTCGGGCCAGCGCTTCCTCTCGCTGTCTTAGGTGGCGGTGGCGACGAGCGGCGTGAGGAGCGGATGTGCTCGGACTCCCAACGGATTGGGAGGAGCGACACTCGTCCGGCGATCAGACCTCACTCGCGCCAAGATGCGGCGTGCAGCATGCTGACTCGAAGGCCCCGCGACCCACCGGCTTGGCCTTGCTCATCGCGAGCACGGTGCTAGGAGCACCGGGCGTTGTTGACCTTGCACCTCTGGGAAGGGCGCGGCGTCGCACTGCCGCCGACGCTATGGGCCTTGTTCTTGGATCTCGTGACGACGCTGAGACCCACCGGCGGCACCCGCTCCTCCGCCGCGTCCACCTCACCGCCTGTGTGCTCCGGCGGTGGTGGTGGAATTGATGTGGATGGAGCGGCTACCTCCGAAGGCTTCTTCTTCGGTGGCATGTTGACGATGATGCTGATGTAGCACGCGTGGAGACCGGATCGGATGCTCACGACCTCGACGCCCCCCTACCTGGCGCGCCAAAGATGCCGGGGCGTATCTCTGTGGCCTCAAGCACCTATGGGGCACTGGGGGCCCCTTCTGGTTCGGCAAGGGAGCGGGGGCCGTGCGCAGAGCAGATCGAGGTCGAGCGCGCGGGGGAGACGGGCGATTTTTTACCCAGCTTCGGGGCTCTTGCTGCTGCCTTTTGCTTGTTATTTGATCTTGCTCGAGCGAGCGTATGGTGGTGTCTAGGGTCTCGAATGGATCGAACCTCTTCTACGTGCGCATGGGCCTCCCTTTTATACTCAAGGGGGATCCACAGTGGCAGCGAGGAAGAAGGGGTAGAAAGGTAAAATTGTGGGTTGGTACAACAAATTGCACACAAAGGTGCCCCTACCTAACTCGATGGCAGGGACAAGGGCATTAAATGCCCGTCCGGTCGCCCCAACAGTGCAGGAGGAGTGACCGTTAAGTGAGCCACCGGTCGCCACGATGGCATCTCTGTCAGCTCCGTTCGCCACCTTGCTCCGCATGGCTGCGTAGTGCCTCGCCACGTGCCCGTGGGATGGCCTTGTGATGACACGTCGCTGGGTGCGCTGGAGTTTAGGTGGCAGCCTTGCCGCGGCAAGTGCCTTGCCACGGCCCTTCTCTTTTTGTGCCGGCAAGCTTGCCGGCCGTCCGGCCTTGCTGGGGCGCGCGGGGCGCCACGGCAAGTCTTCTGGCGATGCCTCGGTTGGCCTTCCCGGCAAGCTCTTCTTGCCGGGGCCTTTGCTTCCTTGGTTAGTACTTTGTTCTTGAATGGCAGTAATAAGGAAAGGTGGAGGGTCTCGGCGGGCGCCCGGCAAGCCTTGCCGGGGAGTGCTGCGACTGCCCGTGCACAAGTTCGGGGTACTAAGGTACCCCTACTTTAGTACACCGACAGTGACCGGTTATCACCTCATGATCTTGAGATGTTACCTATAAGACCACAACAAGCTTATTCTTTTCGTTGTTGATTTTCTCAACAACTCCGTTTAAACCTTCCGTCTAAAGATGCTTTCTATTTCATTCGTGGCACAAGTTGTCATTTTCTTCTCCGTTCTTTTCATTACACTATTTCAATTCTTTCCGGAGGTCTTGTGTCATGTCTTCATCAAGTATCATTCCATCCTCTCAAGTTCGTTCTAATCCTCCCATTTTCAGCCGGAGTGCTACCTAAATCCTTTCAGTCTTATTCGTTTCTTTTCTCATTCTAACCACTCCGGTTAGAACGAGTCGTTTCTTAGTCTATCTGATTCCGTGAGTTTTCGATTCTTGTCATTCTCATCGTTCCTCTCTTTTCTCGAGTGCTCTCGATTCTTTACTTCTTCTCTTGAGTTCTTGTTTCACCTTATCCCTTTTCCCTTATGTCTCGGTCCTAAGATCTCGGGACGAGATCTCTTGTTAGTAGAGGAGTGTTGTAACGCCCCGGATTCGATGCGCCAGGTGTCTGCCAGTTATTCGTCGTCATTGCCATGTCATTTGCTTGCGTGTTGCACTTGGCCTTGTCATCATATGCATTTCATATCATGTCGTCATGTGCATCGCATTGTCATACGTGTTCGTCTCATGCATCCGAGCTTTTTCCCCGTTGTCCGTTTTGCAATCCGGCACTACTATGTTCCCCGGCGTCCCTTTTTGTCTCTTGTTGTGAGCGGGTGTTAAACTTTCTCGGAATGGAAGGAGGTTTGCCAAGCAGCCTTGGTATAGCACCGGTAGACCGCCTGTCAAGTTTCGTGCCATTTGGAGGTCGTTTGATACTCCAACGGTTAACCGGGTAACCGTAAAAGCCTCTTTTGTTGCAGCCCAACACCCCCTCCAAAGTGGCCCAAAACCCAGCAAACGCCCCTCCATGTTCTCGGTCGTTCGATCACGATCGCGTGGCCGAAAACCGCTCCTCATTTGGACTCTCCTAGCTCCCTCTACCTATATAAACACCTCCCCCTCCAAAATTCGCGGATGATTCCACCCTAACCCTAGCCCCGCTCCTCTCGCCCGCCGGACATGTCCGTCCCGCGCCGGACGTTGTCCGCCGGCCACGTCGCCCGACCAATCCCGCGTCGCCACCTCAGCCTCCGCCGCCCCGCGCCCAATCCCCGCCGCCACGTGGCTGCGGCCTCCTCTCTCCTCAAGAACCTCGCGGCCCGTGGGCCCCGGATCGGACCCGCCGGGCCCATCCGGCCGCCGCAGCCCGCTCTGCCCGCCCGCTGCGCCGGCCTTTGCCGCCGCCGTTCGCCGCCCCTCCGGCCCAGCGCGAGCGCGCGCCCACCGCTGCCTCGCCGGACCGCACCCCTCCGGCCGCGCGTTCCGCCTAACCCGCGCCCGCCCGCCAACCTCTACCGCCACGCGCGCGCTTCCACTGCTGAGCCGCCTGCCACTGCCGGCCCGCGCCGCCGGTGCGGTCTGCTGCCTGCCTCGCCCGCGCCCGGGACCTCCTCCGCCTCCCGCGCGAGATCCGCCGGATCCGCGAGATCCGCCCGATCCGCCACGTCCGGCCCTCCCCGGCGTCTTCCACGTCCATCTCCGGCGAGCATCTCCGACGTGCCTTGATTTCCATGCAAGGTTGACTTTCCCCGAGGTCCAAAGTCCACCAAGTCCCCGGTTTATTTCACCATTATCATGCCATGTTCATCATGCTGTATCTCTGCATCTATAGCTCCGTTTCATGCATGTAATATGTCAAATTGTTCGCCTCGACGAGTACTTCATTTCATTCCATTGCTTCATTTTCATTTGAGCTCATCTTGATGCCCGAAATGCTGTTGGAAGAGTGCATGTTGATATTAATCTGCTGGAACTGTTATAACTTGCTCATTTGTCATTTTTGCCATGTTTGATGTGTGCATCCTATGAGGTTGATGTCTACATGTGCTTTGATCTATGATATGCCATCTTTGCAGGGGTGCCATCCATGTATTTTTGTGAGTTGTGTGTTGAGTGCATCAAGCTTGCTAAGTAGGGTACTTGCTGTTGCTGTTTTCCTGACAGATTCTGTTATATTTTGTTGCTATGTTAACATGCTTCTACAAGCCATTTCGTGCATTATTCTGGAGATGTTCACTAAGGATGTTTTGTTATACATGTCTTGCTCTATCCATTCATGCCCATGGTTGCATTTATAGCCTGCTGTAGCTTGTTGTAATCTTGCTCCAAAGTTGCTAAATAATGTTGCTGTCAGCCTGTTAACATTAAGTTCAATGTTTCCATGATTGTTTGCTAGTGATCCATGCACCCTATGACCTTGCTCTTGCCATGTATAGCTTCACAAACATATATTCTTACTGTTGGTTGCCTTGCCATGCCATGTATTGCTCTGTGGTGAGTGGTTCAAGCTCACCAACATGCCTACTTATTGTTGTTCCTGCCATGTATGAATCTGTTATATAACTTGCCATGTTTACATGGGTGCCATCTTAACTTCTGTGCCTTTTTGGCTCATGGTCAGTAAGGGACTTTTGATCTATGCTTTTATTAGATTCATGCCATGCCTTTGTTTGCCATGTTAAGTTCCTGTAACATGTTGTTTGATAGCTCTAAACATTGCAACCTGATGTTATTTCTGCAAAGTCTGAAACTGTTATAATTTGCAATTTTTCCATGTCCTTTTGAGCATGTTCTAGTGATTTCCAGAGATAGCTCAGTGTTCATGTTTTGTTATGCTTTACCATTAATTCATGCCCATGCCTTTGTTAATAGGTTGGGGTGCTGTAGCATGTTGTTTTGATGCTTGTAAGGTGCCTAGTTGCTGTTATGGACAGATTGTTGTTATGACTTGTATAGTGTGCATGTGTTGAACCGTTGCTCCGTTTTGAGTGTGCTCTATATGAAACTTGCTTGATTTTGCATGTAGCTTCATATTATCATGTTGCATCCTTGTTTTGGTATGTTTGCTTGGTGTTTGTATGCATTTTGCATCAATGCCATGTTTGACTTGTTTTTGCTCATATCTTCTTGGCCATAGCTCCGAATTAAATTAACTTTATATGTAACTTGACTAGAATCTCGTGTAGATCATATTGGTGCATCTTAACTTGCTGTTTAACAACTTGAACATAATGTTTATTCAGATCTGGACCAATTTCGAAATTTGCATATGAGGACTTACCGGAATTGTTATATGTTGTTTCCGGCCTCATTTAAACTTGCCTTGATGTGTTGTTCTTGTTTGCATCATCTCTTGCCATGAGTAGCCTCATCTAGCTTTCTCATGCATCATGCTTGTTGTGCATCATGTTTTGTCTATGTGTGGTGTGTTTACTATGGCGTGTGTTTCTTCTCGATAGTTTCTGTTTCGTTGCGATCGTGAGGATTCATTCGTCTACGTGTGGTTCGTCTTCGTGGCTTCATATTCTTCATGGACTCGTTCTTCTTCCTTGCGGGATTTCAGGCAAGATGACCGCTACCCTAGATCTCACTACTATCATTGCTATGCTAGTTGCTTCGTTCTATCGCTATGCTGCGTTACCTATCATTTGCTCTTCAAGCCTCCCAAATTGCCATGAACCTCTAACCTTTGACACGCTTCCTAGCAAACCGTTGCTTGGCTATGTTACTGCTTTGCTCAGCCCCTCTTATAGCGTTGTTAGTTGCAGGTGAAGTTGAAGATCGCTCCATGGTGGACAAGGTTATGTTGGGATATCACAATATCTCGTATATTATTAATGCATCTATATACTTGGTAAAGGGTGGAAGGCTCGGCCTTATGCCTGGTGTTTTGTTCCACTCTTGCCGCCCTAGTTTCCGTCATACCGGTGTTATGTTCCCGGATTTTGCATTCCTAATGCGGTCGGGTGATTTATGGGACCCCCCTAACAGTTCGCTTTGAATAAAACTTGTCCAGCCAGGCCCAACCTTGGATTTACCATTTGCCTCACCATCACCTATACCCTTCCCTTGGGTCAGCCAACCCAAGGGTCATCTTTATTTTAGCCCCCCTGGCCAGTGCTTGTCTAAGTGTTGGTCCGAACCGGCAGATCATGGGCCACCTCGGGCAACTCGAGGGCTGGTTTTACTCGAGGTCGACCTATCCGTGTTGCCTCGAGAACGAGATATGTGCAGCTCCTATCGGGATTGTCGGCGCATCGGGTGGCTTTGCTGGTCTTGTTTTACCATTGTCGAAATGTCTTGTAAACCGATTCCGAGATCGATCGGGTCTTCCGGGAAGGAATATCCTTCATTGATCGCGAGAGCTTATCATGGGCTGTTGGGACACCCCTGCAGGGTTTAAACTTTCGAGAGCCGTGCCGCGGTTATGTGGTAGATGGGAATTTGTTAATGTCCGGTTGTAGATAACTGGACACCAGATCCGAATTAAAACGCATCAACCGCGTGTGTAGCCGTGATGGTCTCTTCTCGGCGGAGTCCGGGAAGTGAACACGGTTTCTGTGTTATGATTGACGTAAGTAGGAGTTCCGGATCACCTCTTGATCATTGCTAGCTTCGCGACCATTCCTTTGTTTCTCTTCTCGCTCTCATTTGCGTATGTTAGCCACCATATCATGCTTAGTCGCTGCTGCAACCTCACCACTTTACCCCTTCCTTTCCCATTAAGCTTTGCTTTTCTTGATACCCATGGTAATGGGATTGCTGAGTCCTCGTGGCTCACAGATTACTACAACAACAGTTGCAGGTACAGGTTATGCGATGATCATGACGCGAGAGCGATGCTTGCTTGCATTGAGTTCTTCTTGTTGCTTCTTCTTCGATCAGGGGATAGGTTCCAGGTTGGCAGCCTGGGCTAGCAGGGTGGATGTCGTTTGAGCTTCTGTTTGTGTTTCATCCGTAGTCGGATGTTGCTCTTATGTATGATGAATTGTTGTATTCATGTGGCATTGTATGCCTTATGTATGTATCCCCATCTATTATGTAATGTTGATGTAATGATATCCACCTTGCAAAAGCGTTTCAATATGCGGGTCTATCCTTGGTGGGACCTTCGAGTTCCTTTTGGATAGGGTCGCATATTGGGCGTGACACGTCATCACCTCGTCAGGTGACTCCCAATCTAGGCCCTTATTGAGCCAGGATGTAAGCCGCATCGGGCGCTGATACGTCCATTTTGCATCATGCTTTTATATCGATATTTATTGCAATATGGGCTGTTACTACACATTATGTCACAATAATTATGCCTTTTCTCTCTTATTTTACAAGGTTTACATGAAGAGAGAGAATGCCGGTAGCTGGATTCTGGGCTGCAAAAGGAGCAAAATATTATAGACCTATTCTGCACAACTCCAAAAGTCCTGAAACTCCATGAAAGTTTGTTTTGGAATATATTAAAAATATTGGGCGAAGAAAGCACCAGAGGGGGGCCACCCACTGTCCACGAGGGTGGGGGCGTGCCCTACCCAGCTGGGCGCGCCCCCTGCCTCGTGGGCTACCTGGAAGCCCCCCGATGCTCATCTTCTGGTATAAGGTGTCTTTTGCCCTGGAAAAATCATAAGGAAGCTTTCGGGACGAAGCGCCGCCATCTCGTGGCAGAACCAATCTAGGGCTTCGGCGGAGCTGTTCTATCATGGAAACATCCCTCCGGGAGGGGGAAATCGTCACCATCATCATCACCATCGATCCTCTCATCGGGAGGGGGTCAATCTCCATCAACATTTTCACCAGCACCATCTCCTGTCAAACCCTAGTTCATCTCTTGTATCCGATCTTTGTCTCAAAACCTCAGATTGGTACCTGTGGGTAGCTAGTAGTGTTGATTACTCCTTGTAGTTGATGCTAGTTGGTTTATTCAGTGGAAGATCGTATGTCCAGATCCTTTATGCATATTAATACCCCTCTGATTATGAACATGAATATGATTTGTGAGTAGTTACGTTTGTTCCTGAGGACATGGGAGAAGTCTTGTTATAAGTAGTCATGTGAATTTGGTATTCGTTTGTTATTTTGATGAGATGTATGTTGTCTTTCCTCTAGTGGTGTTATGTGAATGTAGACTACATGACACTTCACCATTATTTGGGCCTAGGGGAAGGCATTGGGAAGTAATAAGTAGACGATGGGTTGCTAGAGTGACAGAAGCTTAAACCCTAGTTTGTGTGTTGCTTCGTAAGGGGCTGATTTGGATCCATATGTTTCATGCTATGGTTAGGTTTACCTTAATTCTTCTTTCGTAGTTGCGGATGCTTGCGAGAGGGGTTAATCATAAGTGGGATGCTTGTCCAAGGAAGCGCAATGCCCAAGCACTGGTCCACCCACATATCAAACTATCAAAGTACCGAACGCGAATCATATGAGCATGATGAAAACTAGGTTGACACTTTCGTTACTTGTCCTCGGGAGCGCTTTCCTTTATATAAGAGTTTTTCTAGGCTTGTCCTTTGCTACAAAAAGGATTGGGCCACCTTGCTGCACCTTGTTTACTTTCGTTACTTGTTACCCGCTACAAATTACCTTATCACAAAACTATCTGTTACCGATTATTTCAGTGCTTGCACAGAATACCTTACTGAAAACCGATTGTCATTTCCTTCTGCTCCTCGTTGGGTTCGACACTCTTAATTATCGGAAGGACTACAATAGATCCCCTATACTTGTGGGTCATCAAGACTCTTTTCTGGCGCCGTTGTCGGGGAGTGAAGCGCCTTTGGTAGGTGGAATTTGTTAAGGAAAGATTTATATAGTGTGCTGAAATTTACTGTCACTTGTTACTATGGAAAATAATCCTTTGAGGGGCTTGTTCGGTGTATCTTCACCCTGACCAGTAGAGCAAAGAGTTGCTCCTCAACCTACTGAACCTACTGAAAATGTTTACTTTAAAATTCCTTTTGGTATGGTAGAGAAACTGCTAGCTAATCCTTTTACAAGAGATGGAACATTACATCCCGATATGCACCTAATCTATGTGGATTATTTAAGCTTGCAGGTATGCCCGAGGATGTTATCAATAAGATGGTCTTCCCTTTATCTTTGATGGGAAAGGCATTGACATGGTTTAGACTATGTGATGATATTGGATCATGGAACTAAAACCGATTGAAATTGGAATTTCATCAGAAGTTTTATCCTATGCATCTGGTTCATCTTGATCATAATTATATATATAATTTTTGGCCTCGCGAAGGAGAAAGTATCGCTCAAGCTTGGGGGAGGCTTAAGTCAATGTTATATTCATGCCCCAATCATGAGCTCTCAAGAGAAATTATTATTCAAAAAATTTATGCTCGGCTTTCTCTCAATAATCGCTCCATGCTCGATACTTCTTGTACTGGTTCCTTTATGATGAAGACTATTGAATTCAGACGGGATTTAATGGAAAGAATTAAACGCAACTCTGAAGACTGGGATCTCGACGAAGGTAAGGAGTCAGGTATAACACCTAAGTTTGATCGTGTTAAATCTTTTATGGATACCGATGTTTTTCGTGAGATTTAGCACTAAATATGGACTTGACTCTGAGATAGTAGCCTCTTTATGTGAATCATTTGCTACTCATGTTGATCTCCCTAAAGAGAAGTGGTTTAAATATCATCCTCCCATTGAAGTGAAAGTAGTTGAACCTATTAAAGTTAAAGAAAATACTATCACTTATAATGTTGATCCTATTGTTCCTACTGTTTACATCGAGAAACCACCTTTCCCAGTTAGAATAAAGAATCATGCTAAACCTTCAGTTGTGGTTCGTAAGAGTAATTCTAGAACACTTACACCCCCTAAGCAAAATAAAGTTGAACCTAGTATTTCTATGGTTAAAGATCTCTTGGTGGATAATATTGATGGGCATGTTATTTCCTTATGTGATGAAGCTGCTAGAATTGCTAGACCCGATACTAAACATAAACATAGAACTGTTGTTGGCATGCCTGTTGTTTCTATTAAAATAGGAGATCATTGTTATCATGGCTTATGTGATATGGGTGCTAGTGCCAGTGCAATAGCTCATTCCTTATACAAAGAAATTATGCATGATATTACACCTACTGAGATAGAGGATATTGATGTTACAATTAAGCTTGCCAATAGAGATACTATTTCACCAATTGAGATTGTTAGAGATGTTGAAGTCTTGTGTGGGAAAGTTAAATATCCTAATGATTGTCTTGTTCTTGGTTCCCCACAAGATGACTTTTGTCCCATTATATTTGGTAGACCCTTGTTGAATACGGTTAATGCCAAGATAGACTGCGAAAAAGATATTGTTATTGTTGGTTTAGGGGATATGTCTCATGACTTTAATTTTGCTAAATTCCGTAGACAACCCCATGATAAATAATTGCCTAGTAAAGATGAAATTATTGGTCTTGCTTCTATTGCCGTGCCTCCTAATGATCCTTTAGAACAATATTTTCTAGACCATGGAAATGATATGTTTATGAATGAAAGAAGGGAAAAAGATGAAGTATTCTTTAAACAGGGACCCATTTTGAAACACAATTTTCCTGTTGAAAGCCTAGGGGATCCTCCTCCACCCAAGGGTGATCCCGCGTTTGAGCTTAAACCATTACCTGATACTCTCAAATATGCTTATCTTGATGAAAAGAAGATATATCATGTTATTATTAGTGCTAACCTTTCAAAGCAGGAATAACAGAAATTATTGAAAACTCTGAAGAAGCACCGTGCTGCTATTGGATATACTCTTGATGATCTTAAGGGTGTTAGCCCTACTCTATGCCAGCACAAAATAAAATTGGAGAAAGACGCTAAACCAGTTGCTGATCACCAGCGACGGTTAAACCCTTAGATGAAAGAAGTTGTAAGAAATGAAATACTAAAGCTTCTGGAGGCAGGTATAATTTATCATGTTGCTAATAGTCAATGGGTAAGTCCCGTCCGTTGTGTCCCTAAGAAGGGAGGTACTACTGTTGTTCCTAATGATGAAGATGAATTGATCCCACAAAGAATTATTACAGGTTATAGAATGGTAATTGATTTCTGCAAATTGAATAAAGCTACTAGAAAAGATCACTACCCTCTGCCTTTTATTGATCAAATGCTAGAAAGATTATCCAAACATACAAATTTTTGCTTTCTAGATGGTTACGCTGGTTTCTCTCAAGTACCTGTGTCAAAAGAGGATCAGGATAAGACCACTTTTACTTGCCCTTTCGATACCTTTGCTTATAGATGTATGCCTTTTGGTTTATGTAATGCACATGCTACCTTTCAAAGATGTATGACTGCTATATTCTTTAACTTTTGTGAAAAGATTGTTGAGGTTTTCATGGATGATTTCTCCGTGTATGGAACTTCTTTTGATGATTGCTTAAGCAATCTTGATTGAGTTTTGCAGAGATGTGAAGAAACTAGTCTTGTCTTGAATTGGGAGAAGTGTCACTTTATGGTTAATGAAGGTATTGTCTTGGGGCATAAGATTTCTAAAAGAGGTATTAAAGTTGAGAAAGCTAAAGTTGATGCTATTGAAAAGATGTTGTGTCCCAAGGACATCAAAGGTATAAGAAGTTTCCTTGGTCATGCTGGTTTTTATAGGAGGTTCGTTAAAGACTTCTAAAAAATTTCCAGGCCTCTGACTAATCTATTACAAAAATATGTTCCTTTTGTCTTTGATGATGATTGTGTAGAAGTATTTGAAATACTTAAGAAAGTCTTGATTTCTGCACCTATTGTTCAGCCTCCTGATTGGAATTTACCCTTTGAAATCATGTGTGATGCTAGTGATTATGTTGTAGGTGTTGTTCTAGGACAAAGAGTTGATAAGAAATTAAATGTTATCTATGCTAGTAAAACTCTAGACAGTGCCCAGAGAATTTATGCTACTACTAAAAAAGAATTTTTAGCAGTTGTATTTGCTTGTGATAAGTTCAGACCTTATATTTTTTATTCCAAAGTAACTGTTCACACTAATCATGCTGCTATTAAATACCTCATGGAAAAGAAAGATGCTAAACCTAGACTTATTAGATGGGTTCTCTTTCTACAAGAATTTGATTTGCATATTATTGATAGAAAGGGAGCTGAGAACCCCATTGCAGACAACTTGTCTAGGTTAGAGTATGTTCTTGAGACCCACTACCTATTGATGATAGCTTTCCTGATGAACAATTAGCTGTCATAAATGCTTCTCACACTGCTCCATGGCATGCTGATTATGCTAATTACATTGTTGCTAAATTTATACCACCTAGTTTCACATGTTGCTAAATTTATACCACCTAGTTTAACATACCAGCAGAAGAAAAAGTTTTTCTATGATTCAAGACATTACTTCTCGGATGACTGAGGGAGTCCTGGATTAGGGGGGCCTCGGACAGCCGGACTATATACTTTGGCCGAACTATTGGACTATGAAGATACAAGATTGAAGACTTCGTCCCGTGTCCGGGTGGGACTCTCCTTTGCGTGGAAGGCAAGCTTGGCAATTCGAATATGTAGATCTCCTTCTCTGTAATCGATTCTGTGTAACCATAGCCCCCTCTGGTGTCTATATAAACCAGAGGGTTTAGTCCGTAGGACGACAACAATCATAATCATAGGCTAGCTTCTAGGTTTAGCCTCTACGATCTCGTGGTAGATCAACTCTTGTAATACTCATATCATCAAGATCAATCAAGCAGGAAGTAGGGTATTAGCTCCATCGAGAGGGCCCGAACATGGGTAAACATTCTGTCCCCCGCCTCCTGTTTCCATTAGCCTTAGACGCACAGTTCGGGACCCCCTACCCGAGATCCGCTGGTTTGGACATCGACATTGGTGCTTTCATTGAGAGTTCCACTGTGTCGTCACAATAAGGCTTGATGGCTCCTTCAATCATCTGCAGCGATGCGATCCAGGGTGAAGTTTTCCTCCCCGGAAAGATCTTCGTATTCGGCAGCTTCGTACTGCGGGCCAACTCGCTTGGCCATCTGGAGCAGATCGATAACTACGCCCTTGGCCATCAGGTCAGGTTTGGAAGCTTGAACTACACTGCCGACATCCGCGGAGACTTGATCTTCAATGGATTCGATCCCCTGACAGGTGCGCCGCACAGCCGCGAGGAGCATGACATAGATCTGCCATCAGACGGTGTTCAGGAGAACGCACCTACATCTGCCCTGGCCTTAGATCCAGAGCAGATCGCGCCATCCGAGGACGGGTGGATAGACCCCACCACGGAGGCCGTACAATCATCAGCGCTAGAGCCGAACACAGACTTCACCTCCAAGGAAATCTGTGTCATCGGACCCTCGAACTTGTCTCCGGTCATAGGTTCTGAACCATGCGCATCCGTGCCCATCGACTCTAATTGGGCGCCGATCATCGAGTTTACCTCCGCTGATATCTTTCAGCACTCACCCTTGGGCGACGTGCTAAATTCACTGAAATCTCTCTCTCCCTGTCAGGAGACTCTTGGCCGAACTATGTCCGGCTGGAGTGGGAAGCGGACGACTAAGTAATTCGTTCCCCACCCACCACCCACATAATAGCCACTATCGATGACCTAACCGACATGCTTGACTTCGACTCCGAAGACATCGACGATACGGACGACGATGCGAGAGAAGAACAGGAACCACCGCCCAGAGGGCGCTAGACGGCCACCTCATCATTTGATATCTATATATATATATATATACCCAAAGAAAGCGATGGCGATGAGGCAACAGAGGACAATCCCCTTGAGAAGCAATATAAGCACCGACGTCATATGTGCCGCTCTAAGCCCCGCCAAAGAAAAAATAGCAATACCGGCACAAGAGACGATAGCAATCCGGATGGTGCCGAAGACGAAGACAATCCCACCCAGCCAGGCTTCGAGCAGGCCGAGCGGGAGGATGGGCAAGCTAGCCCTAAGGAACAGGCAACGGATGGAGAATCAAGGGATGACAATTACATGCCCCTCTCCGAAGACGAAGTGAGCCTTGACGACGAAGAATTCATCATGCCTGAGGATCCCGTCGAGCAGGAGCACTTCAAGCGTCGGCTTATAGCCACTGCAAAAAGCCTGAAGAAAAAGGAGCAACAGCTTCAAGCTGATCAATATCTGCTAACTAATAGATGGACTGAGGTCCTAGCAGCTGAGGAATACGGACTCGAGCGCCCAACCAAAAGTTACCCAAAGTGCAAGTTGCTACCTCAGCTCGAGGAGGAGGCATTAAAGCCTACACTACCAGCGCATGATGCGGCTGACCGGCCACCTCGTGGTCGAGACAAACCGGCATATCAGCCCGAAGTCCACCCCGTACCCCAGCGCCAAGCAAGCAAAAACATGAAAGCCCGGGGCTCCATGCATGAACTACGAGACAAATTGAAAAATAAAGCAGGACAATCAAGATCGATCTACGGATCACAGGGGCGCGCCCCAACGCATGATGATGACCGTCACACTGGATATACTAAAAACAAATCTGGACAGGCCGAATACAATAGACCAGACTCATTTGAACTTCGTCGTGATGTAGCCTGGCATAGAGGCGCCGCACACCCCCTATGCTTCACTGATGAAATAATGGATCATGAATTCCCAGAAGGGTTTAAACCCGTGAGTATTGAATCATATGATGGCACTACAAACCCCGCGTTATGGATAGAAGATTTCTTCCTCCACATTCATATGGCCGGCGGGAATGATCTGCACGCCATCAAGTACCTCCCACTAAAACTCAAGGGACCGGCTCGGCATTGGCTGAATAGCTTGCTGGCAAACTCCATCAGAAGTTGGGAAAACCTAGCAGACGCATTCCTGGATAACTTCCAGGGCACTTACATGCGACCACCGGATGCTGACGATTTAAGTCACATAACCCAACAGCCCGGAGAGTCAGCCAGGAAATTCTGGACTCGCTTCCTAACTAAAAATAACCAAGTTGTCGATTGTCCGAATGCCGAAGCCCTAGCGGCCTTTAAGCACAACATCCATGACGAGTGGCTTGCCCGACATCTCGGCCAAGAAAAGCCAAAGTCCATGGCAGCCCTCATGACACTGATGACCCGCTTTTGTGCGGGCGAGGATAGCTGGTTGGCCCGTAGCAACAACACAGCAAGCAATCCTGGCACATCAGAGGCCAGAGATAGCAACGGCAAGCCCCAATGCAACAAACACAAGCGTCGCAAAAATGGTGATAACACCGAAGACACGACAGTCAACGCCAGATTCAGTGGCTCTAAGTCCGGTCAGCGGAAAAAGCCATTCAAAAGTAACAATTCGGGCCCGTCCAGTCTGGACCGCATACTCGACCGTCCATGCCAAATTCATGGCACCCTAGGAACACCAGCCAATCATACCAACAGAGAATGTTGGGTCTTCAAACAAGCTGGCAAGTTAGGTGCCGAAAACAAGGAGAAGGGGTCTCCAAGCGACAATGACGACGAGGAGCCCCGATCACTGAATACAGGAGGGCAACAAAAATTTCCCCCGCAAATCAAACCGGTGAACATGATAAACGCCACCCATATTCCCAAGCTGGAACGGATGTGCACTCTTAGGGATGTCGACCTGACGGAACTAGCCACCCTACAACATAAACTATGGTCGACCACCTTCGACCGCACGGACCGTCCGGTTAATACCAATCAGGGCAATTCAGCCGCACTAGTCCTCGACCCAATAATTTATGGGTTCCACCTCACACGAGTCCTTATGGATGGAGGTAGCAGTCTAAACCTATTATATCAGGACACAGTGCGCAAGATGGGTATTGATCTTTCGATAATCAGGCCCACTCAAACCACCTTTAAAGGTATTATACCAGGTGTGGAGGCCCGTTGTACAGGCTCCATCGCCCTTGAGGTAGTCTTCGGATCACTGGACAATTACTGTACCTAAGAGTTAATCTTTGACATCATCCCCTTTCGCAGTGATTATCAGGCACTGCTCGGACGAACCGCATTCGCTCGATTCAACGCAGTGCCACATTATGCCTGCCGTAAGCTCAAGATGACCGGTCCACGTGGTGTCATCACGGTTAATGGCAAGGCTGAACTCCCCCTCGGTGCTGAAGAGTATACCGCCGCTGTAACAGCAGAAGCAACGAGTGGCATCTTTCATTCGAACCTCAAGTCAACGGCCAAGCTTCCGGACACCGCTAAAGGAGTCCGAACTACTTCGCGGCAGGATCGCTCGGTGTTGGGGAACGTAGTAATTTGTAAAAATTTCCTATGCACATGCAAGATCATGGTGATGGCATAGCAACGAGAGGGGAGAGTGTTCGTCCACGTACCCTCGTAGACCGTAAGCGGAAGCGTTAGCACAACGCGGTTAATGTAGTCGTACGTCTTCATGATCCGACCGATCCAAGCACCGAACGTACGGAGCCTCCGAGTTCAGCACACGTTCAGCTCGATGACGATCTCCGGCCTCCGATCCAGCCGAGCTCCGGAGATGAGTTCCGTCAGCACGACGGCGTGGTGATGATGATGATGTTCTACCGGCGCAGGGCTTCGCCTAAACTCCGCGACGATATGACCGAGGTGGAATATGGTGGAAGGGGGCACCGCACACGGCTAAGGAACGATCCGTAGATCAACTTGTGTGTCTATGGGGTGTCCCCTACCCCCGTATATAAAGGAGTGGAGGGGAGGGCCGGCCCTCTTCTATGGCGCGCCCTAGGGGAGTCCTACTCTCACCGGGAGTAGGATTCCCCCTTTCCTAGTCCAACTAGGAGTCCTTCCATGTATTAGGAGTAGGATACAAGGAAGGGGAAGAGAGAAGGGAAGGAAGGAGGGGGTGCGGCCCCTCCCACTAGTCCAATTCGAACTAGGCCATGGGGGGGCGCGGCCTGCCCTAGGCAGCCCCTCTCTCTTTCCCGCAGGGCCCAATAAGGCCCAATACTTCTCCCCGGCGAATTCCCGTAACTCTCCCAGACTCGAAAAATACCCAATCACTCGGAACCTTTCCGAACTCCGAATATAGTCGTCCAATATATCGATCTTTACGCCTCAACCATTTCGAGACTCCTCGTCATGTCCCCGATCTCATCCGGGACTCGAACTCCTTCGGTACATCAAAACTCATAAACTCATAATATAAGCATCCATCGAAACCTTAAGCGTGCGGACCCTACGGGTTCGAGAACTATGTAGACATGACCTAGAACTATTCTCGGTCAATAACCAATAGCGGACCTGGATGCCCATATTGGCTCCTACATATTCTACGAAGATCTTTATCGGTCAAACCGCATAACAATATACGTTGTTCCCTTTGTCATCGGTATGTTACTTGCCCGAGATTCGATCGTCGGTATCCAATACCTAGTTCAATCTCGCCACCGCAAGTCTCTTTACTCGCTCAGTAATGCATCATCCCGTAACCAACTCATTGGTTACATTGCTTGCAAGGCTTATAATGATGCGCATTACGAGAGGGCCCAGAGATACCTCTCCGACAATCGAGTGACAAAACCTAATCTCAAATACGCCAACTCAACATGTACCTTCGGAGACACCTGTAGTACTCCTTTATAATCACCCGATTCGTTGTGACGTTTGGTAGTACCCAAAGTGTTCCTCCGGTAAACAGGAGTTGCATAATCTCATAGTTACAGGAACATGTATAAGTCATGAAGAAAGCAATAGCAACATACTAAACGATCAAGTGCTAAGCTAACGGAATGGGTCAAGTCAATCACATCATTCTCCTAATGATGTGATCCCGTTAATCAAATGACAACTCTTTTGTCCATGGCTAGGAAACATAACCATCTCTGATAAACGAGCTAGTCAAGTAGAGGCATACTAGTGACACTATGTTCGTCTATGTATTCACACATGTATTATGTTTCGGTTAATACAATTCTAGCATGAATAATAAACATTTATCATGAAATAAGGAAATAAATAATAACTTTATTATTGCCTCTAGGGCATATTTCCTTCATCTCCCACTTGCACTAGAGTCAATAATCTAGTTCACATCGCCATGTGATTTAACACCAATATTCATATCTCAGATATGATTAACACCCATAGTTCACATCATCATGTGACCAACATCCAAAGGGTTTACTAGAGTCAATAATCTAGTTCACATCGCTATGTGATTAACACCCAAAGACTACTAAGGTGTGATCATGTTTTGCTCGTGAGAGAAGCTTAGTCAACGGTCTCATCACATTGAGCCGTATGTATTTTGCAAATATTTTATGTCCACAATGCTCGCACGGAGCTACTCTAGCTAATTGCTCCCACTTTCAATATGTATCCAGATTGAGACTTAGAGTCATCTGGATCGGTGTGAAAACTTGCACCGGGTAACTTTTACGACGGGCTCTTTTATCACCTCCATAATCGAGAAATATTTCCTTAGTCCTCACTAAGGATATTCTTGACCAATGTCCAAATGATCTACTCCTAGATCACTATTGTACTCCTTGTCAAATACTGAGCAAGGTATACAATAGGTCCGGTACATAGCATAACATACTTTATAGAACCTATGGTGAGGCATAGGAATGACTTTTCATTCTCTTTCTATTTTCTGCTGTGGTCGGGATTTGAGTCTTACTCAATTTCATACCTTTGCAACATAGGCAAGAACTCTTTCTTTGATCTGCTCCATTTTGAACTACTTCAAAATCTTGTCAAGGTATGTACTCATTGAAAATCTTATCAAGCCTTGATCTATCTCAATAGATCTTGATGCTCAATATGTAAGTAGCTTTCTCGAGGTCTTTCTTGAAAAACTCCTTTCAAATACTCCTTTATGCTTTGTAGAATAATTCTACATGACTTCCGATCAACAATATGTCATTCACATATACTTATCGTAAATGTTGTAGTGCTCCCACTCACTTTCTTGTAAATACTGAGCTTCACCGCAAGTCTCAGATAAAACTATATGCTTTGATCAAATTATCAAAGCGTATATTCCAACTCCGAGATGCTTGCACCAGTCCATAGATGGATCGCTGGAGCTTGCACATTTTATTAGCACCTTTAGGATTGACAAAACCTTCTGGTTGCATCATATACAACTCTTTTTTTTAATAAATCCATTAAGGAATGCAGTTTTGACATCCATTTGCCAGATTTCATAAAATGTGGCAATTGCTAACATGATTCAGACAGACTTAAGCATCGATACAAGTGAGAAAATCTCATCATATTCAACACCTTGAACTTGTTGAAAACTTTTTGCAACAAGTCGAGCTTGGTAGATAGTAATACTACTATCAGTGTCCGTCTTCCTCTTGAAGATCCATTCATTTAACATGGCTTGCTGATCATCGAGCAAGTCAATCAAAGTCCATACTTTGTTCTCATACATGGATCATATCTCGATTTTATGGCCTCGAGCCATTTCATGAATCTGGGCTCATCATCGCTTCCTCATAGTTCGTAGGTTCATCATGGTCTAGTAACATGACTTCCGAACATGATTACTACACCACTGTGCGGATCTTACTCGAAGACCTACGAGGTTCTCAGTAGTAACTTGATCTGAAGTTTCATGATCAATATCATTAGCTTCCTCACTAATTGGTGTATTTGTCACAGGAACTGATTTCTGTGATGAACTACTTTCCAATAAGGGAACATGTACATTTACCTCATCAAGTTCTACTTTCCTCCCACTCACTTCTTTCGAGAGAAACTCCTTCTCTAGAAAGGATCCATTTTTAGCAAT
Source organism: Aegilops speltoides (assembly GCA_021437245.1). Taxonomy (NCBI): domain Eukaryota; kingdom Viridiplantae; phylum Streptophyta; class Magnoliopsida; order Poales; family Poaceae; genus Aegilops; species Aegilops speltoides. Next base: position 26,909,440 of record CM038144.1, on the reverse strand, counting down.
GAATATCTTGCCTTCGGATCTGCGATAGAAGGTGTACCCAACTATTTCCTTTGGGTATTCTATGAAGACGCACTTCTCCGATTTGGGTTCGAGCTTATCAGGATGAAACTTTTTCACATAAGCATCGCAGCCCCAAACTTTAAGAAACGACAACTTGGGTTTCTTGCTAAACCACAGTTCATATGTTGTCGTCTCAACGGATTTAGATGGTGCCCTTTTAATGTGAATGCAACTGTCTCTAATGCATAACCCCAAAACAATATTGGTAAATCAGTAAGAGACATCATAGATCGCACCATATCCAATAAAGTGCAGCTACGACGTTTGGACACACCATAACGTTGTGGTGTTCCAGGTGGCGTGAGCTGTGAAACTATTTCACATTGTTTTAATTGAAGACCAAACTCGTAACTCAAATATTCATCTCCACGATCAGATCGCGAAACTTTATTTTCTTGTTACGATGATTTTCCACTTCACTCTGAAATTCTTTGAACCTTTCAACTATTTCAGACTTATGTTTCATCAAGTAGATATACCCATATCTGCTCAAATCATCTGTGAAGTTGAGAAAATAACGATACTTGCCACGAACCTTCATACTCATTGGTCGCATACATCAAGATGTATTATTTTCAATAAGTCAAGAGCTCGCTCCATTGTTCAAGAACGGAGTTTTAGTCATCTTGCCCAAAAGGCACGGTTCGCAAGCATCAAATGATTCATAACCAAGTGATTCCGAAAATCCATCTTTATGGAGTTTCTTCATGCGCTTTACACCGATATGACCCAAACGGCAGTGCCACAAATAAGTTGCACTATCATTATTAACTTTGCATCTTTTGGCCTCAATATTATGAATATGTGTATCACTACGATCGAGATCCAACAAACTATTTTCATTGGGTGTATGACCATTGAAGGTTTTATTCATGTAAACAGAACAACAATTATTCTTTGATTTTAAATGAATAATTGTATTGCAATAAACATGATAAAATCATATTCATGCTCAACGCAAACGCCAAATAACATTTATTTAGGTTTAACACTGATCCCGAAAATATTGGGAGTGTGCGATGATGATCATATCAATCTTGGAACTATTTCCAACACTCATCGTCACTTTCCCTTCAACTAGTCTCTGTTTATTCTGTAACTCCTGTTTCGAGTTACTAATCTTAGCAACCTAACAAGTATCAAATACTCGGGGCTACTATAAACACTAGTAAGGCACCCATCAATAATCAGATATCAAATATACCCTTGTTCACTTTGCCATCCTTTTATCCACCAAATATTCAGGGCATTTCCGCTTCAAAGGACCATTTCCTTTGCGGTGTAAACACTCGGTTTCAAGCTATGGTCCAGCTTTGGGCTTCTTCGCAGGAGTGACAACTTGCTTGTCTTTCCACTTGAAGTTCCCTTTCTTTCCTTTGCCCTTCTCTTGAAACTAGTGGTCTTGTCAATCATCAACACTTGATGGTCTTTTCTTGATTTCTACCTTCGCGATTTCAACATCACGAAGAGCTCGGGAATCGTTTTCATCATCCCTTGCATACTATAGTTCATCACGAAGTTCTAGTAACTTAGTGATGGTGACTAGAGAATTCTCATCAATCACTATCTTATCCGGAAGATTAACTCCCACTTGATTCAAGCGATTGAAGTACCTGCATAATCTGAGCACATGCTCACTAGTTGAGCGATTCTCCTCCATCTTTTAGCTTTAGAACTTGTTGGAGACTTCATATCTCTCAACTCGGTATTTGCTGAAAATATTAACTTCAACTCTGGAACATCTCATATGGTCCATGACGCTCAAAACGTGTTTGAAGTTCCGATTCTAAGCCGTTTAAGCATGGTGCACTAAACTATCAAGTAGTCATCCTTTGAGCTAGCCAAACGCTCATAATGTCTCGCATATGCTCCTGCAATAGGTTCGCTACCTAGCGTGCATTAAGGACATAATTCTTCGTGCAGCAATGAGGATAAACCTCGATCACGGATCCAATCCGCATCATTGCTACTAACATCTTTCAACACAATTTACTCTAGGAACATATCAAAATAAACATATGAAAGCAACACCGCAAGCTATTGATCTACAACATAATTTGCAAAATACTACCAGGACTAAGTTCACGATAAATTTAAGTTCAATTAATCATATTACTTAAGAACTCCCACTTAGACAGACATCTCTCTAGTCATCTAAGTGATCACGTGATCCAAATCAACTAAACCATAACCGATCATCACGTGAGACAGAGTAGTTTTCAATGGTGAACATCACTATGTTGATCATATCTACTATATGATTCACGCTCGACCTTTCGGTCTCCGTGTTCGAGGCCATATCTGCATATGCTAGGCTCGTCAAGTTTAACCTGAGTATTCCGCATGTGCAAAACTGGCTTGCACCCGTTGTAGATGGACGTAGAGCTTATCACACCCGATCATCACGTGGTGTCTGGGCACGACGAACTTTGGCAACGGTGCATACTCAGGGAGAACACTTCTTGATAATTAGTGAGAGATCATCTTAACATGCTACCGTCAATCAAAGCAAGAATAAGATGTATAACAGATAAACATCATATGCAATCACAATATGTGACATGATATGGCCATGATCATCTTGCGCCTTTGATCTCCATCTCCAAAGTATTGTCATGATCTTTATTGTCACCGGCACGACACCATGATCTTCATCATCTTGATCTATATCAATGTGTCGTCACATGGTCGTCTCGCCAACTATTGCTCTTGCAACTATTGCTATCGCATAGCGATAAAGTAAAGCAATTATTTGGCACTTGCATCTTATGCAACAAAGAGACAACCATAGGGCTTCTGCCAGTTGCCGATAACTTCAACAAAACATGATCATCTCATACAACAACTTATATCTCATCACGTCTTGACCATATCACATCACAACATGCCCTGCAAAAACAAGTTAGACGTCCTCTACTTTGTTGTTGCAAGTTTTACGTGGCTGCTACGGGCTGAGCAAGAACCGTTCTTACCTACGCATCAAAACCACAACGATAGTTTGTCAAATAGACTCCGTTTTAACCTTCGCAAGGACCAGGCGTAGCCATACTTAGTTCAACTAAAGTTGGAGAAACTGACACCCGCCAGCCAATTGTGTGCAAAGCACGGCGGTAGAACCAGTCTCGCGAAGCGACGCGTAATGTCGGTCCGGCCGCTTCATCCAACAATACCGCCGAACCAAAGTATGACATGCTGGTAGGCAAGATGACTTATATCGTCCACAACTCACTTGTGTTCTACTCGTGCATATAACATCAAACCATAAAAACCTAGGCTCGGATGCCACTGTTGGGGAACGTAGTAATTTCAAAAAAATTCCTACGCACAATGCAAGATCATGGTGATGGCATAGCAACGAGAGGGAGAGTGTTCGTCCACGCACTCGTGAGACCGTAAGCGAAGCGTTAGCACAACGCGTTGATGTAGTCGACGCCTTCACAATCCGACCGATCCAAGCACCGAACGTCACGGAGCCTCCGAGTTCAGCACACGCTCAGCTCGATGACGATCTCCGCCTCCGATCCAGCCGAGCTCCGAGATGAGTTCCACAAGACGACGGCGTGGTGATGATGATGATGTTCTACCGGCGCAGGGCTTCGCCTAAACTCCGCGACGATATGACCGAGGTGGAATATGGTGGAAGGGGGCACCGCACACGGCTAAGGAACGATCCGTAGATCAACTTGTGTGTCTATGGGGTGTCCCCTACCCCCGTATATAAAGGAGTGGAGGAGGGGAGGGCCGGCCCTCTTCTATGGCGCGCCCTAGGGGAGTCCTACTCTCACCGGGAGTAGGATTCACCCTTTCCTAGTCCAACTAGGAGTCCTTCCATGTATTAGGAGTAGGAGACAAGGAAGGGGAAGAGAGAAGGGAAGGAAGGAGGGGGTGCGGCCCCTCCCACTAGTCCAATTCAGACTAGGCCATGGGGGGCGCGCGGCCTGTCCTAGGCAGCCCCTCTCTCTTTCCCGCAGGGCCCAATAAGGCCCAATACTTCTCCCCGGCGAATTCCCGTAACTCTCCAGTATTCGAAAAATACCAATCACTCGGAACCTTTCCGAACTCTGAATATAGTCGTCCAATATATCGATCTTTACGCCTCGACCATTTCGAGACTCCTCGTCATGGCCCCGATCTCATCCGGACTCGAACTCCTTCGGTACATCAAAACTCATAAACTCATAATATAAGCATCATCGAAACCTTGCGTGCGGACCCTACGGGTTCGAGAACTATGTAGACATGACCTAGAACTATTCTCGGTCAATAACCAATAGCGGGACCTGGATTCCCATATTGGCTCCTACATATTCTACAAAGATCTTTATCGGTCAAACCGCATAACAATATACGTTGTTCCCTTTGTCATCGGTATGTTACTTGCCCGAGATTCGATCGTCGGTATCCAATACCTAGTTCAATCTCGCCACCGCAAGTCTCTTTACTCGCTCAGAATGCATCATCCCATAACCAACTCATTGGTTACATTGCTTGCAAGGCTTATAATGATGTGCATTACCGAGAGGGCCCAGAGATACCTCTCCGACAATCGGAGTGACAAAACCTAATCTCAAATACGCCAACTCAACATGTACCTTCGGAGACACCTGTAGTACTCCTTTATAATCACCCGATACGTTGTGACGTTTGGTAGTACCCAAAGTGTTCCTCCGAAGAACGGAGTTGCATAATCTCATAGTTACAGGAACATGTATAAGTCATGAAGAAAGCAATAGCAACATACTAAACGATCAAGTGCTAAGCTAACGGAATGGGTCAAGTCAATCACATCATTCTCCTAATGATGTGATCCCGTTAATCAAATGACAACTCTTTTGTCTATGGTTAGGAAACATAACCATCTTTGATTAATGAGCTAGTCAAGTAGAGGCATACTAGTGACACTATGTTTGTCTATGTATTCACACATGTATTATGTTTCCGGTTAATACAATTCTAGCATGAATAATAAACATTTATCATGAAATAAGGAAATAAATAATAACTTTATTATTGCCTCTAGGGCATAATTCCTTCACCCGGCCCATCCAGAGCTCAATTAAACACTCCAGCAAAAGCTAAGACAGGCCACATACTGCGGCTCAACCGCTCTGTGGCACACAAACAGTTATTGCGCTTTCTTTGCAGGTTCACCTTTGCGTAGGCCAGGACTGGCGACATGGAAACAGCTCGAACGCGCAAGGGAATCCCCAGATATTCCCCTCGATGACCATTCGACTACACTCTGGATCCGCACGCAGCTTCTACCCGCCTGGTCTCAGCAGGTTCCACAATCATATTTCTTTTTATCACATTACCTGTACTCATACGCATCGACGTACTACTCAAATACAACATGTGGATTTATATGACGCTTATCTGCTGTTATTTCTTATTGAAACTCTTTTGTCAAATGGCATCTGTACACCGCGATATGCCTTAATATGCCAAGGGCTTCATTATACCCATAATACGACAATAAAGTCCGAACACCTTCACGGTCGTTCGGCACCCCGAACTTATAACATTATATGCATCAGCTCCGAATCATGTCTTGGGTCAATAGTTGGGTTTGCCCGGCTCCCATGTTTTGTTGCCTTACGTTCCGCTATATCGGCTAAGGCGGCACAAGGAGAACTACTGCGATTGTGTCCCGGTTCTTCCGGACGAGCACCTCAGTAGAGAAAGCCGAAAACTGACTGTCATGATACGGTGAGAGCTGGTCAGCTGTTCGAGAGGTTGCAAAATCTTTAAGGATTTCTTCCGCATAATGCCATAACTAATGCAGCATGCGATGGATCGTCTTTTCTTCTAATCAGGTGCTTATAGAGCCCCTCGTGCGGTCTTCCGAACACGAGGGGTTGCGCGTACCTTCCTTTTGTCAAGCCCCTATGGCTAAGTGAGAGTGATAAAGCCCTATAGTCCGATTGCCTGGTTCGTTGTGCTAAACACCTCCTTCAAGGACCCAAAACTGGGATAAAGAGTGCTCAGGCTTATGCCGAACACCCCCGTACTTTCTTCGTGGGGGCAGAAGCCGATGACTGGCCAACTCTCAGGATTAATATATATAACGGCCGCACAGGAGGAAAAACTCTCAAATAACAGGCAATAAATAATAGAAATGACCTTGTTCAACATTACAAAGGACAACATGACTATTTTCATGGAAATATAATGTCTTTGATGCACTGCTCCGCCGCAAGGCGGGCCCCTTTCAGGATACTATCATGATATAACTCAGGCTTGCAGTGCTCCTTCCCCTTCGGTGGTCCCTCGGTCATCAGCTTTTCAGCGTCCATCTTCCCCTAGTGCACCTTCGCATGGGCGAAGGCCATTCGCGCACCTTCCATACAGACCGACCTCTTTATGACATCAAGTCGAGGGCAGGCACCCACAAGCCGTTTCACGAGCCCGAAGTAGCTGCATGGAATCGGCTCGGCGGGCCACAGCCGGATAATTAAATCCTTCATGGTTAGCTCGGCCGCCTTATGCAGCTCGATCAACTGTTTCAGTTGATCGGCAAAAGGCACCGGATAATTTGGTGCCAGATACTGCAACCAGAAGAGCTTATCCGCAGTGTTCCTTTCTTTGGCTCGGTAGAATTGGGCGGCATCAGACATGCTGCCTGGCATCTCCGCAAATACACCTGGAGAAATCCGAACTCAAAATTAGAAACATGATTTTTTTTTTCCTCAAATACTTGCTTTACATGGAAAAAGCCTTACCCGTCGCGATCTTCCTCGCCTCTTGGATCTCCTGCAGGGCGCCTTGGGATTCCCCCCGGGCATCGCGTGCGGCCTGATGAGCCTTGGCGAGTTTGGATTCTTTCTCCGTTAAACTCTGCTCCAAGGTCTCTCATTTCTTCACGGCCTCTTGAAGCTCTTGCTCAGCTTCAATAACCCTGGCCTCGTGCTTCTCATGAAGAGCCTGCTCTGCGGCGGCCTTTTTCTCGGCCTCGGCCACAGCCTTCTTAAGAGCCTCGACTTCGGTCATCGCCCCTAGAGCAGATCATGAAACATAATTTTATCATGCTAAAAATTCGTTCGCACTAAATGCGAGCAAGGTTTGTGCATACCTTGTTTACCCTCCAACTGCCTCTTCAACTGGCCAAGTTCTTCTTCGGCCCGCACCAGACTTCAATTCAGTCCGGAGACTTTCGCAGTATGGGAGGCGGCAGTTGCTACAGACGCCTGCTTATAAAAGAAGGGAGATATATTCCATCAAGTGAGTCTCCTGCGAGCATAAATTTGATCCTCTGTCTAGTTATTTCTTTTCAACGAACATTGTATCAGGGGCTACTATCTATACTATGACACTCTTCGAAATTTCACAAAACATACATCAAAGCCCGTGATAAGGCTGATGCAGGCTTCATTCAGTCCACTTTCAGCAGACTGAATCTTCTCAATCACCGTACCCATAAGGGCACGGTGTTCATCGGCGATGGAGGCACTTTTCAACGCCACCGATAAAGTATCCGACACCTCTAGTGGATAGAGATTGCCGGTGGAACAGGCACACCCCCTCCAGCCGAGGGAGGCCGCCTGCCTGGTTCTGGAGCCGTATTGGTCTCCGGAATTGCATCCGGATGGGGGTCGAATTCAGGACAGCCCCCGCCGTCGACGTCCATGGAAGCCTTCTTTCCCATGTGTCTGGCCCCTGAAGTTTGACCTCTTGGCGCCGCCTCTACAATCTTCCCCCCCCCCTCCTTGGCTTGGGTCCTTCTGGGATGAAAACTCGGTGTCATTCACATCTGGGGGAAGGGGCCTTCGGGGGTGTCCCGCTCTCCATAGCATCAGAGCCCAGTATATCCTCCGACGAGGATTGTTCAGTGCGGGACCTCTCCAGACTGCAAAAAATATGGCTCAGGTTAAAATATTATACCATGATGAGTATGCACGCATAAACGTGTTTGGATTTTATATACTCACGAGTTCACCAGGGGCTGGGCCCTGGGATCCCACTCCGGGCTGCTGTCGGTGGCGGCGGTGGACTCCTCCAGAAGAGGAGTTTTCCCCCTCTTAGGCGACTCGGCCTCCAAGGATGTGGAGGCCGTCCTTTTCTTTCTTCCCCCCGCTGGGGATTCGTCTCCCTCCTCCTCATCGTCCTCTTCGGAGGAAGAACGAGCATTGGAGTCTTCGGATATTGTGTTCGAGGCACCACGGCGATGGAGGCCCCCCTGGTCTTTTTGGCCTCCTTCTCGGCCTTCTTCTTCGGCGCCTTGTAAGGCACCGGGACCAGCATCTTCGTCGGAAGTGGGCCGGACAGTAGATCCACCCCGCCTTCTTCACCCAACCCTAGGAAAGTTGTGGAAAACACATTAAGCATTTCCCTTGGGTTATGCGAATAAAACATATGAATTAACAACGTACAATGACTTACTGAACTTGCCGGGCGGGACAATTGGTACCCGCGGTCCTCGGCGGAGTCCGGCCACGATTTGCCAGACTTAAAAAGCACCTTCCAGATGTCCTTGTGTGAGGAGCCAAAGAGCTCCAGTAGCGTCTGGTGCTTGGCCTGGTCGAATTCCCATAAGTTGCAAGCCCGATGTTGACAAGGAAGAATCCCGCGAACTAATATCACCTGGTCTACATTGACAAGCTTGATATTCTTGTCTTCCATATCCTTGACGCGCGTCTGGAGCACCGACAGTTCGTCGGACGAAGACCAGTTCAGGCACTTCTTGGGCCAGGACGTAAGACGCAGGGGGGCTCCGGATCTGAATTCCGGAGCAGCGGCCCATTCCGTACCGCTCGGCTCGGTGATATAAAACCACTGCTGCTGCCACTCTTTGACGGGATCATTGAAAGTACCTGTTGGCCATGTGACGTTGGGCATCTTGCTCACCATGGCGCCTCTGCACTCGGCATGCTCGCCGCTCACTATCTTGGGCTTCACATTAAATATCTTCAGCCATAAGCCAAAGTGTGGCGAGATGCGGAGAAAGGCCTCGCACACGATGATGAATGTCGAGATGTTGAGGAAGGAATTGGGGATGGATCATGAAAATCGATCCCGTAATAATACATGATGCCGCGAACGAATGGGTGGAGGGGAAACCCTAGCCTGCGGACAAAATGAGGGAGGAATACAACCCTCTCATGGGGTTCCAGAGTAGGGACGATCTGTCCTGCCATCGGAAGACGGTGGCTGATTTTCTTGGCCAGATACCCGGCCTCCCGAAGCTTCTTGATATCCTTCTCCCAGACGGTAGAGGCCATCCACTTGCCTCATGCTCCAGATCCGGACATTTTCGGAATGCCTTTGTGGGCGGAGGAGACAAACGATTGGGTGCTGGAGCTCGAGCGAGGGGGAATGGATGACAAAGGAAGAAGAAGGCGTGGGTGAAAAGGGAGTCATTATCCCCTTATTAAGGCAGCAGGGATCCTGCGCCTCCCCACTTGCCCGATAAACTCACTTATTCCCCAAGCGCCGCGTTAATGGCGCGGTTGGGTTACCCACACCCGTATTGATGAGAATCCCATGATAAGGGGACACGATCTCTTCTTCGACAAGACGTGCCGATAAAACCGCCTCTGTGCGGTAGCAGGTTGGGAAACGGTTCGAATAATGACTGGGCCGCGACGTGATGCCACGCTATGAAAAGTTGTCAGTAGATTAGATTTGTGGGATATTATGCTCTCTACGGTGGTGTGTGGAAATTATTTTGCAGAGCTGGACACGATCCTTGTGTTCAAAATCTTTTATGGAGTATTCGGAGAAGGAACCCGCCTTGCAATGCCAAAGACAATCTGTGCGCCGGACTCATCGTCGTTGAAGCCTGGTTCAGGGGCTACTGAGGGAGTCCTGGATTAGGGGGGCCTCGGACAGTCGGACTGTTGGACTATGAAGATACAAGATTGAAGACTTCGTTCCGTGTCCGGGTGGGACTCTCCTTTGCGTGGAAGGCAAGCTTGGCAATTCGAATATGTAGATCTCCTTCTCTGCAATCGACTCTGTGTAACCCTAGCCCCCTCCGGTGTCTATATAAACCGGAGGGTTTAGTCCGTAGTACGACAACAATCATAATCATAGGCTAGCTTCTAGGGTTTAGCCTCTACGATCTCGTGGTAGATTAACTCTTGTAATACTCATATCATCAAGATCAATCAAGTAGGAAGTAGGGTATTACCTCCATCGAGAGGGCCCGAACCTGGGTAAACATTGTGTCCCCCGCCTCCTGTTACCATTAGCCTTAGACGCACAGTTCGGGACCCCCTACCCGAGATCCGCCGGTTTTGACACCGACAATGACCCACACCTTTACAAAGAAGGAGTAGATGGTGTTGTTAGACGTTGTGTACCTAAGCATGAACATGGATAGATCCTACGCAAGTGTCACTCCGAGGCATATGGAGGACATCACGCGGGAGATAGAACTGCACATAAGGTATTGCAATCCGGTTTTTATTGGCCTACTCTCTCCAAAGATGACCGTAAGTTTGTCTTGTCTTGTGATGAATGTCAAAGAATGTCAAGAAATGCCTATGAACTATTCACTTGTTATTGAACCATTTGGTGTTTGGGGCTTGGATTATATGGGGCCGTTTCCTTCCTCTAATGGATATACACATATTTTAGTTGTTGCTGATTATGTTACTAAGTGGGTAGAAGCTATTGCAACTAGTAGTGTTGATCATAACACTTCTATTAAGATGCTTAAAGAAGTTATTTTTCTGAGGTTTGGAGTCCCTAGATATTTAATGACTGATGGTGGTTCACATTTTATTCATGGTGCTTTTCGTAAGATGCTTGCTAAGTATGATGTTAACCATAGAATTGCATCTCCGTACCACCCACAGTCTAGTGGGAAAGTAGAACTGAGTAATAGACAGCTTAAATTAATTTTGCAAAAGACCGTTAATAGATCTAGAAAGAATTGGTCCAAGAAACTTGAAGATGCATTATGGGCCTATAGAACTGCATATAAAAATCCTATGGGTATGTCTCCGTCTAAAATGGTTTATGGAAAAACATGTCACTTACCTCTCGAACTAGAACATAAGGCATATTGGGCCATTAAGTAGCTCAATTATGATTTCAAACTTGCCGATGAGAAGAGGCTATTTGACATTAGCTCACTTGATGAATGGAGAACCCAGGCCTATGAGAATGCTAAACTATTTAAAGAAAAACTTGAAAGATGGCATGACAAAAGGATACAAAAGCGTGAGTTTAATGTAGGTGATTATGTTTTTCTATACAACTCCCGTTTAAAATTTTTGCAGGAAAACTTCTCTCTAAATGGGAAGGTCCTTACATTATCGAAGAGGTCTATCATTCCGGTGCCATAAAAATCAACAACTCCGAAGGCACAAATCCTAAGGTGGTGAACGGTCAAAGAATCAAACATTATATCTCAGGTAGTCCCATAAATGTTGAAACCAATGTTATTGACACTGTAACCCTAGAGGAATACATAGGGGACACTTTCCACAACGTTTCAGACTCCGAAAAGGAATAGGTATGTGGTACGGTAAGTAAACTGACTCCAAAACAGTTCTAATAGCAATTTTTCTCTATTTTGGAATATTTAAGAAAATAGGAAAATAAGAGGTAGTCTGGAAAGGACACGAGGCATCCACAAGGGTGGAGGGCATGCCCCCTGCCTCGTGGGCACCTCGTGTGCCATCTGGACTCTGTTTTCTTGCACGATACTTCTTTTGGTCGGTAAAAATTCATTATATAATCTCCCTAAGGTTTTGACCACCGTACCACGATGAAATCCTCTGTTTCTTGTTTTGTGTTGCTTCTGCCGCAGATTAGAGCAATATGTCGTCCCAGGATTCGGAGGGAGAAAGCTATGTGTCTGATTACCTTGCATACCCCAAGATCTACGGGGACTTGGAGCATTGTGGTTGGACCACGGAGGAAGAAGAAGACTATGATCCAAAGTGAAAGGAGGGGACGAGCTCAGATGAAGATGAAGTTCCACTACCTCAGCCTGGGGACATGCACGTGGAGTTTAAAAAGTCTTGCCTCCCTAATAGAGCAAAGAAACCCAAGGTCAAGTTTATCCCTTTTCGTCTCTTGCAGGAGAACAAACAGGAACTATGCAAAAAGATATTAAGACTTGAGAAGGAGATCGATGACCTAAAGGAGCTATCCTCAAGCGCAAATTAAGGAATAATCCTACATCATCAACAACTCCATCATCACCACCTCCGAAGAAAGAGACATAATCACATGGGTATGGGCACTCCCCTTGGTAATTGCCAAGCTTGGGGGAGGTGCCCCGGTATCGTATCACCATCACACTTCTATCTTTACCGTTTTTCTTAGTTCGATCCTTTTGGTTATACCTTGATCTAGTAGAATAAAGTTTAGTATGATCTAGCTTTGAGTTTTTGTGTTGATCCCTATCTATATAATCGAGTCCGTGAGCTATATATAATAAAGATTAGTTTTGAGTCGAGGGCTTTGCTATCTTGCTATGATCTTGAGGGAGTAAAAGAAAAAGAAAGAATAAAAAGAAATAAAAAGATCATATTGATCTTATGGAGAGTAATGACTTCACATATAAAGAGTATGATGAATAAAAGTTGTTGAGATTTGACAAACATAGTTTTGGTCATCGTTGCAATTAATAGGAAGTAATAAAGAAAGAGAGGTTTTCACATACAAATATACTATCTTGGACATCTTTTATGATTGAGAGCACTCATTAAAATATGACATGCTAAAAAGTTGATGTTGGACAAGGAAGACAACGTAATGGGTTATGTTTTCTTATATCTGAAATAAATTATATTGTCATGGATCATCCAACATGTTGAGCTTGCCATTCCCCCGCATGCTAGCCAAACTCTTTGCACCAAATAGAGATACTACTTGTGTTGGAAATATGCCCTAGAGGCAATAATAAAATGGTTATTATTATATTTCCTTGTTCATGATAATTGTCTATTGTTCATGCTATAATTGTGTTATCCGGAAATCATAATACATGTGTGAATACATAGACCACAACATGTCCCTAGTAAGCCTCTAGTTGACTAGCTCGTTTATCAATGGATGGTTACGGTTTCCTGACCATGGACATTGGATGTCATTGATAGTGGGATCACATCATTGGGAGAATGATGTGATGGACAAGACCCAATCCTAAGCATAGCACAAGATTTTGTAGTTCGTTTGCTAGAGCTTTTCTAATGTCAAGTATCATTTCCTTAGACCATGAGATCGTGTAACTCCCAGATACCGTAAGAGTGCTTTGGGTGTGCCAAACGTCACAACGTAACTGGGTGGCTATAAAGTTATACAACAGGTATCTCCAAAAGTGTCTGTTGGGTTGACACGAATCGAGACTGGGATTTGTCACTCCGTATGACGGAGGGGTATCTCTGGGCTCACTCGGTAATGCATCATCATAATGAGCTCAATGTGACCAAGTGCTTGGTAACGGGATCATGCATTATGGTACGAGTAAAGTGACTTGCCGGTAACGAGATTGAACGAGGTATTGGGATACCGACGATCGAATCTCGGGCAAGTAACATACCGATTGACAAAGGGAATTGTATACGGGATTACTTGAATCCTCGACATCGTGGTTCATTCGATGAGATCATCGTGGAACATGTGGGAGCCAACATGGGTATCCAGATCCCGCTGTTGGGTATTAGCCGGAGAGTCGTCTCGGTCATGTTTGCATGTCTCCCGAACCCATAGGGTCTACACACTTAAGGTTCGGTGATGCTAGGGTTGTAGAGATATTAGTATGTGGTAAACCGAAAGTTGTTCGGAGTCTCGGATGAGATCCCAGACGTCACGAGGAGTTCCGGAATGGTCCAGAGGTGAAGATTTGTATATAGGAAGTCTAGTTTCGGCCACCGGGAAAGTTTCGGGGGTCACCAGTATTGTACCGGGACCACCGGAAGGGTCCCGGGGGTCCACCGGGTGGGGCCACCTATCCCCGAGGGGCCCATTGGCTGAAGTGGGAGGGGAACCAGCCCCTGGTGGGCTGGTGCACCCCCCCTTGGGCCTCCCCTGCGCCTAGGGTTGGAAACCCTAGGGGTGGGGGGCGCCCCACTTGGCTTGGGGGGCAAGTTCCCCCCTTGCCCCCCCTTGAGATTCAATCTCTAGTCGGCCGGCCCCCCCAGGGCCCCTATATAAAGAGGGGGAATGGAGGGCTGCGCACCCTAGTCCCTGGTGCCTCCCTGTCCCCTCGTAACACCTCTCCCTCTTGCTGAGCTTGGCGAAGCCCTGCCGAGATCACCACTGCTTCCACCACCACGCCGTCGTGCTGTTGGATCTCCATCAACCTCTCCCTCCCCCTTGCTGGATCAAGAAGGAGGAGACGTCTTCCCCAACCATACGTGTGTTGAACGCGGAGGAGCCATCCGTTTGGCGCTAGGATCATCGGTGATTTGGATCACGATGAGTACGACTCCATCAACCCCGTTCTCTTGAATGCTTCCGCTCGCGATCTACAAGGGTATGTAGATGCACTCCTCTCTCTCATTGCTAGATGACTCCATAGATTGATCTTGGTGATGCATAGGAAATTTTTATTTTCTGCTACGTTACCCAACAGTGGTACCAGAGCTAGGTCTATGCGTAGTTTCTATGGACGAGTAGAACACAAGATTGTTGTGGGCGTTGGTTTTGTCAATTTTCTTGCCACTACTAGTCTTATCTTGTTTCGGCGGCATCGTGGGATGAAGCGGTCCAGACCGACCTAACACGTATGCTTACGTGAGACGGGTTCCACCGACAGACATGCACTAGTTGCATAAGGTGGCTAGCGAGTGTCTGTCTCTCCCACTTTAGTCGGATCGGATTCGATGAAAAGGGTCCTTATGAAGGGTAAATAGAAATTGGCATATCACGTTGTGGTTTTGGCGTAGGTAAGAAACGTTCTTGCTAGAAACCTATAGCAGCCACGTAAAAACATGCAACAACAATTAGAGGACGTCTAACTTGTTTTTGCAGCATATGCCTTGTGATGTGATATGGCCAAAAGGATGTGATGAATGAAATATATGTGATGTATGAGATTGATCATGTTCTTGTAATAGGAATCACGACTTGCATGTCGATGAGTATGACAACTGGCAGGAGCCATAGGAGTTGTCTTTATGTTTTTGTATGACCTGCATGTCATTGAATAACGCCATGTAATTACTTTTCTTTATTGCTAAACACGTTAGCCAAGAAGTAGAAGTAATCGTTGGCGTGTTCATGAAGACACGATGATGGAGATCATGGTGTCATGTCGGTGACGATGATGATCATGGCGCCCCGGAGATGAAGATCAAAAGGAGCAAAAATGATATTGGCCATATCATGTCACTATTTGATTGCATGTGATGTTTATCATGTTTTGCTTCTTATTTGCTTAGTACGACGGTAGTAAATAAGATGATCCCTCATAATAATTTCAAGAAAGTGTTCCCCCTAACTATGCGCCGTTGCGAAAGTTCGTTGTCTCGAAGCACCACGTGATGATAGGGTGTGATAGATTCGAACGTTCACATACAACGGGTGTAAGCCAGATTTACACATGCAAAACACTTAGGTTGACTTGATGAGCCTAGCATGTAGACATGGCCTCGGAACACAGCGACTGAAAGGTCGAACATGAGTCGTATAGAAGATACGATCAACACGAAGATGTTCACCGATGATGACTAGTCCGTCTCACGTGATGATCGGACACGGCCTAGTTGACTCGGATCGTGGATCACTTAGATGACTAGAGGGATGTCTATCTGAGTGGGAGTTCATTTTATAATTTGATTAGATGAACTTAATTATCATGAACTTAGTCTAAAAATCTTTGCAATATGTCTAGTAGATCAAATGGCCCACGCTAATGTTGCCATCAACTTCAACGCGTTCCTAGAGAAAACCAAGCTGAAAGACGATGGCAGCAACTATACGGACTGGGTCCGAAACGTGAAGATCATCCTCATAGCTGCCAAGAAAGCATATGTCCTAGATGCACCGCTAGGTGAAGCACCCGTTTTCCCAGCAACTCAAGACGTTATGAACACCTGGCAGTCACATAGTGATGATTACTCCCTAGTTTAGTGCGGCATGCTTTACAGCTTAGAACGAGGGCCCCAAAAGCGTTTTGAGCAGCACGGAGCATATGAGATGTTCCAAGAGCTGAAAATGGTTTTCCAAGCTCACGCCCGGGTCGAGAGATATGAAGTCTCCGACAAGTTCTACAGCTGTAAGATGGAGGAGAATGGTTCTGTCAGCGAGCACATACTCAAAATGTCTGGGTTGCACAACCGCTTATCTCAACTCGGAGTTAATCTCCCTGACGACGCGGTGGTCGACAGAATCCTCCAGTTGCTCCCACCTAGCTACAAGAGCTTTGTGATGAACTGCAATATGCAGGGGATGGTGAAAACCATTCCTGAGGTATATTCAATGCTGAAATCAGCGGAGGTGGAGATCAAAAAGGAACATCAAGTGTTGATGGTCAATAAAACCACTAGTTTCAAGAAAGGCAAGGGTAAGAAGAACTTCAAGAAGGACTGCAAGGAGTTGCCGCGCCCGTAAGCCGCTTGCCGGAAGAAGCCAAAGCATGGACCCAAACCGAGACGAGTGCTTTTATTGCAAGGAAGCGGACATCGAAGCGAAACTGCCCCAAGTACTTAGCGGACAAGAAGGCCGGCAACACCAAAGGTATATGTGATATACATGTAATTGATGTGTACCTTACCAAGACTGTAGTAGCTCCCGGTATTTGATACCGTGTGGTTGCTCATATTTGTAACTCAAAACAGGAGCTGCGGAACAAGCGGAGACTGGCGAAGGACGAGGTGACGATGCGCGTCGGGAATGGTTCCAAGGTCGATGTGATCGCCGTCGGCACGCTACCTCTACATTTACCTACGGGATTAGTTTTAAAACCTCAATAATTGTTATTTAGTGCCAGCTTTGAGCATGAACATTGTATCTGCATCTCGTTTAATGTGAGATGGCTACTCATTTGAATCCGAGAATAATGGTTGTTCTATTTATATGAGAGAGATGTTTTATGGTCATGCCCCGCTGGTCAATGGTTTATTCTTAATGAATCTCGAACGTGATGTTACACATATTCATAGTGTGAATACCAAAAGATGTAGGTTGATAACGATAGTCCCACATACTTGTGGCACTGCCGCCTTGGTCACATTGGTGTCAAACGCATGAAGAAGCTCCATGCTGATGGACTTTTGGAGTCTCTTGATTACGAATCATTTGACACATGTGAACCATGCCTCATGGGCAAAATGACCAAGACTCCGTTCTCCGGAACAATGGAGCGGGAAACCAACTTATTAGAAATCATACATACTGATGTGTGCGGTCCAATGAGCGTTCAGGCTCGCGGAGGCTATCGTTATGTTCTCACTCTCACTGACGACTTGAGTAGATATGGGTATGTCTACTTGATGAAACACAAGTCTGAGACCTTTGAAAAGTTCAAAGAATTTCAGAGTGAGGTAGAGAATCAACGTGACCGAAAGATAAAGTTCTTACGATCAGATCATGGGGGAGAATATTTAAGTCACGAATTTGGTACGCACTTAAGGAAATGTGGAACCGTTTCACAACTCATGCCGCCTGGAACACCTCAGTGTAACGGTGTGTCCGAATGTAGTAATCGCACTCTATTGGATATGGTGCGATCTATGATGTCACTCACCGATTTACCGCTATCATTTTGGGGATACGCTCTAGAGACAGCTACATTCACTTTAAATAGGGCATCGTCTAAATCCGTTGAGACGACACCATATGAATTATGGTTTGGGAAGAAACCTAAGCTGTCATTTCTAAAAGTTTGGGGATGCGATGCTTATGTCAAGAAACTTCAACCTGAAAAGCTCGAACCCAAGTCGGAAAAATGCGTCTTCATAGGATACCCTAAGGAAACCATTGGGTACACCTTCTACCTCAGATCCGAAGGCAAGATCTTTGTTGCCAAGAACGGGTCCTTTCTGGAGAAAGAGTTTCTCTCGAGAGAAGTAAGTGGGAGGAAAGTAGAACTCGATGAAGTACTACCTCTTGAACCGGAAAGTACCGCAGCTCAGGAAGATGTTCCTGTGGTGCCTGCACTGACTAGAGAGGAAGTCAATGATGATGATCAAGGTACTTCAGATCAAGTTGCTACTGAACTTCGAAGGTCCACAAGGACACGTTCCACACCAGAATGGTATGGTAACCCTGTCCTGGAAATCATGTTGTTAGACAACGATGAACCTTCGAACTATGAAGAAGCGATGGCGGGCCCAGATTCCAACAAATGGCTTGAAGCCATGCAATCCGAGATATGATCCATGTATGAAAACAAAGTATGGACTTTGACAGACTAGCCCGATGATCGGCGAGCGATAGAAAACAAATGGATCTTTAAGAAGAAGACCGATGCGGATGGTAATGTTACCATCTATAAGGCTCGACTTGTCGCTAAGGGTTATCGACAAGTTCAAGGGGTTGACTACGATGGGACCTTCTCACCCGTAGCGAAGCTGAAGTCCGTCTGAATCATGTTAGCAATTGCCGCATACTATGATTATGAGATATGGCAAATGGACGTCAAAATGGCATTCCTTAACGGCTTTCTTAAGGAAGAATTGTATATGATGCAGCCGGAAGGTTTTGTCGATCCTAAGAATGCTAACAAGGTATGCAAGCTCTAGCGCTCCATCTATGGGCTGGTGCAAGCATCTCAGAGTTGGAACATTCGCTTTAATGAAATGATCAAAGCGTGTGGGTTTATGCAGACTTATGGAGAAGCCTGTGTTTACAAGAAAGTGAGTGGGAGCTCTATAGCATTTCTCATATTATATGTGGATGACATACTTTTGATGGGAAATGATAGAGAACTCCTGGACAGCATTCAAGCCTACTTGAATAAGTGTTTTTCAATGAAGGACCTTGGAGAAGCTGCTTACATATTAGGCGTCAAGATCTATAGAGATAGATCGAGACGCCTCATAGGTCTTTCACAAAGCACATACCTTGATAAGATATTGAAGAAGTTCAATATGGATCAGTCCAAGAAAGGATTCTTGCCTGTGTTGCAAGGTGTGAAATTGAGCTCGGCTCAATGTCTGACCACGGCAGAAGATAGAGAAAAGATGAGTGTCGTCCCCTATGCCTCGGCCATAGGGTCTATCATGTATGCCATGCTGTGTACCAGACTTGATGTAAACCTTGCCGTAAGTTTGGTAGGAAGGTACCAAAGTAATCCCGGCATGGAACACTGGACAACGGTCAAGAATATCCCGAAGTACTTGAAAAGGACTCGGATATGTTTCTCGTGTATGGAGGTGACGAAGAGCTCGTCGTAAAGGGTTACGTTGATGCTAGCTTCGACACAGATCTGGATGACTCTAAGTCACAAACCGGATATGTGTATATTTTGAATGGTGGGGCAGTAAGCTGGTGCAGTTGCAAGCAAAGCGTCGTGGCGGGATCTACATGTGAAGCGGAGTACATGGCAGCCTCGGAGGTAGCACATGAAGCAATCTGGATGAAGGAGTTCATTACCGACCTAGGAGTTATTCCCAATGCGTCGGGGCCAATGACTCTCTTCTGTGACAACACTGGAGCCATTGACCTTGCCAAGGAGCCCAGGTTTCACAAGAAGACAAGACATATCAAGCATCGCTTCAAATCCATTCGTGAAAATGTTCAAGATGGAGACATAGATATTTGTAAAGTGCACACAGTTCTCAATGTCGCAGATCCGTTGACTAAACCTCTTTCGCGAGCAAAACATGATCAACACCAGAACTCTATGGGTGTTTGATTCATCACAATGTAACTAGATTATTGACTCTAGTGCAAGTGGGAGACTGTTGGACATATGCCGTAGAGGCAATAATAAAATGGTTATTATTATATTTCCTTGTTCATGATAATTGTCTATTGTTCATGCTATAATTGTGTTATCCGGAAATCGTAATACATGTGTGAATACATAGACCACAACATGTCCCTAGTAAGCCTCTAGTTGACTAGCTCGTTTATCAATGGATGGTTACGGTTTCCTGACCATGGACATTGGATGTCATTGACGGGATCACATCATTGGGAGAATGATGTGATGGACAAGACCCAATCCTAAGCATAGCACAAGATCGTGTAGTTCGTTTGCTAGAGCTTTTCTAATGTCAAGTATCATTTCCTTAGACCATGAGATCGTGTAACTCCCGGATACCGTAAGAGTGCTTTGGGTGTGCCAAATGTCACAACATAACTCGGTGGCTATAAAGGTATACTACAGGTATCTCCGAAAGTGTCTGTTGGGTTGACACGAATCGAGACTGGGATTTGTCACTCCGTATGACGGAGAGGTATCCCTAGGCCCACTCTGTAATGAATCATCATAATGAGCTCAATGTGACCAAGTGGTTGGTAACAAGATCATGCATTACGGTACAAGTAAAGTGACTTGCCGGTAACGAGATTGAACGAGGTATTGGGATACCGATGATCGAATCTCAGGCAAGTAACGTACCGATTGACAAAGGGAATTGTATATGGGATTACTTGAATCCTCAAAATCGTGGTTCATTCGATGAGATCATCATGGAACGTGTGGGAGCCAACATGGGTATCCAGATCCCGCTGTTGGTTATTAGCCGGAGAGTCGTCTCGGTCATGTCTGCATGTCTCCCGAACCCGTAGGGTCTACACACTTAAGGTTCGGGGACGCTAGGGTTGTAGAGATATTAGTATGCGGTAAACCGAAAGTTGTTCGGAGTCCCGGATGAGATCCCGGACGTCACGAGGAGTTTCAGAATGGTTTGGAGGTGAAGATTTGTATATAGGAAGTCCAGTTTCGGCCACCGGGAAAGTTTCGGGGGTCACGGATTGTACCGGACCACCGAAGGGTCCCGGGTCCACCGGTGGGGCCACCTATCCCGGAGGGCCCCATGGGCTGAAGTGGGAGGAACCAGCCTGGTGGGCTAGTGCGCCCCTTGGGCTCCCTGCGCCTAGCGTTGAAACCCTAGGGGTGGGGCGCCCACTTGGCTTGGGGGCAGTTCCCCTGGCCCCCCTTGAGATTCAATCTCTAGGGGCCGGCGCCCCAGGCCCCTATATAAAGAGGGGGAGGAAGGGCTGCACACCCTAGTCCTGGCGCCTCCCTCTCCCTCAGAACACCTCTCCTCTCGCTGAGCTTGGCGAAGCCCGCCGAGATCACCGCTGCTTCCACCACCACGCCGTCGTGCTGCTGGATCTCCATCAACCTCTCCCTCCTCCTTGCTGGATCAAGAAGGAGGAGATCTCTTCCCCAACCGTACGTGTGTTGAACGCGGAGGTGCCGTCCGTTCGGCGCTAGGATCATCGGTGATTTGGATCACAACGAGTACGACTCCATCAACCCCGTTCTCTTGAACGCTTCCGCTCGCGATCTACAAGGGTATGTAGATGCACTCCTCTCTCTCTCGTTGCTAGATGACTCCATAGATTGATCTTGGTGATGCGTAGAAAATTTTTATTTTCTGCTACGTTACCCAACAACTTGTGCTTCCAAACATCCTTAAACCCAGTTTTGCCATGAGCGTCCACCATACCTACCTACGGATTGAGTAAGATCCTTCGAGTAAGTTTTCATTGTTTCAAGCAATAAAAATTGCTCTCTAATTATGTATGATCTATTAGTGTGGAGAAAATAAGTTTTATACGAGCTTGTGATATGGAAGAAAAAAGCGACGGACTACATAATAAAGGTCCCTATCACAAGTGGCAACATAAAGTGATGTTCTTTTGCATTAAGATTTTGTGCATCCAACCCTAAAAGCACATGGAAACCTCCGCTTTCCTCTGTGAAGGGCCTATCTTTTATTTTTGTCTTTTACCTTATACAGGAGTCATGGTGATCTTCACCTTTCCTTTTTTACACTTTATCCTTTGGCAAGCAGTGTGTGTTAGAATGATCCTGGTATATATATATCCAATTGGATGTGGGTTTTCATAAATCATTATTGTTAACATTACCCTTGAGGTAAAAGGTTGGGAGGCGAAACTATAAGCCCCTATCTTTCTCTGTGTCCGATTAAAACTTCATACCCATAAGTAGTGCGTGAGTGTTAGCAATTGTGAAAGACTAAATGATAGTTGAGTATGTGGACTTGCTGAAAAGCTCTTATATTTGACTCTTTCCGATGTTATGATAAATTGTAAATTGCTTCAATGACTAAGATTATAGTTTGCTAGTTTTCAATAAAGTTTTTGATTCATACTTGACATTGTGAATAGATTGTTACTTTAAGCATAAGAATTCATATGACGATATATATATGTTGTTGTTCTAAGAATGATCATGATGCCCTCATGTCCGTATTTTATTTTATCGGCACCTCTATCTCTAAACATGCGGACATATTTTTCGATATCGGCTTCCGCTTGAGGACAAGCAAGGTCTAAGCTTGGGGAGTTGATACGTCCATTTTGCATCATGCTTTTATATCGAAATTTATTGCAATATGGGCTGTTACTACACATTATGTCACAATACTTATGCCTTTTGTCTCTTATTTTACAAGGTTTACATGAAGAGGGACAATGCCGGCAGGTGGATTCCAGGCTGGAAAAGGAGCAAAATATTAGAGACCTATTCTGCACAACTCCAAAAGTCCTGAAACTCCACGAAAGTCAGTTTTGGAATATATTAAAAATATTGGGCGAAGAAAGCACCAGAGGGGGGCCATCCACTATCCACGAGGGTGGGGGCGCGCCCCCCTGCCTCGTGGGCTACCTGGAAGCCCCCCAATGCCCATCTTCTGGTATAAGGTGTCTTTTTCCCAGGAAAAATCATAAGGAAGCTTTCGGGATGAAGCGCCGCCGTCTCAAGGAGGAACCAATCTATGGCTCCGGCGGAGCTGTTCTATAGGGGAAACATCCCTCCGGGAGGGGGGAATCGTCACCATCATCATCACCATCGATCCTCTCATCGGGAGGGGGTCAATCTCCATCAACATCTTCACCAGCACCATCTCCTCTCAAACCCTAGTTCATCTCTTGTATCCGTTCTTTGTCTCAAAACCTCAGATTGTTACCAGTGGGTTGCTAGTAGTGTTGACTACTCCTTGTAGTTGATGCTAGTTGGTTTATTCGGTGGAAGATCATATGTTCAGATCCTTTATGCATATTAAATCCCCTCTGAATAAGAACATGAATATGATTTGTGAGTAGTTACGTTTGTTCCTGAGGACATGGGAGAAGTCTTGTTATAAGTAGTCATGTGAATTTGGTATCCGTTCGATATTTTGATGAGATGTATGTTATCTCTCCTCTAGTGGTGTTATGTGAACGTCGACTACATGATACTTCACCATTATTTGGGCCTAGGGGAAGGCATTGGGAAGTAATAAGTAGATGATGGGTTGCTAGAGTGATAGAAGCTTAAACCCTAGTTTATGCGTTGCTTCGTAAGGGGCTGATTTGGATCCATATGTTTCATGCTATGGTTAGGTTTACCTTAATTCTTCTTTCATAGTTGTGGATGCTTGCTAGAGGGGTTAATCATAAGTTGGATGCTTCTCCAAGGAAGGTCAGTACCCAAGCACTGGTCCACCCACATATCAAATTATCAAAGTACCGAACGCGAATCATATGAGCATGATGAAAACTAGCTTGACGATAATTCCCATGTGTCCTCGGGAGCGCTTTCCTTTATATAAGAGTTTGTCTAGGCTTGTCCTTTACTACAAAAAGGATTGGGCCACCTAGCTGCACCTTGTTTACTTTTGTTACTTGTTACCCGTTACAAATTACCTTATCACAAAACTATCTGTTACCGATAATTTCAGTGCTTGCAGAGAATACCTTACTGAAAACCGCTTATCATTTCCTTCTGCCGCTCGTTGGGTTCGACAATCTTACTTATCGAAAGGACTACGATAGATTGCCTATACTTGTGGGTCATCAGGGGCCAAGACTTGAACTCAGGAGCGGCGGCCCATGTGGCATCACGGAGTTCCGTGATATTGAACCACCCCTGCTGCCATCCCTTGACAGTCTCCACATAGGTCTCCTTTGGCCAGCTGACGTTGGGAAGTTTGATCACCATGCCACCGCCGCACTCAGTGTGTCGGCCTTCAACCACCTTCAGCTTCACATTGAAGACTTTGAGCCATAGGCCAAAGTGGGGAGGGATGCGGAGGAATGCCTCGCACACGACGATAAACACCGAAATATTGAGGAAGAAATTTGGGGCTAGATCGTGAAAATCTAACCCATAATAAAACATGAGACCGTGGACGAAAGGATGAAGGGGAAACCCTAGCCCGCGAAGGAAATGAGGGATGAACACTACCCTCTCATTAGGCTCCGGAGTGGGAATGATCTGATTTTTGGTAGGGAGCCGGTGGATTATGTCCGCAGCCAGGTACCCAGCTTCCCGGAGTTCCTTGATGTTCTCTTCTGTAATAGAGGAAGCCATCCACTTGCCCTGCGGCCCAGATCCGGACATGGCTGGGTTGTTTGGTGGCAATGGAAAGGGCTGGAACTTGGGGCGCTGGAGCTCGAAGGGCAGACGGCTGAGGAGGAAGAAGGCGTGGGGTAAAAAGACGAATCCTTATCTTCTTATAAAGACAATGGATGTCAAGCGTCCCCTCCTAAAGCCTTAAATCTCGCCTATTCCCAAGGGAGCATGTGGACGGCACAGTTGGATTACCCAAACCCCTCTTGATGAGAATCCTGTGATAAGGGGACATGATCTCTGCATTGACAAAACGTGTCAATAATCGCGCCTGGAAACACGAAGCGGGGGCTGTAAAACGGTTTGGATACTAACAAGGCCAGGACATAACGCCTTGCCGGGAAAATCACCTATGGACGTGACTTACTTTGTTTTGAATATTTTTTTCCTTACAGCTCAAAGTTGTAATTATTGAACAGAGCCAGATACAGCTATTATGTGTGAAAAACTGCTTTGGAGTATTCGGAAAAGGAACCCGCCTTGAAATGCTGAAGACACTCTGCGCGCCGGATACATCATCATTGAAGCCTGGTTCAGGGGCAACTGAGGGAGTCCTGGACTGTGGGATCCTCGGGGAGCCGGCCTATGTGACATGAACCAGACTGATGGGCCATAAAGATGTGAGATAGAAGGCCTTCAACCGTGTTCGAGTCTCCTTTGCGTTGATGGCAAGCTTGGCGTCCGGATGTATAGTTTCCTTCCTCTATAAACCGACCTTGTGCAACCCTAGTTCCCTCCGGTGCCTATATAAACCGGAGGACTTAGTCCATAGGCAGAATCACAATCATACAGGCTAGACATCTAGGGTTTAGCCATTACGATCTCGAGGTAGATCAACTCTTGTAACCCCTATACTCATCAAATTCAATCAAGCAGGAAGTAGGGTATTACCTCCATTAAGAGGGCCCAAACCTGGGTAAACATCGTGTCCCCCGCCTCCTGTTACCTTCGATCCTTAGACGCACAGTTCGGGACCCCCTACCCGAGATCTGCCGGTTTTGACACCGACAGCCGGCACCTTGGGCAGGAAAAGCCGAAGACCATGCCAGCCTTAACGACACTGTTGACCCACTTCTGTGCGGGCGAATACAGCTGGTTGGCTCATAGAAGCAACAGCTCAAGTGACCCTGGCACCTCCGAAGTGCAGGACGGCAATGGTAAACCTTGCTGAAATAAAAACAAACATTAGAACAACAACAACGACGATGCAGACGATACATCAGTCAATGCCGGACTCAGTGGTCCTAAGTCTGGTCAATGGAAGAAACCTTTCAAAGGCAACAAAGATGGCCCATCCATCTTAGATAAAATCCTTGAGAGGCCCTCGCACACCCGATAAGCCTGCAAACCACACCAACAGGAATTGTTGGGTTTTCAAATAGGCCGGCAAAATAAATACCGAACATAAGGGAAAAGGGCCTCCAAGTGAAGACGACGATGAACCCCGTCAGCTGAACACCAGGGGTCCAAAGCAATTTCCCCCCGAGGTGAAGACAGTGAACATGATATATGTTACTCGTATCCCCAAAAGGGAGCGCAAACACGCATTATGGGACATCTATGCCGTAGAGCATGTCGCTCCCAAGTTTAACCCATGGTCAGCCTGTCCGATCACTTTGGATCGCAGGGACCACCCAACCAGTATCCGCCACGGGGGTTCGGCCGCCCTGGTTCTTGATCCAATCATTGACGGATACCACCTCACTAGAGTCCTTATGGACGGAGGAAGCAGTCTCAACTTGATCTATCAGGATATTGTCCGCAAGATGGGGATCGACCCATCACGTATCAAGCCTAGTAACACTACCTTTAAAGGTGTGATACCAGGAGTGGAGGATCGTTGTACGGGCTCAATCACACTGGAGGTAGTATTCGGCTCCCCAGATAGCTTTCACAATGAAGAGTTAATCTTCGACACCGTCCCTTTCCACAGTGGCTACCATGCACTGCTCGGACGAACTGCTTCCGCCCGCTTTAATGCAGTCCCACATTATGCTTACTTGAAGCTCAAAATGCCTGGACCTCGTGGCGTTATTACAGTCAATGGTAATATGGAGCCCTCACTCCGCACCGAAGAGCACACCGTGGCCCTTGCAGTCAAAGTGTATAGCGGCCTTATTAAGCCGAACAATTCACTGGCCAATAAAGCCAATGACGTATCCAAACGAGTCCGGTTCGCGCATAATAGCAATAAGTCAACGGATCCGGACCTTGATTAGCAGTTCGGCCTCCGCCGATCGCCCCACCAGGTCGCAGCTTATGTATCGCGCGTACATAATTATGCACTAAAAATACCTTGGGCGACGCCGAAGGCACACTGCGGAATAGGTCCATTACACGGCTTGACCATAATTGGACCACATATATCCTTTTCCTTTTAACGCAGGTTCATCGAGAGCCCTACTTACAAGATGGTTGTCGCAGGAGATCCTTTTAAGGCTGGCACGTCCCAACCATCAAACGCTCCTCTCAAAAGACTTACTACTAAGGAGAAAAGTCGCAGACATGCGGCAGGGCATCATTGGAGTTTCTTTTTCGAGCTATGGTCTTCAGGCCCTGTGTTAGACTTTCCCTTATGTAAAATCTTCTCCTTTTCTTTTTGGGCATGTAACATGACCTCAATATCGAACGACATTACCTGTCATCGACGTATCAATAAAGATATAAAGGGCGTAGATGATTATCACCTTCTTGATTGGGTTTTGGCTTTTCCCTTATCAACTGCGCTCCCCCCTTATGTTTGACTGACATATGTGGTTTGACACGGTCTTCATACTAGGGGTTGTATTCGGCCCCGCAAGATTCCTAAGTCTGAATACCCATAGGGAACTCTTTGGCGTCTGTTACGTCTTGAGCTTGCGTTAGTTTTCCTTGAAGAGGAAAGGGTGAGGCGGCAAAGTAGCATAAGTCTTTCCCTCAGTTTTTGAGAACCAAGGTATCAATCCAATAGGAGGCTCCTCAAAAGTCCCACGCACCTACACAACAAACAAGAACCTCGCAACCAACGCAATAAAGGGATTGTTAATCCCTTCACGGCCACTTGCGAAAGTGAGATCTGATAGAGATAATATGATAAGATAAATATTTTTGGTATTTTTATGATATAGATTGGAAAAGTAAAGATGCAAATAAAAGTAGATGGAAAACTTATATGATAAAAGATAGACCCGAGGGCCATAGGTTTCACTAGTGGCTTCTCTCAAGATAGCATAAGTATTACGGTGGGTGAACAAATTACTGTCGAGCAATTGATAGAAAAGCGCATAGTTATGAGATTATCTAGGCATGATCATGTATATAGGCATTACGTCTGTGACAAGTAGATCGAAACGATTCTGCATCTATTACTATTACTCCACACATCGACCGACTCCTACCTGCATCTAGAGTATTAAGTTCATGAAGAACAGAGTAACGCATTAAGAAAGATGACATGATGTAGAGGGATAAACTCATGCAATATTATATAAACCCCATCTTTTTATCCTCGATGGCAACAATACAATATGTGCCTTGCTGCCCCTGTTGTCACTGGGAAAGGACACCGCAAGATTGAACCCAAAGCTAAGCACTTCTCCCATTGCAAGAAAGATCAATC
This sequence comes from Aegilops speltoides, assembly GCA_021437245.1. NCBI lineage: Eukaryota > Viridiplantae > Streptophyta > Magnoliopsida > Poales > Poaceae > Aegilops > Aegilops speltoides. Next base: position 26,881,346 of record CM038144.1, on the reverse strand, counting down.
TAGTAGGCCAAAACAAACTGATAATTCGAAGAGACTTGCAAAGATAACTTAATCACACATTAAATAATTTAGAGGAGATTCAAATATTTCTCATAGATAAACTTGATCATAAACCCACAATTCATCGAATCTCGACAAACACACCGCAAAAAGAGTTACATCGAATAGGTCTCCAAGAAGATCGAGGAGAACTTTGTATTCAGAATCAAAGAGAGAGAATAAGCCATCTAGCTAATAACTATGGACCCGAAGGTCTGTGGTAAACTACTCACAACTCATAGGAGAGGCCTTGGAGATGATGTAGAGGCCCTCCGTGGTTGATTTCCCCTCCGGCGGAGCACCGGCGAAGGCTCCAAGATGGGATCTCATGGATACAGAAGGTTGCGGCGGTGGAATTAGGTTTTCATGGTCTGCTCTGATGTTTTCAGGGTACGGGAGTATATATAGGAGGAAGAAGTAGGTCGGTGGATGCTCGAGGGGCCCACGAGGTGGGGCGCGCCCACCCCTGTGGGGCACGCTGGCACCTCGTGGCCGCCTCGTTGTTGCTTGACGCCCACTCCAAGTCTCGTGTTTGCATTTGTTCAAAAGATCGCCCCAAGGTTTCATCCCTTTGACTCGCTTGATATTCCTTTTCTTCAAACACCTAAATAGGTTAAAAAACAGCAATTCGGTCGGGCCTCCGGTTAGTAGGTTAGTCCCAAAAATGATATAAAAGTGTAAAGTAAAGCCCATAAACATCCAAAACGGGTAATATAATAGCATGGAACAATAAAAAATTATAGATACGTTGAAGACGTATCAGCGTCCCGGATATGGCATTATATGCATCGGCTTCGAATCATGTCTTTGGTCTATAGTTGGGTTGCCCGGCTCCTATGTTTGCCACCTTACGTTCCGCAAGTTCGGCTAAGGTAGTAAAGGGAGAACTACTGCGATTGTATTTCCGGTTCATCCGGTTAAGTACCTCAGTAGACAAAGCCGAAAATTGACTGTCATGATAAGCGAGAGCGGGTCAGCGATCCGGCGACTTAGTGTTATACTACGAATCGTTCACGATTTACACTGTTTCATACGAGGGGTTGGGTTTTTGACCAGCCGCGTTGCAAAGGCGCCACACTCCGGATTGCCGATCATGCAACGAGGGGCTAGTACTTAGCTCCACCAATGGACTCCTATGGCTAAGTGAAAGTGCTAAAGCCGCATAGTCTGATTGCCTAGTTCACTCTGCAAGACGCCTCCTACATCGGACCAAGACGTTAGATTAAGTGCTGTCATGCGTTCCCGAACACCCCTGTAATATTTACGTGGGGGTTGAAGCCGACGACTGGTAAACTTTCAGACATATAAACGGCCAAAATAGGAGGATAAACTAACCATTTTTATCATTATGAGTTCATTACATGACTCTTACAAACTGCACACAACTACTCAAATATGATGTCCTTGGAGCACTGGTCTTCTACAATACGAGTTCCCTCGAGGACATCATTGAAGTACCTCTCCGGCCGCCGGTGCTCCTTGCCCTCAGGTGGCCCTACCGTAGCAATCTCGGTGGCCTTCATCTTCACCCACTGCACCTTGACGCGGGCGAAGGCCATCCGAGCACCTTCAATACAGGACGACTGGCGGTGTCCTGGACTAGGGGGTACTCATCACATCGTCTTTCGATCAGTTAGATTGGGCCGAGGACCCCCATGGCCGTATACTCGTGGGCCAGTTCGGACAACCCCTGCCGCATACAAAGAAGACTCCACAAGACTTGGCGCCCAAGACAAGAACTCTCCTAAACCCTAGGCCTCTGGTATCTTATATAAACCGAGGCCAGGCTAGTCAATAGACAATCTCATATTTATTACTACAATCTCGTGGTAGATACATGTACTCTGTACTACACCCATATGAATACAATCAAAAGCAGCATGTAGGGTATTATCTCATCAAGAGAGCCCGAAGCTGGGTAAAACCCCGTGTCCATGTTACCATCGCTCCAAGACGCCTAGCTTAGGACCCCTACTACGAGATACGCTGGATATTGAACCGATATTGGTGCTTTTATTGAGAGCCTGCTAGGTGATCGCCACGGATCGATGAATTATCAGGTGATATTTTTTTCAGTTAAATCCATATGGAATAAAGCAATTTCTTCGTTAAGTGTTTCTACTATCTTGCTATACTGTTTACAGATCGGTTTCGGTCTCGCCGGTGGCGGTGATTTTTCCGCACGATCTAAACCATAGTAGAGGGGCCGAGGTGTCTGCGGGATCAGGTCCAACTTCGCGCGTACAGGCTATCAAGAGATCCGCGCGGCGCCGGCGGGAGGCCGGGCAGCCGAACTCCCAGCGCAGCGCATGTCCAGGCTGCTCCATTAGGGCTGAACCCGTACGTTGACAACAACTGGTGGGACCCGCTATAAAAAGAAAATAGTCCAACCTGCGGTATTCCAGCCGGCTCTAGTACTGCCCGTACAGAACGATGCACCGGGGCCAACAAGAGTTCAGATCGCTGACAAAACACAGGGAGACCTGATCCTTTCTTTACTATTTAATTCAGGCAGGCGCGAATCAACCTGTGGTTGAGTTGGTTAGGTGGACAGTGGTATCCCCAACCCAGTGGGAGGAGACGTTCCCGTCGATGACGAGGCGCCTACGGTGGCTTCGTAAATCTCAAGATGATATGCCGGCTCAGTCTCTCGGAGGTGCTCATAGGGGTAGGGTGCGCGTGTGTGCGTTCATAGGGATGAGTGTATGCGCGTGTATATGAGCGCTTGTGTCTGTACTGATGCTAAAAAAAAATCAGGCAGTGTTTGCTTTTCATTAATTATTTGTCCTTTATACACTTCTCACGTGCAAGTACTAATACTATTACCAGGGCTGCCACATCACGTTGAGGTGGGGGTAGAATCATCCTAAAAATGTATTAACTATCATGGAGATCAAGTGGTGTTGCTTCACGCAAAGCACCAAAACGTCGGGGAGAGCTCAAAGTTAATGAAAACTAGCGATGGTGCTAGTTTGTTCATCTCCAGCCTTATGAGCTCAGATTTCTACGCCTCGCTCCTCCGAATAGAAACATCAGGTTATATTTTTCCAGTTGCATGTATTACATAAATTTTCACACTGAATATTGTTCTGCTGGTTTACACGATTTTTTCTGTGCAGACCTTTAGCGACTGATCTAAAATTTGGTCTGTCGACGCGGCGGACCCATCCGTACATAAAGTCACATGAGGAGATGATCCCCGCGCAAGCTAGCAAACTCTGGCTTGATCAACTTCTCAGGGGCGCAAACGCGGCAACGCATACATGGAGCGGCGGCAGCACGTCCCGAGCGACCACATGGAGATAAGGACCTCTGAACACACATCAGTACGGTACCTCAATTTTGGTCAGTGAATTTTAGTAATTCGAATCAGCCCCGTCATCGCCGTCAAACAAGTTTTATTTTCCCTAACTATTCGGTTAGCTTGCAAAATTATTGCACAAAGAATATTTTATGTTGTTTTGCAATGCATTATTTTTGCAGCGATATTTTGTCGACACTTGTGCATGATGTCGGTCTAGCCAGTGTCTCGCCGTCACTGAGGTTGGCCGACCTGTGTCGACATCCCCGCACCACAATGCCGTCATGCCATCGAGCTATCCTCAACGCTCAGGCCATATTTACCAAACTTTTTTTGCATAAATTAATTATGTACCTTTTTTCATTATTATTTTTTGGTTTGCACTATTTTACCTGTGCAGGCAATATACTTAGATCGGGCCGCATTATCCCCTCGGCGTGGTGTCCTCGTCGTCCACCTCCATTGACCAAATTGTGTCGTCGCCTTGAAGCGCTGCCCTGTGTTGGCAACCCCCCATCGCGCTCCATTACCTCGGCTAGACCGGGGGCTTCACCTCTTCGGAGTGCCGAGCTCTTCGCTCGGCCACATCGGGCTTGGGGGCTGAGACCTTGTCCCGCACCAAGCTCGGACCACATCATCAATGCCGAACGCATTAACCAGCTAAGTCGCTCTGACGCTCAAAAACTCCCAGATTTAAATTTTGTTCGATTTGACCAAGCATTATACCTTTTTGGCAAAAAGTTGCTTGTGAAAAACTTCCTTGTTGAAACTTTGTTTGTGACACACAAATTCCAATACCCCGTTTACTTGGGGGCTTCCTTTATGAAGCTTTTCCTATTGTATATGATTATACTTGTACGGCTTCGTTCCTTGTTCGTGTATTACGCCACAATATGCACCATGTTGACTTAAGTGTTCTGCAAGCTGGGTTGCCTTGCTCCTGTGTTTACCCCTACGTTCCCGATTGTTCGGCTAGGGAGTAAAGAGAGCACCTCTGCGATTGTCACGATCGGGTCATCCGAGCCGGACCTCAGACTGGGTGAAGCTGAAAGCTAGCACTCTTATTGTTTTCAATTATGGTCGGCACACAATGGAACTCATGAGTACAAAAAATCTATTGCACAAGTCTCATAGTAACAATGAGCAACCGAAGAAAGGTATCGGTGGGGGTACTTTTTTCTTCGAAGATGCTTCTTACACTTCGTTAGTAATATAGCATAAGTTCCCGAGCGCTTTTGTCTGTTATGCCTTATGGCCTGATTGCTCGTTATCGAAACACCGTTGATATTCTCAACAGGTGGAGTACATAACACTTTTCGGCCCTTGACCGAAGAGGGAGAAGCCGACGGTCGGTTAAGACGCGTTTAAAGTTCGGGTGAACAAAGATATGATATAAGTACTTCGGTACATACAATCATTATTCATAAAATTCTTTTACCCAAGTCACTTGGGGGCTCTTAAATTTATACGAGCTGTTTTATAGTAAATGTGTTTTCTTCTTGGTCGTTGCAAAGTCTTTTTATACCGCTCCTTTTTCGACTCGAGTATATGGTCAATAGCCGGATAGCCTGTCTTCTCTCTAAAAGCCGCTCGAGTGTAGTTCGCTAAACTGGCTTCAGAGAAGTACTCCGCCTTTGGGATAAGGAGCTTGAAGCCGTAGGCTAACCCGCGTGAAGTCTTGAGATCGGATTTTCGGACGTCAGGTTTTTACAGACGTTTTTTGGTTTTCCAAGCTTATAGCACTTTTCAACTATTTATGTGTTTTCCGCATAAGTCTCGCAGTGCAACGCCTGACACCTTTAGGGATTCGGCAAAAATTCTCGGATATTGCCATATATGCATCAGTTTCGAATTGTGTCTTTGGTCAATAGTTGGCTGCCTGCCCTGTGCTTGCCTCCTATGTTCCGCTTTGTTCGCTAGGTGTGCAAAGGAGAACCATCGCGATTGTGCTTCCAGCTCGCATGGTTAAGCACCGCAGTGGAGAAAGCCGAAAACTGACTGTCACAATAAGCATAAACTGGTCAGTGGTCCGATGACTGTATTAAATGATGGGCCGTTCATAACATTGGCCGAAGTGTTTACGGCTTGACTTCGGCTGTCGCCGAACACTTACCAGGGGGCTACTTATTGGCCTCCAAACTTTAAGCTCCTATGACTAAGTTAAAGTTATAAAGCCCGCATATCTGATTGCCTCGTTTCCGCCAACACAATCGCCTTCGGGCACCGATACGTCGGCTAAGGGTTGTTTTGTTATTTCGGAAACACCCTGCGTAGCATCTACAAGGGGGTAGAAGCCGACGATGGACCACTTTCAGATTATAAACGGTCGCAACGGAAGTGAAAATTTGGGTTCATTTAGACCACAGAGTTTGGAAGCTTTCCCCGAACTAAATCCTCAGTATTCTCCTCCCACATTGATCGGAGCTGAGGTTTCATGATCATGCTTAGCATGACAACCCAAAGAAAGGAACCGATAGCGGGACTATTTTCTTTGGACGATGTTTCTTATGTTAAACAATAATATAACATGTCACTTTGTGTACCTTTGTTTATAAAACCGTATGGCCGGATTGCCTTGTTTGCCGTAAATCTTTGCCCTCATACAAGCTTTTTAAAGTAGGACAAACACTCCTCGGCTGCTGGCCGAGGAGGTTGAAGCCGATGGTCGGTCAACAAAGTTTTGTACAATGCGGATCCGAGCATTAATGATGTAAAGTACTTGGATACGTAGAGTCGTTACACATAATTTGTGATTTTATTATGGATATCTATCCTTAATTCGGCTTCCCGTGCCCGCGTTAAGGCTTGGGGGCTACTAGGCTTCGGGCTTATTATTTACAAATATTAAAAGGGCACATCGATCCCCTGATCTGGTGTTGCCACCCGACCAGTGTCTCGGGGGCTACTGCATTGACAATCCAATGCAGAAAATTTAAAGCGCAATATAGTTTTTGAGGAGATTATTATCCTTGGGTTGGTCGGCCGCACCCAACCTGAGTCTCGAGGACTATGCACACCGCGTTTCTATTCCTAAGTATGCTGTCGAGCTGGGAATTGATCCTCATGCCGATTTCGCGAATCAACCTGAGTCTCAGGGGCTACTGGGATCGGCGGCATTATGTCATCCTTCAGGTGCATCTCGGGTTTTAGACCGACACACCTTGAGGACTACTGGTTATACATATTAACAGCAAATAAATTGGCACGCATCGGAAATAAAAGCCGCAAACAATCAGCCCATGACTGAGGTGCTGATCCACCTCGAAAGCATTTCGGATATAGCTCAGATGCAAGTGGCTGGCTCCATAGAGGGCATTTTCGGCATTAAGCTTAGCTAAACTCCTACAACCTTTTTTGAACCAAGGTGATCTATGACACCTCGGATACAGTCCGGCATTGGAGCTCGGACATAGTCCGGCTTTAGAGCTCGGATACATTCCGACGTTGGAGCTTGGATACATTCCGACGTTGGAGCTCGGAGGCGGTCCAGCGTTGCTGCTCAGCTGCAAAGGATACCTCGGAAGCAGTCCGGCGTTGGAGCTCGGATGCAAGAGGACACCGCCGCACGGGAACAACTTCAAACCCGAGACGTGGCATAAAAATAACAAGGCATTGATAAAGGCCGGAAACTTAAAGGGGCTCCTCGGATACGCGACGTGTAAACTCTTCGGATTCACTTTGGCGATCCTCAAGATCAAAGATGGGAAGATTTGTTGAACCAGTTTTCAAGACTGATGACCGAAGATGAAGAACAGTTTGGAAGAATCCAGGAGCGTCCCCAACTTGAAGACCGGTTCAGGGGGCTACTGACGGTGTCATGGACTAGGGGGTACTCACCACGCCGCTCTCGATCGCTTAGATTGGGCCGAGGACCCCATGGTCAGATACTGTGGGCCGTTCGACAACCCCGCCAAGATACAAGGAAGACTCCACAAGACATGGCACCCAAGACAAGGACTCTCCTAAACCCTAGGCCTCCAGTGTCTTATATAAACCGAGGTCAGGCTAGTCAATAGACAATCTCATATTTATTACTACAATCTCGTGGTAGATACATGTACTCTGTACTACACCCATATGAATACAATCAAAAGCAGCATGTAGGGTATTATCTCATCAAGAGAGCCTGAAGCTGGGTAAAACCCCGTGTCCATGTTACCATCGCTCCAAGATGCCTAGCTTAGGACCCCTACTATGAGATACGTCGGATATTGAACCGACAACGACCACTTAAGGGCATCGATTCGAGGAAGCGCCTCCACCAGCATCTCCATGAGTCTGAAGTGGCTGCTAAGTATGGCTTCGGCCGGCCACAGACGGACTATTACGTCCTTCATGGCCAGGCCGGCCACCCTATGCAGCTCAGACAGCTGCTTCAGCTGGTCGCTCAGGGGCACTAGAAGCTCTGGCGCAAGGTACTGTGACAAGAACAGCTTCTCCGTTGAGCTCCCCTCTTCGGTTCAGAAGAATGCGGTGACGCCTGCAATACTCCTTGGCAAGTCCGCAAAGGCGCCTGGAGAACTCAGAACTCGGGTTAGTAAAATATATCTTCTACTAGCATACCTATTTTGCATGATATAGGCCTTACCATCCGCAATCCGCCTCGCCTCTTGGATCTCCTGGCGAGCGCACTGGGCATCAACCCGGGCTTCCTTCATGCTCTCACGGGCTTTGGTGAGCTCGGACGCCTGCTCTGAACTCTTCTACTCCAAGAACTCACATCTGGCGATGGCATCCTTGAGCTCCTTTTCGACCTCCCCCACCCGCGCCTCATGTCATCGGCGGGTGGTTCGCTCCTCTAAATTTTTGGCCGCTTTGTCCGCGGCCACCTTGCTCGCCTCCGCCTCCTTCTGGGCTTCGGCAAGGGCACTCTTGAGGGACTCGACCTCATCGGCGCCAACTGCGAGTATAGTTATAACATTTTTATTCAGTTCAAAACGACTAACACATATACAATTTTCAGATATACCATTGGAGATATATGATCAAACTCCTCAATGCACACATACCTTGCATCTCCTCAAACCACTTGTTGATCCGGATTACTTCTTCATCGGCGAGCCGCAGCTTCCGAGTGAATTGGGAAACTTCAGCGGCCTGGGCGCTCGCCGCCAGCAAGGAAGCTGGTTGCACAATAGAGTAAAATGTCACCTAATCCGAACACTCTGTGATCCTCTGTCCAGCTTCGCTAAAGCCGGATAGAGTCTCAGGGGATACTATCTATACACGGGCATATTCCTTTATTAAAATTGGTTAGAAAATTACATTGCATACCTCAAAGCCTGTTAATAGGCTGGTAAAGGCTTCATTCAGCCCGCTTTTGGCAGACTGAATCTTCTCAACCACCATACCCATCAGGGTATGGTGCTCCTCCACGGCGGAAGCATGACGAAGTGCTTCCGCCAAAGTATCTGGTGCTTCCGGATTGATGGAGGTCGCCGGTGGAGTCGACGCTCCCCCCTCCTTCAAAGGGGGTCGCTCGCCCGATTCCGGAACCGTACGGGTCTCTGATATAGTGTTCGGCTGGGGGCCGGATTGGTCATGGCCCCCGTCCCCATGGAGGTTGGTCCCCCATGTCTTTGCCAACCGAGGTGTTGCCCTCTGGCGCCGTCTTGACGGCCTTCCGCACCTCTCCACGCCCTAGAGAGGCTCTTCGGGACAAGACTTCAGTGTCGTCCAGAGCGGTTAGCGAAGAGGCCCACAGAGGCGTCTCGTTCTCCACCATCCCCGGCTCTAGCGAGTTCCTTGGAGACGATAGTTGGGGGAGATCGCGGGCCGAAGTGAAACACACAATATAGTGTATTAAAACCTACAATCATAAAAGCTGATATATGTACGACATCCTAGGATACTTACGAGTCGGCCAGGGGCTTCGACCTGAGGCGCCGCTCGGGGATGACTTCGGCATCCGAATCCGAGTCATCCGAGAGAGATATCTTCCCCCTCTTGGACGTCTCTGCCTCTGGGTCTTCGGAGGCCGCTCTCTTCTTCTTCCTCTCCTTAAGGGGAGAATCGCTTTCTCCCTCCTCCTCCTCCTTTTTGTCTTCATCTCCCTCGTGGGAGGAGAGGGCTTAGGAATCCCCGGACACAGCGTCCGAGGCACCTTTACAGCGGGGGCCGCTTTTGGCCTCCTTACCCTTCTTCTTGGCTTTCTTCTCTGGCGCCTGGTACGGCGACGGGACCATCATCCTGGTCAGCAGAGGGTCAGTTGGGTTTTCGGGCAGTGGAGCCAGACACTTGATCCGCTCCGCCTTCTACGTCCAGCCATGATTAAAGGATGAAAGTCTCAATATGCCCCTATGATTTCTGAACTAAGTTATGTTCGAGAACTAAAAAACTTACCAGGGAGGATGGGTGTGCACAGTCGAGCCTGATGTCGTCAGTCGTCTCCGACCACGATGTAACAGCCTGGATTTTGGCCCTTTTCTTTTTCTTTGGTTTTATTTGATTTTTGCTCTGTTTTTCTTTTTGGAGTGGTTCAGTGGCTTTGTCACCTGGGAAATCATCCTCTTTTCTCCTCCCAAGTGGCTCATCATTCTCAAAACCTTGCCAAGATCATGTCACTTCACTCCTTGACCAAACCATAAAATCTTTTTCTAGGGAAAGTTCCTTTTTCATTAAAGGAATAACCCTATCTACCATAGGTTGTGAAGCAACCTATATTTCTGTCCATCCAAAAATTTCCAAATAATTCTCATAATTCCTTTGGGTAATATATAGCTTAAATATGCCCAAACATTGCCTTGGCTAGTTCAAAAATAATTCCCCAATATTCCTTTTTCTATTCTACCCTGAATGGCACTTTGTGAAGGAAGTGTCATTTATATTTTCACTAGTGGCTCCCAACCTTTTTGGTCATGTTTATATGTCCAAATAATTGCCCCATGCACAAGTTCAAATTTATTTGCCTTGCCAATCTTCCTCAGTGAATTTTCAAACTTTCTGTTAGACAGAAGGCTTTGCGAAGGAAGTACTAGCTAGGAGTACCCAAATGAGTTGAACTTTTGCACACGCCTTAATGTGCTCATATTAAACCCCTTCACCCATTTGTAGCCCTATCCAGTCATCTATGTGAGCACAGGAGCAAATCTTTGTTTCTGGCAATATTTTCAGGTTGTGACGCAAGTGTATTTTATATTGCTTAAAAAATCCTAAAAAATTACCAGATCATTATTCTACCCATAAAACATCTCTCCACCCAATTTGGCATCATTTCATTGAGCCATTTGATCTCCAATATTATTCCAAGTTTCTGGTCAGCAGAGATGTTTGTGAAGCAAGTGCCATTTTGGCCTGTCCATTTGGCATGAGCTTTTTACACCATCTTAATATGACTAAATGATAAAGCCTTGCCCAATTTGAGCTCAAGTAGACACTCCATGTGAGTGCACCTTCCTAATCTTCATTTCTAGACCAAGTATGCAGTTGTGAAGCAACTGCAGTAAATCTTGATCCTCTTACCCTCAAAACCTCCCGGATCATAGTCCCTCCATAGCTAAACACTCCACACATCTTATTAGGCCTCAAGCAGTTTCCTATTGATCACCAGTGCATGGCTAAGTTTACTACAGTAAACTTCAGCAGTTGATAACCTTTTAACTGTAGCCGTTTTTCACCCATTTACCACCTCATTTGAAACCACCCTACGAAGGACTACGCGGTAGACATGGTTTGACCTCAGTAAAATCTCCAGAGCGCCTATGCCAAGGTGACCACGAGTGCAGCATACCAAAACGGTGGTCTAGCCACCGCTGGCCTCGGCATCATCGCTCCAGCTGGATTTGGCTCGTCCCCGCATGTCCAGTAGCTCCACCTCGTCATCACCGTTTGCCTGGACTCCTCACCAACGCTCGCCGACGCTCTCCCATGGAAGCACTGTGGCCGATAGCGCATTAATGGTGCTCGGCTTCTTCCTCTGCCCCTCCCGCGTCGTCTACCCCTCCATGACCCCTGTGCCTCGTCCGCATCCTTCCTCGTCGTGATCCCGCGCCCTCCCGTGCTCGCTGGCCGTGCCAGAGCCTCGGCCGGATGCGCACGGCGGCACCCGAGCTCATCTCCTTCGCCCCGGCTATATATAGACATCCCCGTGGCCTCTCGAGCTCATCAGCCTCCCCTCCTCCCTCCACTAGCCCTCCCTGACCACTAGCTCGAGCTTCTGGAGCTCTCCTCGACCCCAATGGCCGCATTGCCTCTCGCCGGAGCCCGGCTAAATTCGTGGCAGCCAGCGCCCCTCCCTCCATTCTTCCACCCCCAGAGGCCTCCCCTCTACCCACCAAGCCTACCCCTCCCCTGAAATAGTCGCCGGAGTAGATGTGGTCGTCGTCTCTAAGATAGGTCGCCGCATCTGCAGTCCCCCGTCGTCCCGGCTTCCCCTCCTCTCCACCCCTCCCCGGCGGTCGTTTCACCCTTCAATGGGTCCACTGCGTCGCCCCGCACTCGCCGGAGTGCTCCGAGTCGCCGGAGACGGCCGGAGCAGCCTGCTCCATTGCTGGCCACCGGCCTCTGTCCTCTTCTATCGCAGCTTGGTGCCGTCGCCTCGATCCTCCCCGGCGTGTGTGCTGCCCCTGGTCGGGTGCGGCGCTCTGTGCTGATTCCGTCGGTGGCCGAATCCCGGCCGGAGGTGGCCGGAGCCGCCCGGGAGCCTCGCCGGAGCGCCTCTGCCTCGCCCCTCCCCTGCTCCCGTCGGGGAAGAAGAAGGAAAGCGGGAGGAGGGCGTTGACCTTCTGCGTGGACCCCGCGGGCCCCATGCGTCAGTGAACCAAGCCTCGGCCCCACCCCTGCCAAGTGGATAAGTGGCGGGCCCCACCCGGATGGGACCCGCACGACAACAACCGACCGTCCACGTGAAACACGCCTAATATGCTAACCCTATCCAAAAGGAACTCAAGGTCCCACCAAGGATAGACCAACATATTGAAATGCTTTTGCAAGGTGGATATCATAACATCAACATTACATAATAGTGAGGGATACATACAAGAGGCATACAATGCCACACGAATACAACATCATCTTACATAAGATCAACATCCGACTACGGATGAAACACAAACAGAAGCTCAAACAACATCCACCTCGCTAGCCAAAGCCGCCGACCGAACCTATCCCCGATCAAACAAGAAGCGTAAGAAGAACTCCAAAACAAGCAAACATCGCCTCACGCCGATCATCGATAACCTGTACTGCAATCTGTTGTTGTAGTAATCAGGAGCCACGAGGACTCAGAATCCCATTACCATGGGTATCAAGACTAGCAAAGCTTAAAGGGAAAGGAAGGGGAAAAGTGGTGAGGTTGCAGCAGCGACTAAGCATGATATGGTGGCTAACATACGCAAATGAGAGCGAGAAGAGAAGCAAAGGAACGGTCGTGAAACTAGCAATGATCAAGAAGTGATCCTGAACTCCTACTTACATCAAACATAACCCAGAGACCGTGTTCACTTCCCGGACTCCGCCGAAAAGCGACCATCACGGCTACACACACGGTTGATGCGTTTTAATTCGGATCTGGTGTCAAGTTATCTACAACCGGACATTAACAAATTCCCATCTGCCACATAACCGCGGGCACGGCTCTCGAAAGTTTATACCCGCAGGGTGTCCCAACTTAGCCCATGATAAGCTCGCGATCAACGAAGGATATACCTTCTCCCAGGAAGCCCCGATTAGTCTCAGAATCCCGGTTTACAAGACATTTCGACAATGGTAAAACAAGACCAGAAGACCGCCCGATGCGCCGACATCCCGATAGGAGCTGCACATATCTCGTTCTCAGGGCAACACCGGATGAACACTACATACAACTAAAACCAGACCTCAAGTTTCCCCGAGGTGGCGCTGCAAGTGGCTCTAGTTTGGACCAACACTTAGACAAGCATTGGCCCCGGGGGGCTGAATAAAGATGACCCTTGGGTTAATTACTCCCAAGGGAAAAGTAGGTGGTGGTGAGGCAAATGGTAAAACCAAGGTTGGGCCTTCTTTGGAGGAGTTTTATTCAAAGCTAACCGTCAGGGGGTCCCATAAATCACCCGACCGCGTTAGGAACGCAAAATCTGGGAACATAACACCGGTATGACGGAAACTAGGGCGGCAAGAGTGGAACAAAACACCAGCCATATGGCCGAGCCTTCCACCCTTTACCAAATATATAGGTGCATTAATAATATAAGAGATATTGTGATATCCCAACCAAAAATCCTGTCCACCATGGAGTAATCTTGAACTTCACCTGCAGCTAGCAACACTATAAGAGGGGCTGAGCAAAGCGGTAACATAGTCAAACAACGGTTTGCTATGAAGGGTGTCAAAGGTTAGAGGTTCATGGCAATTTGGGAGGCTTGAGGAGCAAAAGATAGGTAACGCAGCATAGCGATAGAACGAAGCAACTAGCATAGCAATGATAGTAATGAGATCCAAGGTGACGGTCATCTTGTCTGAAATCCCGCAAGGAAGAAGAACGAGTCCATGAAGAAGATGAAGCCACGAAGACGAACCAAGCGTAGATGAACGAATCCTCACGATCGCAACAAAACGGGAACTATCGAGAAGAAGCACACAACATGGTAAACACACCACACATAGACAAGACATGATGCACAACAAGCATGATGCATGAGAAAGCTAGATGAGTCTACTCATGGCAAGAGATGATGCAAACAAGAACAACACATCAAGGCAAGTTTAAATGAGGCCGGGAACAACATATAACAATTCCGGTAAGTCCTCATATGCAAATTTCGAAATTGGTCCAGAACTGAATAAACATTATGTTCAAGTTGTTAAACAGCAAGTTAAGATGCACCAAGATGATCTACACAAAATTCTAGTCAAGTTACATATAAAGTTTATTAGAGTCGGAGCTACGGCCTAGAAGATATGAGCAAAACAAGTCAAACATGGCATTGATGCAAAATGCACCCAAACATCAAGCAAACACCTCAAAACAAGGATGCAACATGATAATATGGAACTACATGCAAAATCAAGCAAGTTTCATATAGAGCACACTCAAAACGGAGCAACGGTTCAACACACACACTATACAAGTCATAGCAACAATCTGTCCATAACAGCAACTAGGCATCTTACAAGCATCAAAACAACATGCTACAGCACCCCAACATAAGAACAAAAGGCATGACCATGAAGTACAGGTAAAGCATAACAAAACATGAACACTGAGCTATCTCCAGAAATCACTAGAACATGCTCAAAAGGACATGGGAAGATTGCAAATAATAACAGTTTCAGACTTATCAGGAAATAACATCAGGTTGCAATGTTTAGAACTATCAAAAAACATGTTACAGGAACATATCATGGCAAACAAAGGCATGGCATGAATCTACTAAATGCATAGAACAAGAGTCCCTTACTGAAAATGAGCCAAAAAGGCATATAAAATATGATGGCACCCATATAAACATGGCTAGTTATATTACAGATTCATACATGGCAGTAACAACAATAAGTAGGCATGTTGGTGAGCTTAAACCACTCACTACAGGGCAATACATGGCATGGAAAGGCACCCAACAGTAAGAAGACATGTTTATGAAGCTAAGCATGGCAAGAGCAAGTTCATAGGGTGCATGGATCACTAGCAAACAATCATGGAAACATTGAACTTGATGTTAACAGGCTGATAGCAACATTTTCAAGCAACTTTGGAGCAAGATATGAAAAATCTACAGCAAGCTATAAATGCAACCAAGGGCATGAATGGATAGAGCATAACATATGTAACAAAACATCCTTAATGAACATCTCCCGAATAATGCACGAAATGACTTGTAGCAGCAGGTTAAAATAGCAACAAAATATAACAGAATCTGTCAGGAAAACAGCAACAGCAAGTACCCTACTTAACAAGCTCGATGCACTCGGCACACAACTCACAAAAATACATGGATAGCACCTATAGAAAGATGGCATTGCATAGATCAACATACATGTAGACATCAACCTCATAGGATGCACACATCAACCATGGCAAAAAAGACAAATGAGCAAGTTATAACAGTTTCAGCAGATTAACATCAACATGCACTCTTCCAACATCATTTAGGGCATCAAGATGAGCTCAAATGAAAATGATGCAATGGAACGAAATGAAGTACTCGTCGAGACGAACAATTTGACATATTACACGCACGAAACAGAGCTACGGATGCAGAGATGTGATGCGATGAACATGGCATGATTATGATGAAAGCTTAAGGACTTGGAGGGATTTTCGGGGTCAACCTCGTTGCACGGATTTCAAAGCGGCGCGGATCTCGCCGGATCCGCGAGGACGGCGGCCGGAGAGGGAGAAGAAGGGCCCGGAGAGGAGGGGGCCGACGAGGGCGGCGCTGATCCGCCTCTCCATGGCCGGATTCGCCGGAGCGGCGCGGAGGCGACGATGTCCGGCGGGAGGCGCTGGGGGCGGCTCCGGCTGGTGGGGCAGGCGCGCCGGTGGAGCGGGCGGCGGCGCGCGCGGAGCAGTTTCGGGCGGCGGTTTCGACGAGGCGCGCTGGCGAAGCGAGGGCGCTGGGCTCGGCGCGGACGGCGGAGGGACCGGGCGGCGAGGCGGGCGACTCGGCGACGGCGGGCGGAGGCGCGGAGCTGGCCAGCGGCGGCGGCGCGAGGGTTCGCAGGCGGCGGCGCTGCTGGCTCATGGGCCCCGGATGGGTTCCATGGCGCGCGCGCGCGTGGGATCTCGCGGGACGCGGACGTGTCCGTGGCGGCGGGAGGATAGGCTAGGTTTGGACCCGGATTTGGACGGGTGCACATATTTATAGGTAGAGGGAGCTAGGGACTCCAAATGAGGCGGGAGCCGCCACGCGATCGTGATCGAACGGCCGAGAGCATGGAGGGAGTTTGCTGGGTTTTGGGCCACCTTGAAGGGTGTTGGGCTGCACACAAAGGGGCGTTCATGTTACCCTTGTTAACTGCTGGAGTACCAAACGACCTCCAAATGACATGAAACTTGACAGCGGTTCACGGTGGTGTACCAAGGCCGCTTGGCAAACCTCGGGCCATTCAGAGAACGTTTAACACCCACTCACAACAAGAGACAAAAGGGGGACGCCAGAGGACATAGGAGTGCCGGATTGCAAAACGGACAACGGGGAAAATGCTCGGATGCATGAGACGAACACGAATGCGAAATGAGATGCACATGATGACATGATATGAAATGCAGATGATGACATGGCAAAGTGCAACACGCAAGTAAATGACATGGCAATGACGAATAACTGGAAGACACCTAGCGCATCGAATCCGGGGCGTTACAACACTCCTCCACTAACAAGAGATCTAGTCCCGAGATCTTAGGACCGAGACGGAAGGGAAAAAGGGATGAGATGATACAAGAACTCAAGAGAAGGAGCAAAGAATCGAGAACACCAGAGAAGAAGAGAGGAACGACGAGAATGACGAGAATCGAAAGCTCACGGAATCAAATAGACTAAGAAACCTCTCGTTCTAACCAGAGTGGTTAGAAAGAGAAAAGAAACGGATAAGACTGAAAGGATTTAGGCAGCACTCCGGCTGAACATGGAAAGAATAGAACACGAACTAGAGAGGATGGAACGACACTTGATGAGAGGAACAACACAAAACCTTCGGAAGAACTGAAAGACTTGAATGAAAATAACTTAGAAGGAAGGGGTGAACGGAGTTGTTGAGAAAATCAACAACGAACGAATAAGCTTGTCGTGGACTTATAGGTAACATCTCAAGATCATAAGGTGATTACCGGCCACAAATGGAAATGATTGGATAGCTTAGAAGGACGAAGAAATGCAAAACTCCGCTTCAAAAGAATACGGAGAATTAATTGCACTTCGAGATGCAAGAAAGAAAGCTTCCTGAGCTCCACCAAAAGAACCTTGATGAACACTTGAAGAATGAACTAAATCATGAAGAACGCCATGAAGAACTTCGGTAAAATAAAGGATGATGAGATAGAATGAAGGATGAAAGAATAAGATGAGCCTTGCGATGATTTAGATGAAGGTTCCGACGAGATGGCCGAGGAAAATTTGAACTTCGGAAAAGAAAAGATGAAAAGACTTGAAACTAGAATTTATTCATCAAGAACAAACTCCGAAGGAAGTGATTAATCCCCTTGAGTAAATAAGAATAAGATTTATTGTATGCTTATCCTTCATCAAATTAAATTGATGACAAGCAATGGATTTTGCATATTACTTATTCTTCTTGAAAAGGATTGAGAAGTGACATATCGCAACCTTGAGAAGGTCTTCATGAACCACCAGTAGGATTGAAACGAACGAATGGATTAATATGATAAACAAGGAAAATAATCTGAAAGAACCACCGTGAGAATTCGAAAATGACTGATGAAAGAGACTTAATCACCGGGAAGAATTAAAAGAACCAATAAGCTAGAGGGGATTTAGCTGCAAAAGAACGAAGAGATCGTGAACTGATTGAAGAATACTTGAACGAAGCACCGGAAGAATATTGAGACGAACGAAAGGGCACAGATCTAGAATAATTAGAGAACGAATCTGAAAACTTAGAATGAAGAAATCTTCCGAAAAGATGGCCTGCGGATGATCGAGAGAGAAAGCAACTCCTGAAATGCTCCGGATGGATGAAAAGAATTTGCATGACTTGAAACAATTTGATAGGATAACATCGAGCTAGCACCGCGAATCTCCGGGAGAACGGACAAGATTTAAGAGAAATACTCTTCTTCGGTCTTCAAATGACGACGGGAAACACCACCAAAATTACTGAGGTACTCCGGGAGAATGAAAAGCAAAGAGGTTGAGCCGACGATGAAATGATTTGAAAGAGATCTTGAAGAAGGCAAGTGACTGATGGGATCCATTCTTACGTCACACTTGAAAAGAAATAGGAATGGCTCCGGAATAATTAGAAGAGTCGGGTAAGATCCTGGGAAAAGACCTGTGTGTTAGGGCCCACTAAAAGAAAAACACCGTTGGAAAGGATTGTTGAAAAGATAGATGATGCACCGGAACAATTGAAATATTTGAATGAGGTGACAACCTCGGATTAATTCGAACACAGGCGAATCTCCTGAGATGTCTTGAGCACTCCGGAAGGATAAACTAGTGAGAGGCGAACGAGCAGGGAAAACACTTGATCCGAGGAAAAGAATATGATCAACCCGAAGAACTTGAATTGAGTCCACCGGAAAAAGAAAGGGATGAAGAATGACGAACGAGACGAGAATTCACCCGTTGAAATGATTGAGGGAAGATTGAAGAGACTCCGTACGAATGGAAATCGATGCTCGAAAAAGACTCAGTCTCCGTGAAGAAGAGGGTGGGAGGGCAGGAACACAAAGGCAACTTGGAAGGGGGAACCGACGAATATCTTGAAGAGAAAACACCGGTTGAAACCATTGAGGAAAGAAAGCAAAGGCTTCGCACGAGTAGGATGGATACTGACACGGACTCGCCCGAGAAGAAGAAGGTGGGCGGTGGGAAAACAAAGACAACTTTGACAGGAAACAACAACGACGTCGGAGGAAGAACTGAGGATTGAACTCCCAAAAGACAAAGGGGTTCGAGTCGACTTGACGGGAGATGCACCGGATGAAAAGAGCAGAGGAACAACGATCGGAAAACCAACTGCGTGAACCTAAAGAAAAATTTGAAGGGGAAGAGGAGTAAATCAAAACACCTACGTCAAGATTCCTTACCAGAGCGATTTAAGAGGCCGAGGAGTAAAAAGAATTCCTACTCCGATATAACTGGACTCAAAACAGTTTTCTTCTAGACTCAACAACGCCAAACTACACGATCAATCAAGGGGCCTTAGGGTCGGTCGAGGCTCGATACCAACTTGTCACGCCTAATATGTGACCCTATCCAAAAGGAACTCAAGGTCCCACCAAGGATAGACCAAGATATTGAAACGCTTTTGCAAGGTGGATATCATAACATCAACATTACATAATAGTGAGGATACATACAAGAGGCATACAATGCCACACTAATACAACATCATCTTACATAAGATCAACATCCCACTACGGATGAAACACAAACAGAAGCTCAAACAACATCCACCTCGCTAGCCAAGCTGCCGACCGAACCTATACCCCGATCAAGAAGAAGCGTAAGAAGAACTCCAAAACAAGCAAACATCGCCTCACGCCAGATCATCGCATAACATGTACCGCAATTGTTGTTGTAGTAATCAGGAGCCACGAGGACTCAGCAATCCCATTACCATGGGTATCAAGACTAGCAAAGCTTAAAGGGAAAGGAAGGGGTAAAGTGGTGAGGTTGAAGCAGCGACTAAGCATGATATGGTGGCTAACATACGCAAATGAGAGCGAGAAGAGAAGCAAAGGAACGGTCGTGAAACTAGCAATGATCAAGAAGTGATCCTGAACTCCTACTTATGTCAAACATAACCCAGAGACCGTGTTCACTTCCCGGACTCCGCCGAAAAGAGACCATCACGGCTACACACACGGTTGATGCGTTTTAATTCGAATCTGGTGTCAAGTTATCTACAACCGGACATTAACAAATTCCCATCTGCCACATAACCGCAGGCACGGCTCTCAAAAGTTTATACCCCGCAGGGTGTCCCAACTTAGCCCATGATAAGCTCGTGATCAACGAAGGATATACCTTCTCCCAGGAAGACCCGATCAGTCTCGGAATCCCGGTTTACAAGACATTTCGACAATGGTAAAACAAGACCAGCAAGACCGCCCGATGCGCCGACATCCTGATAGGAGCTGCACATATCTCGTTCTCAGGGCAACACCGAATGAACACTACGTACAACAAAAACCAGACCTCAAGTTTCCCCGAGGTGGCGCTGCAAGTGGCTCTAGTTTGGACCAACACTTAGACAAGCATTGGCCCGGGGGGGCTGAATAAAGATGACCCTTGGGTTAATTACTCCCAAGGGAAAAGTAGGTGGTGGTGAGGCAAATGGTAATACCAAGGTTGGGCCTTGCTGGAGGAGTTTTATTCAAAGTGAACTGTCAGGGGGGTCCCATAAATCACCCGACCGCATTAGGAACGCAAAATCCGGGAACATAACACCGGTATGACGGAAACTAGGGCGGCAAGAGTGGAACAAAACACCAGGCATAAGGCCGAGCCTTCCACCCTATACCAAATATATAGGTGCATTAATAATATAAGAGATATTGTGATATCCCAACCAAAAATCCTGTCCACCATGGAGTAATCTTGAACTTCACCTGCAGCTAGCAACGCTATAAGAGGGGCTGAGCAAAGCGGTAACATAGCCAAACAACGGTTTGCTAGGAAGGGTGTCAAAGGTTAGAGGTTCATGGCAATTTGGGAGGCTTGAGGAGCAAAAGATAGGTAACGCAGCATAGCGATAGAACGAAGCAACTAGCATAGCAATGATAGTAATGAGATCCAAGGTGACGGTCATCTTGCCTGAAATCCCGCAAGGAAGAAGAACGAGTCCATGAAGAAGATGAAGCCACGAAGACGAACCAAGCGTAGATGAACGAATCCTCACGATCGCAACAAAACGAGAACTATCGAGAAGAAGCACACAACATGGTAAACACACCACACATAGACAAGACATGATGCACAACAAGCATGATGCATGAGAAAGCTAGATGAGGCTACTCATGGCAAGAGATGATGCAAACAAGAACAACACATCAATGCAAGTTTAAATGAGGCCGGGAACAACATATAACAATTCCGGTAAGTCCTCATATGCAAATTTCGAAATTGGTCCAGAACTGAATAAACCTTATGTTCAAGTTGTTAAACAGAAAGTTAAGATGCACCAAGATGATCTACACAAAATTCTAGTCAAGTTACATATAAAGTTTATTAGATTCGGAGCTACGGCCTAGAAGATATGAGCAAAACAAGTCAAACATGGCATTGATGCAAAATGCACCCAAACATCAAGCAAACACCTCAAAACAAGGATGCAACATGATAATATGGAACTACATGCAAAATCAAGCAAGTTTCATATAGAGCACACTCAAAACGGAGCAACGGTTCAACACACACACACTAGTCATAGCAACAATCTGTCCATAACAGCAACTAGGCATCTTACAAGCATCAAAATAACATGCTACAGCACCCCAACATAAGAACAAAAGGCATGATCATGAAGTACAGGTAAAGCATAACAAAACATGAACACTGAGCTATCTCCAGAAATCACTAGAACATGCTCAAAAGGACATGGGAAGATTGCAAATAATAACAGTTTCAGACTTATTAGGAAATAACATCAGGTTGCAATGTTTAGAACTATCAAACAATATGTTACAGGAACATATCATGGCAAACAAAGGCATGGCATGAATCTACTAAATGCATAGAACAAGAGTCCCGTAATGAACATGAGCCAAAAAGGCATATAAAATATGATGGCACCCATGTAAACATGGCAAGTTATATTACAGATTCATACATGGCAGTAACAACAATAAGTAGGCATGTTGGTGAGCTTAAACCACTCACTACAGAGCAATACGTGGCATGGAAAGGCACCCAACAGTAAGAAGACATGTTTATGAAGCTAAGCATGGCAAGAGCAAGTTCATAGGGTGCATGGATCACTAGCAAACAATCATGGAAACATTGAACTTGATGTTAACAGGCTGACCGCAACATTTTCAAGCAACTTTGGAGCAAGATATGAACAATCTACAGCAAGCTATAAATGCAACCAAGGGCATGAATGGATAGAGCATAACATATGTAACAAAACATCCTTAATGAACATCTCCCGAATAATGCACGAAATGACTTGTAGCAGCAGGTTAACATAGCAACAAAATATAACAGAATCTGTCAGGAAAATAGCAACAGCAAGTACCCTACTTAACAAGCTCGATGCACTCAGCACACAACTCACAAAAATACATGGATAGCACCTATGGAAAGATGGCATTGCATAGATCAACATACATGTAGACATCAACCTCATAGGATGCACACATCAACCATGGCAAAAAAGACAAATGAGCAAGTTATAACAGCCAAAGAGATTAACATCAACATGCACTCTTCCAACAGCATTTAGGGCATCAAGATGAGCTCAAATGAAAATGATGCAATGGAATGAAATGAAGTACTCGTCGAGACAAACAATTTGACTTATTACACGCACGAAACGGAGCTACGGATGCAGAGATGTGATGCGATGAACATGGCATGATTATGATGAAAACTTAAGGACTTGGAGGGATTTTCGGGGTCAACCTCGTTGCACGGATTTCAAAGCGGTGTGGATCTCGCCGGATCCGCGAGGACGGCGGCCGGAGAGGGAGAAGAAGGGCCCGGAGAGGAGGGGGCCGACGAGGGCGGCGCCGGATCCGGCCTCTCCGCGGCCGGATCTGGCCGGAGCGGCGCGAGGCGACGATGTCCGGCGGGAGGCACGCTGGCGGCAGCTTCGGCGGGGGGGCAGGCGCGCCGGGCGGAGCGGGCGGCCGGTGCGGCGGAGCAGCTCGGGCGGCGGCTCGTGAGGCACGCGCGAAGCGAGGGCGCGGGCTCGGCGCGGACGGCGGAGGGACCGGCGGCGGAGGCGGGCGACTCCGGCGACGGCGGGCGGAGGCGCGGAGCGGGCCAGCGGCGGCGGTGCGGCCAGGCTCACGCGTGTTCGGATGGGCTCCATGAACGCCGCCGTGGGGATTCAAGGGACGCGGACGTGTCCGGTGGCGGCGCGGAGGTTAGGCTAGGGTTTGGACCCCGGATTTGGACGGGGTGCACATATTTATAGGTAGAGGGAGCTAGGAGACTCCAAATGAGGAGTGGTTTTCGGCCACGCGATCGTGATCGAACGGCCGAGAGCATGGAGGGGAGTTTGCTGGGTTTTGGGCCACCTTGAAAGGGGTGTTGGGCTGC
The DNA here is from genome assembly GCA_021437245.1 of Aegilops speltoides. Lineage (NCBI taxonomy): Eukaryota > Viridiplantae > Streptophyta > Magnoliopsida > Poales > Poaceae > Aegilops > Aegilops speltoides. The sequence goes on along the minus strand of CM038144.1, from coordinate 26,858,138 downwards.
ACACAATAGAGGCTTTTGCGGTTACCCGGTTAACCGTTGGAGTACCAAACGACCTCCAAATGACACGAAACTTGACAGGTGGTCTATCGGTGGTGTACCAAGGCCGCTTGGCAAACCTCGGGCCATTCCGAGAACGTTTAACACCCACTCACAACAAGAGACAAAAGGGGGACGCCAGAGGACATAGGAGTGCCGGATTGCAAAACGGACAACGGGGAAAATGCTCGGATGCATGAGACGAACACGAATGCGAAATGAGATGCACATGATGACATGATATGAAATGCAGATGATGACATGGCAAAGTGCAACACGCAAGTAAATGACATGGCAATGACGAATAACCGAAGACACTGGCGATCGAATCCGGGCGCACTCCACGCCACGCCGATAAGTGGAAACGATTGCTTTTTCGTTTTCAACTTCCGGAAACGTATTTCTAACTTTACGCCTCTGCCTTATCCACTCAAGGACCCGACTGTGAATCTTCTTTTTATAAAATAAGTCCCTGAACTTCAATCCTCCATAACTTTTCAATCGTAACTCCGTTTAAGGTGAAACCAACGCTCACTTCTTTGTTTCGTCGAGCCCTTTCTGTTGGTGTCACTTTCACTATGTTTTGGCATGCTGAAAATGACCATTTTGCCCCTGACCTTAATCAGCCCCCTCCGAGAGAGAAAGATTTCAGGTGATTCTTTCCATGAGCTTCTCGCACTTTCTTCTGGTGATTTCTTCTACCCCAGGCAAGCCACACCCTCCATTTGCATTATTGCAATGCAGTGACATGGTTTTATTCATTTTGAACTTGTTTAAAATATTGTTTTAGCAACATGACTCTATGCATGGCTTTTTGTCGAAGTATTATTTTGATCTTGTTGTGGCCATGCTGTTGTTTGGATTACTAGAGTTATGTTTTTAGTTGATGAGTACCATGTTGCCATTGGAGTATAAGTGGCTGGTATTATGATTATTTCTGTGATGATATCTGTGATTATGCTTGGAAGATTACCTTGGATATCATGCTTCCTTTGGATTATTAGTGGTTAGTGTGATGATTTGCATGATGCTAGTCGATGTTCTGTTGCTTGGAGTATTATTATCGGAGATGATGTTTACATGTGGATCTTGGTTGGATAGTTTGTTCTTGCATATTGGAGTAGTAATGTTATTGTTCATCATGATAGTAGTGTTATGCTATCCTCGGAGTACTTTGGTATGATGATATTATGCTTGGAGTATTTGTTGGATATTGCTATGACTTGGATTATAGTTTAATGGTTGACATCGGAGTATCAGTTATCATGGTTATAGTTTTGTGGATAAATTCCGTCAGTAAATTGGTTAGGTGCCGCCGAATCGAACTTTTCCAGTGCAACCACACTTGCCGTTATGGGACGGCCCTAATGTGGTCTATTGTCGTATAGTTGATGGATAGGTGGATATTTGGAGCAGTACAGATTGGCCAAGTATTGGTCGGTTTGTGATGGCCGTAAGGATCACGGGCCTTTTATTGGTCGGGTTGTGATCGCCGTAAGGATCACAGGCCATTTATTGGTCGGGTTGTGATCGCCGTAAGGATCACGGGCCATGTATTGGTCGGGTTGTGATCGCCGTAAGGATCACGGTTACAGTTTGGTTTTGATCTGCATAGCTCTTCTGCCTGGACTGGGCTACCTTGAGCCTATCGCGAATTAGCTTGACCTTCTCTTCAGACTCCTTGATCAAATCTGGTCCAAACAACTGACGGTATCCAACTTCACCCCAAAACAACGGTGTCCTGCACCTCCTTCCGTACAAAGCTTCGAAAGGGGCCATCTTCAAACTGGATTGATAACTGATGTTGTAAGAGAACTCTGCATATGGCAAATTGTCGTCCCAACTAGATCCATAATCTAGCGCACAAGCTCTCAGCATGTACTCTAGGATCTGATTGACTCTCACGGTTTGTCCATATGTCTGTGGATGAAAGGCGGTGCTGAACTCTAGCCTGGTACCCAAAGTTTTGTGCAACTGATTCCAGAACTTTGAGGTAAACTGGGTTCCTCTATCTGATACAATGGTCCTCGGAACTCCATGCAGACATACGATCCTGGTCATGTATATCTTTGCCAACTTAGCACTTGTGTAAGTGGTCTTCACTGGGATGAAATGAGCTACCTTTGCCAAACGATCGACTACAACCCATATTGAGTCATAGCCTGAACGAGTCCTGGGCAATCCCGTAATAAAATCCATGCCTAGCTTATCCCACTTCCATACGGGTATCGGCGATGGCTATAGCAATCCTGCTGGCTTCTGATGTTCTGCCTTCACTCTCTGACATACATCACAAATTACTACATACTCCACAATATCCTTCTTCATTCCGGTCCACCAGAAAGTGTCCTTCAAATCCAGATGCATCTTGGTATTTCCTGGGTGTATCGAATACGGTGAATCATGGGCCTCTTGCAGAATCAACTTCCTGATCTCCGGGTCGTTAGGCACATAAACGCGGTCCTCAAACCATAAGGTATCATGCTCATCCTCACGAAATCCCCTAGCATTTCCTTTGCTCATCTTCTCCTTTATCTCGTCAATCTCCTTGTCTGTCTTCTGAGCTTCTCTGATCTTATCCATCAAAGTAGACTAAATCTCCAATGCTGCTACATAGCCTCTCGGAACTATCTCCAAGCATAGCTCACGAAGATCCTCGGCTAGTTCCTTTGGTAACTCTCCGGTCATGAGTGTGTTGACATGGCTCTTGCGGCTCAACGCATCGGCTACTATGTTAGCCTTTCCGGGGTGATAATGCAATCTCATATCATAATCCTTAATGAGCTCCAACCATATCCTTTGCCTGAGATTCAACTCCTTCTGTGTGAAGATGTACTTCAAATTCTTGTGATCCGTGTACACCTCACAATGGTTTCCGATGAGAAAATGTCTCCATGTCTTCAACGCATGCACTACGGCTGCTAACTCCAAATCATGTGTGGCATAATTCAACTCATGGGGCTTAAGTTGTTGTGAGCCATACGAAATGACTCTTCCCTCCTGCATAAGCACTGCTCCAAGTCCTCGACGAGAAGCGTCGCAATATACTACATAATCCTTGCGCTGATCTGGCAGAATCAACACCGGTGATGTAACCAAACGTTTCTTCAGCTCCTAAAAACTGGCCTCACATTCCTCAGTCCATTTGAACTTGGTGTCCTTCTTCAACAACTCCGTCATGGGTTTTGCAATCTTCGAGAAATTCTCAATGAACCTCCGGTAGTATCCTGCAAGTCCAAGGAAACTTTGGATCTCTCCAACTGACGTGGGTGCTTCCCAATTTGTCACAAAGGACAACTTTGGTGGGGTCTACTGATATTCCTTCTCCGGATATAACATGTCTGAGGAATCCAACTTCCTTCAACCAAAACTCACACTTGCTGAACTTGGCATATAACTGATGTTCTCTGAGCTTCCCAAGTACCAAACGCAAATGCTCCTTATGCTCCTCTTCATTCTTCGAGTAGATCAAAATATCATCAATGAACACTACTATGAACTTATCCAGAAACTCCATAAATACCTTGTTCATCATGTTCATGAAATAGGCAGGTGCGTTAGTCAGACCAAATGACATAACGGTGTACTCATATAGCCCGTACCTGGTGGTAAAAGCTGTCTTAGGTATATCCTACTCTTGAATCTTCAGCTGGTGGTATCGTGATCGCAGATCGATCTTGGAAAATACCTTAGCTCCTTGCAAGTGGTCAAACAGATCATTGATCATCAGCAGTGGGTATTTGTTCTTGATTGTCACTTCATTCAATCCTCGATAATCAACAACCATCCTCAATGATCCATCCTTCTTCTCCACTAGAAGCACTGGTGATCCCCAAGGTGACGAACTTGGGCGAATATAGCCTTTATCCAGTAACTCCTTAATCTGCTTCTTAATTTCCTCGAAATCTTTTGCGGGCATCTTGTACAGTCTCTTAGATATTGGCCATGTGCCTGGCAAAAGCTCAATCAAAAACTCAATGTCTCTATCCGGTGGCATGCCTGGCAACTACTCTGGAAATACGTCAGGGAAATCCTTCACCACTGGTACTTCCTCATGTACAACTCCTGATAAGGAATTCACTTGAGTCCTCTTGGGCACATGCCGGGATACATACTTGATCCTCCTTCCTTCTGGGGTGGTAAGCAAAACCGACTTACTGGCGCATTCAATGTTCCCTCCATACTTCGATTACCAATCCATGCCTAATATCACATCCAGTCCTTGCGACTCCAATACTATTAGGTCTGAGGGGACCACATAGTTACCAATCCTTAATGGTAACCGGTCACACCATAAACTAGCCATATGCTCTGCTCCTGGCGAGGTTACTAACATGGGTGACCTAAGGGCTTGGGTTGGCAGTTTATACTTATCCACAAATCCCCTTGACATGTATGAATGCGATGCACCAGTATCAAAAAGAATGATTGCAGTAAATGACTTAACCAAAAACTTACCTATTACTGCATCTGGCTGGGCTTCAACCTCCTCCACGCTAACGTGGTTCACCTGTCCCCTGTTGAAAGGGTTAGGCTTCTTCCCAGAGCTTCCATTGTCATTTCCACTCTTAGCTTCAGGACATTCAGTGGCATAATGTCCAGTCTTCTGGCACTTGAAACAGGTAATGTGGCTTAGATCCCTCATGGCTGGTGTTGATGGGTTGGTACGGTTCTGTCCATTGCTTCCTCCATTCCCATTACCATTCTTGGGGCCACTATGGTTGTGTGAACTCCCTCCATTATAGTTGTGACCTCCATGGGTATACTGAAAAGGTCCTCCCGAGTTCGGGGTAAAAGGAGGCTTCTGCTAAGCTCCAGAATTGTACTTCCCTTCTCCATACTTCCTCTTGCGGCTGTCAATCTGCTGTTGCTTCCCTTCAATCATGAGAGCTCGGTCTACCAACTCCTGGTAGTTGTTGAAGGTTGCCACCATCAATCGCATGCTCAGCTCATCACTCATCCTTCCGAAACTTCTCCGCTTAGCTACATCCGTAGCAACGCTATCCGGGGCATAACGTGCTAGCTTACTAAAGTCATCCACATACCGCCAATCAGACGTCCTCCTTGGCGCAAGTTGTGAAACTCACGCTTCTTCATGGCCATAGCTCCTGCTGAAACATGGAAAGTATGGAAAGCCTGCTGAAACTGGTCCCATGTGACAGTGTCGATGGGGTAAGTGGCTGTGAAATTCTCCCACCATGATGCTGCAGGTCCATCAAGCTGGTGTGCGGCAAAACACACCTTCTCCGCATTTGTGCATCCTGCAGTGGTCAACTCCCTTCCCATCTTCTGGAGCCAATCATCTGCAACTATCGGCTCGGTGCTACTGGAGAACACCGGCGGATTCAACCTGAAGAAACGGGCTAAGTGATCAACAGGTGGTGGTGGTGGTGGTTTGTTTTTGTTGTTGTTGTTGTTGTTGTTGTTGTTGTTGTTGTTCCCCTGATTCTGATTCTGGACTAGCATCTGCATCAATGCATTCTGCTGTTGGATCAACTAGGTGAGCTCCGATGGGAAAGCAAAGCCATTGTCACGTCTCGGAGGCATCTGAGGGTTTAGAAAAGATGATAATACAGAATAGAATGAGATCTATAGAGAAAACACTACCCATATGCACATGAGACAAACACAATCAATTCAAACAAGGGCATACAACGGTCTAGCTATCGTTACAAGAGTGCTTGGACTATACTATATACATGGGGGAATACTACTACTTTTATGGTGGTCGACTAGAAAAATTGATCGGTCGAAGACTCCATGATATCTGCTCCAGCTTCATCAACAAAGTCATCAACTCTATCGTCGGGGTCCGAATCGGTGTCGTCGGTGATGATGTAGTTCTTCGGGCAAGTGCAATCATCGTCTTCTCCTCCAGTCACGGGGAATCCCATAAATACTTTTAGCTTCTTCTTCATATCATCATTCTTCTCGATGGGTGTCGTCATTTCCTCCTCATATCCATCGCGTGTAGGCTTAAGTTCTTCCTCCAGCTCCGTGATCTTGGTCATTCCCTTTGAGGGAGTCCTGGACTAGGGGGTGTCCGGATAGCCGGACTATCAATATCCGCCAGACTCCAAGATTACGAAGATAGAAGATTGAAGACTCCGGCTCGTGTCCGGAAGGTACTTTCCTTGGCGTGGAAGGCAAGCTTGGCGATACGGATATGTAAATCTCCTACCATTGTAACCGACTCTGTGTAACCCTAGCCTCTCCGGTGTCTATATAAACCGGAGGGCCTTAGTCCGTAGGACAACATACATCTCAACAATCATACCATAGGCTAGCTTCTAGGGTTTAGCCTCCTTGATCTCGTGGTAGATCTACTCTTGTACTACCCATATCATCAATATTAATCAAGCAGACGAGGGTATTACCTCCATCGAGAGGGCTCGAACACAGGTAAAACATTGTGTCCTCGCCTCTGCTACCATCCGCCTTAGACGCGAGCTCGGGACCCCTACCCGAGATCCGCCGGTTTTGACACCGACATTGGTGCTTTCATTGAGAGTTCCTCCGTGCCGTCCCTGATAGGCTCGATGGCATCTTCAACCAACGACGCTGTCCTGGGTGAGGCTTTTCTCCCCGAACAGATCTTCATATTCGGCGGCTTTGCATCGCGGGCCAATTCTCTTGGCCATCCGGAGCAGATCGAAGCTACGCCTGGCCGTCAGTCAGATTTGAAGTTTAAACTTCACGGCCGATGACCGCGGAGACTTGATCTTCGACGGACTCGAGCCACAACCAGCGCCGCCGACCGGACGATGGGCATGATCTAGCTCGCCACGGACGGTGCTTTGGTGGCCCGACTCGGATCCGCTTTCGCCACTAGCCCGGAGCCGATTGCCCATATCGAGGCGGTGGATAGACGCCGCCCGGGCTTTACATCCACGGCGATGGAGCGAATACCAATCTGTCCCTCGCGAACTCGTGATCCCGAGGCGCCGACTCGCCGGACTCGGGCCTCCCGCGCCCTAACGACATCCGGATTGGGCGCGGTTATGTAATTCACCGCGCGGACATCTTCCAAAGACTCGCCTCTTGGCGATATCCTGAATTCCTCAAGCATCTCTCATTGTCGGGAGGATCTTGGCGGACTATGGCGGGACGGTTGGAGTTCTGGACGATGGAGAAATTCAGAGCCCACCCACCACCCACTTTGTAGCCACTGTCGAGGATCTAACCGACATGCTAGACTACGACTCCGACGACATCGACGCTATGGACGACGATGCCGGAGACGAACAAGAGCCAGCGCCTACAGGGCACTGGAAGGCCACCTCGTCATATGACGTATACATGGTGGATACCCCAAAGGAAGGGGATGGCGAAAAAGCAGCGGAGGAACATTCTCTAAAGAAACAGCCCAAACGCCGACGTCAGCGGCGCCGCTCTAAAGCCCGCCACAATAAGAATGGAGATTCCGGCACGGGAGACAATAACACTCCGGAGAGTGCCAAAGACGATCCCCTCCCGCAAGATCAGCGCAGGAGGACGCAGAAGCAAGCCCTCACCACAGGGCGGCAGACGAAGGGGTTGAGGATCATAACTATATGCCTCCCTCCGAAGACGAAGCAAGCCTCAACGATGATGAATTCGTCATACCCGAGGATCCCGTCGAACAAGAACGCTTCAAGCGCAGGCTCATAGCCATGGCAAATAGCCTAAAGAAAAGCAGCAACAGCCCAAGTCGATCAGATCTGGCTGGCCGATCGATGGATCGAGGTCCTCGCGTCAAGAGTATAAACTCAACGCCCTCAAAAGTTACCTAAGACGCAAGTTGCTCCCCGATTAGAGGAGGAAGCATACATACCTTCATCACCAACAAGACGATATGGCTGATCGACCACCTCGTGGTCGTGATGAGAGGCGCCCGTGCCCTCACCAAATACATACCCTCAGATCGCTTCTAAAGCGCGGGCCAAGAGGGAACGCTACCGGACTTGCGAGATATATTGAGGACAAAGCAAAACAATCCAGATCCATCTATGGATCACGGGCGCCCTACGACCCACAGACGAATACCGTCGCACGGACATAACGCCGCCGGGCCGAACATAGCGAGCAGCGCTCCCTCGAGCTACGCCGCGATATTGCTCAATACTGGGCGCCAGACACCCGTTATGCTTCACCGATGAAGTAATGGATCATCGATCCCCAAAGGGTTTAAACCAGAATATCGAATCTTACGATGGTACAACAGACCCGCGGTGTGGATTGAAGACTATCTTTCCACATCCGTATGGCCCATGGCGACGATCTTCATGCCATCAAATATCTCCCACTCAAGCTTAAAGGACCAGCTCGGCATCGGCTTAACAAACCGCCCGCAGAGTCGATTGGGTGTTGGGAAGACACGAGGCGCATTCCTTGATAACTTCAAAAGGCACGATATGTGCGACCACCGACGCCGATGACTTAAGCCACATCATTCAGCAGCAGACGAATCGCCGGATAATTCTCGACATGGTTCTTGACGAAGAAAACTAAATCGCCGACCGTCCGGATGCAGAGGCCCTTGCAGCCTTCAAACATAACATCCGGGACGAATGGCTAGCCCGCACAGGGGCAGGAAAAGCCAAATCCATGGCAGCCCTCACATCTCTAATGACCCGCTTTTGTGCGGGAGAGGACAACCGCTAGCCCGCAGCAACAATCTTCGTAAAAACACCGGCAGTCCGGATACTAAGGACAACGGCGGCGAGTCACGCCGAATCAAAACAAGCGCCGATTAACGGCGACGATAAGGAGGATACGGCGGTCAATGCCGGATTCCGAGGCTCTAAACCCGGTCGCGGAAGAAGCCGCTCAAAAGAACCACTCCGGTCCGTCCAACTGGACCGAATACTCACCACCTATGCGGATACATGGCACTTCGAAAAGCCAGCTACCCACACCAATAGAGATTGTTGGGTGTTCAGCAGGCCGCAAGTTAATTGCGAACACAATGACAAGGGGCTAAATAGCGACGACGAGGAGGAGACCCACCGCCGAACAATAGAGGATGAAGGTTTCCCCACAAGTGCGGACGGTGAATATGATCTACGCGACCCATATACCCAAGAGGGAGAGGAAGCGCGACCACGGACGCCTATGCGATGGAGCCGTCGCCCAAGTTCAACCCATGGTCCTCTTGTCCGATCACTTTCGATCGAAGAGACCACCCGACTAGCATATGCCATGGCGGATTTGCCGCATTGGTCTTAGACCCAATTGTCGATGGGTTTCACCTGACACGAGTCCTAATGGACGGCGGTAGCAGCCTGAACCTGTTTTATCAGGATACAGTGCGCAAAATGGGCATAGACCCATCAAGGATTAAACCTACAAAGACAACCTTTAAAGGCGTCATCCTGTGAGTGGAAGCCAAGCTATGACAGCTTAGTCACACCGAAGTGGTCTTCGGATCACCGGATAACTTCCGGTTAAGAGTTAATCTTCGACATAGTCCCGTTCGCGATGGCTATCATGCTCGCTTTCGGACGAACCGCGCTTGCAAAATTCAACGCGTACCGCATTATGCATACCTAAAGCTCAAAATGCCAGGCCCTCGTGGAGTCATCACGGTTAATGGAAATACGGAACGCCCTCCGAACGGAGGAACATACAACGACTCTCGCGCGGAGTACGGAGCAGCCTTCTCAGCATTCTCAAGTCCGCAATTAAAAGCCGGATACTGACAAAACGCAGCGCCGAGCAATGCCAACCAAGACCACTGGCGCGATCGAGCATCGCCAGAGTAATGCGGCCCCACCCTCGCCCGCAAGATGATCGAAGAATAACACTCCGCGTACATCATTACGCTTTGGAGATACCATGGGCACAGGGGAGGGGCTTGATCACAAGGGACAAAGAGTGCAGCTCGACCACACCAGGGGCTCATACGAGCGCCCCCCTTGGGCTTACTTTTTATCCTTTCTTCTTTTTATGTATACAAGACTCTGTTAATCAGAAGCCTTGTTCGACGGTGCACTTGCCGAACTCACGATGCAACAGTCAGGGACTAAAGAAGGCTGCGACGAACAATCAGGTGATCTCCATTACGAGCATTAAATTCGATTACATACACCAAGTCTGCAGCTTCTCCCTGGAGGGGGACGTGTTAATTTAGTCCAAATCCCTTGCTTACCGCACTATTTGTATTAGTCCGCTTTATTAGCCGACCTTCTTTCATAAATAACGCAGCACTTCCTTTTTGCAAGTACATTACATTTTTATTGCAATGGCGTTACCTTTTATACATGTTCATTATATGACATCTTGCACCCGTACACTTTGGTACGGCCGAACACGCTAGGGGCTTCTGTTCCTCGTATTATGCTGTAATTAAGTCCGAACACTTTCACAAGTGCGGCACCCCGAACTTATAGCATTATATGAATCAGCTCCGAATCATGTCTTGGGTCAATAGTTGGGTTTGCGGCCCCATGTTTTGGTACCTTACGTTCCGTTCCGTCGGCTAAGGTAGCATTGGGAGAACCACTGCGATTGCGCCCGGTTAGGCGGGTTAACGCAAAGGAGAAAGCTAAACCGACTCGCATGATAAGGCGAGAGACTGGTCGCTGTTCGAGAGGTTCTTCGGGTCCCTAAAGACTCATGCCGCTCGAGCGAAGTTCGGATGATGTCCGAGCGAAGGCGTGGATAGCGCCCGGATTCGGTCTTCGAATACCAAGGGCTTCACTAAATTTAAAATTATAGAATTCTATGGCTAAGTGAGAGTGTTCAAGCATTATAAGTCCGGTCGCCTTGTTCGTCGTGTTGAGCGCCTCCTAGATGGACCCAATAATGGGAACAAGAGTGCTCAAGTTTATCACCGAACACCCCAGCCCTTGTAGCTTGGGGGTCAAGCCAACGACTTGCCATCTCTCGATTTTACAAACGGCCGCATGAAGGTAATATTTTAAATTCAATAAGCGTTGCTCTTGGCGCATATAAACGAAGTTTTCAGCGCCAGATAAATACACAGCGAAGTTTACTCAAAATTACATCTCGGGAGCACTCATACGCAATATCGCAGCTCCCTTCAGACAACTTTATAATAACGCCCGCGGCGATGCTCCTTGCCGGCGGCGGCGGATCCGTGAGAAGCTTCCGCATCCGGTTTGCCCCATTGCACCTTTATGCGGGCAAGGGCCCGACGAAGCGCCTTCAATACAAAGTGAGCGCTGATCACCTCCACTGGGCACGATCCACCAGCCGCTGACTAGGCCAAAGTAGCTGGCAGGCATGGCCTATCCAGGCCATAGCGGACTATGAGGCCCTTCATGGCCTCCTCAACTACCTTAGGAGTTCGACCACTGCTTCATTTGGTCGCTTGGGGGCACGGATGGCCGGCCTCAAAGATATCGAGACCGAAGACCTTCTCCGCCGAGCTCCCTCCTCGCCATGATAGAAAGCGGCGCATCGACGCACTACGCGCAGATCCGCAAACATACGAGAGCTCGATTCGGGTAAGTATCCGTAATTTACATTAACGTGCTCGCTCGCATGAAAAAGGTCTTACCCGCCGCTATCTTCTTTATGTCCTCTACCTCTGAAGGGCCTTCGGGCCTCGGCCTTGGCGGACTTGGCACTTTTGAGAGCCGAGGCAAGCTCGGACTCGAAGTCTTGAGTCACGCCCAAACTCTCATGCTTTTCATGAGAGCACGGAGCTCTTGCCGAACTTCCGCCACCAGCGCCACTTGCTTTTCTCGCTCAGCCCGTTCGCGGCCGATTATGCTCGCCACGGACACGGCATCCTTCAGGGCTGCCACCTCGTTTGTGGCCCCTGCAATACACATATTATCCTTATTTATGTTTGCAACCAAAACCCTTTTCTGTAAGGTACTTATTTAAAGTGGTGTCATTCACCTTCTTTTTCCTTGAGCTGCCTCTTTGCATGGCCGAGCTCTTGCTCCGACCGCTCAAGGTCCTTCTTCAGCGTCTCGACCTCCGCCGTTAATGCAGCAGAGGTCAACAACGCAGCCTGCAAACCCATATTGACATATTTTTAGAAACCCTGCGTATATCTTGTTAAAGATCCTTAGTCCGGCTTTTCTTTCCGAACACCGAACTAAGCATCAGGGGCTACTGTCTATGCGGTATTACATTACATAATTTTAAACTTCTTACCTCAAAGCTCGTTAGAAAGGCTGTTGCAGTTTCGGTCAGCCCGCCCTTGGCAAGCTGGACCTTCTCAATCACCGCACTCATGAGAATGCGGTGTTCTTCCTCGATGGAAGTGCCTTTAAGCGCCTCTAGCAGGTTATCCGGCGCCTCCGGTTGGACGGAGGCCGCCGGCGTCGTGGTCCTGCCCTTCTTTCGAAGGGGCCGCTTGCGGACTCGAACCACTACGGGTTCCGAGGTAGAGTCCGCACAAAGTCCGGAGGTCGCCGACGGCGCCCCGAGCCTCCTCTGGCGGGTCCTCTGGATTCCGCCTCGTCGCCCTCGCCGACGTGGGGTAAAGGGTCGGGATGGAATTTACATCCGACGGCGCCAAAGACCCGCCATCGAAGTCGGGAAGATCGCCAACGGCCGGACTACAGGCAGAATGCGGCGTTAGAAGGACACTACATGGCATACAGTGTACGGCATATAAAAGATCTGAATACTTACGATCCTGCCGGACGCCTGGCCCTCGGAGCCCACTCTTCCTCGCCAACGTTGATGTTGGCGAAACTGTCCGGGGGGATAGTTCTCCCCCTCTTGGACCCTTTGGCCGCCCCGATTGGGGAGGCCTTCCTCTTCCTCTCTCCCTCCTCCTGAAGAGAGTACTCCTCCTCCTCTTCGTCTTCGGAGGAGGAGCCCTCGTCGTCAGATGCCTGATTGCGGGAACTCTTTTGAGTCCCCGTGGCCACCTTCTTGGCCTTCTTCTCCGGCACCACATACGGTGCCTGAACCAGCAGCCTTGCTAAATGGGCATCCACTGGTTTTTCTGGCGTGGGAGCCGGGCTGATGAGCAGCTCGGCCTTCTCCATCCATTCCTGTCAAAGGAAGAGGCAGATAAAAACCTCGCTAGAGTCAATCTAATTACTACAAGTGTCCCGTAATGGGGTCGAATCACTTACCTCGTCGGCCGGAGATCGCGAGCTGAATCATGTCTTTGGTCGCAGATGCGGGGCATCGGCGCTCTTAAACAAAGACCTCCAGCGCTTTCAGACGTTGTATCAAGAGCCCGCTCAACGTCTGGTGTTGTTCCGGATTAAACTCCCAGATTAAATGCCCGTTTGGCATGGGAGAATTCGCCGGAGGAGCATGACTGGACCACGCCGACGAGCCGGAGCCTATTGCTCACCGGCTTCTTGATGCAGGCTCAAGTCCCATCACCTCCACGGATCACCCCACCGCAAGCCCTTCTCTTTCCGTGAGGTGAGCTGCATGGGGATTCCAGATCTAAATTGGGGCCGCCGCCCATGTAGGCTCGCGGCTCGGTGATGTAGAACCACCCCGATCGCCACGCCTTGACGGAGTCCACGAAGGTCCCTTCGCCACGGACGTTGGGCGGCTTGCCCAAAGATGGCGCCCCGCATTCCGCTTATGCCCCTTCACAACCTTCGCTTGACGTTGAAGGTCTTGAGCCACAGCCGAAGTGGGGCGGATGCGAGAAAGGTTTCGCACACGCACGATAAACGCCGAGATGTTGAGGACGGTTGGCGCCAGATCGTGGAAATCCAGCCGTAGTAAAACATGAGCCCCGGACGAATGGATGGAGCGGAAAGCCCGGTCCGCGGAGGAAGTGGGGAAGGAAGACGACCTCTCATGAGGCCCAGGGTGGGGATGAGCTGCCTGCTGCCGGGCGGCCGCGCTGCGATGTCACCGGAAAGGTATCCGCGTCGTGCAGCTTGGTGATGTCCTCCTCCTTAGCGGTGGAGGCCATCCATTTGCCTCCCCCTCCGGACATATTCGGAGAAGGGTTGAGGTGAGATGCGCGAGCTTGGGCGTTGGAGCTTGAGTTCGCAGGGATGGATAAGCAAAGGAGGAAGAAGGCGTAGGTGAGAAGGTAAATCCTTATCCCTTATATATATAGGCGACAAAACTATGCGTCCCTCACCGCCCGGTAAAACTCGCTATCTCCCAAGCGCCACCATCAATGGCGCGGTTGGGTTACCCAAGCACGTATTGATGAGAATCCGGAATAAGGGGAACACGACCGCTCGACAGACGTGCCAAGGAAATCGCCGCTAAACGTGGCCGAGGTGGTACAATAATTCAAACAAGGGCTTGGTGCGGTGTGATGTCATGCCGCATAATACGCCGCAGATTGGATCGGTGTATATGTTTTATTCTCTACGATTGGAATGTGGAAATTATTTTGCAGAGCCGACACTATCCCGGTGTTCATTATCTTCTCCGGATTATTCAAGGGAGGAACCCGCCTTGCAATGCCGAACATTATGCACGCCGGACTTATCGTCATTGAAGACCGGTTCAGGCTACCGAGGAGTCTGGACTAGGGGTGTCCGGATAGCGGACTATCAATATCCGCGGACTCCAAGATTACGAAGATAGAAGATTGAAGACTCGGCTCGTGTCAGGAAGGTACTTTCCTTGGCGTGGAAGGCAAGCTTGGCGATACGGATATGTAGATCTCCTACCATTGTAACCGACCGACTGTAACCCTAGCCTCTCCGGTGTCTATATAAACCGGAGGGTCCGTAGGACAACATACATCTCAACAATCATACCATAGGCTAGCTTCTAGGGTTTAGCCTCCTTGATCTCGTGGTAGATCTACTCTTGTACTACCCATATCATCAATATTAATCAAGCAGACGAGGGTATTACCTCCATCGAGAGAGCCTGAACCTGGGTAAAAACATTGTGTCCCTCGTCTCCTGTTACCATCCGCCTAGACGCACAGTTCGGGACCCCCTACCCGAGATCCGCCGGTTTTGACACCGACACCCTTCTTTAGATCTATCATGCCTGCGCACATCTAGTTCTCCTGGCGACGAATGTGCTAGTTTAACTCCTGGATGAAAGTTGCAATTGATCTATCCTTCCTGGTGCTGATCATCTCCCATTGCTCATCTCGGCGCCCACAAATCCGGTAAATAGTATCCTTGAGATCCTTGTGGTAAACTTCTCCAATGTGTCCCATGGTGATGTGGGCTGCCATGCTCTTTCCTAGACTCCAGGTTGGTGCATCAAAGGAAAACTCTATGGGCTCAGTGACGGGCATGAACGTCCTTCCTAGAACTTGAACTTGAATCATCTAACGCTCCTCTTCTGGTAAAGTGGCGATGTAGGTTCCGGTGAAGCTTGGCACTCCGATGTTCAGGTACCTAGTGACTTCCTTCAAGTGGCATCCAAAGGGTGCATCTTCATCCAGCTTTCTTGACAAAACTTTGAATTCTAACGCTCCATGTTCCAGTCTTTCTCCGATACACCTTGATCTCGGGTATTGACAGCTTCCATAGTCTGTCAAGTTCCATAAGTGTAGCCTTCCTTGGTCATACCAAATTTGGAAATTCTTCATATTCTCCTAGTCTTCAACAGTTGTAGTTTCCATTATCATAATATATGGTAAAATCCTCTTCATTCCGAATGGTCTTAGTTGTCCGATATCTGGTCCTTCTTGGAGTGGTCTCATCAGTCGAATCTTCGAGGGGTCAAAAAGGGAAAGGGGTATGTTCTCACTAAAAGGGAATATTTGAATAAGCTCAGAAGAGAAGAGAGGTAAAAGATTCTTTTGAAAAGAGAGTTGTAGAGAAAAATCTTTCCTATGGCTTGCCGCTTAGGTCACGCCCTACAGTCAACATGTGCTCGATACCATCCTCAGAGCGACCCGACCGAATGGGTCAAGTCTCGTGCTTACGTGTCATCCTCGGATCGGTATGCTGACACACACAGTACTCGAGGATTTATAACAGAGGTAAATCACATGTATAAAGTAGCGTAAATACTATTACCTCAATCCAAATAGCGAAAGCAACAAGGTTGTGGATTCCCATCAACACCAACGGCAAAGTGGAGTATAGGAAATCGTAACCCTAACGTATCACTTACTCGTCGTAAGATCCTGCAACATGAGACCTTGCAGCCACAAGGGTCAGTACATTGAATGTACTGGCAAATTCACACCACGGAGCAATGATGAATAATAACTATCACTACATGCATATTTGGCTGGTGGAAAGCTCTATGGTTACAGTTTTGCGAAAAGCCAATTTTTTCCTACTACAAAGGAATCAGTTTTAATTTAACTATCATGGTGGTTGAAACATCATTCGAGAAGGTAACCCCAACTCAATGATCCCAATTAAAATAGTTAACATCCCAGCAAGATTAATTTAAGAGTGTTGAGATACATGCGAATACTCAAGTACTAGATACTCAGAATTGTCCATAACCGGGACACGGCTAACCATGATTAGATTGTACACTCTGAGAGGTTTATGACTTTTCCCAGAAGACTCGATCGCCTCCGCTGATTTCTCGTGACTACATGGTGTTTGAGAGACGGATGACCGAGACACGATCTTTCGAAGCATTAACTCTCTACTCAGGCAGACCATACCAAACCTACAAACCCACTACCGCCGATCCACCTCTTCAAGAGCTTCACGTAACTTACTCAACTATGCTAGAGCCCATAATAGCTTGCGGCCGCACACGGAAGTTTCTAGCATGAATAGACTCGATTCCTTTGAGCCCGGGTGGCGGTCCATAGCGTAATCACACACAGTAACCCAGGATTTCCAAAAATAAAACAGCAATCATTGGATACCCGGTGCCTCAATCCACCCAGATGTGTATTAAAGTTGCCACCTTAAGTAAACCATTAATTAACAATCTCACATCGTTATGGATATCACTCAAACCCAATCCACGTCTCACGAGCATAGCATGGCAATATAAGCATAACGTAGAAGTAACTCCCAAGGGTTTGATAGAAAACAGGGCAATAGGTTCTACCTCAGCAACTACTTCCCAACCCACAAATTAAAGGCATCCTAATCATGCAATGTTTTAGGAAGAAGCTAATGCATAAAAACTGGGTATGAAGGGATATGATCAAAGTGTGAACTTGCCTGCAATGTTGATGAAGATGATTCACACTCAAAACTCTTGATAGTTCTACTCGTCCCACTCTGGTCAATCTATCGTGAGCAAGCAATAGTAACCACACATAAGCAATCACTCAAAAGATCGGAAAGAACGAAGAGTACGATTCGGAAAACATCAAAACCAAGCGAATAACTCTTGCAACATAAAACAATTCCTAACAGTACCAAAATTATGTGAATTTGGCCTTATCAGAAAGTTTAGGTCAAGAGCTTCGATTTGCAAAAAGAATCAACTCAAACGGAGCTACGAAACTCAAGTTACGATCAAACGAAGTTCAAATACAAATCTGATCTAATTCAAATTTTAAACTTTCAAAAACATGTTTAAGTTGTTTACTGGATAGAGGAGATCATAACAAAAAAGTAGGCGTTGGTTTCGTTGGATTTGGACTAACGAGTAAAAAGTTGTGAGTGTTTGAAGATTAGGGACTAATCCGTAAAGAAACTAATTACATACGGGTCCCTGGCCGAAATTAACAGAAAAAGAAAAAGGCTAAAAAAGCGAACGTTCGCTGCCGAATGCTAACTAATGAAAACGTTCGCTAGATCTACCTAAATAGAGAACGATCATTACCTAAGCAAACTAAATAAAAAAACAGGTTTTTATTCAAAAACCGAATCTTAAACAAAAAACCGGATCGGGGTTCGGTTTCTACCGGTCCACGGCGGTTCGGTGAAGAAAACCCGACGGCGACGGTTAACTCCGGCGAGTCGCGTCTCCGGCGAGTGCGGCGACGACGGGATGGCGCGGTGGTGAGCCGCGGATGCGGCTCCGACGGCGGCGGCTTCGTCCTCGGAGGCGGGGCAAGGTGCGGGTGGCTCCGACGAGGGCGACGAGCGAGGGCGGCGCAAGCAGGCGGCAGCAGCGGCGGCGTCGGAGGCGGTGGTGAAGCAGCGGCGGCGGCAAGATCTGCGGCGGCGTGAGCGGCGGGCGGCGAGGAGAGGAACGGGCCCGGGGCGGCGCCCTTTATAAGAGGAGGCGAGGCGAGGGCTTGGCGTGCGCGAGGGGCAGGCGAGGAGACCGGGGCGGAGACGGCGTCGCCGGCGATGCATGCGGGCGGCGGACTCCGCTCGGGGTCGGGGGCGGCTGCGCGCGTGGGTGGGCTGGCTGGGCCTTGGCCTGGCTTCGGTGCTGGGTCGGCCCAGTCGGCGAAGGGAACCCCTTTTTTTAATAAAACATTTTCCAGAAAAAACAACAAAAATAAAATAAAGCAAAATAAAACTTTTTTAGGCATATAATATATCAAAATTTTCAGAAAACGATTTTCTACTGCATGAACATTAATCTAGCTTCAAATAAAATCTAGAAAAATTCAAATAACTCAAAGAGTGCTACTACCCTACTAAAATCCAATAAAAATCATTTTAAAAATACCAAAATGATGTCAAATTTATTTATCTCCAATTTTCTGATGTAGGGAATCATGTTACCCTATTTTCCATATATTTTATTTTTGGAGAAAAATAATTTGAATAAAACTCAAATAACTCCAAATTGAAAATAAATTCAAAAGAACTTTGAATTTAATTCTTTGAAACTCCCAACTCATATTCATATGTTTTGAAGAAGTCGTTTTATCTTCTCTCATGAAAATCATTGAGTTGCATGAAGTTTAGGAACTAGAAATAATTTCAAATGAAATTCAAATATTTTTCAACACCCCTTGTCATTTAATTAAATGGAAGAAGTCATGTCATCTTCTCTCCAGGGTTTTGTGTTTAAAAGAATTTGAATTCATGTAGATCAGAAAAGAAAATGAAAGTTTGGGAAAGTCCTTTTATTCCCTCTCATTTAACTTTCAAAAAGTTTCAAATTCACTCACTTTCAGTCAATCAATCAAAACTATCTATTTATTATAACATTCCAAAATTTAGAATTTTGGGATGTTATAGATTTATAACAGAGTAGAAATCACACACTTATTACATCGAATGTCTCAAAAGAGAACAATGAAAATCTACTGAGATATCATAGGATGGCAACACATCATTGGATAATAATATGAAGCATAAATCACCATGTTCAAGTAGAGGGTATAGCGGGTTGCGAAAGAGTAGACCGCTGAATATAGAAGGGGGTAAGGTGATGGAGATGTTGGTGAAGATGGCGGAGGTGTTGGTGTAGATCGCGGTGATGATGATGGCCCCGGCGGCGTTCCGGCGCCACCGGAAGTGAGGGGGGGAGATCCCCCCTTCTTCTTCTTCTTCTTTGACCTACTCCCTAGATGGGAGACGGGTTTACCCTATGGTCCATGGTCTCCATGGCGTGGGAGGGGCGAGAGCCCCTCCGAGATTGGATCTGTCTCTCTGTCTCTCTCTGTTTCTGTGCTCCCGGATTCTGCCCTTTCACTGTTTCTTATATATCCGGAGATCCGTAACTCCGATTGGATTGAAACCTTCGCCCAGATTTTTCTCCGAAAATTAGCTTTCTTGTGGCAAAAGAAGAGCATCAACCGCCTTACGGGGTGCCCACGAGGGTCAGGGGCGCGCCCACCCCCCTAGGGCACGCCCCCCCTGCCTCGTGGCCCCCTCGGGCACCGTCTCGCGTTGGTTCTTCTTCCCAAAAATCATAAATATTCCAAAAATATTCTTTGTCCACTTTTATCCCGTTTGGACTCCGTTTGATATGGGGTTTCTGCGAAACATAAAACATGCAACAAACAGGAACTGGCACTGGGCACTGGATCAATATGTTAGTCCCAAAAATAGTATAAAAAGTTGTCAAAACTATATGAAAAGTTGAATAATATTGGCATGGAACAATCAAAATTTATAGATACGACGGAGACGTATCAGCATCCCCAAGCTTAATTCCTGCTCGTCCTCGAGTAGGTAAATGATAAAAAAGATAATTTTTGATATGGAATGCTACCTAGCATAATCTTGATCATGTAATCTAATCATGGCATGAATATTAAGACACGAGTGATTCAAGGCAATAGTCTATCATTTGACATTAAAACAATAATAATTTGGGCATCCCAACAAGCAATCATGTCTTTTGAAATATCAATGCTAAAGAACGCTATCCCTACAAAATCATATAGTCTTGTATGCTCCCTTTTCTTAACACAAGATACCCCTCATGCTTATCCCGGTGTCAGCCAAGCAATTGGTTCATACTTTTTAATGCGCTTCAGCTTTTTCAACCCTCATGCAATACATGAGTGCAAGCCATGGATATATAGCACTTAGGTGGAATAGAATATGATGGTGGAGGTTTATGTGGAGAAGACAAAAAGGGATAAAGTCTCACATCAACGCGGCTAATCAACGGGGTATGGAGATGCCCATCAATTGATGTCAATGCGAGGAGTAGGGATTGCCATGCAACGGATGCACTAAGAGCTATAAGTGTATGAAAGCTCAAACTGAAAACTAAGTGGGTGTGCATCCAACTTGCTTGCTCATGAAGACATCGGGCATTTGAGGAAGCCCATCATTGGAATATACAAGCCAAGTTCTATAATGAAATTCCCACTAGTATATGAAAGTGATAACTCAAGAGACTCTCTATATGAAGAACATGGTGCTATTTGAAGCACAAGTGTGGTAAAAGGATAGTAACATTGCCCCTTCTCTCTTTTTCTCTCATTTTTTTATTTTCTCTTTTTTTTGGTGGGCTTATTTGGCCTCCTTTTTTATTTGGGCTTCTGTGGCCTCTTTTATTTTTCATAAAGTCCGGAGTCTCATCCCGACTTGTGCGGGAATCATAGTCTCCATCATCCTTCCTCACTGGGGCAATGTGTAGGATCGAAAGTATGTCTAGAGGGGGGGTGATTAGACTACTTGACGATATAAAAATTCAGCCTTTTGATAAAGACAAGTTTTTGGCAGATTCACGATAATGATCAAGTCAAGTATCACCCTACACATGCAATTCTAGAGTATAGGCAGCGGAAAGTAAATTGCACATGTAGTAAAGAGAGGTGGAGAAGAGCAAACGCAATTTGGAGACACGGAGATTTTTCTCGTGGTTCCGATAGGTGGTGCTATCGTCAATCCACGTTGATGGAGACTTCAACCCACGGAGGGTAACGGCTGCGAGAGTCCACGGAGGGCTCCACCCACGAAGGGTCCACGAAGAAGCAACCTTGTCTATGCCATCATGGCTCACGCCCACGGAGGGCTAGCCTTACTCGGGTAGATCTTCACGAAGTAGGCGATCTCCTTGCCCTTACAAACTTCTTGGTTCAACTCCACATCTCGACGGAGGCTCCCAAGCGACACCTAACCAATCTAGGAGGCACCACCTCCAAAAGGTAATAGATGGTGTTGATGATGATGAACTCCTTGCTCTTGTGCTTCAAATGATAATCTCCCCAACACTCAACTCTCCTCACCGATTTGGCTGTGGTGGAAGAAAGGATTGAGTGGAAAGCAACTTGGGAAGGCTAGAGATCAAGCTTCATATGGTGGGAGTGGAGCAACTTGATCTCAACACAAGGGTAGGTAGTTTTCTTCTCGTAAATGTAAGGTAGGAGTGGTAGTTCTTTCGATGGCTCTCTCCACGAATGAAGAGGGGTGGAGGGTATTTATAGCCTCCACACAAAATCCAACTGCTACACACATTTGACCAATCTCGGTCGGACCGAAGTTGACAACTCGGTGAGACCGAAAGTTCAAAACATGTGAACGTTGGGATTTTCGGTGGGACCGAAAATACAATCTCGGTGAGTCCGATTCTTCCAAAGACTAGAGCTTGCCAATCTCGGTGGGACCGACTTCATCATCTCGGTGACACCGATTTGATGATGTATGTTCTGAAGCTTGGCAACACAAGTTTCGTGAGACCGAGTTCGTAATCGGAAAATCCGAAATTTCTAGGGTTTGGCTATATGGTGAGGTGGTTCATCTCGGTGTGACTGAGTTTAGGAAATCGGTGGGACGAGATTACTTATGAGTGTATTATGGAAGTGAGAGTTGTTGATAGTTTAGGAGATATATCACTAAGCACTTTGAGCAACGGATCATTAACATAACCTCATCCCTTTTAATAGTATTGGCTTTCCTATGGACTCAATGTGATCTTGGATCACTAAACCAAAATGGAGTCTTGAGCTTTTGCCAATGCTTGCCTTAGCATTTTGAGGGGTCCACATCTTCACCATTGCCATACCCATATCATCGAACTTTCGAAATGATTCTCAAGAAACTATTAGTTCAATGATATATATGTTGTTATTAATTACCAAAACCACCCGGGGATTAGTTGCACTTTCAATCTCCCCCTTTTTGGTAATTGATGACAACATATAGATCATAGCTTCGACAAAGGATATAATCAATGAATAATATCGTCGCTTTGAGAAGTATGTGATAAGCAAGAGCTCCCCCTAAATTTGTGCATTATTTAAGATTTGCGCTTGAATGCAAATGCACAATCGATTAGGATCTGGGTCACTCTTCCATGTCACATACATCTTGGTGGAGCGCACAAAATGATAAGAAAGAATAGCATGCACCCAATCACCAAGACATGAGTAAATGGTCATACAAGATATGAATAGCATATGATAAGCATTAAGCACACATTAAGGCATAGTACGACCAAGCACTCATCAAAGTAGAGCAAACGAGTATCAAACACACGGAATGTCTCGAAAATCTCAAGTATCTCAAAAGACCGCAAATGAACGAAAGAGCAAAAGCGCAAAGACAAAGCACTCTCTCTCGAAGTCCTATGATCTATACAATTTCTCCCCTTTGGCAACAAGTTAGCAAAAGTTCAAAAGTATAGAGCTAAACGCCACCGGGACTCTGCTTTGGCGGCTCCTGTGCAGGTTGAGGTTGGAGTTGAGATGGCTGCATCTGCAAGACTTGGTGATGTCTGTTGATTTGGAGGAGTGGTCACCGAGCTGGAGCTGGAACCGATGGAGCTGTGGGAGGTGCCGATCTTTGTAGTCCCGTGTCTCCATCGAATAGCAAATGATCGGGTCTTGTGGGAACCGGAGCAGCTGTTCATAATCATCTGGACTAGGTCATCCTGCATCTCACGCATGAGCTCTTCCTTCTCCCTCTTTGCTTCCTCGATATCCGCCTCAAGCTTGTTGTGATTACTTGCACTTGATCCACTTCACATCCGAGCATGGATCTTGTCTTCAACAATCCTCTCAAGACTCTCCCGAGACTGCATAATCTTGCCAGCGTTGTTCAATCCTCTGGGTAGCTTCAAGGAGCTGCTCTCCAACACTCTTGGGTTTAGCTTTGTTGTTGCCGCTTCCTTCTTAGCTTTAGCTTTCTTGGCAGCTTCAATCTTGGCTTGACCTTCAACCGACGTTGGGTCCTCCTCATCCATCACAACTTCATTGTCCTCATGCTCAGCTGCAGTGGCAAGTGTGGTCTATCCAACAAGTATGTGCCCGTGCCAAACTTGGCATTGATAAGCATCTGAATGTGCGGGCAAATCCACATGACCTCTTCAGTCTGCTGCAGTCCTCTTGATAGTCTCAACTATCAAATCCATCACCTTGAAAGGTGCCTTCTCATCAAGTATATGCAGCATGTTGATAGAGTACCCTCGATCATGCGATGATCTCGCACTTGGGCATCAAGGTATGCCTCGAATAGTATTTGTGGTAGGTAGACCTGCCTCGAGATGATATCTCGAGCCGAGCTTCAGATTCCTACATCCTTAGTGGTACCTCGTTGTACATATTCTTCATAGATTCATGGTTCTTCTTGGGAATACCATAGACATCAACATCATCCTCTCTCTCAGACTTTGGAGCATTCAAAGAAGGCTGCCCATTCTTCAACAGTTGAAGAGAATCTTTGGCCTTCATCATCCATGTGATCTTTCCATCCGGATAGAAATGAGTCGTGGCATAGAATTGCATTATCATCTCATCATTCCAATCATCAACTTTTGACCAACAAAATCTGCAACACCACATGCGGTGAAGCTCTCATGCACATGTGGAAAGAAGTCTCTGTGCTTTTCATCACAATGTATGCCCAATCAACATATCTAGTATCCGCAACTATGGGCTTCTTGTCCATTAGCATGCCTCATAGAAGTCCTGCTGCTCTTTGGTGTGGAATCTTGGATCAACAGCAGTTCTTCTCCTCACAAAGATATGGATCAGCTTGTCTCCATAGCCCGAGACCTCTATCCTTTCTTTCCTTCATGTTCTCGGCTTGAGGATGAGCATCATTGTGAAGTGGCAATTTCGACGAAGTTTCAAAGAAGACAGTGCCTCATCATCCGACTCATTGGTGGCACATTATCTTTCTTCTTCTCTGTCTGGAATGTTCTGATAGTCTTCTTGGGCTTGGCAGCGAGCTTGGCTTGAGCTGCCTTTTTTGGAGCAGATGGCTTGGACTTAGAAGGGCTCCAGCCCGATGGCATCACCCATGAACATAGACTTCGAGGAGGAGGCTGGGTGCTTCCTCATCCTCATCTTCCTCATTGCATCATCATGCACAATCCTCTTCCTCTTGGAAGTTTTCTTCACCTTGCTTGAAGTTTCCTCTTCCATACTCAGCTTCTTGGCAACAAGTGGACTTCTTCACTTTTACGGTGCCTTTCTTGGTTTGTTGCCCTTGATGCTCTTTGGCAACAACTTTTCTCTTTGGCTTGGAGGAGACCTCTTCCTCAAGAATGAAATCGAATCTTCTTCATCGAATTCCTCTTCTTTTCGCCTCGGTGGCTGCAGGAGGCAAACCACTTGGTGTGCTCCTCTCACCATCATCTGAAAAGTCTTGGCCTCGGGACTAGTGCCCGCCTCGAATATCAGCAATTGGTGACTCGGACTGTTCGCTGTCACCGGCATCGATATGGCCGACAACCCGTGAATAGATTAGGTGTAGGCGAGTAGAAGAGTTATCACAAACCGCAGAAGA
This sequence comes from Aegilops speltoides, assembly GCA_021437245.1. Taxonomy (NCBI): domain Eukaryota; kingdom Viridiplantae; phylum Streptophyta; class Magnoliopsida; order Poales; family Poaceae; genus Aegilops; species Aegilops speltoides. Next base: position 26,833,209 of record CM038144.1, on the reverse strand, counting down.
TTTTGCAAAAAATGAGTTCAAATTTCAGTTTTAGGTTTTCACAGAATGCATTTCGGTCGGACCGAGTCTAAAATTCGTGAATCCAAGTGTTCAAACAGAAGGATTCACACCACTTTGGTGGGACGAAGTGGGTTTCGTCCCGCCGAGAACACTAGGGTTTCACTAAATCCTCATTTCGTCGCACCGATTTGCACAACTTCGGTTGGACCGAAGGTGCAAAGGCAATGGCCAGAGGCCAAATCGGTCATACCGAGAATGTAAAATCGGTCTCACCGAGATGTGTTCGCGGAAACCTAACCCTAAAACTTTTATCAATCTCGTTCTAACGAACTAATCTGTGTTAAGGAAGATCTCAAACGTGGCAAGATGCTAGGCAAACCAATCGTGCATAGAATCGGAGATGGGAGCACGAGTGGGATCAAACTCACCCTAACTTGGTGGAGTTCCTCACGGCGCAACGGCGCGGAGAGAATGTTCGCTGACGGCGACGGAGACCTGCGGCGAGGGCGCTGACGCATTTACGGAGTCGATCCCGAGACCACGGCGGCAGTAGCAAGGGGTGGGGGAGGCGCTTTGAAGTTGAAATCAACGCTGCCCTCGGAGTATATATATCCCTTTGTTGTCGGTGGGACCGAGTTGTAAAACTCGGTGGCACCGAGATGGACAATCGCAGGCGATTATACACTTCGTCACGAAAAGTACAACTTGGTTTCACCAAGGTGAAAACCTAGATCAATCCAAGTGCTTTCGGTTTGACCGAGTTTGAGTGGGTTGGTCGACCAAATCACTTAGAAGGTTTTGGAAGTTAGCCCTTGACGGATCGGTGGCTCGAGTGCTCCTCACTCGGAGGGTCCAAATTGACTTGTTCAAAGTTTGTGATATAAGCATGAATAGAATTTGAGACAAGAAAGCATAGATAGCTAGGGAGGTATTTAGGCATTCTTGTCCATCCATTTGGTCGAGAAAAATCAAAAGACCAAAACAACAAATGGATGTCCTCGAATGGATAAAATCATGCATCCAACATGCTCACACAATAAGATAGCAAATGAAATATGTGTCAAACATGCACAAACAAAACTCTAGCTACTATCACACAATTTGTCGATGACTAGGTCATCTTTATATGAGTATATTGACTTAGGAGTCAAATGAGAACATTTGATCATAGGTCATACTCATCGCTTAAGCACAAGTGGGGTTCCCACTTTTACATAAAGCATTGATGTGTTCACATCATTTGAAGATGCTTTAGCTCAATTCTTTAGAGCAAAGCTCCCCTAGATGTGAGAACCCTATTAAAGGGTCAAACTAACCTTGGGTTGTCGAGAAGACTTCATGTAGATGTTGAAGATGTGGATGCTCAATGTTGATGAAGATCATCAAGAGTTGGGAGCAATCCTTTGGATTCGGGCACTTTCAATACCTACATGGGTTAGTCCCACAAGGAACAAACAAGGATATCCATGGACATAGATTGAAGTTCACAATTTGATGATGTCCATGAAAGCAATGATTACCTTGTCCCTTGACTTACCAACAAGAGGGTTTGTGACTCCATGAACTAGTGCAAGATGTGGAAGTTGATTGCACAAGTCCTTGCCAAAATGAATGTGAGTGAAGTATGTTGGCGGAGTCACCCTCAAGAACTCTCTAGTTCTTCTTCTTCGGGATCCACATCATCTTGATGGGAATCCTTGGGGTTGTAGTTGAGCTTGACGAAGTAGAACTTGACGTTTCCTTGGGAACCCACTTGACCATGACTTTAGGTGCTTCAATAAATGCATCAATCTCCTCTTGAAGCTTGTCCTTGCCTTTTAGCTTGTGGTCTTGTGGTGGAAGGTCATCTTGAGCTTGTTCCACATTGGAAGAAGTAGGATCATACTTCTCCTTTTGAGAAACAAACTTTGGAGTGGGATATTGACCTTCTTCCCATTCAACACCCTCGGCGTTGAATTCTCGCTCAAAACCAATTCCTTGATTCTTCCGGTGCCTTCCTTGCTTGCGAACAATTTCCTCAAAGTTCTTGCTTCCGGCAAGGCTCTTGTAGACACCTTTCTCTATAATCCCTTTCAATAAACTATTTTCTTGCTCAAGTGTAACTTGGCTTGAAACATTGTTAGTGGAATCAAGAGAACTACTAGGAGCAACAATATTGGATTTAGCATGATTATTGTTACTACTAGATGAAGAATTTTTCCTATGCTTGTCATGCTTAGTTTTAATAGGTGGCAAGAAATTAGACAAGAGAAGTCGTTTGGCAAGATATGAAGAACTCTTCTTTCGAAGATCGTCATTGATTGCTTTTAGAAACTCATGTTCTTGCTCTAGATTGAGCTTCTCGAAGCGCAGCTTCTCATGAGATCTTAGGAGCTCTCTATGATCTTCTTGAGTTGTTTCATGAGCTAACTTAAGAGTGTTTAGTTCTTTAGTTAAACGATCAATCTCCTTCATAGCATTGTCATTCGACTCTTCTCGACTATAAAGACTACTAGCATGTTCATCATTACTAGGCTCACTAGATTTGTCATGTAAAAGCTCATCTTCACCAAGCAAGTCATCCTCATCACTATCAAAGTCAATAAATTCAGGGTGTGATACCTTGGGGCCTTTAGCCATGAAGCATCTTCCAATTCCCTCATTTGGTGAATCAAATAAGTCATAGGAGTTGGAGTTGGAGGACACGAGAGCAAGACCGGCAACACCTTCATCTTGACTGTAGTCGGAGTTGGAGTGATAGCTTCTTTCGGAGTGATTGTTGAGTCGGAGCCGAGACCCATTCACCTACATGATCTTGATGTTTTCTTCTTGTGTAGCTCCTTGATGACTTGTCTTTCCTCTCCAAATCCTTGCTTCTCCGAGAGGGTCTTCGTTCATAACGATCATCTCTACTCCTTCTCTCTTTCCGAGGTGACTCTTCTCTTGAGCTTCTTCTTCTTGGAGATTCTTCTCTTCTCTTGTGGGGAGCCGAGCACTCATTTGAGTAGTGTCCGGGTCTTCCACAATTGTAGCAGTTTTGATCATGACTAGAAGATCTCTTTTCATCATATGATCTAGACTTTGAGCTTCTTTCCTTGCTTCTACTCTTGTAGAATTTGTTGAAGTTCTTCACCATTAGGCTTATCTCTTCATTGGAAACTAGCTTGTCACTTGAGGTTGTGGGAGCATCACTTGTAGCTTTGTAAGCACCACTTGACTTGTTGTGAAGCTCTTCCTTATCTTTAAGTGTCATCTCATGAGCAACAATTCTTCCAATGACTTGGTTGGCTTGAGATTCTTGTAGTTTGGCATCATTTGGATCAAAGTGCACACGGTGTCATACTTTCCATCCAAAGCTCGAGAATCTTCTTGATGATGAATCGGTCGGTCATTTCTTCGCTTCCTAAGCCGGCAATCTCATTTGTGATGAGAGCAAGCCTAGAGTACATTTCAATGACTCCTTCACCTTCCTTCATCTTGAACTTGTCAAGTTAACCTTGAAGAACATCTAGCTTTGATTCCTTCACGGACTCGGTACCTTCGTGCATTTCGACCAAAGTATCCCAAATCTCTTTTGCATTCTCAAGACGGCTGATCTTGTTGAACTCCTCGGGACACAACGCATTGAAGAGAATGTCACAAGCTTGAGCATTGTTTTGCAACATCCGCAATTCATCCGCTGTAGCTTCACGATCCGGAACTTTTCCTTCCTAGAAGAATTCACCTTGCAAGCCAACACAAATAATGCCCCATGCGGCAGGGTTATGTCCAAGAATATGCATTTTCATTTTATGCTTCCAACTAGCAAAGTTTGAACCATCAAAGTAAGGACCTCTTTAAAATTACCCTCACTAGACGCCATACTCTCCTAGGTTGTGAAACCAAGCTTATGGAGTCCAATGCAATGGAGACCAATACAATGGAGACCAATGCTCTGATACCACTTGTAGGATCGAAAGTATGTCTAGAGGGGGGGTGATTAGACTTGACGATATAAAAATTCAGCCTTTCGATAAAGACAAGTTTTTGGCAGATTCACGATAATGATCAAGTCAAGTATCACCCTACACATGCAATTCTAGAGTATAGGCAGCGGAAAGTAAATTGCACATGTAGTAAAGAGAGGTGGAGAAGAGCAAACGCAATTTGGAGACACGGAGATTTTTCTCGTGGTTCCGATAGGTGGTGCTATCGTCAATCCACGTTGATGGAGACTTCAAACCACGGAGGGTAACGGCTGCAAGAGTCCACGGAGGGCTCCACCCACGAAGGGTCCACGAAGAAGCAACCTTGTCTATGCCATCATGGCTCACGCCCACGGAGGCTAGCCTTACTCGGGGTAGATCTTCACAAGTAGGCGATCTCCTTGCCCTTACAAACTTCTTGGTTCAACTCCACATCTCGACGGAGGCTCCCAAGCGACACCTAACCAATCTAGGAGGCACCACCTCCAAAAGGTAATAGATGGTGTTGATGATGATGAACTCCTTGCTCTTGTGCTTCAAATGATAATCTCCCCAACACTCAACTCTCCTCACTGATTTGGCTGTGGTGGAAGAAAGGATTGAGTGGAAAGCAACTTGGGAAGGCTAGAGATCAAGCTTCATATGGTGGGAGTGGAGCAACTTGATCTCAACACAAGGGTAGGTAGTTTTCTTCTCGAAATGTAAGGTAGGAGTGGTAGTTCTTTCGATGGCTCTCTCCACGAATGAAGAGGGGTGGAGGGTATTTATAGCCTCCACACAAAATCCAACCGTTACACACATTTGACCAATCTCGGTCAGACCGAAGTTGACAACTCGGTGAGACCGAAAGTTCAAAACATGTGAACGTTGGGATTTTCGGTGGGACCGAAAATACAATCTCGGTGAGTCCGATTCTTCCAAAGACTAGAGCTTGCCAATCTCGGTGGGACCGACTTCATCATCTCGGTGACACCGATTTGATGATGAAGGTTCTGAAGCTTGGCAACACAAGTTTCGTGAGACCGAGTTGAGAATCGAAAATCCGAAATTTCTAGGGTTTGGCTATATGGCTGAGGTGGTTCATCTCGGTGTGACTGAGTTTAGGAAATCGGTGGGACCGAGATTACTTATGAGTGTATTATGGAAGTGAGAGTTGCTGATAGTTTAGGAGATATATCACTAAGCACTTTGAGCAACCAGATCATTAACATAACCTCATCCCCTTTTAATAGTATTGGCTTTCCTATGGACTCAATGTGATCTTGGATCCTAAACCAAAAATGGAGTCTTGAGCTTTTGCCAATGCTTGCCTTAGCATTTTGAGGGGTCCACATCTTCAGTCATTGCCATACCCATATCACTGAACTTTCTGAAATGATTCTCAAGAAACTATTAGTTCAATGATATATATGTTGTTATTAATTACCAAAACCACCCGGGGATTCGTTGCACTTTCACAATGCTCTAATAATGATGATCATCACACTTTTATTTACTTACAACTCAATATTACAACTCGATATCTAGAACAAAGATATGACTCTATATGAATGCCTCCGGCGGTGTACCGGGATGTGCAATGATCTAACGTAGCAATGACATCAAAAAATGGAAAAGCCATGGAAACATCATGCTAGCTATCTTACGATCATGCAAAGCAATATGACAATGAATGCTCAAGTCATGTATATGATGATGATGGAAGTTGCATGGCAATATATCTCGGAATGGCTATGGAAATGCCATGATAGGTAGGTATGGTGGCTGTTTTGAGGAAGATATAAGGAGGCTTATGTGTGATAGAGCGTATCGTATCACGGGGTTTGGATGCACCGGCGAAGTTTGCACCAACTCTCAAGGTGAGAAAGGGCAATGCATGGTAGCGAAGAGGCTAGCAATGATGGAAGGGTGAGAGTGCGTATAATCCATGGACTCACATTAGTCATAAAGAACTCATATACTTATTGCAAAATTTTATTAGCCCTTGAAGCAAAGTACTACTACGCATGCCCCTAGGGGGGAGGTTGGTAGGAGTTAACCATCGCGCGCCCCTGACCTTCACGTAAAGATAAACAATCAAAATACAATGCGCGCCAATTTGGTTACATAGTTAGGAGACCATACGTGCATGCTTCTGGAATCACAAACCTTAACACCAATATCCTTACTAAACACAACCATCTACTAGAACCTCCCACATATTATCATCTCTATATCGCAAAACTATTGCAAGGAATCAAACATATCATATTTAGTGATCTACAAGTTTTATGTAGGATTTTATGACTAACCATGTGAATGACCAATTCCTGTCATCTCTCTAAATAGATATAAGTGAAGCAAGAGAGTTAATTTCTTTCTACAAAAGATATGCCCACGCTCTAACAAATATAAGTGAAGCAAAAGAGCATTCTACAAATGGCGGTTTTCTATGTGAAGAGAAACAGGCAATCCAAACTTCAAATGATATAAGTGAAGCACATGAAGCATTCTATAAAGCCATACTCAAAATATTTAAGCGAAGTGCAATGAGCATTCTATAAATCAACCAAGGACTATCTCATACCAGCATGGTGCATAAAATAAAAGTGAAAACTAAATGCAAAAGACCCTCCAAGACTTGCACATATCGCATGAACGAAACGAATCCGAAAACATACCGATACTTGTTGAAGAAAGAGGGGATTCCTTCCGGGGCATCCCCAAGCTTAGACGCTTGAGTCTCCTTGAATATTTACTTGGGGTGCCTTGGTCATCCCCAAGCTTGTACTCTTGCCTCTCTTTCTTTTCCTCATATCGAGACCTCCTCGATCAAACACTTCATCCACACAAAACTTCAACAGAAAACTCGGTAAGATCCGTTAGTATAATAAAGCAAATCACTACTGTAAGTACTGTTGCAAACCAATTCATATTTTGTTTTTGCATTGTGTCTACTGTAATATAACTTTTTTTCATGGCTTAATCCACTGATAGAAATTGATAGTTTCATCAAAACAAGCAAACTATGCATCAAAAACAGAATCTGTCTTAAACAGGACAGTCTGTAGTAATCTGAACATTCACCATACTTCTGGTACCCCAAAAATTCTACAAAAATTAGGAAAAAATAAAAAATTTGTACAGCAAGACATTGCAAAAAGTTTCAGAACCGTTTGATGTTCCAGTAAAAAATGTAAAATTTGCACTACAGCCAAAGTTTCTGTCCTGCACCGTACAAACCAACAAGCATTGTAAACATCCTAAAGGCAAACCTTAGCACATTATTTTTATAATACAATGGAATTGTACAAGGAGATAATTATTTTTGATGAAAATTTTCCGTAATTAAGATTCACAAAGTTTCCGTGAGCATGAACAAAGTTCAAGGAGCTCTCCCACTTCAACAATGCTTGTCTCTCTCACTTTCACTTTCCTTTTTGAAAAGTTTTGGGTTCCCCTCTTTATTTTTTGTTTTTAAACTATATAAAAGCACTCAACAGAAATAAATGACTCTCTAAAACTTTCGGGTTGTCTCCCTGGCAGCGCTTTCTTTAAAGCCATTAAGCTAGGCATAAAGTGCTCAAGTAATGAATCCACCCCGATCCCAAGGTATATCAAAGCCAATTTTAATTAACAATGATTTGTAATATAGTAGTGAGCACAAAGTAACATATATCATGCAACAATGAAGTCTAACTCTCTTCCTATGCATCGGCATGTCATAAAAGAACAATTCATGCACACCAAGTAAAGGCCAATGCATAGTATAAGCAGTTTCTTGCAATTTTATCATATTGGAAATATAGAGAGGTGGAGATATAGTTCCTCTCTCATAATAATTGCAAGTAGGAGCAGCAAGCACATGCATATTATATCTATCAAAATCATCATGTGCGATGGTAAAAGGCAACCCATCAATATAATCCTTAATAAGCACAAACTTCTCCGATATAGTGTAGTTTGGAGAATTCAAAAAGATAATAGGACTATCATGCATGGGTGTAATAGCAAAAATTTCATGTTTAACATAAGGAACTATAGCAATTTCATCTCCATAAGCATAATTCATATTGGCATCTTGGCCACAAGCATAGCAAGCATAATAAAAAAGGGGTATTTCAAGAGAATCAACGGGATCATAACAATCATCATAGCAATCATCCTTCGGTAAGCACGAAGGGAAATTAAACAATGTATGAGTTGAAGAGTTACTCTCATTAGAAGGTGGGCACGGGTGATCAATCCGCTCTTCCTCCTTTTGTTCTTCACTCTCCTCCTCATCTTTTTCATCCAATGAGCTCACGGTTTCATCAATTCCTTCTTCCATAGACTCCTGCAAAATATTAGTCTCTTCTTGGACAACGGAGACTTCCTCAATAAATGCATCAATATCGGAATTGAATTCATAATTCTCATAGCAATATTTAAGTATAGCAAAATTTTTAGATCTGTAAACAGCATCATCAAGATTTTCACACGTTTTAAACAAAGATTCAATTTCATAAGCACCCATAAAAGCAACGAATTCTTCTATTTGTTCCACATCATAGTAATTATATATACCATTAGCATAAGAAGCCAAGGTTTTATTATCATTAAATTTGCATGAAAAGGAAAGGTATGGAGCCTCCATCCTAGAGCAACAAGTATAATCATATCTCAAGCATAGTTCCCGAGCATACCAATGCAACATATGAATTTGATCCCATAATAATTTCCCTTTTTGCGTCAAGCAATAATCCCTAAAGTATTCACGTTGATCCAACGTGTCTCCCATAACATGATTGAATGGGGTTTCTCAGGATAATCAAAGTAGTACATAATATTTTTCACATAACCAGCATCCAGGGTTTTAGGAGGTTCCCCATCTCCATGAGTAGCAAGTACACCTGATTTTTTGGTATTTCGTGTTCCATATCCATAACTAAAGATAGAGAACAACTTAGAACAACAAATAAAATCTACTTAGTGATAAAGCAAACAAGCACACACGAGAATATTCACCCCATGCTATGACTCCCCGGCAACGGCGCCAGAAAAAGGTCTTGATAACCCACAAGTATAGGGGATCAATTGTAGCCTCTTTCGATAAGTAAGAGTGTCGAACCCAACGAGGAGCTAAAGGTAGAACAAATATTCCCACAAGTTCTATCGACCACCGATACAACTCTACGCATGCTTAACATTCGCTTTACCTAAAACAAGTATGAAACTAGAAGTACTTTGTAGGTGTTGTTGGATAGATTTGCAAGATAATAAAGAGCGCATAAATAAAAAGTAGGGGTTGTTTAGATAAAGAAGCAATAAAGTTAGTACAGCGAGTGTGGAAAAGTGGTGGTAGGAGTTGTGAAATTGTCCCTAAGCAATTGACTACTTTACTAGACCGATAGCAAGTTTTATGTGGGAGAGGCATAAGCTAACATACTTTCTCTTCTTGGATCATATGCACTTATGATTGGAACTCTAACAAGCATTCACAACTAATAAAGATCATTAAGGTAAAACCCAACCATAGCATTAAAGTATCAAGTCCCCTTTATCCCATACGCCACAACCCCCTTACTCGGGTTTATGCTTCGGTCACTCAAGCAACCCACTATAAGCGAATCATGAACGTATTGCAACACCCTACAGCGGGAATCCCTCACGCTTGCGCGACACGGAGAGCACCACAGGCAGCAACATAACCACAAGCAAATTAAACCAATCATAGCAATTCACCAATTACCAATAGGACAATGAAAATCCACTCAGACATCATAGGATGGCAACACATCATTGGCTAATAATATGAAACATAAAGCACCATGTTCAAGTAGAGGGTAGAGTGGGTTGCGAAAGAGTGGACCACTGAATATAGAAGGGGGTAAGGTGATGGAGATGTTGGTGAAGATGGCGGAGGTGTTGGTGTAGATCGCGGTGATGATGATGGCCCCGACGGCGTTCCAGCGCCACCGGAAGCGAGGGGGAGAGAGCCCCCCTTCTTCTTCTTCTTCCTTGACCTTCTCCCTAGATGAGAATGGTTTCCCCTCTGGTCCATGGTCTCCATGGCGTGGGAGGGGCGAGAGCCCCTCCGAGATTGGATTTGTCTCTCTGTCTCTCTCTGTTTATGCGCTCCCAGATTCTGCCCTTTCACCGTTTCTTATATATCCGGAGATCCGTAACTCCGATTGGATTGAAACCTTCGCCCAGATTTTTCTCCGAAAACTAGCTTTCTTGCGGAAAAAGAAGAGCATCAACCGCCTTACGGGGTGCCCACGAGGGTCAGGGGCGCGCCCCCTGCCTCGTGCCCCCCTCGGGCACCGTCTCGCGCTGGTTCTTCTTCCCAAAAATCATAAATATTCCAAAAATATTCTCCGTTCGTTTTTATCCCGTTTGGACTCCGTTTGATATGGGGTTTCTGCGAAACATAAAACATGCAACAAACAGGAACTGGCACTGGGCACTGGATCAATATGGAACAATCAAAAATTATAGATACGACGGAGACGTATCACCCACCTGTGCAGGCATGCATCACCACTCTCCCAGTAGTCCACCACGCAACACCGCCTTCCGTCGCCGTCACGCCCTGCCCAACGCCGCGCAAACGCCAGAGGAGGTTGTCCTGCACCAGCACTACCCGCACGAAGGGTGATAGGGCCCACCGCCGCCGGCGAGGGGAGGAGATCGAGGAGGGAGGGAGCTGGCGGCGGCTGGTCGAGGGTCCTCCGCCAAGGCGCGCCGCAGAGAGCGGGTCGGGCGAGGATTTTTTTTTTCTTAGTTCGTCCTTTTTACTCTACATATAAGAATTGTCTGAAGTCATACTGACCATATTTATATGAAAAAATATCAACATCTATCATGCTAAAGCTATATAATATGAAAATTTAAGTCATGATGCATCTACTGATATTGATTTCACATTATGAATGTTGGTTTTTTTCTATAAAGTTGGTCAAATTTTACTTGGCTTGATATTGATTTCACATTATGAATATTTGTAAAAAAAAAAATCTATAAAGTTGGTCAAACTTTACGAGGCTCGACTTCAGACAAATCTTATATGTGAACTAAAAAGGACCGAAGGGAGTACAAAAGAACGAACCAACATACCTAGTGACAAGAGCATGCTTGAAAACGCTCGCTGCCAAGATAAGCCTAAGCGCCAGACAATAATCCACAAGAACGAGAGCCGAAGCGCCAGACAACAATCCACAAGAACGAGAGACGTTGATCCGCGGGATCCTCGGTGTAGATTGCATCGGCTACGACGGCCACATCAAGACAGGGGAATGAACCGTAGGACATTTATTCGATACGACGCTGCCTCCACCGTCGAGACTTTGCCACCAAAGACACAAACAATGCATAGATGGAAAAACGAACAAGACTCCGAGTCTCCGAGCATCTTCACACAAACATTCGCGCAAGGATGACCACGAAAACCAAACCATCGCCTCCTCACAAGCACATCACTCCGCATGAAAAACTCTTTTGGTAACTTCAGGTCTACACGGAAGATCATAACATGGCCCAATCACAAGCAGAGTGCACGGAGAGAGCATCACATCCAGAGCCAAAACGGCCGGGTTTTTCCTTATACAGATCACGATACGGTACGCTCCTACATGAATGCTACAACAACAACATAGCTTATGCCTGATTGGTCTGAGGTGTGCCTCTAAAAGAATCGGGTATACAGGTCGATCACCGAGGCGACAGGTTTTACCTCATCGACTCAGCTGCTCGGCCGGGGCATTGCGTTCGGCGGTCTTACTGCAGGGGCGCCATATCCGGGCGGTAATCTGTTCCCAGCTGCACCCTGCTGGTTCGGCCTGGATGGCAGTGCGCCCATGCGAGCTGCGATTATTGCGTTCCGCTCCATCAGAAGCTTCTTTCTGGTCTTTTCTGTGTATTCTCTTGTGCGCAGGGCCACATGCTCGACATCTGCAAATAATGACATCTTCGCCTCCGTCTTCTGCAGCTGTATGAATGAAAATATATATAATTTGCAGTCTTTACAGGCACAGAACACTAAGTATATAATTTGCAGCTATTACTGACACAGAACACACGAGGGATCATTTGGAGAGCAAAGCATCGACTATACCAGTTTCTCGACCACCAGTGCAGCTAGCCGCCGAATTTGATCTTCTTCCTGCTCCGCAAGGAGCTTAGCCTTCGCAGCAGCTGCCGAAACAGCAGTCGCTGCGGCTCGTTTTAGCCTGGTTAAGGAATCATTATGCTCGGCGGTCACTCTTGAGACCATCTCTCCATCGGCAGGTACGCTTTCAGCACTTTTAGGTTCTGCAAGACAGGGATACCACAGGGGAGGAGATCAGCTGATGAAAAAATGAACCACCAAGAGGGTTGACCTATGAAGCTAAACCTGTTTTCTAAATTCTGCCCCTCTAATGACTGCCTTTCTCTAATTCATACAACTCTGTTTACTTCATCGTGGTCAGATATCACAAAGCTGTCATCGGGCCATCCTTACAGGAGAAAGCTGGTATATATTCTCTCCAATATTTTGGGGATACAGATGTCAGAGAATGATTATGTCTGGGAACTAAAAGATCAAGAAGGGAAACGAGAAATTAGAAATAAATGCACTCATCATCCAACTGAAGAATGAAAAGGAAAACAAAACTAACTACACGTATGTTTAACTAATTAAGTTGTTAAAGCGCACAAATAGAACGGTTCAAGCAACTAAAGTATTTAGAATTCTCCTTCTCACTTCCACATCCATATTTTGCTACAAGTTGATCTCTTATGGCAGCACAGGAAAAGCAAACCACATATTCCATGGCTACAATACTATGTTTGTAAGCAGATCTAAAATTCTGGATTTAGCAGGTCCTGCTCAGAAACAGCTCAATCTGATGGTGTGTTAAGAAATTATGATGAATATATGGGAATGTGAATAATCGTACCCAGCATGACCAGACAAGCATAACTGCTTGCATGTGCAGTTGACGCAAGTCAATGTTGCAACGAAGTCTTCTGGACTAGTGAATAATTATAAGGATTAATTACTCAGAATGCGCTAATTGAACTTTGCATGCTTACTCTTCTCTTGTTTCATTAGAGATAGTTTCAGACTTTACGTGTAAGCTAAATGTAGATGAAGTACCTTCCAGCTTGCCATTCCCCAATGTATGGGTTTTCTCATCTTCTTGTACGGCAGTTGGGGCAGCAACTGCATCTTCAGTCTTGTTAAGCTCGATCTTGCCTTGTGAAGGTGAATCATCAACTGGCTCCACTTCAGAACTTGGTTTGTCCTTTAACAGCTCAGGATTAGTTGCACATGTAGTACTTCCTGCAACAACCTCTTGAGAAGCTGACAAACCACATCCATTTGCATTATTTTCTGGAGCAACTGAATCTTTGGTAGAACTTGACGGAACTTTTGTGTCGTTGGACGCACTCTTATCCACCACAGGAATTGGATCATCGGTCTCCTTAGCTTTATTGGATTTAGGCTCCACTGTGGGTGCTTCATCATCGCAAGATACATTCTTAGTATCTGATTCTTTGTGGTCTTTTGGTGAAATGGATGGACTGTTTTGCTTTTCCACAGACACAGTATTATCTTCCTTAACATTGATGTCCTTTTTCTCAGTACCAGTTGAATCTATAACCATATCCTCATCTTTTGCTTGATCCTCACCTTTTGCTTGATCCTCATCTTTATTTGTGTTACTAAAAATTCAATTGACCCCATCAGCACAATACATTGCAATAGAATTTTACACAGGTGCAAACACTGCTTACCTTACAGTGACAAAAATGTCTTTCAGATCACTCGGTGGATCTTCAAGAATATAACAGTGCCTACTTGCCAATTGAAGTGCAGGAGAATCCTCTGAGATAGCTTTTAGTGAACTACGGCAAGAAGTGGTAGCATTGTCATCTTCCACAAGACCAGCCAAAAATGCTGCCTGCACAAGACATTTGACATACCTCATTGTAGAAAATATTGTATAACTACTAAAGATGTCCAAGGGTATATGACACTATGGCAGTTCTTACCAGTGCCATAACAGGATTCCCTGCATCAGCAAATGAACCTTCATGTCCAGGGAAGTTACCAACAGCCTCGAATGCAGATTTCAGGATATCAATAGCATCATTTGATGCATTTTCACCAGAAATATCAATAGCATCATCTGGCGCATTTTTCTCAGAAGTATCAAGATTAACAGAATTTTCCTTTGCTAGGTCAGTATCAGAAGATGGCTTTGGCTCATCAACGTTTGGTGTTGTGACTGAATCTGCACCACCTGAATTTTTGGCATCTTTATTTTCAACAACACTTCCTTCTTCTGTTTTTTCTTCTGTGTGATTGCCTTCCGTTTTCTCTGAAGGCTTCTCATCCTTGGTATCTTTTCCTTCAACTTTCTCTTCAGTTTCCATTTTCTCAGGTACTTCAGGGGTGCCTTTTTCCACCAAGGCTTGCTCTGTGCTTTCATGGATATTTTGGTGAATATCATCACCATCATGGAAGCGATCCTCAATTTGCATTTGCAGAAAGTGTAACATACACTGTGTTTTGGTTTTTGTAGCAACATGTTCGGCAATCTCAGTCCATTTTCCACCAAAAATTTCCAGAGCTTCTAAGAGAAGCAATGTCTCCTCATCAGTCCAGCTAGTACCACGAGCACCAGAAACTTCTGTGGAATCCATGAGGATGAAATCTGTTTTGGACATGCCTGCATCGAATTTTGCTTCGTTGTAGCAGTTAGAACACAGGTCAAAATCTGCCTGCAGCAATAAAACAAAAATCAATGCTACCATCCACAAATTGAATCACAAGGTACACTATATCAGAATGATTCTAATGGGTCATAATAACATATGGTGATATAGCAATAATCCGAGCAGGGATGTGGCACTAAAAAAATGCTTACCTGGGTCCGGCAATGATAGCGCTTGCCTGAGCAATCAACTGAACAAGAGTTGCAATGGTACTCAACGGAAGGCTCAGCTGCTGCAATTACATCTTCCACTAGAACAGGATCAGGAAGCAAGGTAGGCAGAGGCACTGGAATTTCCCCCTCCCCTTTATTTGGTAAAGGAATCATGTATGACTGAACCGGTTCAAATTTAAACAGCTTCTCAATGAGAGAAGCTTTCTCCTCATTGCGAGAATCGCTTTGGCTCTCCTCTGGCTTACTCTCTTCTAGGCCAGCAGGTGGAAAAGGGTGGAAATTGATCAGGCCCCAGTGATCCAAGAAATCAAACACTTCCTGTCGAGCATCGACCTCCCCAACTGACAGCTCAGCCAAATCTTTGGGCTCCAGCTGCAGCTGAGGATTGGCATGAAATTTCATCATGATAGAATTTCTAATCCCCGAGTATATCTCCGGTGTCCGCTTCTCAGATTTGCCATTAAAAAAGGAAGGCAAGGTTTGCTTCTCAACTTGGTGGGTTTCCTTCCATGAAAACCATCCTGTAGAAGAAAATGATTTGTTGTTGTGCACTTTTTAATTTCGAAAGAATATTGATTTCAGAAAATGAATAAATTAAAGGAAAAGCATGTCATCATAATTAAGACAATTAGGGTGGAAACTTGAAAGGCAGCATAAAACCATAAAATATATCTTCTGCTAAATAGTATTTACAATATTTTAGTTCAAGAAAATGGGCTTGCATGCTTTGAAGTTTGAACAGACAAAAACCATACATTACAAGAAAATAAGAGACTACGCAAAGATCAATCACATAGAATCATAAGGTGGTTGCTAGTATGGCCTTCAACAGACAAAAGCAGTATTAGCATATTACATGAAAGCAAAATGAAGTGGTTATGCCAGTATTAGTCATGGTTGCACATGGTTACTGGATTACAGCAATTATCAAGATCTGCCATGGTGCTTTCCCTTTCATGGTAAGGTAACTGTTTATTGTGTTATCAAGATTTACCAAGGTTGCAGTTGCTCTTATATATGGTAATGTCAGAAAGCTGATCTATGGTTAAAATACTTACAAGGAGAAGATATCTCTCAAAAGAAAACAAGTCATGCCCCAAGCACATGGAAGAAAGCCAAATGATGAGCACTCAACTCTTCATTTGCACAAGGCAACAGCAAAGAGGAAGGCAAATAGACATTAATAGCTGTTTACCACCACACACTAGAAGTAATAAAGGCAATGATTTGTAGTAAATTTCCTATATCAAGCAGTTAAATCTGAAATCAACAGAATGAGCATGCACTCAAGTTTAGCTAAATCTATCGATGAAAACTACAATTAGCACATCATTGTGCAACTTACAAGTATTAATTCAGGTTACTTAACTGCAGCAACAATGCTAACCATCGAACTACACTCCTCTGCTACATGCTACTGGTTCATTCCGGTGAAGCATTTAAATAGCAGGAAGGATGCAGTGAGTGAACCAGTGGTGATTTACCGAACGCTTCTATTCGGAAAGCCCTAGCAAAACGCGGACTCCTCACAACCACCCTCGTTCCAGCAATTCACCACCCCAAACGAGAGATCAAGCGACTGTACAGGGGAGAGGGCTCACCGGCGAAGGTGGGGACCACATGGACGCCGGCGCCGCGGGATCGAACGGCCTCGAACCCCTCGTCCACCAGCGGCGTTTCCTCGGCGGGCGTCTGCACCTCGTCGAGCCGAATCGCGGCGCCCTCGCCCGGGCCCGATCCCCCGGGCACGGTCGCCGCGGGGGCCGCATCCGCCGGGGCGGTCGAGAGCTTGTGCGGCGACTGGCGCGCGGCGCGCGTGAGCGGCCCGCTGTGCAGCATGTGCGAGGGCGCGTGGAAGGCGGCGTTGCGCTCCTTGGCGTGCCGCTTGGACGGCGTGAACGACGACCCCGACGCCTTGCGCTTGCCTCCGCCGCCGCGGCGGCGGGGGGCCTCGGCCGGCGCCCCGTCGCCGTGGGCCGCGGGCTGGGGCTTGGGCTCCATGGGGGCCGCCGCGGGAGCTCTCGGATTCTTTCACCACTCCGGCCGCCGAGGACCAGCCCGCCGCCTGCCCAGCCCCTGTGAGCCCTTCCCCTCTCCTTCCTCCGTTCCGGGTTGAGACCTTGGGGGTTCGTCGTTGGGTTCCCCTAGCGGCAATGCGGCACGGTGCTCTCTCACTGACTGGTGGAGCCCGAGCTGCCGGTGGCTAACGCCGGGAGGGGAGGAGTTATACGTAGGATTTATTTTTCTGGCACCGAATAGCAGCCCCAGCCCCCGCCCACCCCATAGAGATCTAGGGTTCCTCCCCCGCCGTCCTCCTCCGCCGGTAGATCGCCGCCTTATGACGGAAGCAAACAATTCTTACAGCGGTAAAGCATAATGGTGAGGTATACCGAATAAATGATAGTAGAGTACAGCTTGTGAAAAGGAATTAAAATTCCATATACTGAATACCCGATAATCCGGTACGACTATTGAAAAGGTATTAAAATTTCACGGTGCAAATTAATAGCATTGATGTTTTGATATACGTTGACGATGGCACATCTTTGACGTAATTGTGCTAAAGCAACCACATTGATGTACCGATATACGCTGAGGATGGCACATCTTTGGCGTAATTGTGTTAAAGCATCCACCCCGTCGAAATCTCACCTACCAACCTTAGCTGTCATCTAGTCTCTTCGCCATGCTGCTGTCTCAGACCTCTCCTCTCTCCTGTCGGGCGGTCTTGTCAGTGGCTAGAGGAGTGGGATGCTCACCCCTTTTGTTGTTCTTAATTCTAGTAGGTATTTGTTTCTTTAGTTTTTGTTGCGATGGTGGCATCACCGAGGTGTTGGCGGTGTCGTGTTCGAATAAGGACTCCTCAGCCTCTTGGTAATTCGACAACGTCCGTTTCGACACCGACAAAGGGCCTCTAAGGGTAGGTGTTTTCAGATTTGTTGGCTTTCTTCAAATCTTGGCAGCTGGTGTGTCAATGAAGAGAAGCAATTGGCTGGTTCTTAAGAAGACAACTTCAACATCTTCTTTCATTTTATTATGCGGCATGGCCTGGTTTTACAAACCCTCTGGATTGATGGTGAAGGATTGCAAGCCCGCGTTGTGCGGTATGCCGGTATGATGCCCCAACCGAAGGTTACTAGACATCTTTTTTTCACGACGAGTGGCTATTGCGGTGTTCAAAGCTTGATGGTGATGGTGTTTTCAGGTGACTCTTTCCCTTACTGTTGATTATGTGCATTTTCTAAGCTAAGGCAAGCGACGTACAATAGAAGGAAGAAGAAGACCAATATGATTTTCGACGTAAATTTAATTTTGTTGGTCGTTTTGTGCATGTCTGTCTTTTCATTGTACTGGTTATTATTTTCCTTGATATTTATCAGATATAGGATGCTCTTTGTGTGGCTTTTCTAAAAATGTGCTATAGTAAGTCAATATAGTCATTCAGGTAAATCTTGAACTTAGAGCCCGGTAACACCGCGGGTTAGAGTTACAATAACTTACATGTAAAAAATTAATAATGCACAAGGATCCAATTTTCTACTTCCACCTCTCACGACATGAAAGGCCGCCAAGGGTTTCTCTCATGTGTGTTGTTGATGACGGTTTCCCTCACCTCACAAAGCCTTCCAGCATTGATGAGGGGATAAACCCTGGTTTGGGGTTAGCCGTGTTGTTTGGGTCACCCTAGCACTGTTTAGGGATCATTCTAGGTGCCCTACAGGCGATGGCGAGGTGATTTTGTCATCGTCGATATGGAATAAGGTCTCCATATCTTGTCCTCATTCTGGCGGTGTTGGTTGGTATCGATGGAAGGCACGTGGAGCTTCGGTCTAGGGCAGTTTTGGGGTCACAGTTTTGTCTTCACTTCTTGTAGGTGGTCTTTGACGATGTCGTTCGGTGGTATGGACGACGACAGCTCGTGATTCCATATGTTGGCTTCTTCTTCCTTTAGCGAAGCATGGCAAACTTTGGCTTTGTCGAGAAGCTAGCGAGGTATGGACGGATCTATGGTGTTTGTCCAGCTTTCTATGCCACATTCTTTTCCAAAACGGTGATGCGAGTCTGCATTCATTGTCGGTGGTGGAGGCAGGAATAAATTTCAGGTGTGGCGATATTCACGAAAGAGAAAATCATGTGTAATGCAACTATGCGAGATCTTACTAGGATACTACTCCCTCCATTCTTAAATATAAGACCTTTTAGATATTTCAATACGGGCTACATAAGAAGCAAAATGAATGAATCTACACTGTAAAATATGTTTACATATATCTGTATGTAGTTCGTATTGAAATCTTTAAAAGGGCTTATATTTAGAAATGGAGGGAGTAGATACCTTATTACAACTACAGCCGCGAAACCCAAAACTCGAGTATTGGCACTCAAAATCCCCGGCAGTTTTGAACTAAGAAGCTGTTGCGACTCGCGGCCGTGAGTTGGCCGGTTGTATCATGTATTGTCTTTTTCATTGAACGGTTCAGATCCTTTATTCTACGTGCATTTGTATTTTAGCGCGGTGTAGTTAAGTTGCATGCACGCCGGCCAGCAACGTGCCCAACACGTAGGCAATATAGTGCAGTATATATACGAGGTACTTATAGGCTACATCAGCCCCACCAACATGAAATACGTAGGCGTACCGATATATGTACTACCAGGTACTCCCTCCATCCGAAAATACTTGTCGGAGAAATAGGTAAAAATGAATGTATCTAGAACTAAAATGCGTCTAGATACATCCATTTCTCCGACAAGTATTTCCGGACGGAGGGAGTACTTGCGGCAGATTTAGGTGTGGCGGGAAGCCTTGCCAGATAGCTGGCTCCGTCACTGACTCACCGGCAACTTCTGGCTCCGAACGGCCACTTCCCGATAGCTAAGTCGGCAATGTTGCCCTGTCTTGGGCCTCTTGACCTAGCCAGCCGCCGCCTCCAAAAAGCTTAGGGATTCTGCCTCCCGCCGGCGCCGGCGCCGGTCCGTCCTGTCTTCGGTGGCTTTAGAGCCATGAAGGCAGAGTGGATCTCGCCCCTTGCCGATGGAAGGGCTCTGTTTTTAGATTATTATTTTTTTGAATTTTCTTAGGATTTGTGTTCTGCTCAGGAAGGCGAGACAGCGGCGACTCTCTGAAGATGTAATAAAGGTCTTTCCGCCTAGCCCTCGTTCCGGTGATGCGTCTAGCATTATCGGTGGGCGTGTGGAGGTGTGTCTCCGTCGGATCTGTCTTTGGTGGATTTGCTCGGATCTTTCTGTCGTTTGTCTTTGTTCGTGTGTCTTCAGATTGGATCCTTTTGATCTACACTCTTCATCTGTGGCGGTTGTTGTTCTGGTGCGTTGGTTCTATGGGGCCTTAGCACGATGAATTCCCGACTGTCTACTACAACAAGGTTTGCCTGGCTCCAGCGAGGGAGGGGCAATGACAGCGGCGCGCCTTCGGCTCGCTTCAATGCTTATAGTCGTCGCTAAGTGGTCTACGGATCTGGATGTAATTTTTATTATTTATAGTGTTCGTTATACTACCATGATTGAAGATGAATAGATTGGAAGTTTTTCCCGCAAAAAAAAAATGTCACCTCATGCTACCTCTTGAGCTTGCGTTGGTTTTCTCTTGAAGAGAAAATGGTGATGCAACAAAGTAGCATAAGTATTTCCCTCAGTTTGAGAACCAAGGTATCAATCCAGTAGGAGATAACGCACAAGTCATCGAATACCTGCACAAACAATCAACAACTTGCACCCAACGCGATAAAGGGGTTGTCAATTCCTTCATGATCACTTGCAAAAGTGAGATCTGATAGAGATGGATAAACGGTAAAGTAAATATTTTTGGTATTTTTGGTTTATAGATCGGAAAGTAAAAGGTTGCAAAATAGTAGATCAGAAACTAGCAAGATGTAAAAGAGATTCAATATAATGGAGAAGAGACTCGGGGGCCATAGATTTCACTATTGGCTTCTTTCAAAATAGCAAATATTACAGTGGGTGAACAAATTACTGCCGAGTAATTGATAGAAGAGCGCATAGTTATGACGATATCTAAGGCAATGATCATGAACATAGGCATCACGTCCGTGTCAAGTAAACTGAAACGATTTTGCATCTACTACTATTACTCCACACATCAAACGCTATCCAGCATATGCTTCTAGAGTATTAAGTTCATAAAAAACGGAGTAACGCATTAAGTAAGATGTATTATGTAGAGGAATTAACTCAAGCAATATGATGAAAACCTCATCTTTTTATCCTCGATGGCAACAATACAATACATGCCTTGCTGCCCCTACTGTCACTGGGAAAGGACACCACAAGATTGAACCCAAAGCTAAGCACTTCTCCCATTGCAAGAAAGATCAATCTAGTAGGCCAAACTAAACCGATAATTCGAAGAGACTTGCAAAGATATCAAATCATGCATATAAGAATTCAGAGAAGAACCAAATAATATTCATAAATAATTTGATCATAAATCCACAATTCATCGGATCTTGGCAAACACACCGCAAAAGAATATTACATCGAATAGATCTCCAAGAACATCGAGGAGAACATGGTATTGAGAATCAAAGAGATAAAAGAAGCCATCTAGCTAATAACTATGGACCCAAAGGTCTGTGGTAAACTACTCATGCTGTTGGAAATATGCCCTAGAGGCAATAATAAAATGGTTATTATTACATTTCCTTGTTCATGATAATTGTCTATTGTTCATGCTATAATTGTATTGACCGGAAACCATAATACATGTGTGAATACATAGACCACAACATGCCCCTAGTGAGCCTCTAGTTGACTAGCTCGTTGATCAATAGATGGTCATGGTTTCCCGACCATGGACATTGGATGTCATTGATAACGGGATCACATCATTAGGAGAATGATGTGATGGACAAGACTCAATCCTAAGCATAGCACAAGATCGTGTAGTTCGTTTGCTAAAAGTTTTTCGAAATGTCAAGTATCATTTCCTTAGACCATGAGATTGTGCAACTCCCCGATACCGTAGGAATGCTTTGGGTGTACCAAACATCACAACGTAACTGGGTGGCTATAAAGGTACACTACAGGTATCTCCGAAAGTATCTATTGGGTTGGCACGAATCGAGACTGGGATTTGTCACTCTGTATGACGGAGAGGTATCTCTGGGCCCACTCGGTAATGCATCATCATAATGAGCTCAATGTGACTAAGTAGTCAGTCACGGGATCATGCATTACGGAACGAGTAAAGTGACTTGCCGGTAACGAGATTGAACGAGGTATTGGGATACCGACGGTCGAATCGGCAAGTAACATACCGATTGACACATGGAATTCTATACGGGATTGATTGAATCCCCGACATAGTGGTTCATCCGATGAGATCATCGTAGAACATGTGGGAGCCAACATGGGTATCCAGATCCCGCTGTTAGTTATTGTCCGGAGAGCTGTCTCGGTCATGTCTGCATGATTCCCGAACCCGTAGGGTCTACACACTTAAGGTTCGGTGATGCTAGAGTTGTTATGGGAATTAGTATGCGGTTACCGAATGTTGTTCGGAGTCCCGGATGAGATCCCGGACATCACAAGGAGTTCTGGAATGGTCCAGAGGTAAAGATTTATATGTGGGAAGTCCAGTTTCAGTCACCGAAATAATTTCGGGGGTTACCGGTATTGTACCGGGACCACTGAAAGGTGTCCGGGGGTCCATCGGGTGGGCCCACCTGCCACGGGGGACTAAATGGGCTGAACAAGGGTGGGAACCAGCCCCTTAGTGGGCTGGTGTGCCCCCAGGGCCCAAGGCGCCTAGGGTTGAAAACCCTAGGGGGTGGGAGCGCCTCCCACCAACTTGGGGGGCTAGCTCCCCCCTTGGGCGCTCCCCCCTTGATGAGATCAAAGGGGGCCGGCCCCCTCTCCCCTTCCCCCTATAAATAGTGGGGCGGGGAGTGGGAGGGCTGCCATACTCTTCCCCTGGCGCATCCCTCCCCCTCTCCAACTCCACCTCCTCCTCCGTAGTGCTTGGCGAAGCCCTGCCGGAGAACTGCAAGCTCCTCCACCACGCCGTCGTGTTGCCAGAGTTCTCCCTAAACTTCTCCTCTCCCCTTGGTGGATCAAGAAGGAGGAGACGTCCCTGGGCTGTATGTGTGTTGAACGCGGAGGCATCGTCCGCTCAGCGTTAGATCAGATCTTTCGCGATTTGAATTGCCGCGAGTACGACTCCCTCATTCGAATTCTAGTGACGCTTCCGCTTAGCGATCTTCAAAGGTATGAAGATGCTCATCCTCTCCCTCTCTTGTTGCTAGAATCTCCATAGATTGATCCTGGTGATGCGTAGAAATTTTTGAATTATTGCTACGTTCCGCAACAGTGGCATCATGAGCTAGGTCTATTGCGTAGATTCTATGCACGAGTAGAACACAGGTAGTTGTGGGCGTTGGTTTGTTCAATTTGCTTACCGTTACTAGTCCTATCTTGTTTCGGCGGTATTGTGGGATGAAGCGGTCCGGACCAACCTTACACGTACGCTTACGTGAGACAGGTTCCACCGACTGACATGCACTTGTTGCATAAAGGTGGCTAGCGGGTGCCAGTCTCTCCCACTTTACTCGGATCGGATTCGATGAAAAGGGTCCTTATGAAGGGTAAATAGCAATTGGCATATCACCGGTGTGGCTTTTGCGTAGGTAAGAAACGTTCTTGCTAGAAACCCATAGCAGCCACGTAAAACATGCAACTGTTTTGGAACGTAGTAATTTTAGAAAATTTCCTACGCACACGCAAGATCATGGTGATGCATAGAAACGAGAGGGGAGAGTGTGTCCACGTACCCTCGTAGACCGAAAGCGGAAGCGTTAGCACAACGCGGTTGATGTAGTCGTACATCTTCACGATTCGACCGATCAAGTACCGAACGCATGGCACCTCCGAGTTTAGCACACATTCAGCTCGATGACGTCCCTCAAACTCTGATCCAGCCGAGCTTTGAGGAAGAGTTCTGTCAGCACGACGGCGTGGTGACGATGATGATGTTCTACCACAGCAGGGCTTCGCCTAAGCACTGCTACAATATTATCGAGGTGGATTATGGTGGATGGGGGCACCGCAAACGGCTAAGAGATCTCAAGGATCAATTGTTGTCTCTTGGAGTGCCCCCTGCCCCCGTATATAAAGGAGCAAGGGGGGAGGCGGCCGGCCAAGGAGGAGGGCGCGCCAAGGGGGGAGTAGGAGTAGAAGAGAAGGAAAGAGGAGGAGAGGAGAAGGAAAAGGGGGCTGCACCCCTTGTCCAATTCGGACCAGAGGGGGGGCGTAGGCTTCCTTCCTTTTGGCCTCTCTCCTCTATTCCCGTATGGCCCAATAAGGCCCGTATACTCCCCGGCGAATTCCCGTAACTCTCCTGTACTCCGAAAAATACCCGAATCACTTCGAACCTTTCCGAAGTCCAAATATAGTCGTCCAATATATCGATCTTTATGTCTCTACCACTTCGAGACTCCTCGTCATGTCCCCGATCTCATCCGGGACTCCAAACTATCTTCGGTACATCAAAACACATAAACTCATAATATAACCGTCATCGAACTTTAAGCGTGCGGACACTACGGGTTCGAGAACTATGTAGACATGACCGAGACACGTCTCCGATCAATAACCAATAGCGGAACCTGGATGCTCATATTGGCTCCCACATATTCTACAAAGATCTTTAACGGTCAAACCGCATAACAACATACGTTGTTCCCTTTGTCATCGGTATGTTACTTGCCCGAGATTCGATCGTCGGTATCTCAATACCTAGTTCAATCTCGTTACCGGCAAGTGAAAGTGCAACTAATCCCCGGGTGGTTTTGGTAATTAATAACAACATATATATCATTGAACTAATAGTTACTTGAGAATCATTTCAGAAAGTTCGTTGATATGGGTATGGCAAGGATCAAGAAGTGGACCCTCAAAATGCTAAGGCAAGCATTGGCAAAAGCTCAAGACTCCATTTTTGGTTTAGTGATCCAAGATCACATTGAGTCCATAGGAAAGCCAATACTATTAAAAGGGATGAGGTTATGATGATGATCCGTTGCTCAAGTGCTTAACGATACATCTCCTAAACTATCGCAACTTTCACCGCCATATACACTCATAAGTAGTCTTGGTCCCACCGATTTTCCAAACTCACCACACCGAGATGAACCACCTCACCATAAGCCAAACCCTAGCAAACTCGAATTTTCCGATTCTCAACTCGGTCTCACCGAAAAATGAGTTGCCAAGCTTCAGAATCTTCATCATCAAATCGGTGTCACCGAGATGATGAAGTCGGTCCCACCAAACTGGCTTGCTCTTGTCATTGCACTAATCGGACTCACCGAGATTGTATTTTCGGTCCCACGAAAATCCCAACGCTCACATTATTTGAACTATCGGTCTCACCGAAGTTGTCAACTTCGGTACCACCGAGATTGGTCAAATGTGTGTAACGGTTGGATTTTGTGTGGAGGCTATAAATACCCTCCACCCTCTCTTCATTCGTGGAGAGAGCCATCGAAAGAACTACCACTCCTACCTTACATTTCGAGAAGAGAACTACCTACCCTTGTGTTGAGATCAAGTTGCTCCACTCCCACCATATGAAGCTTGATCTCTAGCCTTCCCAAGTTGCTTTCCACTCAATCCTTTCTTCCACCACAGCCAAATCGGTGAGGAGAGTTGAGTGTTGGGGAGATTATCATTTGAAGCACAAGAGCAAGGAGTTCATCATCATCTACAACATCTATTACCTTTTGGAGGGTGGTGCCTCCTAGATTGGTTAGGTGTCGCTTGGGAGCCTCCACGAGATGTGGAGTTGAACCAAGAAGTTTGTAAGGGCAAGGAGATCGCCTACTGTGAAGATCTACCCCGAGTAAGGCTAGTCCTCCGTGGGCGAGGCCATGATGGAATAGACAAGGTTGCTTCTTCGTGGACCCTTCGTGGGTGGAGCCTCCGTGGACTCTCGCAGCCGTTACCCTCCGTGGGTTGAAGTCTCCATCAACGTGGAAGTACGATAGCACCACCTATCGGAACCACGAGAAAAATCACCGTGTCTCCAAAATTGCGTTTGCTCTTCTCCACCTCTCTTTACTACATGTGCAATTTACTTTCCGCTGCCTATACTCTAGAATTGCATGTGTAGGGTGATGCTTGACTTAATCATAATTGTGAATCTGCCAAAAACTGTTCTTTGTCAAAAGGCAGAATTTTTATATTGTCAAGTAGTCTAATCACCCCCTCTAGACATACTTTCGATCCTACAAGTGGTATCGAGCTTTGGTCTCCATTGTATTGGTTTCATTGCATTGACTCCATAAGCTTGGTTTCACAACCTAGGAGAGTATGGCGCCTAGTGAGGGTAATTTTCAGAGAGGTCCTTACTTTGATGGTACAAATTTTGCTAGTTGGAAGCATAAAATGAAAATGCATATTCTTGGTCATAACCCACCGCATGGGGCATTATTTGTGTTGGTATGCAAGGTGAATTCTTCGAGGAAGGAAAAGTTCGGATCGCGGCTACAACGGAAGAATTGCGGATGTTGCAAAACAATGCTCAAGCTTGTGACATTCTCTTCAATGCCTTGTGTCCCGAGGAGTTCAACAAAATCAGCCGCCTTGAGAATGCAAAAGAGATTTGGGATACTTTGGTTGAAATGCACGAAGGTACCGAGTCCGTGAAGGAATCAAAGCTAGACATTCTTCAAGGTCAACTTGACAAGTTCAAGATGAAGGATGGTGAAGGAGTCGCTGAAATGTACTCTAGGCTTGCTCTCATCACAAATGAGATTGCCGGCTTAGGAAGCAAAGAAATGACCGACCGATTCATCATCAAGAAGATTCTCAGAGCTTTGGATGGAAAGTATGACACCGTGTGCACTTTGATCCAAATGATGCCAAACTACAAGAATCTCAAGCCAACCGAAGTCATTGGAAGAATTGTTGCTCATGAGATGACACTTAAAGATAAGGAAGAGCTTCACAACAAGTCAAGTGGTGCTTACAAAGCTACAAGTGATGCTCCCACAACCTCAAGTGACAAGTTAGTTTCCAATGAAGAGATAAGCTTAATGGTCAAGAACTTCAACAAATTCTACAAGAGTAGAGGCAAAGAGAGAAGCTCAAAGTCTAGATCATATGGTGAAAAGAGATCTTCTAGCCGTGATCGAAACTGCTACAATTGTGGAAGACCCGGGCACTACTCAAATGAGTGTACGGTTCCCCACAAGAGAAGAGAAGAATCTCCAAGAAGAAGAAGCTCAAGAGATGAGTCACCTCGGAAAGAAAGAAGGAGTAGAGATGATCGTTATGAACGAAGACCCTCTCGGAGAAGCAAGGATTCGGAGAGGAAAGACAAGTCATAAAGGAGCTACACAAGAAGAAAACATCAAGCTCATGTAGGTGAATGGGTCTCCGGCTCCGACTCCGACAATCAATCCGAAGGAAGCTATCACTCCAACTCCGACTACTACCAAGATGAAGGTGTTGCGGTCTTGCTCTCAGATCCTCCAACTCCAACTCCTACGACTTATTTGATTCACCAAATGAGGGAATTGGAAGATGCTTCATGGCTAAAGGCCCCAAGGTATCACACCCTGAATTCATTGACTTCAATAGTGATGAGGATGACTTGCTTGGTGAAGATGAGCTCTTGCTTGATAAATCCAATGAACCTAGTAACGATGAACATGCTAGTAGTCTTTATAGTCGAGAAGAGTCGAATGATAATGCTATGAAGGAGATTGAGCGTCTAACTAAAGAACTAAAAACTCTTAAGTTAGCTCATGAAACAACTCAAGAAGATCATAGAGAGCTCCTAAGATCTCATGAGAAGCTACGCTTCGAGAAGCTCACTCTAGAGCAAGAACATGAGTTTCTAAAAGCAATCAATGACGATCTTCGAAAGAAGAGTTCTTCATATCTTGCCAAACGACTTCTCTTGTCTAATTTCTTGCCACCCATTAAAACTAAGCATGACAAGCATAAGAAAAATTCTTTCTCTAGTAGTAACAATAACCATGCTAAATCCAATATTGTTGCTTCTAGTAGTTCTCTTGATTCCACTAACAATGTTTCAAGCCAAGTTACACTTGAGCAAGAAAATAGCTTATTGAAAGGGATTATAGAGAAAGGTGTCTACAAGAGCCTTGCGGAAGCAAGAACTTTGAGGAAATTGTTCGCAAGCAAGGAAGGCAGGAAGAATCAAGGAATTGGTTTTGAGCGAAAGTTCAACGCCGAAGGTGTTGAATGGGAAGAAGGTCAATATCCTACTCCACAGTTTGTTCCTCAAAAGGAGAAGTATGATCCTACTTCTTCCAATGTGGAACAAGCTCAAGATGACCTTCCACCACAAGACCACAAGCTAAAAGGCAAGGACAAGCTTCAAGAGGAGATTGATGCATTTGTTGAAGCACCTCAAGCCATGGTCAAGTGGGTTCCCAAGGAAACGCCAAGTTCTACTTCGTCAAGCTCAACTATAACCCCAAGGATTCCCATCAAGATGATGTGGATCCCAAGAAGAAGAACTAGAAAGTTCTTGAGGGTGACTCCGCCAACATACTTCACTCACATTCATTTTGGCAAAAACTTGTGCAATCAACTTCCACATCGTGCACTAGTTCATGGAGTCACAAACCCTCTTGTTGGTAAGTCAAGGGACAAGGTAATCATTGCTTTCATGGACATCATCTATTGTGAACTTCAATCTATGTCCATGGATATCCTTGTTTGTTCCTTGTGGGACTAACCCATGTAGGTATTGAAAGTGCCCGAATCCAAAGGATAGCTCCAAACTCTTGATGATCTTCATCAACATTGAGCATCCACATCTTGAACATCTACATGAAGTCTTCTACGACAACCCAAGGTTAGTTTGACCCTTTAAAAGGGGTTCTCACATCTAGGGGGAGCTTTGCTCTAAAAATTGAGCTAAAACATCTTCAAATGATGTGAACACATCAATGCTTTATGTAAAAGTGGTAACCCCACTTGTGCTTAAACGATGAGTATGACCTATGATCAAATGTTCTCATTTGACTCCTAAGTCAATATACTCATATAAAGATGACCTAGTCATCGACAAATTGTGTGTTAGTTGCTAGAGTTTTGATTGTGCATGTTTGACACATATTTCATTTGCTATCTTATTGTGTGAGCATGTTGGATGCATGATTTTATCCATTCGAGGACATCCATTTGTTGTTTTGGTCGTCTTGATTTTTCTGACCAAATGGATGGACAAGAATGCCTAAGTACCTCCCCTAGCTATCTATGCTTTCTTGTCTCAAATTCTATTCATGCTTACATCACAAATTTTGAACAAGTCATTTTCGGACCCTCCGGGTGAGGAGCACTCGGAGCCACCGATCCGTCAAGGGCTAACTTCCAAAACCTTCTAATTGATTTCGGTCTGACTAACTCTCAAACTCGGTCGAACCGAAAGTAGTTAGACTGATCTAGGTTTTCACCTCGGTGAAACCGAGTTGTGATTTTCGGCGTGACCGAAGTGCATAACGCTTAGCAGTTATCCATCTCGGTGCCACCGAAGTTTTACAACTCGGTCCCACCGACAAACAAAGGGGTATATATACTCGAGGGGGCGCGCTGATTTCTCCTTCAAACGTTTCGCCCCCCCACCCTTGCCGCCGCGCTTGGTCTCCGGATCGTCGCCGTGCCGCCGCTTTCAGGCGCCGCCCAGTCTCCGTCGTCGTCAACGGACATCTCCTCCGCGCCGTTGCCGCCGTAGAAAAACTCCACCAAGTTAGGGTGAGTTTTGATCCCACTCGTGCTCCAATCTCTGATTCAATGCCTATTATCTTGCCACGATTGAAATCCTCCTATACACCAGATTAGTTCGTTTGGACTAGATTCGAGTAAAAGTTTTAGGGTTAGGTTTCCGCCGAACACATCTCGGTGAGACCAATTTTACATTTTCGGTATGACCGATTTGGCCTATGGCCATTGCATTGCACCCTTCGGTCCAACCGAGTTGTGCAAATCGGTGCGACCGAAATGAGGATTCTGTGAAACCCTAGTGTTTTCGGCAGGACCGAAATCCACTTCGGTCAAACCGAAAGTGGTGTGAAAGCTCCTGTTTTACACTTCGGATTCACCGAATCTTAAACTCGGTCTGACCGAAATGTCTTCTGTGAAAACCTAATACTAGAATTTGAACTCATTTTTTTTCAAAAACTTCTGCAGTTTGTGATAACTCTTCTTCTCTGCCTACACCTTATCTATTCACGGGTTGTCACCATGTCGATGCCGTGATAAATGTAACAGGTCCGAGACACCCATTGCGAGATATTCCAGAGGGGCACTAGTCCTGATCCTAGCAGCTCATCTGATGATGGTGAGAGAAGTACACCAAGTGGCTTGCCTCCTGCAGCCACCAGAGCTAGAAAGAAGAGGAACTCAGATGATGAGGACTCAGATTTTGTCGTTGAGGAAGAGGTGACCTCAAAGCCCAAACGGAAGGTTGTTGCCAAAGAGCCACAAGGTCAACAAACTAAGAAGGGCACCAGCAAAGTCAAGCAGTCAACTGTTGCCAAGAAGCTGAATTTGGGAGAGGCAACTGCAAGCAAAGTGAAGAAAACCTCCAAGAGAAAGAGGATAGTGCATGATGCAGCAGAAGAAGATGAGGATGAGGAAGCACCCCAGCCTCCTCCTCGAAGCCTAAGTTCATGGGTGATGCCATTAAATTTGGAGCCACATCAAAGCCCAAGCAATCTGCTCCAGGCTAAGGTAGCTCCAAAGAAAGCTCTTTGCCAAGCCCAAGAAGACAGTCAGAACATTCCAATATTCGAAAAGAACAAGGATGATGTGCCACCAGTTGTGTTAGATGATGAAGGACCAGTTTTGCGAAACTTCGCCCAAAACTGCCACTACATAATGATGCTCATCCTCAAGCCGAGGATATGAAGGCAAGGAAAGATAGAGGTCTCGGGCTATGGAGACAAGTCGACCCATATGCCGTGAGGAGAAGAACTGCTGTTGATCCCAGATTTCACACCGAGAGCAGCAGGACTTCTATGAGACCGTCTTGATGGACAAGAAGCCCATAGTCGCAGACACAAGATATGTTGATTGGAAGTACATTGACAAAGAAAGAGCACAGAGATTTCTTTCCACATGTGCATGAAAGTTTCACCGCATGTGGTGTTGCAGATTTTGTAGGTCGAAATTGACCAGTTGGAATGATGAGATGATAATGCAATTTTATACCACACTCACTTCTACCCCGATGGAAAGATTGTGTGGATGGTCAAGGTCAAAGATTTTCTTCTTCGTTGAAGAATGGGCAGAAATTCAATGCTCCAAAGGCAACGAGATGATGATATTGATGTATATGGGATTCCAAAGAAGAATCATGAATCCATGAAGAACATGTACAAAGAGGTTCCGGCAAAGGATTTGGGAATGGAAGCTCGGCTCATCTACTATCTCGAGCAGGCCTACCTACCACTAATACTATTTTGAGGCATACCTTGATGCCCAAGTCCGAGATCATCGCATGATCGAGGATACTCTATCAACATGCTGCACATACTTGATGAGAAAGCACCTTTCAAGGTGATGGACTTGATGGTAGAGACCATTAAGAGGACTGCGGTGACCGTAAAAGGTCATGTGGATTTGCCCATGATTCAGATGCTTATCAATGCCAAGTTTGGCACGGGCACATTCATGTTGGATAGAGAACATTTACCACTACAGCCAGAGCATGAAGACAATGTTGTTGTGATGGATGAGGAGGATCCAACATCTGTTGAAGGTCAAGCCAAGATCGAAGCTGCCAAGAAAGCCAAAGTCGACAAGGAAGCAAAGAAGAAGCAGCAGCCTAAACCAAAGAGCCGGAGAGCAAATTCTTGAAGCTACCCAAAGGATTGAACAACGCTGCCAGCATTGTACAGCCTCGGAGAGCTTAGAGAGGATTGTTGAGGACAAGATCCACGCTTTGGACGTGAGGTCGATCAAGTGCAAGTGATCACAACAAGCTCGAGGCGACATTGAGGAAGCAAAGCGGGAGAAGGAAGAGCTTATGCGTGAGATGCAGGATGACTTAGTCCAGATGCTTATCAACAGATCGCTCCAGTTCCCACAGACCCCGATCATTGCTATTCCAAAGGATGACACCGGGACTACGACTTCAAAGACCTCCACAGTTCAAAGAATTACTCCAACTCCAGCTCCAAAGGACCACTCCTCCAAAGACAGACATAAGTGAAGTCTTCGCCGATGTTGTCATATCCACTCCGACATCAACCCAGACGGAGCCGCCAACAGAGTCCCCAAAGGACGCTTAGCTCTATGCTTTTTCGAACTTTTGGTAACTTGTTGCCAAAGGGGAGAAATTGTATAGATCATAGGACTTCGAGAGAGAGAGTTTGTTGTCTTTGCGCTTTTGCTCTTTCGTTCTTTTGCGGTTTCTTTGAGATACTTTTGGTTTTCGAGACATTCGATGTGTTTGATACTACGCTTGATTCTACCTTAATGAGTGCTTGGTCGCATTTATGCTTTAATGTGTGCTTAATGCTTATCATATGCCATTCCTATCTTGTATGACCATTTACTCATGTCTTGGTGATTGGGTGCATGCTGTTCATTCTTATCATTTTGTGCGCTCCACCAAGATGTATGTGACATGGAAGAGTGACCCATGATCCTAATCGATTGTGCATTTGCATTCAAATGCAAATCTTAAATAATGCACAAATTTAGGGGAGCTCTTGCTTATCACATACTTCTCAAAGCGATTTATATTATTCATTGATTATATCCTTTGTCGAAGCTTTGATCTATATGTTGTCATCAATTACCAAAAGGGGAGATTGAAAGTGTAACTAATCCCGGGTGGTTTTGGTAATTAATAACAACATATATATCATTGAACTAATAGTTACTTGAGAATCATTTGAGAAAGTTCATTGATATGGGTATGGTAAGGATCAAGAAGTGGACCCCTCAAAATGCTAAGGCAAGCATTGGCAAAAGCTCAAGACTCCATTTTTGGTTTAGTGATCCAAGATCACATTGAGTCCATAGGAAAGCCAATACTATTAAAAGGGATGAGGTTATGATGATGATCTGGTTGCTCAAGTGCTTAGCGATACATCTCCTAAACTATCAGCAACTTTCACTGCCATATACACTCATAAGTAGTCTCGGTCCCACCGATTTTCCAAACTCAGTCACACCGAGATGAACCACCTCAGCTATAAGCCAAACCCTAGCAAACTCGGATTTTCCGATTCTAAACTCGGTCTAACCGAAAAATGAGTTGCCAAGCTTCTGTAACCTTCTGTCATCAAATCGGTGTCACCGAGATGATGAAGTCGGTCCCACCGAAACTGGCTTGCTCTTGTCATTGCACAAATCGGACTCACCGAGATTGTATTTTCGGTCCCACCGAAAATCCCAACGTTCACATTATTTGAACTATCGGTCTCACCGAGTTGTCAACTTCGGTCCCACCGAGATTGGTCAAATGTGTGTAACGGTTGGATTTTGTGTGGAGGCTATAAATACCCTCCACCCCTCTTCATTCGTGGAGAGAGCCATCGTAAAGAACTACCACTCCTACCTTACATTTCGAGAAGAGAACTACCTACCCTTGTGTTGAGATCAAGTTGCTCCACTCCCACCATATGAAGCTTGATCTCTAGCCTTCCCAAGTTGCTTTCCACTCAATCCTTTCTTCCACCACAGCCAAATCAGTGAGGAGAGTTGAGTGTTGGGGAGATTATCATTTGAAGCACAAGAGCAAGGAGTTCATCATCATCTACAACATCTATTACTTTTTGGAGGGTGGTGCCTCCTAGATTGGTTAGGTGTTGCTTGGGAGCCTCCGTCGAGATGTGGAGTTGAACCAAGAAGTTTGTAAGGGCAAGGAGATCGCCTACTTCGTGAAGATCTACCCCGAGTAAGGCTAGTCCTCCGTGGGCGTAGGCCATGATGGAATAGACAAGGTTGCTTCTTCGTGGACCCTTCGTGGGTGGAGCCCTCTGTGGACTCTCGCAGCCGTTACCCTCCGTGGGTTGAAGTCTCCATCAACGTGGAAGTACGATAGCACCACCTATCGGAACCACGAGAAAAATCACCGCGTCTCCAAAATTGCGTTTGCTCTTCTCCACCTCTCTTTACTACATGTGCAATTTACTTTCCGCTGCCTATACTCTAGAATTGCATGTGTAGGGTGATGCTTGACTTAATCATAATTGTGAATCTGCCAAAAACTGTTCTTTGTCAAAAGGCAGAATTTTTATATTGTCAAGTAGTCTAATCACCCCCCCTCTAGACATACTTTCGATCCTACAGCAAGTCTCTTTACTCGTTACGTAATGCATCATCCTATAACTAAATCATTAGCTACATTGCTTGCGAGGCTTATAGTGATGTGCATTACCGACGGGGCCCAGAGATACCTCTCTAGCAATTGGAGTGACAAATCCTAATCTCGAAATACATCAACTCAACAAGTACCTTCGGAGACACCTGTAGAGCACCTTTATAATCACCCAGTTACGTTGTGACGTTTGGTAGCACACAAAGTGTTCCTCCGGTAAGTGGGAGTTACATAATCTCATAGTCATAGGAACATGTATAAGTCATGAAGAAAGCAATAGCAACATACTAAACGATCAAGTGCTAAGCTAATGGAATGGGTCAAGTCAATCACATCATTCTTCTAATGATGTGATCCCACTGATCAAGTGATAACTCATATCCATGGTTAGGAAACTCAACCATCTTTGATCAACGAGCTAGTCAAGTAGAGGCATACTAGTGACACCATGTTTGTCTATGTATTCACACATGTATTATGTTTCCGGTTAATACAATTATAGCATGAATAATAAACATTTATCATGAAATAAGGAAATAAATAATAACTTTATTATTGCCTCTAGGGCATATTTTCTTCAGTCTCCCACTTGCACTAGAGTCAATAGTCTAGTTCACATCACCATGTGATTTAACACCAATATTCACATCTGTATGTGATTAACACGCATAGTTCACATCGTCATGTGATCAACACCCGAAGGGTTTACTAGAGTCAATAATCTAGTTCACATCGATATGTGATTAACACCCAAAGAGTACTAAGGTGTGATCATGTTTTGCTCGTGAGAGAAGTTTAGTCAACGGGATGCATCACATTGAGCCGTATGTATTTTGCAAATTTCTATGTCTACAATGCTCTGTACGGAGCTACTCTAGCTAATTGCTCCCACTTTCAATATGTATTCAGATTGAGACTTAGAGTCATTTGGATCAGTGTCAAATCTTGCATCGACGTAACCCTTTACGATGAACCTCTTGTCACCTCCATAATCGAGAAACATGTCCTTATTCCACTAAGGATAATTTTGACCAATGTCCAGTGATCTACTCCTAGATCACCATTGTACTCCCTTGCCAAACCAGGGCATAGTATACAATAGGCTTGGTCCATAGCATGGAATTTTTTTATAGAACCTATGACTGAGGCATATGGAATGACTTTCATTCTCTTTCTATTTTCTGCCGTGGTTGGGATTTGAGTCTTACTCAATTTCATACCTTTGCAGCACAGGCAAGAACTCTTTCTTTGACTGTTCCATTTTGAACTACTTCAAAATCTTGTCAAAGTATGTACTAATTGAAAATCTTATCAAGCGTCTTGATCTATCTCAATAGATCTTGATGCTCAATATGTAAGTAGCTTTATTGAGGTCTTCCTTTTAAAGAACTCCTTTCAAACACTTCTTTATGCTTTCCAGAAAAATTCTACATCATTTCTGATCAACAATATGTCACTTACATATACTTATCAGAAAGGTTGTAGTGCTCCCACTCGCTTTATTGTAAATATAGGCTTCACTGCAAGTCCGTATAAAACTATATGCTTTGATCAACTTATCAAAGCGTATATTCCAACTCCGAGATGCTTGCACCAGTCCATAGATGGATCGCTGGAGCTTGCACATTTTGTTAGCACCTTTAGGATTGACAAAACCTTCTGGTTGCATCATATACAACTCTTCTTTAAGAAAACCATTAAGGAATGCAGTTTTGACATCCATTTGCCAGATTTCATAAAATGTGGCAATTGCTAACATGATTCGGACAGACTTAAGCATCACTACAGTTGAGAAAATCTCATTATAGTCAACACCTTGAACTTGTCGAAAACCTTTTTGCGACAAGTCGAGCTTTGTAGATAGTAACACTACTATCAACATCCGTCTTCCTCTTGAAGATCCATTTATTTTTTATGGCTTGCCGATCATCGGGCAAGTCCACCAAAGTCCACACTTTGTTCTCATACATGGATCCTATCTCAGATTTCATGGCCTCCGGCCATTTCGTGGAACCTAGGCTCATCATCGCTTCCTCATAGTTCGTAGGTTTATCATGATCTAGTAACATGACTTTCAGAACAGGATTACCGTACCACTCTAGTGCGGACCATACTCCGAAGACCCACGAGGTTCTCAGAGTAACTTGATCCAAGTTTCATGATCACCATCATTAACTTCCTCACTAATCGGTGTAAGCATCACTGGAATTGATTTCTGTGATGAACTACTTTCCAATTCGGGAGAAGGTACAATTACCTTATCAAGTTCTACTTTCCTCCCACTCACTTCTTTCGAGAGAAACTTCTTCTCTAGAAAGGATCCATTCTTAGCAACGAATATCTTGCCTTCGGATCTGTGATAGAAGGTGTACCCAACAGTTTCCTTTGGGTATTCTATGAAGACGCACTTCTCCGATTTGGGTTCGAGCTTATCAGGTTGAAACTTTTTCACATAAGCATCGCAGCCCCAAACTTTAAAAATGACAACTTTGGTTTCTTGCCAAACCACAGTTCATAAGGCGTTGTCTCAACGGATTTTGATGGTGCCATATTTAAAGTGAATGCAGCTGTCTTTAATGCATAACCCAAAATGATAATGGTAAATCGGTAAGAGACATCATAGATCGCACCATATCTAATAAAGTGTGGTTACGATCTTCGGACACACCATTACGTTGTGGTGTTCCAGGTGGCATGAGTTTGTGAAACTATTCCATATTGTTTTAATTGAAGACCAAACTCGTAACTCAAATATTCGTCTCCGTGATCAAATCGCAGAAACTTTATTTTCTTGTTACTATGATTTTCCACTTCACTCTGAAATTCTTTGAACTTCTCAAATATTTCAGACTTATGTTTCATCAAGTAGATATACTCATATCTGCTCAAATCATCTGTGAAGGTGAGAAAATAATGATACCTGCCATGAGAATCAACACTCATTGGACCGCATACATCGGTATGTATTATTTCCAACAAGTCAGTAGCTCATTTCGTTGTTCCGAAGAACGGAGTTTTAGTCATCTTGCCCCAAAAGGCACGGTTCGCAAGCATCAAATGATTCATAACCAAGTGATTCGGAAAATCCATCTTTATGGAGTTTCTTCATGCGCTTGATATGACAAAACGGCAGTGCCACAAATAAGTTGCACTATCATTATTAACTTTGCATCTTTTGGCATCAATATTATGAATATGTGTATCACTACGATCGAGATCCAACAAACTATTTTCATTGGGTGTATGACCATTGAAGGTTTTATTCATGTAAAATGTAACAACAATTATTCTCTGACTTTAAATGAATAATCGTATTGCAATAAACATGATCAAATCATATTCATGCTCAACGCAAACGCCAAATAACATTTATTTAGGTTTAACACTAATCCCGAAAGTATAGGGAGTGTGTGATGATGATCATATCAATCTTGGAACTACTTCCAACACTCATCGTCACTTCTCCTCTAGTCTTTGTTTATTATGTAACTCATGTTTTGAGTTACTAATCTTAGCAACCAAGCAAGTATCAAATACTTAGGGGCTACTATAAACACTAGTAAGGCACACATCAATAACCTATATATAAAATATACCCTTGTTCACTTTGCCATCCTTCTTATCCACCAAATATTCAGGGCATTTCCGTTTCCTGTGACCATTTCCTTTGCAGTGTAAGCACTCCGTTTCAGGCTTTGGTCCAGCTTTGGGCTTCTTTGCGGGAGTGACAACTTGCTTGTCATTCTACTTGAAGTTCCCTTTCTTTCTGAAAGATCGTGGATGTCGCCTAGAGGGGGGGGTGAATAGGCGTTTTAAAATAATTACGGTTTAGGCTTAA
The DNA here is from genome assembly GCA_021437245.1 of Aegilops speltoides. NCBI lineage: Eukaryota > Viridiplantae > Streptophyta > Magnoliopsida > Poales > Poaceae > Aegilops > Aegilops speltoides. The sequence continues at coordinate 26,795,184 of CM038144.1, read as the reverse complement.
CAAATGCGGAATAAACCTAACGGTTAATTTGTCAAGCACAAAACCTAAAGGAACTAGGCTCACCTATGTGCACCAACAACTTATGCTAAGCAAGATAAACAACTATGTGATAGCAAGATATATGACAAAGAACAATATGGCTATCACAAAGTAAAGTGCATAAGTAAAGGGCTCGGGTAAGAGATAACCGAGGCACGAGGAGACGATGATGTATCCCGAAGTTCACACCCTTGCGGATGCTAATCTCCGTTTGGAGCGGTGTGGAGGCACAATGCTCCCCAAGAAGCCACTAGGGCCATCGTAATCTCCTCACGCCTTGCACAATGCAAGATGCCGTGATTCCACTAAGGGACCCTTGAGGGCGGTCACCGAACCCGCATAAATGGCGACCCTTGGGGCGGTCACCGAACCCGTACACTTTGGCAACCCTTGGGGCGGTCACTGTGCATTCAAAATGCTCGGGCGATCTCCACAACCTAATTGGAGACCCGACGCTATGGAGCTTTACACCACAATGATTGAGCTCCAACACCACTAACCGACTAGGGCGCCTAAGCACCCAAGATGAACAAGCTCAAGGGCGCCAAGCACCCAAGAGTAATAAGCTTCTCAACTTGTAACTTCCATGTATCACGTGGAGAACTCAAACCTATGCACCAAATGCAATGGCAAGGGCACATGAAGTGCCCAAGTCCTTCTCTCTCAAATCCCACCGAAGCAACTAATGCTAGGGAGGAAAATGAGAGGAAGAACAAGAAGGAGAACACCAAGAACTCCAAGAACTAGATCCAAGGGGTTCCCCTCACATAGAGGAGAAAGTGATTGGTGGAAATGTGGATCTAGATCCCCTCTCTCTTTTCCCTCAAAAACTAGCAAGAATCCATGGAGGGATTGAGAGTTAGCAAGCTCGAAGAAGGTCAACAATGGGGGAAGAACACGAGCTCAAAGGATAAAAACCCAATGGGGACGAAGACCCCCTTTTATAGGTGGGGAGAAAATCCAACCGTTATCCCCTCACTCAGCTCAGACGACGCGCGGTACTACCAAGAAGGAGCTGCGGTACTACATGCTGTTGGCAGCGGTACTACCGCTGCAGGTTGCGGTACTACCGCATGTGCAGCTCGCCAGATGAAGGCTGTTGCAGCAGGCAATGAGCGATAGAACCGCCGGAGCGGTACTACCGCTACCCTATGGTACTACCGTAAGGCAGCAACACTAGGCACAGAGAAGGCACGGACGAAAAAATTACTCCGCACCTACTCACGAGGAGGACCCACGAAAACTCCGACGCGGTACTACCGCACATGAAGAGTGGTACTATCACAGAGGGCGCGGATGTAAAAATTACATCCGCCCTACTCCGCCATCTTTGCTAAGCTGGCAGAGCCCACGGTACTACAGCGCGGCCGGGGCGCTGGTATTATCACAGAGGGCGCGGATGTAAAATTACATCCGCCCTACTACTGCTTCGGCAACAAGCGCTGGTCGGAGGCCCACGGTACTACCGCTCCCACAGAGCGGTACTATCAAGAAGGGCTCATGGTACTACCGCTCCAGAGAGCAAGATTACCGCATGCCCCAAATCAGCAACACTAGGAGTCCTTCATTTTGCAGAGAAGACAACAGAGGGAAACACTAAAACCAGAACTGCCATAACTTCTGCAAATGAGCTCCGAATTGAGCAAACTCAAGCTTGTTGGATAGAGGAAGACGAGTAGTATCAAAACAGCGAGGAGAAGAGGCATGGGAGGTATGCCTAACAAGAGAGGAGAGAAACCTCCAACAGAGAAGAACCGGCAGAGCCTCCAACATCGAAAACATCATAGAAGATGCATGTAAACTCTGTTTTCGATGAACTCGAGCAACTCATCGAGAGCCCCCCTTGATAGTACGGCAATCGATCCTATAACCCGGTCTCCCACAACTACCATGAGACCGGTAAAATAGAAAACCTATCAAGGGCAAACCTTTGCCTTGCACAAAGTCCACTTGAGCTAGATGATGACGATCTACTCCTCCTCAAGATGGACCACCTTTCTTGACTGCGTTGGCTCGATGAAGACTAGTTGATTGCTCCCCCATACTCCACTATGAGTGAGCCACTCTTCCTCTCATCTTCACAAGTCCATTGTCACCACAATGGACGGCAAGCTTCAAGCACTTGATCTCTTCGTGATGCATCACTTGAACTTGCACACCGCAACCTAACCCCACAAAGAACTCTCACGAAGACCATGGGTTAGCATACAAAGCATAATGGACAATGCTTACCATACCATGGGATCACTTGATCATTCGAATGATGTCTTGAAGGTAGACATGAATGATCACACAATCTTTTTCTTCAAGACATGCTTGCAATAAGCTCAACACTGACATGACCAATCTTTGGATAATTCCTTAATAGCACCGTGGTCATCACAAACTCTCCTTGAAACCAACAAATGGACTCCAAGAAAAGCCTATGGACAAACCCTTCAAATATAACTCAAGGCAACCATTAGTCCATAGAGATTGTCATCAATTACCAAAACCAAACATGGGGGCACCGCATGTTCTTTCACTTTCCTTTTTCCCTTTTCTTGAAACTAGTGGTCTTGTTAATCATCAACACTTGATGCTCTTTCTTGATTTCTACCTTCATTGATTTCAACATCGCGAAGAGCTCGGGAATCGTTTTCGTCATCCTTTGCATACTATAGTTCATCATGAAGTTCTACTAACTTGGTGATGGTGACTAGAGAACTCTGTCAATCACTATTTTATCTGGAAGATTAACTCCCACTTGATTCAAGCGATTGTAGTACCCAGACAATCTGAGCACATGCTCACTAGTTGGGCAATTCTCCTCCATCTTTTAGCTATATAACTTGTTGGAGACTTCATATCTCTCAACTCGGGTATTTGCTTGAAACATTAACTTCAACTCCTGGAACATCTCGTATGGCCCATGACGTTCAAAACGTCTTTGAAGTCCCGATTCTAAGCCGTTAAGCATGGTGCACTAAACTATCAGGTAGTCATTGAAGGAAATATGCCCTAGAGGCAATAATAAAGTTATTATTTATTTCCTCATATCATGATAAATGTTTATTATTCATGCTAGAATTGTAGTAACCGGAAACATGATACATGTGTGAATACATAGACAAAACTATAGTCACTAGTATGCCTCTACTTGACTAGCTCATTAATCAAAGATGGTTATGTTTCCTAACCATAGACATGTGTTGTCATTTGATTAGTGGGATCACATCATTAGAAGAATTATGTGATTGACATGACCCATTCCGTTAGCCTAGCACTTGATCGTTTAGTATACTGCTATTGCTTTCTTCATGACTTATACATGTTCCTGTAACTATGAGAATTATGCAACTCCTGTTTACGGAGGAACACTTTGGTACTACCAAACGTCACAACGAATCGGGTGATTATAAAGGAGTACTACAGGTGTCTCCGAAGGTACATGTTGAGTTGGCGTATTTCGAGATTAGGTTTTGTCACTCCGATCGTCGGAGAGGTATCTCTGGGCCCTCTCGGTAATGCACATCACTATAAGCCTTGCAAGCAATGTAACCAATGAGTTGGTCACAGGATGATGCATTATGTAATGAGTAAAGAGACTTGCCGGTAACGAGATTGAACTAGGTATTGGATACCGACGATCGAATCTCGGGCAAGTAACATACCGATGACAAAGGGAACAACGTATGTTGTTATGCGGTTTGACCGATAAAGATCTTCGTAGAATATGTAGGAACCAATATGGGCATCTAGGTCCCGCTATTGGTTACTGACCGAGAATAGTTCTAGGTCATGTCTACATAGTTCTCGAACCTGTAGGGTCCGCACGCTTAACGTTACGATGACAGTTTTATTATGAGTTTATAAGTTTTGATGTACGAAGTTTGTTCGAGTCCCGGATGTGATCACGACATGACGAGGAGTCTCGAAATGGTCGAGACATAAAGATTGATATATTGACGACTATATTCGACACCGGAAGTGTTCCGAGTGATTTCGAGAAAACCGAGTGCCGGAGGGTTACGGAACCCCCGGGAAGTATTGGGCCTTAGTGGGCTGAGGGGGAGAGAGGGCAGCAGCCCAGAGGTGGCGCGCCCCTCCCATGGGGAGTCCGCCCGGACTAGGGAGGGGTCGCAGCCCCTCTTTCCTCTCCTCTCCCCTCTTTCCTTCCCCTTCCTCCTTCCTAGTTGAACTAGGAAAGGGAGTCCTACTCCCACTAGGAGGAGGACTCCCCCTCCTGGCGCGCCCTAAGGGCGGCCGGCCTTCCCCTTGCTCCTTTATATACGGGCGGGGGCACCCCATAGACACACAAGTTGATCTACGGATCGTTCCTTAGCCGTGTGCGGTGCCCCTTCCACCATATTCCACCTCGGTCATATCGTCGCGGAGTTTAGGCGAAGCCTCGCGCCGTAGAACATCATCATCGCCACCACGCCGTCGTCTCGACGGAACTCATCTCCGAGCTCGCCGATCGGAGGCCGGAGATCGCCATCGAGCTGAACGCAGCTGAACTCGGAGGCTCGACGTTCGGTGCTTGGATCGGTCGGATCGTGAAGACGACGACTACATCAACCGCGTTGCAGTTAACGCTTTCGCCACGGTCTCACGAGGGTACGTGGACGAACACTCTCCCCTCTCATTGCTATACCATCACCATGATCTTGCGTGTGCGTAGGAATTTTTTTGAAATTACTACATTCCCCAACAATGGCATCCGAGCCTAGGTTTTATGCGTTGATGATATATGCACGAGTAGAACACAAGTGAGTTGTGGGCGATACAAGTCATACTGCTTACTAGCATGTCATACTTTGGTTCGGCGGTATTGTGAGATGAAGCGCCCGACCGACATTACGCCAGACGCTTACGCGAGACTGGTTTCACCGTTACGAGCACTCTTGCTTAAAGGTGGTGGCGGGTGTCTATCTCTCTCACTTTAGCTGAATCGAGTGTGGCTACGCCCGGTCCTTGCGAAGGTTAAAACAGCACCAACTTGATGAACTATCGCTGTGGTTTTGATGCGAGGTAAGAACGGTTCTTGCTAAGCCCGTAGCAGCCACGTAAAATTTGCAACAACAAAGTAGAGGACGCCTAACTTGTTTTTGCAGGCATCTTGTGATGTGATATGGTCAAGACGTCATGCTATATTTTATTGTATGAGATGATCATGTTTTGTAACCAAAGTTATCAGCAACTGGCAGGAGCCATATGGTTGTCGCTTTATTGTATGAAATGCAAATGCCCTCTAATTGCTTTACTTTATCACTAAGCGGTAGCGATAGTCGTAGAAGCAATAGATGGCGTAACGACAATGATGCTACGATGGAGATCAAGGTGTCACACCGGTGATGATGGTGATCATGACGGTGCTTCGAAGATGGAGATCACAAGCACAAGATGATGATGGCCATATCATATCACTTATATTGATTGCATGTGATGTTTATACTTTATGCATCTTACCTTGCTTTGATTGACGGTAGCATTTTAAGATGATCTCTCACTAATTATCAAGAAGTGTTCTCCCTGAGTATGCACTGTTGTGAAAGTTCTTCGTGCTGAGACACCACGTGATGATCGGGTGTGATAGGCTGTACGTTCAAATACAACGGGTGCAAAACAGTTGCACACGCGGAATACTCAGGTTATACTTGACGAGCCTAGCATATACAGATATGGCCTCGGAACACGGAGACCGAAAGGTCGAACATGAATCATATAGTAGATATGATCAACATAGTGATGTTCACCATTGAAACTACTCCATCTCACGTGATGATCGGACATGGTTTAGTTGATTTGGATCACGTGATCACTTAGATGACTAGAGAGATGTCTGTCTAAGTGGGAGTTCTTAAGTAATATGATTAATTGAACTTAAATTTATCATGAACTTAGTACCTAATAGTATTTTGCTTGTCTATGTCTGTTTGTAGATAGATGGCTCGTGCTATTGTTCCGTTGAATTTTAATGCGTTCCTTGATAAAGCAAAGTTTAAAGATGATGATAGCAATTACATGGACTGGGTCCGTAACCTGAGGATTATCCTCATTGCTGCACAGAAAAGTTACATCCTGGAAGCACCGCTGGGTGCCGAACTCTTCTTGATGCAACCGACGATGTTAAGAACGTATGGCGAGCAAAGCGATGACTACTCGATAGTTCGATGTGCCGTGCTTTACGGCTTAGAACCGGTCTTCAACGACGTTTTGAACGTCATGGAGCATATGAGATGTTCCAGAGTTGAAGTTAATATTTCAAGCAAATGCCCGGATTGAGAGATATGAAGTCTCCAATAAGTTCTATAGCTGCAAGACGGAGGAGAATAGTTCGTTAGTGAACACATACTCAAAATGTCGGGTATAATAATCACTTGATTCAACTGGGAGTTAATCTTCCCGATGATAGTGTCATTGATGTAATTCTCCAATCACCGCCACCAAGCTACAAAAGCTTCGTGATGAACTATAATATGCAAGGGATGAACAAGACTATTCCCGAGCTCTTTGTAATCTTTGAAAGCTGCGGAGGTAGAAATCATGAAGGAGCATCAAGTGTTGATGGTTAACAAAACCACCAGTTTCAAGAAGAAGGGCAAAGGAAGAAGAAGGAAACTTCAAAAGAATAGCAAGCAAGTTGTCTGCTCAAGAGAAGAAACCCAAGTCGGACCTAAGCCTGAAATCGAAAGTGCTTCTACCGCAAGCGCATCGGACATCGAAGCGGAACTGCCCCAAGTATTTGGCGGATAAGAAGGATGGCAAAGTGAACAAAGGTATATGTGATATACATGTTATTGATGTGTACCTTACTAATGCCCGCAGAGCTTTTGGGTATTTGATATGGTTCATTGCTAATATTTGCAACTCAAATAGGGACTACGGATTAAGCGAAGATTAGCTAAGGACGAGGTGACAATGCGCGTGGGAAACGGTTCCAAAGTCGATGTGATCGCGGTCGGCACGCTACCTCTACATCTACCATCGGGATTAGTTTTAGACCTAAATAATTGTTATTTGGTGCCGCGTTGAGCATGAACATTATATCTGGATCTTGTTTGATGCGAGACGGTTATTCATTTAAATCGAGAATAATGGTTGTTCTATTTATATGAGTAATATCTTTTATGGTCATGCACCCTTGAAGAATGGTCTATTTTATTGAATCTCGATAGTAGTGATACACATATTCATAGTGTTGAAACCAAAAGATGCAGAGTTGATAACGATAGTGCAACTTATTTGTGTCACCGCCGTTTAGGTCATATCGTGTAAAGCGATGAAGAAACTCCATCTCGATGGGCTTTTGGAATCACTTGATTATGAATCACTTGGTACTTTTGTAACCGTGCCTTATGGGCAAGATGACTAAAACGCCGTTCTCCGGAACTATGTAGCGAGCAACTAATTTGTTGGAAATCATACATACTGATGTTTGTGGTCCAATGAATGTTGAGGCTAGCGGCGGATATCGTTATTTTCTCACCTTCACAGATGATTTGAGCAGATATGGGTATATCTACTTAATGAAACACAAGTCTGAAACATTTGAAAAGTTCAAAGAATTTCAGAGTGAAGTGGAAAATCATCGTAACAAGAAAATAAAGTTTCTACGATCCGATCGTGGAGGAGAATATTTGAGTTACGAGTTTGGTGCGCACTTGAAACAATGCGAATAGTCTCGCAACTCACGCCACCGAACACCACAACGAAATGGTGTGTCCGAACGTCAGAATCGTACTTTACTAGATATGGTGCAATCTATGATGTCTCTTCTTGATTTACCGCTATCGTTTTGGGGTTATGCTTTAGAGACGGTCGATTCACGTTAAATAGGGCACCATCAAAATCCGTTAAGACAACGCCTTATGAACTGTGGTTTCGCAAGAAACCAAAGTTGTCGTTCTTAAAGTTTGGGGCTGCGATGCTTATGTGAAGAAACTTCAACCGATAAGCTCGAACCCAAATCGAGAAATGTCTTCATAGGATACCCAAAAGAGACTATTGGGTACACCTTCTATCACAGATCCGAGGGCAAGATTTTCGTTGCTAAATTGGATCCTTTCTAGAGAAGGAGTTTCTCTCGAAAGAAGTGAGTGGGAGGAAAGTAGAACTTGATGAGATAACTTTATCTACTCCCTTATTGAAAGTAGTTCATCACAAGAACGGTTCTGTGACAACTACACCAATTAGTGAGGAAGCTAATGATATTGATCATGAAACTTCAGATCAAGTTTCTTTGAATCTCGAGGTCTACCGAGTAAGATCCGCACTGAGTGGTACTGTAATCCTATTCTGGAAGTCATGTTACTTTACCATGATGAACCTACGAACTATGAGGAAGCGATGATGAGCCCAGATTCCGCAAAATGGTTAGAGGCCATGAAATTTGAGATGGGATCCATGTATGAAAACAAAGTATGGACTTTGGTTGACTTGCTCGATGATCGACAAGCCATTGAGAATAAATGGGTCTTTAAGAAGAAGACTGACGCGATGGTAATGTAATCGTCTATAAAGCTCGACTTGTTGCGAAAGGTTTTGACAAGTTCAAGGGGTTGACTACGATGAGACTTTCTCACCAGAAGCGATGCTTAAGTCTGTCTCAATCATGTTAGCTATTGCTGCATTTCATGATTATGAAATTTGGCAAATGGATGTCAAAACTGCATTCTTGAATGGATTTCTAGAAGAAGAGTTGTATATGATGCAGCGGAAGGTTTTGTTGATCCAAAAGGTGCTAACAAAGTGTGCAAGCTCCAAATGATCCATTTATGGACTGGTGCAAGCATCTCAGAGTTGGAGTAAACGTTTTGATAGTGTGATCAAAGCATATGGTTTTATATAGACTTTTGGAGAAGCCTGTATTTACAAGAAAGTGAGTGGGAGCTCTGTAGCATTTCTGATTTTATATGTAGATGACATATTATTAATTAGAAATGATATATAATTTCTGGATAGCATAAAGGGATACTTGAATAAAAGTTTTTTGAAAGACCTCGGTGAAGCTGCTTACATATTGGGCATCAAGATCTATAGAGATAGATCAAGACGCTTAATAAGACTTTCACAAAGCACATACCTTGACAAAATTTTGAAAAAGTTCAAAATGGATCAGGCAAAGAAAAGTTTCTTGCCTGTGCTACAAGGTGTGAAGTTGAGTCAAACTCAATGCCCGACCCAAGCAGAAGATAGAGAGAAAATGAAAGATGTTCCTATGCTTCAGCCATAGGCTCTATTATGTATGCAATGTTGTGTACCGACCGACGTATGCTTAGCAATAAGCTTGGCGGGAAGGTACCAAAGTAATACAGAGTGGATCATGGACATCGGTCAAGAACATCCTGAAATACCGAAAAGGACTAAGGATATGTTTTCGTATATGGAGGTGACAAAGAGCTAGTCGTAAATGGTTACGCCGATGCAAGCTTTGACATCGATCCGGACGATTCTAAATCGCAAACCGGATACGTTTTTTATTAAACGGTGGAGCTGTAAGTTGGTGCAGTTCTAAACAAAGCGTCGAAGCGGGATCTACATGTGAAGCGGAGTACATAGCTGCTTTGGAAGTAGCAAATGAAGGAGTGCGGATGAAGGAGTTCATTTCGATCTAGGTGTTATACCTAGTGCATCGGGACCAATGAAGATCTTCTGTGACAACATGGTGCAATTGCCTTGGCAAAGGAATCCAGATTTCACAAGAGGACCAATCACATCAAGAGACGCTTCAATTCCATTCGGGACCAAGTCCAAGTGGGAGACATAGAGATTTGCAAGATACATACGGATCTGAATGTTGCGAACCGTTGACTAAGCCTCTCTCACGAGCAAAACATGATCAGCACCAAGACTCCATGGGTGTTAGAATCATTACTATGTAATCTAGATTATTGACTCTAGTGCAAGTGGGAGATCAAGGAAATATGCCCTAGAGGCAATAATAAAGTTATTATTTATTTCCTCATATCATGATAAATGTTTATTATTCATGCTAGAATTGTATTAACCGAAACATGATACATGTGTGAATATATAGACAAAGCTATAGTCACTAGTATGCCTCTACTTGACTAGCTCATTAATCAAAGATGGTTATGTTTCCTAACCATAGACATGTGTTGTCATTTGATTAGTGGGATCACATCATTAGAAGAATGATGTGATTGACATGACCCATTCCGTTAGCCTAGCACTTGATCGCTTAGTATACCGCTATTGCTTTCTTCATGACTTATACATGTTCCTGTAACTATGAGAATTATGCAACTCCGTTTACGGAGGAACACTTTGGGTACTACCAAACGTCACAACATAAGCTGGGTGATTATAAAGGAGTACTATAGGTGTCTCCGAAGGTACATGTTGAGTTGGCGTATTTCGAGATTAGGTTTTGTCACTCCGATCGTCGGAGAGGTATCTGTGGGCCCTCTCAGTAATGCACATCACTATAAGCCTTGCAAGCAATGTAACCAATGAGTTGGTCACGGGATGATGCATTACGTAACGAGTAAAGAGACTTGTCGGTAACGAGATTGAACTAGGTATTGGATACCGATGATCGAATCTCGGGCAAGTAACGTACCGATAACAAAGGGAACAACGTATGTTGTTATGCGGTTTGACCGATAAAGATCTTCGTAGAATATGTAGGAACCAATATGGGCATCCAGGTCCCGCTATTGGTTATTGACCGAGAATAGTTCTATGTCATGTCTACATAGTTCTCGAACCCGTAGGGTCCGCACGCTTAACGTTACGATGACAGTATTATTATGAGTTTATAAGTTTTGATGTACCGAAGTTTGTTCGGAGTGCCGGATGTGATCATGGACATGACGAGGAGTCTCGAAATGGTCGAGACATAAAGACTGATATATTGGACGACCATATTCGGACACCGGAAGTGTTCCGGGTGATTTCGAAGAAAACCGGAGTGCCGGAGGGGTTACCGGAACCCCCGGGAAGTATTGGGCCTTAGTGGGCTGAGGGGAGAGAGAGGGCAGCAGCCAGAGGTGGCGCGCCTCCCATGGGGAGTCGAAATGGACTAGGGAGGGGCGCGCCCTCTTCCCTCTCCCTCTCCCCCTCTTTCCTTCCCCTTCCTCCTTCCTAGTTGAACTAGGAAAGGGGAGTCCTACTCCCACTAGGAGGAGGACTCCCCCCCTCCTTGGCGCCCGTTGCTCCTTTGCTCCTTTATATACGGGGGCGGGGGCACCCCATAGACACACAAGTTGATCTACGAGTCGTTCCTTAGCCGTGTGCGGTGCCCCCTTCCACCATATTCCACCTCGGTCATATTGTCGCGGAGTTTAGGCGAAGCCCTGCGCCGGTAGAACATCATCATCGTCACCACGCCGTCGTGCTGACGGAACTCATCTCCGGATATCTGCTGGATCGGAGGCCGGAGATCGTCATCGAGCTGAACGTGTGTTGAACTCGGAGGCTCCGTACGTTCGGTGCTTGGATCGGTCGGATCGTGAAGACGTACGACTACATCAACAGCGTTGCAGTTAACGCTTCGCTTACGGTCTCACGAGGGTACGTGGACGAACACTCTCCCCTCTCGTTGCTATACCATCACCATGATCTTGCGTGTGCGTAGGAAATTTTTTGAAATTACTACGTTCCCCAACAGTCATCATATTGAGCTAGCCAAACGTTTATAACATCTGCATCTGCTCCTGCAATAGGTCTGTCACCTAGCGGTGCATCAAGGACATAATTCTTCTGTGCAGCAATGAGGATAACCCTCAGATCACGGATCCAATCCGCATCATTGCTACTAACGTCTTTCAACACAGTTTTCTCTAGGAACATATCAAAATAAACATATGAAAGCAACAACGCGAGCTATTGATCTACTACATAATTTGCAAAATACTACCAGGACTAAGTTCATTATAAATTAAATTTCAATTAATCATATTACTTAAGAACTCCCACTTAGATAGACATCCCTCTAATCATCTAAGTGATCACGTGATCCAAATCAACTAAACCATGTCCGATCATCACGTGAGATGGAGTAGTTTTCAATGGTGAACATCACTATGTTGATCATATCTACTATATGATTCACGCTCGACCTTTCAGTCTCCAATGTTCCAAGGCCATATCTGTGTATGCTAGGCTCGTCCAGTTTAACCTGAGTATTCCGCGTGTGCAACTGTTTTGCACCCGTTGTATTTGAATGTAGAGCCTATCACACCCGATCATCACGTGGTGTCTCAGCACAAAGAACTTTCGCAACGGTGCATACTCAGGGAGAACACTTATACCTTGAAATTTAGTGAGAGATCATCTTATAATGCTACCGCCAATCAAAGCAAAATAAGATGCATAAAGGATAAACATCACATGCAATCAATATAAGTCATATGATATGGCCATCATCATCTTGTGCTTGTTCTCACTATCTCCGAAGCACCGTCATGATCACCATCGTCACCGGCGCGACACCTTGATCTTCATTGTAGCATCATTGTCATTTTGCCACCTATTGCTTCTACGACTATCGCTGCCGCTTAGTGATAAAGTAAAGCAATTACAGGGCGATTGCATTGCATACAATAAAGGGACAACCATATGGCTCCTGCCAGTTGCCGATAACTCGGTTACAAAACATGATCATCTCATACAATAAAATATAGCATCACGTCTTGACCATATCACATCACAACATGCCCTGCAAAAACAAGTTAGACGTCCTCTACTTTGTTGTTGCAAGTTTTATGTGGCTGCTACGGGCTGAGCAAGAACCATTCTTACCTACGCATCAAAACCACAACGATAGTTCGTCAAGTTAGTGTTGTTTTAACCTTCTCAAGGACCGGGCGTAGCCACACTCGGTTCAACTAAAGTTGGAGAAACTGGCACCCGCCAGCCACCTATGTGCAAAGCACGTCGGTAGAACCAGTCTCGCGTAAGCGTAAGCGTAATGTCAGTCCGGGCCGCTTCATCCAACAATACCGCCAAACCAAAGTATGACATGCTGGTAAGCAGTATGACTTGTATCGCCCACAACTCACTTGTGTTCTACTCGTGCATATAACATCTACGCATAAAACCAGGCTCGGATGCTACTGTTGGGGAACATAGTAATTTCAAAAAAATTCCTACGCACACGCAACATCATGGTGATGCATAGCAACGAGAGGGGAGAGTGTGTCCACGTACCCTCGTAGACCGAAAGCGGAAGCGTTAGCACAACGCGGTTGATGTAGTTGTACATCTTCACGATCCGACCGATCAAGTACCGAACGCACGGTACCTCCGAGTTCAGCACACGTTCAGCTCGATGACGTCCCTCGAACTTCGATCCAGCCGAGCTTTGAGGGAGAGTTCCATCAGCATGATAGCGTGGTGACGATGACGATGTTCTACCGCTGCAGGGCTTCGCCTAAGCACTGCTACGATATTATCGAGGTGGATTATGATGGATGGGGCACCGTACACGGCTAAGAGATCTCAAGGATCAATTGTTGTCTCTTGGAGTGCCCCCTGCCCCCGTATATAAAGGAGCAAGGGGGGAGGCGGCCGGCCATGGAGGAGGGCGCGCCAAGGGGGGAGTCCTACTCCCACCGGGAGTAGGACTCCTCCTTTCCTTGTTGGAGTAGGAGAGAAGGAAAGAGGAGGAGAGGGAGAAGGAAAAGGGGGTTACACCCCTTGTCCAATTCGGACCAGAGGGGGGGCGCAGGCCTCCTTCCTTTTGGCATCTCTCCTCTATTCCTGTATGGCCCAATAAGGCCCGTATACTCCCCGGCGAATTCTCGTAACTCTCTGGTACTCCGAGAAATACCCGAATCACTCGGAACCTTTCCGAAGTCTGAATATAGTCGTCCAATATATCGATATTTATGTCTCGACCATTTCGAGACTCCTCGCCATGTCCCCGATCTCATCCGGGACTCCGAACTACCTTCGATACATCAAAACACATAAACTCATAATATAACCGTCATCGAACTTTAAGCGTGCGGACCCTACGGGTTCGAGAACTATGTAGACATGACCAAGACACTTCTCCGGTCAATAACCAATAGCGGAACCTAGATGCTCATATTGGCTCCCACATATTCTACGAAGATCTTTATCGATCAAACCGCATAACAACATACGTTGTTCCCTTTTGTCATTGGTATGTTACTTACCCGAGATTCGATCATCGGCATCTCAATACCTAGTTCAACCTCGTTACCGGCAAGTCCCTTTACTCGTTACATAATGCATCATCCTGTAACTAACTCATTAGCTACATTGCTTGCAAGGCTTATAGTGATGTGCATTACCGAGAGGGCCCAGAGATACCTCTCCGGCAATCGGAGTGACAAATCCTAATCTCGAAATACATCAACTCAACAAGTACCTTGAGTCACTGAGAGCACCTTTATAATCACCCGATTACGTTGTGACGTTTCAGAGCACACAAAGTGTTCCTCCGGTAAGCGGGAGTTACATAATCTCATAGTCATAGGAACATGTATAAGTCATGAAGAAAGCAATAGCAACATACTAAACGATCAAGTGCTAAGCTAACGGAATGGGTCAAGTCAATCACATCATTCTTCTAATGATGTGATCCCACTGATCAAGTGATAACTCATATCCATGGTTAGGAAACTCAACCATCTTTGATCAACGATCTATTCAAGTAGAGGCATACTAGTGACACCATGTTTTCTATGTATTCACACATGTATTATGTTTCCGGTTAATACAGTTATAGCATGAATAGTAAAAATTTATCATGAAATAAGGAAAGAAATAATAACTTTATTATTGCCTCTAAGGCATATTTCCTTCAGCAACAACAGTTAGAGGACGTCTAACTTGTTTTTGCAGGGTATGTTATGTGATGTGATATGGCCAAAAGAATGTGATGAATGATATGTGATGTATGAGATTGATCATGTTCTTGTAATAGTAGTCACAACTTGCATGTCGATGAGTATGACAAGCGGCAGGAGCCATAGGAGTTGTCTTAATTTATTGTATGACCTGTGTGTTAATGATAACGCCTTGTAATTACTTTACTTTATTGCTAACTGTTAGCCATAGTAGTAGAAGTAATAATTGGCGAGACAACTTCATGAAGACACGATGACAGAGATCATGATGATGAAGATCATGGTGTCATGCCGATGACGAAGGTGATCATGCCGCACCTCGAAGATGATGATCAAAGGCGCAAAATGATATTGGCCATATCATGTCACTTTATGATTTGCATGTGATGTTTGTCATGTTTACATCTTATTTGCTTAGAATGACGGTAGCATAAATAAGATGATCCCTCATAAAATTTCAAGAAAGTGCTCCCCCTCGTTGTGCACCGTTGTGAAAGTTCATTGTTTCGAAGCACCACGTGATGATCGGGTGTGATAGATTCTAACGTTCGCATACAACGGGTGTAAGCCAAATTTACACATGCAAAACACTTAGGTTGACTCGACGAGCCTAGCATGTACAGACATGGCCTCGGAACACAAGAGACCGAAAGGTCGAACATGAGTCGTATAGTAGATACGATCAACATGAAGATGTTCACCGATGATGACTAGTCCGTCTCATGTGATGATCGGACACAGCCTAGTTGACTCGGATCATGTATCACTTAGATGACTAGAGGGATGTCTTTCTGAGTGGGAGTTCATTAAACAATTTGATTAGATGAACTTAATTATCATGAACATAGTCTAAAATCTTTGCAATATGTCTTGTAGATCAAATGGCCCACGCTAATGTTGCCCTCAACTTCAACATGTTCCTAGAGAAAACCAAGCTGAAAGATGATGGTAGCAACTATACGGACTGGGTCCGAAACTTGAGGATCATCCTCGTAGCTGCCAAGAAAGCATATGTCCTAGAAGCACCGCTAGGTGAAGCACCTATTTTCCCAGTAACCCAAGACGTTATGAACGCCTGGCAGTCGCGTAGTGATGATTACTCCCTGGTTCAGTGCGGCATGCTTTACAGCTTAGAACCGGGGCTCCAAAAGCGTTTTGAGCAGCATGGAGCGTATGAGATGTTCCAAGAGCTGGAAATGGTTTTCCAAGCTCATGCCCGGTTCGAGAGATATGAAGTCTCCGACAAGTTCTACAGTTGTAAGATGGAGGAAAACAGTTCTGTCAGTGACCTTATACTCACTATGCCCGGGTTACACAACCATTTGTCTCAATTGGGAGTTAATCTCCCAGATGACTCGGTCATTGACAGGATCCTCCAGTCGCTCCCACCTAGCTACAAGAGCTTTGTGATGAACTACAATATGCAGGGGGTGGAGGAGTCCATTCCTGAGCTGTATTCAATGTTGAAATCAGCGGAGGTGGAAATCAAAAAGGAACATCAAGTGTTGATGGTGAACAAGACCACTAGTTTCAAGAAAGGCAAGGGTAAAAAGAACTTCAAGAAGGACGGCAAGGGAGATGCCGCGCCCGGTAAATCAGTTGCCGGGAAGAAGCCAAACAATGGACCCAAGCCCGAGACTCAGTGCTTTTATTGCAAGGGAAATGGTCACTGGAAGCGGAACTGCCCAAGTACTTAGCGGACAAGAAGGCCGGCAACACCAAAGGTATATGTGATATACATGTTATTGATGTGTACCGTACCAGTACTCGTAGTAGCTCCTGGGTATTTGATACCGGTGCGGTTGTTCATATTTGTAACTCAAAACAGGAGCTGCGGAATAAGCGGAGACTGGTGAAGGACGAGGTGACGATGCGCGTCGGGAATGGTTCCAAGGTCGATGTGATCGCCGTCGGCACGCTACCTCTACATTTACCCACGGGATTAGTATTAAACCTCAATAATTGTTATTTAGTGTCAGCTTTGAGCATGAACATTGTATCTGGATCTTGTTTAATGCGAGACGGGTACTCATTTAAATCCGAGAATAATGGTTTTATTTATTTATTTGAGAGATATGTTTTATGGTCATGCCCCGCTGGTCAATGGTTTATTCTTATTGAATCTCGAACGTGATGTTACACATATTCATAGTGTGAATACCAAAAGATGTAAGGTTAATAACGATAGTCCCACATACTTGTGGCACTGCCGCCTTGGTCACATTGGTGTCAAACGCATGAAGAAACTCCATGCAGATGGACTTTTGGAGTCTCTTGATTATGAATCATTTGACACATGCAAACCATGTTTCATGGGCAAGATGACCAAGACTCCATTCTCCGGAACAATGGAGTGAGCAACCAACTTGTTGGAAATCATACATACTGATGTGTGCGGTCCAATGAGCATTGAGGCTCGCGGTGGCTATCGTTATGTTATCACCCTCACTAATGACTTAAGTAGATATGGGTATGTCTACTTAATGAAACACAAGTCTGAGACCTTTGAAAAGTTCAAGGAATTTCAGAGTGAGGTGGAGAATCAACGTGATAGGAAAATAAAGTTCTTACGATCAGATCGTGGGGGAGATAATTTGAGTCACGAGTTTGGTACGCACTTAAGGAAATGTGGAATTGTTTCACAACTCACGCCGCCTAGAACACCTCAGTGTAATGGTGTGTCCGAATGTCGTAATCGCACTCTATTGGATATGGTGCGATCTATGATGTCTCTTACCGACTTGCCGCTATCATTTTGGGGTTACGCTTTAGAGACAGCCACATTCACTTTAAATAGGGCACCGTCTAAATCCGTTGAGACGACACCGTATGAATTATGGTTTGGGAAGAAACCTAAGCTGTCGTTTCTAAAAGTTTGGGGTTGCGATGCTTATGTCAAGAAACTTCAACCTGAAAAGCTCGAACCCAAGTTGGAAAAATGTTTGTTCATAAGATACCCTAAGGAAACCATTGGGTATACCTTCTACCTCAAATCCGAAGGCAAGATCTTTGTTGCCAAGAACGGATCCTTTCTAGAGAAAGAGTTTCTCTCAAAAGAAGTAAGTGGGAGGAAAATAAAACTTGATGAAGTACTGCCTCTTGAACCGAAAAGTAGCGCAGCTCAGGAAGATGTTTCTGTGGTGCCTGCACCGACTAGAGAGGAAGTTAATGATGATGATCAAGGTACTTCAGATCAAGTTGCTACTGAACTCCGTAGGTCCACAAGGACACATTCCACACCAGAGTGGTATGGCAACCCTGTCCTAGAAATCATGTTGTTAGACAATGGTGAACCTTCAAACTATGAAGAAGCAATGGCGGGCCCAGATTCCAACAAATGGCTTGAAGAAATGAAATCCGAGATAGGATCCATGTATGAAAACAAAGTATGGACTTTGACAGACTTGCCCGATGATCGGCGAGCCATAGAAAATAAATGAATCTTTAAGAAGAAGACTGACGCGGATGGTAATGTGACCATCTATAAAGCTCGTCTTGTCGCTAAGGGTTATCAACAAGTTCAAGGGGTTGACTACAATGAGACCTTCTCACCCATAGCGAAGCTTAAGTCCGTCCGAATCATGTTAGCAGTTGCCGCATTCTATGATTACGAAATATGGCAAATGGACGTCAAAACGGCATTCCTTAACGGCTTCCTTAAGGAAGAATTGTATATGATGCAGCCGAAAGGTTTTGTCGATCCTAAGAATGCTAACAAGGTATGCAAGCTCCAGCGCTCCATCTATGGGCTGGTGCAAGCATCTCGGAGTTGGAACATTCGCTTTGATGAAATGATCAAAGCGTTTGGGTTTATGCAGACTTATGGAGAAGCCTGCGTTTACAAGAAAGTGAGTGGGAGCTCTGTAGCATTTCTCATATTATATATGGATGGCATACTATTGATGGGAAATGATATAGAACTTTTGGAAAGCATAAAGGCCTACTGGAATAAGTGTTTTTAAATGAAGGACCTTGGAGAAGCTGCTTACATATTAGGCATCAAGATCTATAGAGATAGATCGAGACGCCTCATAGGTCTTTCACAAAGCACATACCTTGATAAGATATTGAAGAAGTTCAATATGGATCTGTCCAAGAAGGGGTTCTTGCATGTATTGCAAGGTGTGAAATTAAGCACGGCTCAAAGCCTGACCTCGGCAGAAGATAGAGAAAAGATGAGTCGCATCCCCTATGCCTCAGTCATAGGGTCTATTATGTATGCCATGCTGTGTACCAGACCTGATGTAAACCTTGCCATAAGTTTGGTAGGGAGGTACCAAACTAATCCCGTTATGGAACACTTGACAGCGGTCAAGAATATCCTGAAGTACCTGAAAAGGGCTAAGGATATGTTTCTCATTTATGGAGGTGACGAAGAGCTCGTCGTAAAGGGTTACATCGATGCTAGCTTCGACACAGATCTGGATGACTCCAAGTCACAAACCGGATACATGTATATTTTGAATGGTGGGGCGGTCAGCTGGTGCAGTTGCAAGCAAAGCATCGTGGCGGGATCTACATGTGAAGCAGAGTACATGGCAGCCTCGGAGGCAGCACATGAAGCAATATGGATGAAGGAGTTCATTACCGACCTAGGAGTTATTCCCAATGCGTCGGGCCCGATGATTCTCTTCTGTGACAACACTGGTTCTATTGCCCTTGCCAAGGAGCCCAGGTTTCACAAGAAGACCAGGCATATCAAGCGTCGCTTCAACTCCATTCGTGAAAATGTTCATGATGGAGACATAGATATTTGTAAAGTGCATACGGATCTAAATGCCATAGATCCGTTGACTAAACCTCTTCCACGAGCAAAACATGATCAACACCAGAACTCTATGGGTGTTCGATTCATCACAATGTAACTAGATTATTGACTCTAGTGCAAGTGGGAGACTGTTGGAAATATGCCCTAGAGGCAATAATAAAATGGTTATTATTATATTTCCTTGTTCATGATAATTGTCTATTGTTCATGCTATAATTGTATTGACCAGAAACCGTAATACATGTGTGAATACATGGACCACAACATGTCCCTAGTGATCCTCTAGTTGACTAGCTCGTCGATCAATAGATGGTCATGGTTTCCTGACCATGGGCATTGGATGTCATTGATAGGATCACATCATTAGGAGAATGATGTGATGGACAAGACCCAATCCTAAGCATAGCACAAGATCATGTAGTTCGTTTGCTAAAAGCTTTTCTAAATGTCAAGTATCATTTCCTTAGACCGTGAGATTGCACAACTCCCGGATACCGTAGGAATGCTTTGGGTGTACCAAACATCACAACGTAATTGGGTGGCTATAAAGGTACACTACAGGTATCTCCGAAAGTATCTGTTGGGTTAGCACGAATCGAGACTGGGATTTGTCACTCCGTATGACGGAGAGGTATCTCTGGGCCCACTCGTTAATGCATCATCATAATGAGCTCAATGTGACTAAGTAGTCAGTCACGGGATCATGCATTACGGAACGAGTAAAGTGACTTGCCGGTAACGAGATTGAACGAGGTATTGGGATACCCACGGTCGAATCTCGGGCAAGTAACGTACGATTGGCAAAGGGAATTGTATACGGGATTGATTGAATCCCCGACATCGTGGTTCATCCGATGAGATCATCGTGGAACATGTGGGAGCCAACATGGGTATCCAGATCCCGTTGTTAGTTATTGGCCGGAGAGCTGTCTCGGTCATGTCTGCATGATTCCCGAACCCGTAGGGTCTACACACTTAAGGTTCGGTGATGCTAGAGTTGTTATGGGAATTAGTATGCGGTTACTGAATGTTGTTCAGAGTCCCGGATGAGATCCCGGACGTCACAAAGAGTTCCAGAATGGTCCGGAGGTAAAGATTTATATATGGGAAGTCCAGTTTCAGTCACCGGAATAATTTCGGGGGTTACCGGTATTGTACAGGGACCACCGAAAGGTGTCTGGGGGTCCACCGGGTGGGTCCACCAGCCACGGGGGACTAAATGGGCTGAACAAGGATGGGAACTAGCCCCCTAGTGGGCTGGTGCACCCCCAGGGCCCAAGGCGCCTAGGGTTGAAAACCCTAGGGGGTGGGGCGCCTCCCACCAACTTGGGGGGCTAGCTCCCCCCTTGGCCGCCCCCCTAGATGAGACCTAAGGGGTGTTGGGGAACGTAGTAATTTCAAAAAATTTCCTACGCACACACAAGATCATGGTGATGAATAGCAACGAGAGGGGAGAGTGTTGTCTACGCACCCTCGAGACCCAAGCGAAGCGATCTGGCAACGAGAGGAAGTAGTCAGACGTTCTCCTCGCGATCCGACCGATCCGGCGCCGTTACTCGACGCCCCGAGTTCTTGACACACGTACAGCTCGATGGCGTCCCTCGTACTCTGATCCAGCCGAGTGTCGAGGAGAGTTTCACAAGACGACGGCGTGGTGACGATCTTGATGTTTCACCGGCGCAGGGCTTCGCCTAAGCTTCGCGACGATATGACCGAGGTGGAATATGGTGGAGGGGGGCACCGCACACGGCTAAGGAACGATCCGTAGATCAATACTTGTGTGTCTTGGGGTGCCTCTACCTCAGTATATAAAGGAGCCAAGGGGGGAGGGGGCGCCGGCCAGGAGAGAGAGGCGCAGGAGGAGTCCTACTCCTTCCGGGAGTAGGACTCCCCTCCAATCCTATTCAATTAGGATTCCTGAGGGGGAAAAGAGGAGGAGGGGGCCGGCCACCTCTCCTAGTCCTAATAGGACTAGGGGAAGGGGGAGGCGCGCAGCACATCTAGGGCAGCCCCTTCTCTTTTCCACTAAGGCCCACTATGGCCCATTTACCTCCCGGGGTTCCGTAACCTCCGGTACTCAGTAAATTCTGTTTTCGCCGGAACCATTCCGAACTCCAAACATAGGCTTCCAATATATCAATCTTTATGTCTCGACCATTTCGAGACTCCTCGTCATGTCCGTGATCACATCCGGGACTCCGAACTTCTTCGGTACATCAAAATACATAAACTCATAATAACTATCATCGAAACCTTAAGCGTGCGGACCCTACGGTTCGAGAACAATGTAGACATGACCTAGAACTATTCTCGGTCAATAACCAATAGCGGGACCTGGATGCCCATATTGGTTCCTACATATTCTACGAAGATCTTTGTCGGTCAGACCGCATAACAACATACGTTGTTCCCTTTGTCATCGGTATGTTACTTGCCCGAGATTCGATCGTCGGTATCCAATACCTAGTTCAATCTCGTTACCGCAAGTCTCTTTACTCGCTCGTAATACATCATCTCACAACTAACTCATTAGTTGTAGTGCTTGCAAGGCTTCGATGATGTGCATTACCGAGAGGGCCAGAGATACCTCTCCGAGCAATCGGAGTGACAAAACCTAATCTCGAAATCGCCAACCCAACATCCGCCTTTGGAGACACACTGTAGTACTCCTTTATAATCACCCGATTCGTTGTGACGTTTGGTAGCACCAAAGTGTTCCTCCGTAAACGGAGTTGCATAATCTCATAGTTACAGGAACATGTATATGTCATGGATAAAAGCAGTAGCAACATACTAAGCGATCGTGTGCTAAGCTAAGGGAATGGGTCATGTCAATCAGATCATTCTACTAATGATGTGACCTTGTTAATCAAATAACAACTCTTTGTTCATGGTTAGGAAACATAACCATCTTTGATTAACAAGCTAGTCTAGTAGAGGCATACTAGTGACATATTGTTTTGTCTATGCATTCACACATGTATCATGTTTCCGGTTAATACAATTCTAGCATGAATGATAAACATTTATCATGAAATAAGGAAATAAATAATAACTTTATTATTGCCTCTAGGGCATATTTCCTTGATCTCCCACTTGCACTAGAGTCAATAATCTAGATCACATCACCATGTGATTAACATCGATAGTTCACATCATCATGTGATTAACACCCATAGTTCACATCGCCATGTGACCAACACCCAAAGGGTTTACTAGATTCAGTAATCTAGTTCACATTGCTACGTGATTAATACCCAAAGAGTACTAAAGTGTGATCATGTTTTGCTTGTGAGAGAGTCTTAGTCAACGGGTCTTTCACATTTAGATCCGTTATGTATTTTGCAATTTTTCTATGTCTATAATGCTCTGCACGAAGCTACTCTAGCTAATTGCTCCCACTTTCAATATGTATCTAGATCGAGACTTAGAGTCATCCAGATTAGTGTCAAAACTTGCATCGACGTAACCCTTTACTTACGAACCTTTGTCACTTCCATAATCGAGAAACATATCCTTATTCCACTAAGGATAATTTTGACCATTGTCGATGATCTACTCCTAGATCACTATTGTACTCCTTGCCAAACTCTCGGTCAGGGTATACAATAGATCGGTACACAACATGGTATACTTTATAGAACCTATGGCCAAGGCATAGGGAATGACTTTCATTCTCTTTCTATTTTCTCTTTGTGGTCGGGTTTTGAGTCTTACTCAATTTCACACCTTGTAACAGGCAAGAACTCTTTCTTTGACTGTTCCATTTTGAACTACTTCAAAATCTTGTCAAGGTATGTACTCATTGAAAAAACTTATCAAGCATCTTGATCTATCTCTATAGACCTTAATGCTCAATATGCAAGCAGCTTCACCGAGGTCTTTCTTTGAAAAACTCCTTTTAAACACTCCTTTATGCTTTGCAGAATAATTGTACATTATTTCCGATCAACAATATGTCATTCACATATACTTATCGAAATCTTGTAGTGCTCCCACTCACTTTCTTGTAAATACAGGCTTCTTTGCAAGTCTGTATAAACTATATGCTTTGATCAACTTATCAAAGCGTATATTCCAACTCGAGATGCTTGCACCAGTCCATAGATGGATCGCTGGAGCTTGCACACTTTGTTAGCTCCTTTGGATCGATAAAACCTTCGGTTGCATCATATACAACTCTTCTTCCGTAAATCCATTCAGAATGCAGTCTTTACATCCATTTGCCAAATTTCATAATCATAAAATGCGGCAATTGCTAACATGATTCGGGATGACTTAAGCATCGCTTCTGATTGAAAAAATCTCATTGTAGTCAACACCTTGAACTTGTCAAAACCTTTTTGCGACAAGTCGAGCTTTGTAGATAGTAACAATACTATCAACGTCCGTCTTCCTCTTGAAGATCCATTTATACAATATGGCTTGCCGATCATCGGCAACTCCACCAAAGTCCATACTTTGTTCTTATACATGGATCTCATCTCAGATTTCATGGCCTCAAGCCATTTCATGAATCTGGGCTCATCATCGCTTCCTCATAGTTCGTAGGTTCATCATGGTCTAGTTACATGACTTCCGAACAGGATTACCGTACCACTCAGTGCGGATCTCACTCTGGTTTACCTACGAGATTCGGTAGTAACTGATCTGAAGTTACATGATCATCATCATTAGCTTCCTCACTAATTGGTGTAGTAGTCACAGAACAGATTTACGTGATGAACTACTTTCAATAAGGGAGAAGGTACAATTACCTTATCAAGTTCTACTTTCCTCCCACTTACTTCTTTCGAGAGAAACTCCTTCTCTAGAAAGGATCCATCTTAAGCAACGAATATCTTGCCTTGGATTTGTGATAGAAGGTGTACCCAACAATTTCCTTTGGGTATTCTATGAAGACGCACTTCTCGATTTGGGTTCGAGCTTATCAGATGAAACTTTTCACATAAGCATCGCAACTCCAAACTTTAAGAAACGACAACTTTGGTTTCTTGCTAAACCACAGTTCATATAGTGTCGTCTCAACGGATTTAGATGGTGCCCTATTTAACGTGAATGCAGTTGTCTCTAATGCATGATCCCAAAATGACATTGGTAAATCGGTAAGAAACATCATAGATTGTACTATATCCAATAAAGTACGGTTATGACGTTCGGACACACCATAACATTGTGGTGTTCCAGGTGGCGTGAGCTGTGAAACTATTCCACATTGTTTTAATTGAAGACCAAACTCGTAACTCAAATATTTGTCTCCGTGATCAGATCACAGAAACTTTATTTTCTTGTTACGATGATTTTTCCACTTTACTCTGAAATTCTTTGAACCTTTCAACTATTTCAGACTTATGTTTCATCAAGTAGATATACCCATATCTGCTCAAATCACCTTGTGAAGGTCAGAAAATAATGATACTTGCCACGAGCATCAACACTCATTGGATCGCATACATCGGTATGTATTATTTCCAATAAGTCAGTAGCTTGTTCCATCGTTCCGGAGAACGGAGTTTTAGTCATCTTGCCCAAAAGGCACGGTTCGCAAGCATCAAGTGATTCATAATCAAGTGATTCCAAAATCCCATCAGCATGGAGTTTCTTCATGCGCTTTACACCAATATGACCTAAACGGCAGTGCCACAAATAAGTTGCACTATCATTATTAACTTTGCATCTTTTGGTTTCAATATTATGAATATGTGTATCACTACGATCAAGATCCAATGAACCATTTTCATTGGGTGTGTAACCATATAAGGTTTTATTCATGTAAACAAAACAACAGTTTATTCTCTTACTTAAATGAATAATCGTTTTGCAATAAACACGATCAAATCATATTCATGCTCAACGCAAACACCAAATAACATTTATTTAGGTTCAACACTAATCCCGAAAGTATAGGGAGTGTGCGATGATGATCATATCAATCTTGAAACTACTTTCAATACACATCGTCACTTCACCCTTAACTAGTTTCTATTTATACGCAACTCCGTTTGAGTTACTACTCTTATGGCGAACCAGTACCAAATACCGAGGGGTTGCTATAAACACTAGTAAAGTACACATCAAACACCTGTATATCAAATATACCCTTTTTCACTTTGCCATCCTTCTTATCCACCAAATACTTAGGGCAGTTCCGCTTCCAGTGACCATTTCCTTTGCAGTGTAAGCACTCAGTTTCAGGCTTTGGTTCAGCTTTGGGTTTCTTCGTGGGAGTGACAACTTGCTTGTCAATCTACTTGAAGTTCCCCTTTCTTTCCCTTTGCCCTTTTCTTGAAACTAGTGATCTTGTCAACCATCAACACTTGATGCTCTTTCTTGATTTCTACCTTCGTCGATTTCAACATCACGAAGAGCTCGGGAATCATTTTCATCATCCTTTGCATACTATAGTTCATCATGAAGTTCTACTAACTTGGTGATGGCGACTAGAGAATTCATCAATCACTATCTTATCTGGAAGATTAACTCCCACTTGATTCAAGCAATTGTAGTACCCAGACAATCTGAGCACATGCTCACTAGTTGAGCGATTCTCCTCCATCTTTTAGCTATAGAACTTTGTTGGAGACTTCATATCTCTCAACTCGGGTATTTGCTTGAAATATTAACTTCAATTCCTGGAACATCTCATATGGTCCATGATGTTCAAAACATCTTTGAAGTCCCGATTCTAAGCCATAAAGCATGGTGCACAAAACTATCAAGTAGTCATCGTATTTGAGCTAGCCAAACGTTCATAACGTCTGCATCTGCTCCTGCAATAGGTCTGTCACCTAGCGGTGCATCAAGGACATAATTCTTCTGCGCAGCAATGAGGATAAACCTCAGATCACGGATCGAATCCGCATCATTGCTACTAACATTTTTCAACACAGTTTTCTCTAGGAACATATCAAAATAAACATATAAAAGCAACAACGCGAGCTATTGATCTACAACATGGTTTGCAAAATACTAACAGGACTAAGTTCATGATAAATTTAAGTTCAATTAATCATATTACTTAAGAACTCCCACTTAGATAGACATCCCTCTAATCCTCTAAGTGATCACGTGATCCAAATTCAACTAAACCATAACCGATCATCACATGAGATGGAGTAGTTTTCAATGGTGAACATCTTATGTTGATCATATCTACTATATGATTCACGCTCGACCTTTCGGTCTCCGTGTTCCGAGGCCATATCTGCATATGCTAGGCTCGTCAAGTATAACCTGAGTATTCGCGTGTGCAAAACTGGCTTGCACCCGTTGTAGATGGACGAGAGCTTATCACACCCGATCATCACGTGGTGTGCGGGCACGACGAACTTTGGCAGCGGTGCATACTCGTGGAGAACACTTCTTGATAATTTTAGTGAGAGATCATCTTAAAATGCTACCGTCAATCAAAGCAAGAATAAGATGTATAACGAGATAAACATCATATGCAATCAAAATATGTGACATGATATGGCCATGATCATCTTGCGCCTTTGATCTCCATCTCCAAAGCACTGTCATGATCTTTATCGTCACCGGCATGACACCATGATCTTCATCATCTTGATCTATATCAATGTGTCGTCACATGGTCGTCTCGCCAACTATTTGCTCTTGCAACTATTGCTATCGCATAGCGATAAAGTAAAGCAATTATTTGGCACTTGCATCTTATGCAACAAAGAGACAACCATAGGGCTTCTGCCAGTTGCCGATAACTTCAACAAAACATGATCATCTCATACAACAACTTATATCTCATCACGTTTTGACCAAATCACATCACAACATGCCCTGCAAAAACAAGTTAGACGTCCTCTATTTGTTGTTGCAAATTTTACGTGGCTGCTACGGGCTTAGCAAGAACCGTTCTTACCTACGCATCAAAACCACAACGATACTTCGTCAAATAGACTCTGTTTTAACCTTCTCAAGGACCGGGCGTAGCCACACTCGGTTCAACTAAAGTGAGAGAGACAGACACCCGCCAGTCACCTTTAAGCAACGAGTGCTCGTAGCGGTGAAACCAGTCTCGCGTAAGCGTACGCGTAATGTCGGTCCGGGCCGCTTCATCTCACAATACCGCTGAACCAAAGTATGACATGCTGGTAGGTAGTATGACTTGTATCGCCCACAACTCACTTGTGTTCTACTCGTGCAAAACATCAAACCATAAAACCTAGGCTCGGATGCCCTTTGTTGGGGAACGTAGTAATTTCAAAAATTTTCCCACGCACACACAAGATCATGGTGATGAATAGCAACGAGAGGGGAGAGTGTTGTCTACGTACCCTCGTAGAACCCGGCGGAAGCGATCACAGCGTAGAGGAAGTAGTCGACGTTCTCCTCGCGATCCGACCGATCCGGCGCCGTTACTCCGCGCCCCGAGTTCTTGACACACGTACAGCTCGATGGCGTCCCTCGACTCGATCCAGCCGAGTGTCGAGGAGAGTTTCGTCAAGCCGACGGCGTGGTGATGATCTTGATGTTTCACGGTAGCGAGGCTTCGCCTAAGCTTTGACGATATGACCGAGGTGGAATATGGTGGAGGGGGCACGCACACGGCTAAGGAACGATCCGTAGATCAATACTTGTGTGTCTTGGGGTGCCTCTACCTCGAATATAAAGGAGCCAAGGGGAGGGGTGCGGCCAGAGAGAGAGGCGCAGGAGAGTCCTACTCCTTGGGAGTAGGACTCCCTCCAATCCTATTCAATTAGGATTCCGAGGGGAAAAGAGGAGGAGGGCGGCCACCTCTCCTAGTCCTAATAGGACTAGGGAAGGGGGGGCGCAGCCCATCTAGGGTAGCCCTTCTCTTTTCCACTAAGGCCCACTATGGCCCATTTACCTCCGGGGGTTCGGTAACCTCCGGTACTCGGTAAATTCTGTTTTACTTGGAACCATTCGAACTCCAAACATAGGCTTCCAATATATCAATCTTTATGTCTCGACCATTTGAGACTCCTCGTCATGTCCGTGATCACATCCGGGACTCGAACTTCTTGGTACATCAAAATACATAAACTCATAATAAGTGTCATCGAAACCTTAAGCGTGCGGACCCTACGGTTCGAGAACAATGTAGACATGACCTAGAACTATTCTCGGTCAATAACCAATAGCGGGACCTGGATGCCCATATTGGTTCCTACATATTCTACGAAGATCTTTGTCGGTCAGACCGCATAACAACATACGTTGTTCCCTTTGTCATCGGTATGTTACTTGCCCGAGATTCGATCGTCGGTATCCAATACCTAGTTCAATCTCGTTACCGGCAAGTCTCTTTACTCGTTCCGTAATACATCATCTCACAACTAACTCATTAGTTGTAGTGCTTGCAAGGCTTTGGTGATGTGCATTACCGAGAGGGCCCAGAGATACCTCTCCGACAATCGGAGTGACAAAACCTAATCTCGAAATCGCCAACCCAACATCCGCCTTTGGAGACACTGTAGTACTCCTTTATAATCACCCGATTCACGTTGTGACGTTTGGTAGCACCAAAGTGTTCCTCCGTAAGCGGAGTTGCATAATCTCATAGTTACAGGAACATGTATATGTCATGGATAAAAGCGGTAGCAACATACTAAGCGATCGTGTGCTAAGCTAAGGGAATGGGTCATGTCAATCGATCATTCTACTAATGATGTGACCTTGTTAATCAAATAACAACTCTTTGTTCATGGTTAGGAAACATAACCATCTTTGATTAACAAGCTAGTCTAGTAGAGGCATACTAGTGACATATTGTTTTGTCTATGCATTCACACATGTATCATGTTTCCGGTTAATACAATTCTAGCATGAATGATAAACATTTATCATGAAATAAGGAAATAAATAATAACTTTATTATTGCCTCTAGGGCATATTTCCTTCAAGGGGTGCGGCCCCCTCTCCCCTCCCCCTATAAATAGTGGGGGGTGGGAGGGCTGCCATACTCTGCCCCTAGCGCAGCCCTCCTCCTCTCCAACTCCACCTCCTCCTCAGTAGTGCTTGGCGAAGCCCTGCCGGAGAATTGCAAGCTCCTCCACCACTTTGTCGTGCTGTCGGAGCTCTCCCTCAACTTCTCCTCTCCCCTTGCTGGATCAAGAAGGAGGAGACGTCCCCGGGCTGTACGTGTGTTGAACGCGGAGGCGCCATCCGTTTGGCGTTAGATCGGACCTTCCGCGATTTGAATCGCCACGAGTACGACTCCCTCATATGCGTTCTAGTGACGCTTCCGCTTAGCGATCTTCAAAGGTCTGAAGATGCTCATCCCCTCCCTCTCTTGTTGCTATAATCTCCATAGATTGATCTTGGTGATGCGTAGAGAAAATTTAAATTATTGCTACGTTCCGCAACACACGCTTCATCGGAGAGGTAATGGTGTTGATGTAGAAGCCCTCCATGATCGAATCCCCCTCTGTCAGGACACTGGAAAAGGTCCCTAGATGGGATCTCACGGGTACAGAAGGTTGCGGTGGTAGAAAAGTGGTTTCGTGGCTCTCTCGGATGTTTTTAGGGTATAAGAGTATATATAGGCGAAGGAACTAGGTCAAGGGAGCTACGAGAGGCCCACAAGGTAGGGGGCGCGCCCTACCCCCCTGGGCATGCCCTCCTGCCTTGTGGCCGCCTTGTTGCATCTCCGACTTAATCTCCAAATCTTCTGGTTTGCGTTCAGATCCAAAAGATTCAAAACAAAAGTTTAATATTGACATAAAGATAATAATACTTCAAGCATACTAACAAAGCAATTATGTCTTCTCAAAATAACATGGCCAAAGAAAGCTCATCCCTACAAAATCATAGAGTTTGGCTATGCTCCATCTTCGTCACACAAAATATTCAAATCATGCACAACCCCGGCTTCAGTCAAGCAATTGTTTCATACTTTAGTATTCTCAAACTTTTTCAACTTTCACGCAATACATGAGCGTGAGCCATGGACATAGCACTATAGGTGAAATAGAATGGTGGTTGTGGAGAAGACAAAAAAGAGAGGAGATAGTCTCACATCAACTAGGCGTATCAATGGGCTATGGAGATGCCCATCAATTGATATCAATGTGAGTGAGTAGGATTGCCATGCAACAGATGAACTAGAGCTATAAGTGTATGAAAGCTCAAAAAAAAACTAAGTGGGTGTGCATACAACTTGCTTGCTCATGAATACCTAGGGAATTTTTAGGAAGCCCATCATTGGAATATACAAGCCAAGTTCTATAATGAAAAACTCCCACTAGTATATGAAAGTGACAAAATAAGAGACTCTCTAACATGAAGATCAAGCACAAGTATGGAAAAGGATAGTAACATTGCCCATTTTCTCTTTTTCTCTCATTTTTTTGATTGGCTTCTTTGGCCTGTTTTTTTATTGGCTTCTTTGGCCTCTCTTTTTTTTTCCTCACATGGGACAATTCTCTAATGATGATGATCATCACACTTCTATTTACTTACAACTCAAGAATTACAACTCGATACTTGGAACAAAATATGACTCTATATGAATGCCTCCGACGGTGTACCTGGATGTGCAATGAATCAAGAGTGACATGTATGGAAGAATTATGAACGGTGTCTTTGCGACAAATACGATGCCAACTACATGATCATGCAAAGCAATATGACAATGATGAAGCGTGCCATAATAAATGGAACAGTGGAAAGTTGCATGGAAATATATCTCGGAATGGCTATGGAAATGCCATAATAGGTAGGTATGGAGGTTGTTTTTAGGAAGGTAAATGGTGGGTGTATGGTACCGACGAAAGTTGCGCGGCACAAGAAAGGCTAGCAATGGTGGAAGGGTGACAATCTGTATAATCCATGGACTCGACATTGGTCATAAAGAACTCACATACTTATTGCAAAAATCTACAAGTCATCAAAACCAAGCACTACGCGCATGCTCCTAGAGGAAGGCTTGGTAGGAATTAACCATCGCGCGATCCCGGCCTCCACACAAAGAATGACAATCAAAGAGATACCTCATGCTTCAAATTTGTTACACAACGGTTACCATACGTGCATGCTATGGGACTCACAAACCTCAACACAACTATTTCTCAAATTCACAATTACTCCACTAGCATGACTCTAATATCACCATTTTCATATCTCAAAACAATCATAAAGAATCAAACTTCTCATAGTATTCAATGCACTTTATATGAAAGTTTTTATTATATCCATCTTGGATGCCTATCATATTAGGACTAGTTTTATAACACAAGAAAATTACCATGCTGTTCTAAAAGGCTCTAAAAATAATATAAGTGAAGCATGAGAGTTCAACAATTTCTATAAAATAAATCCACCGTCGTGCTCTAAAAAGATATAAGTGAAGCACTGGAGCAATATTGTCTAGCTCAAAAGATATAAGTGAAGCACATAGAGTATTCTAATAAAACATGATTCATGTGTGTCTCTCCCAAAAGGTGTGTACCTCAAGGATGATTGTGGTAAACTAAAAAGAAAACTCTCAAATCATACAAGACGCTCCAAGCAAAACACATACCATGTGTTGAATAAAAATATAGCCTCAAGTAAAGTTACCGATAGACGAAGAGGAAAGAGGGGATGCCTTCTGGGGCATCCCCAAGCTTAGGCTTTTGGTTGTCCTTGAATATTACCTTGGGGTGCCTTGGGAATCCCCAAGCTTAGGCTCTTGCCACTCCTTGCTCCATAGTCCATCAAATCCTCACCCAAAACATGAAAACTTCACAACACAAAACTCGACAGAAAATCTCATGAGCTCTGTTAGTACAAGAAAATAAATCACCACTTTAAGGACTGTTGCAAACTCATTATTTATTTATATTTGTGTAATATCTACTGTATTACAACTTCTCCATGGTTCATACCCCCCGATACTACCCATAGATTCATCAAAACAAGCAAACAACACGCGAAAAACAGAATCTGTCAAAAACAGAACAGTCTGTAGTAATCTGTAACTCTCAATAATTCTATAACTCCAAAAATTCTGAAATAAATTGGTGGACGTGAGGAATTTTTCTATTAATCTTCTTAAAAAGAATCAGCTCAAAAGCACTCTTCTGTTAAAAATTACAAATAATCTCGTGAGCGCAAAAGTTTCTGTTTTTTTCAGCAAGATCAAATCAACTTTTCACCCAAGTCTTCCCAAAGGTTCTACTTGGCACAAACACTAATTAAAACATGAAACCACATCTAACCAGAGGCTAGATGACTTATTTATTACTAAACAGGAACAAAGAGCAAAGAACAAAAATAAAATTGGGTTGCCTCCCAACAAGCGCTATCGTTTAACGCCCGTTGCTAGGCATTTAGATTTCGATGATGCTCACATGAAAGACAAGAATTAAAGCGCAAAGAGAGCATCATGAAACACGTGACAAACACATCTAAGTCTAACATACTTCCTAGGCATAGGCATCTTATAGGCAAACAAATTATCATAGCAAGCAAAAACTAGCATATGCAAGGAAGCGGAAAGAAACAATAGCAATCTCAACATAACGAGAGGTAATTTAGTAACATGAAAATTTCTACAACCATATTTCCTCTCTCATAATAATTACATGTGGATCATAAGCAAAGTCAACAAAATAGCTATCACATAAAATATTCTCAACACGATCCACATGCATGCGAAGTTGACACTCTTCCAATGTGGGATTAACATTAACTAAAGTCATGACCTCTCCAAACCCACTTTTATCAAAAAGTATAAGATTAAACATTCTCCAAATATGTGGGATCTAAAGTTTACACTCTTTCAAACCCACTTTCAATAATATTGCAAACACTATTATCAGTCTCATATTCACCATGGGGCTTAAATAAATTTTCAAGATCATAAGAAGAATCACCCCAATCATGATCATTGCAACAAATAGTAGTCATAGCAAAACTAGTATCCTCAAGCTTGAGGTTTTGCATATCATTAACACAATTGACATTAAGAGAATTTATAATAACGTCATTGCAATCATGCTTTTCATCGAAGGAACTATCAAGTATGGGTGCAATAGCAATGATCTCATGTTTAACATAAGGAACTACAGCAAATTCGTCTTCATAAATATTGGCATCATGGACACAATAATAGCAAGCATCATGTTCATCAAGGGATATTTCAATCAAATCATCGGAATCATAATTATCTACAGATTCATGCATATCATTATTTTCTTCCAAAGCAACGGTCATTCTTTCGATAAATTCTTTGACATAGACATTATGAGCATAGTTTTCATAGCAATATTTAAGTATGTCAAAATTTTCAGATTTGGAGAGAGTAATATCATACTTTTCAATTAAAGAAGCAACTTCATAAGCACCCTTAAAAGAAACAAATTCTTCAATTTGTTCGATATCATAGTAACTATAAACACCCTTTGCATAAGAAGATACAATTTCATTATAATTAAACTCACACAGGTAGGGAAGGTGTTTTTAGGGTTCTTAGGGCAACAAGTAAAGTCATAAATTTCACAAAGATTCCAAGCATAACACAGCAAACTGTTTATTTGATTCCATAAGAGTCTCCCTTTTTCAGACAAACGGTGACGCACAAAATGAGCATGCTCATCTAATGATTTTATCTCAACTAAACTAGTTGGGATTTCAGCACGAGCACATATATATCAAAGATTATCTAAGTAGAACACTTTAAGTGGATCCATATCAATAGATTTTTAGCAAGCAAAGATGCAAGCAAATAGAAGGCACATGGAAACACAAACAAAGATACATACAGGAAGAAGGCAAAGAAAAGGCAAATCTTTTCAAAAATCGTTTTAGAGGTGGGGGAGAGGAAAACAAGAGGCAAATGGTGATGTGGACCGAACCTCGATGGCGAGATCCGATCCGTTGTTGCAGTCCGACTTTTCACGACACTCCACCTTTAGTAGCAGCAACCTCTCGCCCGCGCACGCGATGTACACGAAGTAGAGGATTTGAACCTTGCGGCCCAACACGAGAAAACCAATCTCGACGAAGGTACTCACGCGCAAAACAATTTCCACGAAGAAAAATCGCAACACAGAGGTTTTCTAAAGATCCCTCCAAAACTTGATACGGGTGTCTACCTTGAAAAACACATCATGTCTATTTCATAAAACAATAACCTCCCTGTTATCTTCACCAAACTGAAATATTTTAGGCTCATGTATATCTGTGATCTGATGCGGTACAACATTACGTGTGGTCGTATCATCCTCTCCTCCTTGAAACGAAACCATCCTCGGTTTCGAGGTAAGCTCTTCAACAATATTTTTATTTGCAGACTGAACGATCACTGTAAAATTTCCAATAGCTTCGACCCTTTTCTTTTCTTTTTCTTCCTGCTCTTTTATCTTCTCAAGATGCTCTTTCCTCCAAGAAATAAAATGCTCCTCACCCATTGGCACGAGGCTATAGTTCTTCCCCCTCTTGACGGTATATCTGTGTGATTTGCAATCGTACGCAACATCATGTTGTTTGTACCATGGCTCGCCCAATAACAAGTGACATGAAATCATCGGTGCCGGAATCACGTCGCACAAAACCTCGCAAAAATAATTTTCCAGCAAAAACGGTACCTTGGTTTGCTGCGTGACAGTGAGATCTTCATGACCCCAACAAAACAAATATGGTTCTGGACATGGTGTCATTGGTAGATTCAGCTTCTCCACCATCTCGCTGCTTGCAGCGTTGATCAAACTCATGTGATCGATCGTCATGGCACATGATCTCTCTCTCACCATCACACGGGTGTGAAATAGTCCGGCCCAGCGGCCTTCCTCCTCCAACTGAAACCCATAGCTTAACTTACTAAATGACGATGCGCTCGCCATCTTCTCCATAGTGTCGTGAACAACCTGATGCTCTGAATACCACCTGAACCTTGTGGTGAGATTCGATCCGTTGTTGCGGTCCGACTTTTCACGACACTCCACCTTTAGTAGCAGCAACCTCTCGCCCGCGCACGCGATGTACACGAAGTAGAGGATTTGAACCTTGCGGCCCAGCACGAGAAAACCAATCTCGACGAAGGTACTCACGCGCAAAACAATTTCGACGAAGAAAAATCGCAACACAGAGGTTTTCTAAAGATCTCTCCAAAACTTGATACGGGTGTCTACCCTGAAAAACACATCGTATCTATTTCATAAAACAATAACCTCCCTGTTATCTTCACCAAACTGAAATATTTTAGGCTCATGTATATCTGTGATCTGATGCGGTACAACATTACGTGTGGTCGTATCAAATGGCGAATAATGTAATGCAAGAGAGAAGAGTTTATGATGGGTACTTGGTAGGGCTTGACTTGACGTAGATCTCCCCGGCAATGGCGCCAAAAATCATTCTTGCTACCTCTTGAGCTTGCGTTGGTTTTCCCTTGAAGAGGAAAGGGTGATGCAGCAACGTAGCATAAGTATTTCCCTCAGTTTTGAGAACCAAGGTATCAATCCAGTAGGAGACAACGCACAAGTCACCGAATACCTGCACAAACAATCAACAACTTGCACCCAACGCGATAAAGGGGTTGTCAATCCCTTCATGGTCACTTGCAAAAGTGAGATCTGATAGAGATAGATAAACGGTAAAGTATATATTTTGGGTATTTTTTGTTTATAGATCGGAAAGTAAAAGATTGCAAAATAGTAGATCGGAAACTAGCAAGATGTAAAAGAGATTTAATATAATGGAAAAGAGACCCGGGGGCCATAGGTTTTACTAGTGGCTTCTCTCAAGATAGCAAATATTATGGTAGGTGAACAAATTACTGCCGAGCAATTGATAGAAGAGTGCATAGTTATGACGATATCTAAGGCAATGATCATGAACATAGGCATCACATCTGTGACAAGTAGACCGAAATGATTCTGCATCTACTACTATTACTCCACACATCAGCCGCTATCCAGCATGCATCTAGAGTATTAAGTTCATAAAGAACGGAGTAACACGTTAAGTAAGATGACATGATGTAGAGGAATTAACTCAAGAAATATGATGAAAACCCCATCTTTTTATCCTCGATGGCAACAATACAATACGTGCCTTGCTGCCCCTACTATCACTGGGAAAGGACACCGCAAGATTGAACTCAAAGCTAAGCACTTCTCCCATCGCAAGAAAGATCAATCTAGTAGGCCAAACTAAATCAATAATTCGAAGAGACTTACAAAGATATCAAATCATGCATATAATAATTCAGAGAAGAACCAAATAATATTCATAGATAATCGGATCATAAATCCACAATTCACCGGATCTCGGCAAACACACCGCAGAAGAATATTACATCGAATAGATCTCCAAGAACATCAAGGAGAACATGGTATTGAGAATCAAAGAGAGAGAAGAAGTCATATAGCTAATAACTTTGGACCCGAAGGTCTATGGTAAACTACTCACGCTTCACTGGAGAGGTAATGGTGTTGATGTAGAAGCCCTCCGTGACCGAATCCCCCTCCGGCATGACACCGGAAAAGGTCCCTAGATGACATCTCACGGATACAGAAGGTTGCGGCGGTGAAAAAGTGGTTCGTGGCTCTCTCGGATGTTTTCAGGGTATAAGAGTATATGTAGGCGAAGGAACTAGGTCAGGGGAGCTACGAGGGGCCCACGAGGTAGGGGTCGCGCCCTATACCCCCTGGGCGCGCCCTCCTACCTCGTGGCCGCCTTGTTGCGTCTTCGTCTTCATCTTCAAGTCTTCTGGTTTGCTTTTGGTCGAAGAAAGATCATGGCGAAGGTTTCATTACGTTTGGACTCCATTTGGTATTCCTTTTCTGCGAAACTCTAAAATAGGCAAAAAAAAACAGAAACTGGCACTGGGCCCTCGGTTAATAGGTTAGTCTCAAAAATAATATAAAATAGCATATAAATGCCTATTAAACATCCAAAACGGATAATATAATAGCATGGAACAATCAAAAATTATAGATACGTTGGAGATGTATCATCTCGCCATACAATTATTAATCGGATAAGGCCCACCTAAACATGCAACCATGCATGAGAAAATACCAACCACAACATTCAACCATGCATGAAAAAACATTTTCTATTTAGTTGTTCTACTTATATTCAATAAATATTGCTACAACTATACATAATCGAATATAATAAGTCATATGTATTATTAATTTTCTTTCTCATGTTATCAGCCCAATTTTTCATCAACCAATTCCAGCAGCAACGAGCAGGATATCCTCTAGTTTAATTAGGTTAAGACTACCCACATGAGAGAGTCTATTGGCTTTATAACTATTCAATTCAGCCTTAAACTTGTCAATAATGAAATTATAGATAGGAGCTCTTTTCTTCCCTCGGAGAATACTAGGATGATCAAGGTGCAGAGTATTATGCCTGCCTCTTGCTTTCTCCCCTGACCCTAGGTGGCTAAGGCAAACTTTCCCCACGCAAGCCCATTGATTCACCTTCCCTCCCACTGTCGCTCCGGTGGCCCAATGGCGGGGAGGGGAATCCTGGTGCCTCCGCTCCGGTTAGCAGTTTTGGTTAGGATTTGTTTTAGTTCTCGCAGGTGCGGCGCTCAGGGCGACGCTTTCTCTTCAAGTTTGTCTTTTGGACTTCGATCGTCCTCGAGTTCGTCCGTTTGGACGTAGTCGACAGAGATCTGGCGTAGATTGATGTCATCTCCTTCGGACTGTGTGGTTAGGGTTTTTCGTCATATGGATCCACGACGATTGTGACTCTAGGACGATGGTCTTCAGTGGCACATGCACGAAGACATCCTGACTGTGATCGACAAGGTCAAGCCAACTCCGGCAGGGCCACACCGGCGCGGCGCCGGCTTGTTATGGCAACAGTGGTGGTCGTTTGATGGTCTTGGAATCTCGATGTAATTATTGTTATGTTTGAGATACTTTTTATTTTCGGTGAACTTTTATAATTGATCCGATTCTTTAGAAAAAAAACCTTAGAAATGTGCGGCAAAAAGTGTAGTAAATGCCATATGTACCCCCACCCCGCCCTTTTTTTGAAAGATTCGAGATGTACATTTCCTAGGTTGCAAACGGATTCCAAAGGAGTTCCCGTTCGTGTACGTTCCCTACAAAATCTCTGCGAGTCTCCGTTGCAAGCTGCACACATGACACGCACTCTTCTGCATGCGTGAATGGCGGGTGTGCCCAGCCTCCACGCCCTTCCCTTGATTTGCTCGCGTTAAGCGCACGAACCGGGTCATAGCGCGCCGCCCGCTCAAACCTCCTCCGATCCATTCGCCTCCTCCTTCGGCCCTTCCCTTCCATCGCACCGAGCCACACGCCCCGCACGTCGACGACGCCGGCCTCTTCCGCCTCGTCCTCCTGTCTGCATTGCTGCCGACGACGATGTCATCCGCCGCGCCACAGGCGATCCAGAGCCCCAAGGCAGCCGTCGACTCGCTCGCCGCCATCCTGGGCCGCGCGCTCCCGGACTCCCTCGCCGCGGCCGGCGACCCCGCGGCCGCGCTCCTCCACGACGACGGCGTCGCCCGCGCCGTCACGGGGCGCCTCCGCGGCGCGGGCTCGGGGGCCGGCCAGGACGCCCTCTGCGGCTGGCTCTACGGCACCTTCCAGTCCGGCCTCCCCGCGCTGCAGCTCGCCGTGCTGCGCTTCGTGCCGACCCTCGCGGGCGTGTACATGTCCCGCGCCGTCTCCCGCAAGCCGCTCGCCGGGTTCGAGGCCGTGCTCCTCACGCTGTACGCGCACGCCGTGGCGCAGCGGGGCGCCGGGGAGGCCGAGACCGTGGCGCTGCCCAACATGGCCAAGCCCAGCGTGTACCACGAGGCGATCAAGCCCGCGGCCGCGGCGCCGGCGGCCAAGACGGGCAAGGCCGACGACCCCGACGTCGCCGAGCTCTCCCCCGCGCTGGAGCCGCACGGCAGCATTCGCGCCACGCGCCGCGGCCGCATCGTCGGCGCGGTGCTGGAGCTCTACCACGCCAAGATCGGGCTCATGCCGCTCTCCTCCAAGATGGACTTCTGCGAGTTCTGCGTCGCGTGGACGGGGAAGCACCGCAGCGACGACAAGGCCCGGATCGCGTCCGCCGAGAGCGGCGAGGAGAAGTGGCGGAGGGTGCCCATGCCGTGGGAGCTGTTCCAGCCGGCGCTCCGGATCGTGGGGCATTGCCTGCTGGGGCCGACCAACTCGGAGGAGCTGAGGACGCAGGCCGCCCGGGCGTCGCAGTGCCTCTACCTGAGGGCCATGGAGAGCATGGACGCGCGCGCCGTGCTGGCCTGCAGGAGCCTCGTGAGGCTGTCGCAGATGGTGGAGGAGCCGATCCCGGAGCCGTCCTTCGCCGGCGTCGAGGCCAACATGGCAGAGCTGGAGACCATGAGGGCCAACATCCTTAGCGGCAAGAAGTAACCCACCGATCGATCAACACTTCACGAGCAGCAAGCAAGTTGATTCTTTACTGATCAGGGTGTGTAATTCAGGCATTGCAGGCAAAGCTGTTGATGTTGTATAGCGTTTTTGGTATCTTTTTCATTTTGTTAATCAGACGTTCTCATTTTACTATCATGAGAAGAATCGAATGGTGAAAACAAATTGCTGAGCACTAGCACAGAAGTCACTGGCACAGAGTAATCAGATTCAGGAAACTACACCGCCCCTGGGAATTCATTCACTCGGATGATCAAACCAAACTGAATCATCAATCAAAAAGCAACAAGCAGGCAAGCTGATTAAGCAGTAACCAGGAATTCAGACATTGCAGTTGCAGCCACAGCTATATCACCTTCTGCAACTTAAGAGTTATGTTGGCTGATTTCTGAAAGAGGAACAGCGTTTGATGCTGTTTTATTTCCACAGGACTAAGAGGAGCGGTTTTATTTCCACGGCGAGATTATCATTTCTTTCAGACGAAGACTAGCCAGATTCCTGTAACTAAAATTTCACAGCGAATTCATTCAATCATTCAAACAACCGAACCATATCAATCTTAAAAGACAACTGAGCAACATATGTTCGCATATAAGAAACCACACAGGAGTATATATTTCCTCTCCTCTTCTACCGATCGATCGACTCATTCACTCAACCACGACAGAGTTCAGAAGACACCAAGGTTTTTCCCATGCCAACCCACAACTTCAGATGAACATCGTCGTCAGGCAGACAAGATCACATGACAGGACGGCCTCTCCTTCTTCGCCTTGAAGCCGCGCGCGCTCAGAACTCCTGCGAGGCCGAGCCCAGATCCCCCTTTGGCCCGGCCTTCTTGGGCAGCAGCACCTGGTTGATGTTCGGCATCACGCCGCCGTTGGCGATCGTCACCGAGCCCAGCAGCTTGCTCAGCTCCTCGTCGTTGCGCACCGCCAGCTGGATGTGCCGCGGCACGATCCGGGTCTTCTTGTTGTCCCGCGCCGCGTTGCCCGCCAGCTCCAGCACCTGCGTACGTATCAACCGACAACGGAAACCATCAAATCAAAACACAATCCGATTCGAATCACGGATAACGAACGAACGATCGGGCGAGGCGGGGCGAGGCGCACGAGATCGGACGGGCGCCGATCGACTGACGGAAACCAAAAAGGGAAGGGGGATCGATGATGCCTAGGTTACCTCGGCGGCGAGGTACTCGAGGACGGCGGAGAGGTAGACGGGGGCGCCGGCGCCGACGCGCTCGGCGTACTTGCCGGCCTTGAGGTAGCGCGCGATGCGGCCGACGGGGAACTGGAGCCCGGCCTTGGACGACCGCGACACCGACTTGGTCGCCTTCGCCTTGCCGCGGCCGGCGACGCCTGCTCCGGTGGAACTCATCGCCGATTCGCCTCCGGAAGCTTCTAAACCCTCTCGAGAGGTGGGGACTGGACTGGGGATTTGGTGGGGTGGGAGGAGAACCCGGGGCGGCGCCTCGGGTTTTATAGCGTAGGGTTGGGGCGCGAGGCGCGCTGTGATTGGCTGGGACGGGGGAGGCGCGGATCGGTGACGTCGGACGCCAGCTTCTGCAATAAATTGCTTCTTTCCTTTTTTATTTCTTTTCGGATTTCGGAGAATGTTTTCGTTTTAATTCACTTTTTTTTCACAGAAAAAGAACGGGTTATATGGAGGGAAAATCTGAGGGTCATGCATATAGCATGGAAAAGAATGTATCACGTGCACGCGAGTAGACATGCACGCGAGTAGACATGCATGCGGTATGGTCATTCTGAACTTTCTATGGTACTGTGCTGATATTTCACATACGAAATTTGAACGGTGCTTATATTTCACTTATAATACGAAACTGATGGTGTCGATTTGCTGCTGCGTAGTTTGCATACGTAATGTTGAATTTCTCGTCCATACATTTTTAATTTAGGACCGTCAAACAGGCGCGGTCGGAACCAGGAGATTGCGCAAACTATACAGAAAGTACATGGATGAACGCTTGTTACATATGTACCCACTTCAAAAACCACATTTCTAAATACCGGGGAAAAAATGAAAAAAGTTGCACGCGCACAGCTCCAAATAACTGTTTGGATGGTTGCTAGAGCGCCCGTTAACCGAATGCCATGACACAGAACTTGTAGTGGCAATTTTGTGAGAATGAAACATGGTTTTTGTGCTCTTCGCATGGAGCCAACCGAATCTGGTGGTAAGATGCACACAAATCGATCTTTGAAAACTAGGATGTACCCACCAATACATCCAGGAGTTCATCAATGACAGGTGAGGAAAACATGGATTTGAGAGTCAATAAGTTCAAATGTATGTAACCGACGCATAGACACCATGGCAGGTCCTTCTTACACACCATGATAGGTGAGGCAAAGGGATTGAAACTGGGTGCTATTAGGCTACTTCCAATGCATTGTTGCTTACATAAGGTGCTAAGTGCATTAAAAACCTTAGCAACTAGCCTTCCCAATGCATAGGTGCTTAGCTTTTGTAGCTAAGCTTCCCTCATTGAATTGTTTAACAATTAAACTCCATCATCCATTGGTTGAAAGTCATTTTGCATTGGTCTACGCGCTTAGCACCGTTTCCTTCTGGGGTCACCATAATGCTCTCTCTCCTCTTTAATTGCTTTGCCACATCACTTTCTTGCCTATGTGGCGTCCTTAGCACCTGTACACGGTGGAGCACTGGGAAGGGCCTTACTCAAGACTCGAGCATCTCACCCACATGCACTTCAATTTCAGGCTTCAACTCTGACGAATGTCTATAGCCTATAGGGCTGGATATTGATTGGTTCAGCCCCCTCGATTAAAGGAATTATGTTTCACAAGCCCCATGAGGTGGTTGGCCAGTAGGAGTGGCGAAAACAAACTCATATTCACCGTCAGCAATCAAACATTGCCAATAAATTGCAAATCCACAGTAGTGTAATAAAAAACTAGCCGATCGCTCACCTTGTAAACACAAAAAACGCCCTTGTAATCAAAATAACAACCACTTTTGATGCCAACTGACACTCATCATTCTTCAAGGTAACAACTAACCCATGTCGATAATACCATCAAAGTGCTTAAGAGGCAGGACCTTAAAATCAGTTGTGAATTGAAATCCAAGAGCGGACCAAGTACATTATTAGGGAATCTAGTGTGTGCAATCCAACTGCCCTCCAGCAAGTCACACACTGCAGTGTATCCAATGGATGTCGATGAGGTAGTTTACAAGCAAACTGCTGACTAAGAAACGAATGAGAGCTGCCTAAATCAAGTCGCAATATAGCAGCTTGATCATCAATGTTGCAATGATGCTTGATGGCCTTATTGGCAGCCTGGTCAGCTTGAGCTTCAACATATAACAACATAAGATCATCGTCACTGTCATCTGAATTATAACTGAATCAGAACCACATAATTCCAACATTTCCTATAAGCCACATCTGTTGCAAGCCCAC
This sequence comes from Aegilops speltoides, assembly GCA_021437245.1. NCBI lineage: Eukaryota > Viridiplantae > Streptophyta > Magnoliopsida > Poales > Poaceae > Aegilops > Aegilops speltoides. The sequence continues at coordinate 26,751,753 of CM038144.1, read as the reverse complement.
ATCCAAATTACAGAGACAACTACAGAACTGATGGATCAACATACCTCTCACCACACAGCGCCTAGAGAAGTCGGGAAGTGGGTTACATGACCTAGCCGGACCTGAAGAAGAAGACGCGCATGAGGCGTCGGTGATGTCATACATTAACCTGAGAGGCAATCCACACCAAGAACCGAGACGCCCCAAACTCCAGCATCGATGACCCCACGAAGAACCAAAGCAACGTCTTCATGAAGGAAACGACGCCGTGACACCGCTGTCGCTTGTTCCGGTGAACGAAAACAAGGGTTTCCCCTGGCGCTCGAGGAGGGATGGCTCCCTCAATGAGGTTACGACACCCGCAGGTGTCATCGCTGCCAGAATCGACAAGCCGAGTGGAGATTTCACCCGAGCCCATGGCCGAAATCTAAACTATTGGAGTCAAGGTGAGGGAGTAGGTTGGTGAGTCCACCGCTACAGGAAGGAGAGCCACGCTCATCAACAACAAAGGGAGGTGACACCAGACGTCATCGACCCTCTCCGCCACCAACGATGACCACGGTCGGCCGTCCTTGCAGAACCGAAGCAATGACCCTTCAGACCACCGCCCAGAGCCGGCGCTCTGGGATACGAGATCCACAATAGGCCGCAACCTACCAGGTTCCCACCGCTGCGTCCGCCAGCCATCGGACAAAGCTAACCTGGGCACCGTCGGCACCACATTGAGGCCTCGCCCAGACCCTCCACGCCCAATGCATCTCCGGGCTCCCCAACCACACCGATGAAGAGAGCCACCTACACGTGAAGTCACCGTCGTCCAGGGCCGCCGCCCTGATTCCACACCACCCGTAGCAAAACGGATTTGGAGGACTGCTACACACACGATGGATTGTGCCCGATCTATGGATGACAAGCTATAGCAGCCATCGATCAATTGAGTTCACGTGGGCCGCAACCATCGATCACCAGGTCGTCTGAGAATTGTCCAGCACATTGTCGTCTGCATAGTAATTTCGTGGATTTCGGCCGAAATCCCTTGGGGCCACCGCCCTAGCATCCCGATTTTGTCGCCACGCATCACGCAACGGTCGAACTAGTCCTCGTGGAGGAAGCAGGCGAGCCTGCCATCGTCGTTCGCCGGATGAGTGAAACTTGTCTGGCAGCGGCGGCCAGGGTTCGCCCGAGCAGCGTCCCTGGAGGCAGCGCGAGCGACGGGTCCAAGTACAATTATGTAAGTTGCTTGATGTGTAAAATGCACGTATCTATATGAGTATGGGTTTTCGATCTCGGTCTCCATGGAGGTTGAATTTTCAAAAAATTCAAAAATTAAAAATTTAGGTTTTAAAAAAATATGGTGTATGTGTGTAAAATTTCAGCATGTAATATATTGAAATGCGATATGTACAAAAAAAACAAATTAATGGTCTGGAAGGATGGATAGTATCACGTGTTAAAAAGCCTGAGATTTATCTTTTTTTGCACAGTCCTTATTTCAACGTATTTTGTCCTGAACATTTACGCACTTGTGCATTATGCCTTCATCTATCTCTGTAATTTTTTAGAATTATTTGAAATGTATGAATTTTCATGAATTTTGAATTTTGCATTTGGAGGCCTCCATAGAGCTCGGCCTCCAAAAGCAATTTCTCGTATCTCTATATTTCTTTGACAAATATGTGCATAGTAGTACGTTGGTACATACACAGCACGTGCAAAGTTCAATCCATAAGTTTTGAAGGAAAAAACCTACACTGGTCCCTTTAATAAAAGTCTAACGGATGAATCATCTTGTTCTGTGTGTATGTAAAAAGCTCTTGTGATAATTATCGTAATTTCATTAATCAGTACTACAACGTGTTCGGATGCGCTTTGTTTAGCAATGCATAAATCGTATAGTTACCTTGTTGCATATACTCCCTCCGTTCCTAAATATAAGTCTTTATAGAGATTTCACTATGAACCACATACGGATGTATGTAGATGCATTTTGGAGTGTAGATTCATTCATTTTGCTCCGTATGTAGTCGATAGTGAAATCTTACAAAGACTTATATTTAGGAACGGAGGGAGTATATACTTCTTTTAGACAAACGGTTGGCCTCCAGTTTTTGCATAATTATTATGACCTCACAGAAAATTGTAGGAGTACTACTTTGGGGAAAACATACACATCGAAAAATACTTTTGAAGCTAATGTTACGCCAAATCACAAGACGGCTTGAATAATGTGCTGCCAACTCATGCTCACTCCCTTTGCCTGTCCTTCAACTACTAAAAAGGACGGGGGTATGGCAAGGCAGGGCAACTACTACTCCTTTCGTTTTAAAATAGATGACTCAATTTTGTATTAATTGGAAGGGTCTAGAATTTTCCTGGATAAAGTGAGATGACACACTGGTACGGTAGATGCGAATCTCTTCACTGTGAACCGTAGGATTGACCCTCATCAATGGCTCAAACTGCATCTCAGGCTTAGGATTCAAATTTCGAAACTCATACACTATATAGATAGTATAGAAGTATAGACATATCTGATATGTTTTTCGCCCCATGCCTTCTCCTTGCGCGCTCGCGCGAGGGCGACCAGGAACCGACACCTCCCGCTGGCGCCGCCGTAGACCGGCTTTGTCTTCTGTGGTGTCAGGTCATGGAGATGCAGTGGATCTCGGCTCTTGCTGGTGGTGGTGGGGGGGGCTCCTACATCGTTTTATGTGTTTTTTCATGTCCGTCTAGGGTTTGTGTTCTGCTCTGTTCAGGAAGACAAGACGTCGATGACTTCCTGATGTTGGAATAAGGTTCTCCCCGCCAATGCCCCGTTCTGGTGGTGTGTCTAGCATCATCAGAGGGCGTGTAAAGATTTGTCTCTGATGGATCTCGCGGGACTCGGTCGGCGTTTGTCTTCGGTGGATCCACTTGGATCCGGTCTTCATTCGTGTGTGTTCGCGTGTCTTCAGGTCAGATCTTTTCGGTCTAGGCTTCTCTTTATCGGCGATGGCTGTTGTTCTGGTGCGCTGGTCCTCTTAGGCCTTAGGACAACAATTTCCCTACTGTCTACTACAACAAGTTTTGCCCGACTCCGATGATGGAGGGGCGATGATGACGGCGCGCCTTCGGCTCGCTCTAGTGATTGTAGTCGTCGCTAGGTGGTCTACGAACCTGGATGTAATGTTTACCTTAGTGTTTTTTTACTGCTTTGACAGTTGATGAATAGATCAAAAAATTTCTCTAAAAAAAAGATATGTGTGATATATTTTGAGAATAGCAAGAGGTTCGAGGGTCGACCTCAGTGAGAAGCTTCCAACTTCCTAGAATACACTGCGGTCTACGGATCAGGTAGCCCGGGCTTTGACCCAGCAAAAAAGGGGCTGGGTTTGGCCTACAAGGCAATTAAACCCACCCGGTGGCCGGATTCCAAATTCCCAAGTCCAAACAAGTCCGGTGTCTGTCACTCTCGCCCTAGACCGCAGGCCCACCGATGTCGCCACACCCACACACCTGCAACGTTTTCGTTGGCCGCACCGCCGCGACGTACTACACTACTGCTACTCCGGTCGCCGTCCCTCCGCCCCAATCAGGCAACCACCCCGCTCAACAACTACCCACCCCACCCCACCCCACCACCGCGCCCTCGCCCTCCTCCGTCCTCCGCGGCGCCGCGCCTCAGCCACCCGCGGACCGTCGATCCCTCCCCTCGCCGAGCCCCACGGCCGCGGCCCGGCGGCCTGGAGCGCCTGACCTGCCGGAGACCGGGGTCATGGTCAGGACGGCGGCCGGGGGAACAGGAGGGCATCATCTTCGCCGGCGCGACGCGACGGGGAGGCGCGGCGGCGGCCCGGGTCGTCGACGGGGTCAACCAACTTCTTCCTCGGCAAGCCAGGCGGGGCCCGCGTGGCCCGCGCGGCACGGCCAGCTGGCGGGCCCCACGCGTCAGCGCGCGGAACCTCCTGCGCCTGCGCGTTGGAGTCGCCGCCCCTCCGCGTGCGGGGAGCTTATTTAAACGCCCTCCGCCTTGGCTCGGCGCTACAGTGGGCGATAACCGCCGCGGCAACAAACATTCCTCCTCCCTCTTTGCCTCTCCCCTCCCTCTCCCCCTCGCTCGCTCGCCGCTCCCCGCGCATGATCCACCCCCTCTAGCCATGTCGCCGCCGTCATCTTCCGAGGAGGAGGGGGCGGCGCGGTCGGCCCCCGGCAAGCCCGGTTCGGCGAGCGCGATGGCCCCCGGCAAGTCCAGCTCGGCGAGCGCGGCGGACCGCGGCAAGTCCGGTTCGGCGGGCGCGAGGGTCCCCCGCAAGTCCGGCGCGGCGGGTGCGGTGGCCTCCGGCAACTCGGTGTGGGCCGAGATGGGCGTGGCGCCCTTCCAGGACGGGCAGTACGTGCGGCTCCGCAACCGCGGCCGCGGCGGTTACCTCTGCGCCGACGAGACGGGGCGGGGCGTCTCCATCGACCACCGCCGCGGGACGGTCAACACGGCGTGGGCCGTGCAGGTCCTGGAGACCGACACCAACTACTTCGTCCTGCTCCGCGGCGCCTACGGCGGCCACCTCGCCGTCACGCGCGACGAGGCGGGGCCCGGCCACATCGGCTTCGACGCCGCCCAGTGCGCCTTCGACGAGCCGGAGGACTCCCACGTCATGTGGTGGACCACCCCGGGGAAGAAGGGCAGCGTCGTGCTCCTCCACGGCACGTCGGCCAGGCTCAGCGCGCTCCGGGCCAACGGTCGGTTCCGCCGGTGGCACAGGCGCGTCACCGTCGAGGCCATCAACCGCTCCCGCGTCACCTCGATGATGGAGTGGGAGGTTCAGGTCATCCCCATGAGGGTGGAGAGGCCACCGTACCAGCTGCGACCAGGAGGCCCCGATATTGTAAGATCTTCACCCGCACCCTTCTCCCTTGCACAATTCTGGGTGGTCCTGAATAAATTGGAGTGCTTAAGCCTTAGGCTATGGATTATTTCTGGCAATGTTGCAGCAAGTGCTGCTAAGCTGTTTGCACCACTTCTATGGCGAAATTTTGGGATTGCTTGCTCAAATAGAACAATGCATGTGGATGTGTGGCCAATTCTTGCTTGAATAGCCCAGTAATTATTGCTGATTACTGCAGCACAGGTCTTGCACCATAAGCTTTCAATTCGTGTTGCGTATTGGGTACTTTAGAGGACGATCCCTGCTGAATTATTAGTCTGATGATAATTGGATCCTCTAATGATAGCTACTGCTGTAGTAGTTGGCATTGTGAAATATCGGATTATTTTCATTTCCCTGTAAATGCTTCAATCTGGATAATTGGTGCTGAAGTAGTTCCCTTCATGATTCAGGTGTTAATATTTTGAATTGGTTCATTAGAGGACCGATCATGTTTTGTCATCTATGCCTTGATTTGTGTCGCCTAAGCACTTTTCTGCAATTTCCATGAGCAGCCATGGCACCAAGGCTCTGAAGAGACTGTGCAAGTCAATTTCGTCGTGGCAGATGATAACGGGAGCACGGATGGGCAGGGCAGGGAAGATCTCACGCTCCATGGCAGGAGTCTGATGGGGCTGGGCGATGAACTGGCGCAGCGGCTGGGCGACGGCCTCAACTTCCAGGACATCACCCTCTGCATTCAGGCAGGCAACCTTGCGCAGCCCACCGTTCTGCTCACCGACCTGCCCCATAGAGACGACCCCGTTGACATCGTGGTGTTCAGAGTTGGCACACCAGGTGAGAACTGTACTCCCATTTTAGCAGTACTCTGCACGTCTGCTCTGCTGTTGGAAGATGGAACTATGCATTTTCTCTTTAGATACAAACTCCACACTGGTCACATGACAAGTCCATGTAGCTGAAGAAATTAGGAAGAAACTTGTAAATTAGGATCAAGAATCCAATTGTTCATCTGGTATCTTGAGTTTGGTGTATAGGTAGCATGTGGTATTTCAAACGCTTGATGCGAAAATTCATGGGATTTATAATGTGTTTGCATAATGTTGTGCACTAATTCCTGCATTAACTTTTTTTAGGGAATTCCTGTATTAACTTGATGCTAGATAAGTACTCTCTTAAACTATTTGATAAGTTAATTACGCTAGTTTAGAGGGTTGATCACCCGCATTTGTTTTTGAATTTAGTTGGTTTATTGTCGGCCCTTGGTCCTCAATGTAGAATGAATCTACCCGCAACCAATGTTAAGTATTTCAGTTTTCCCATGTTCAATCATCCCGTCTGATACTTTGATATGTGTTGTGTTCGGTCCAAAGCATGTGCTCTCAGTGACAGCAAATATTCAGTTTAGCTGCTGCCTACTGGACCTGTAGTAGTTTAACGTGTGCTGATAGTCAAAGGTATCTAGCTAGCCAGTGTACATAAATAGATAAAATGCTGAGTAGCTTATACTTTATGCTGATACAAGCAATCGACGGGCTGAAAACACTTGCATATGAAATGACACCCAGTTTTGTTCCTGTACCCTGAGAAAATATGAACTTGCAGAATCCTATTATATTATCAATGTAAAATCTGCTGTTCCTTTCATTCATACTATATGCTGATGTCCTACTTAGACAATCTTAAATGCCAAGCTGTTTCTGAAATAGACTTCTACTTATGTTATCTTCACACATGTCCCATTGTGTTGTGGTTTTGAGGAAAGTAGTGTTATATGATAATGTATCAGTGTTCTTCTTTGCACCAACTCCGAGCATATGGCTTGGATTATTTTGCTTACTGTTTCTGACCTCTGGCCTCTATCACTCCTCCAGGGCATGACCGACTGCTGTTTCCAGATCTTGATGCTGAATAGAAGAGACGGATAGGATCAGACAAGAATTAAACTTCCCCTGGACAGTACTGTCAACGCCTCCACAACTTTACAGCAGAGTGATGGCCTGACAAGGATTAGCAGTTTACCTTCTTATCTCTGAACAGTTCATACAATACAGTGTGTAGGGTTTCCTCTAGAATAGTCACCCAGTTCCGGAAAAGTGCAGGTTATGCGCGCTTCTTTGCCACTTCACATTTGGAACACTAGGAGACGACGCTATTTGTTCGGTGTTTCTGAAACTTCAGAGAAATTAAACAGTGTTGCTGGCTTTGGCTTGTAGGAACAAAATATGTTGAAAGTGCCTATAGTTGATTTTTCCTGGTTATATACCTGTTATGATATCATTCTCACCTGGGAGTTGTTTTTTTGCTTTCTTCAGAGCATCTCTCTCATTTCCAGATTGACTATTCTGGTACCTTTCGAGAGTAGGAAATCCCATTTAGTAGCGAAAACATTGCAGGCTGTGTTAGCATTAAGAAAGCTACTCCCTCTGTAAACTAATATAAGATCGTAGATCACTAAAGTACTCATCTAAACGATCTTATATTTCTTTAGGAAGTACAATATATGCCTTATAATTGGGCCTTATGACCCAAAAAATAAATTAAAAAACAAAGCATCTATAGCTCTAGAATGAGTGAATCACAATTCTATTTTAGCAGTGCATTCAGCCAGGACTTCTTTTGAACAGGGACTAAGACTTCACGAATTATTCCGAAAAAAATACTCAGCACATACAGAAGACTCATGACTGCATAATGTGTAAACATTTCAGCAGAGCAAAAAGTTTCTGAAGGACAGATACACTGCAGAAACGGCTAGCCTAGCAATCACTTTGCAATCTAATATCTAATTATAGTAAAGATAATTCTTGACACTTCGTTAAAGAAAATCAAAAATACTTATTGCTACATTATAACAGGGCATCTCCAATGCCGACCTGCAATTTTGCCCCGGCATTCGTCCGCGGACCCCGCGGGGGGGGGGGGGGGGGGGATGTCGGAGGCGGCCATCCAACGCTTCCCGCATACCTCTAACCCCCATTTTTTTTATTCTTTAAACTCTGCACATGCAAATAGCCGCATATATAGTCTAAGATAGTTGAAATGTTGAAATGCAGCGGTAGTTCTAATTACAAACGTTCAAATATTACATTCCAACATTGTTGTCCCCCTTGACCGCCCACAGATGCTCAATCGGATCTTCCTCCAGTTGCTTGTGAGTTGTTGGATGCCGAATTTGTTGATGCATTCGAACAAACTCTTCAAATGTGATCGGATTTTGGTCGGGAAGTTCGATAGGATCACACATGTTTTCAAATTCAAGACCTGTGGCAGCATCCTCACCCACATCCTCCACGGTCATGTTTCCCAGATTGCCAAGAGCCTCTCGGCGCCTGCCGTAGTTGGTTGTCTTAGGTACTGCGGTCCAAATACCTCATCCATGGCAGTTGCAAACCTGATCATGCCATCTCCGCATCTGCTCATCAGACATTCGTAGGTACTCGTCCCACCAATTAGCGGTCGTGCCATATGCAAGCATCCGCAGTGTGGTCGTGCACTTCTGATAACCAGAGAACCCAATCCTTCCCACGCCATCCTTCTTCAAGTTGAAATAGTCATCAAAGGACCGAACGCCATGGTACAGACGATCGAAGACATTTTTGCGCATCTGAAATCGCCGACGAAAATTGTCGACGAAGAGGGCATCAGGGGCAAAGTAGTCGCCCATCAGCGTCAAATGCCCACGTGCTCGGTTCCGCGTCTGCAAACACGGCCTGCATCATCGCCATCTCATCTGTGTAGTCCTCCTCGTTGGACGAGTCAGGCGATTCAACATAGTGCTCGTAGATGTACTCCATATCTGAATCGATTGCTTCGAAGAAGAATGGATAAAAAATTTAGCTCGGGCAATTCACTAAACAATTGCCGGGCATGGTGACCATCGTAGTAGTGGATGGTATCGGAGCGGTGGTCTTAGGAGAGGTGTGGAACAGCACCGGAGGAGAAGCAGTGTGTAGCCGGGGTGTACCGTTGGAGGTGATGGCCTCGTCGAGTTCCGGTAGGGGTGCGGTGTGGCAGAGTGGCGGCGAAGGCAAGAGAGAAAAATTGAGGAGAGAAAATGGAAGGATGGAGTCAAGGGCTCCGGGTGGGGTTTTGGGTGGGTCAGGGGTGTCGGAGTCCTACGTGTCTGCTGTCCGGACTCCCACAAAGCCCCCCCCAGTTTGTATCGTGCTTGCCAAAAAAGTACGTCCGGGCCGCTTTGTGGACCGATACAGGCCCACTTTGGATGGCTTCCGCGGTCTGATGTCTACTATGCAACTTTATTCTTGTAAACTCGTGTTGGGCCTCCAAGTGAGAGTTTTGTAGGACAGTAGCAATTTTCTGTCAAGTGGATGACCTAAGGTTTATAAATCTATGGGAGGCGTAGGATGAAGATGGTCTCTCTGAAACAACCCTGCAATCAAATAACAAAAAGTCTCTTGTGTCCCCAACACACCAAATACAATGGTAAATTGTATAAGTGCACTACTTCGATGAGGAGATGGTGATACAAGTGTAGTAATGATAGTAGATATTGATTTTTTTAATAGTAACAATAAAAAAACAGCAAGGTGACAAGTAACAAAAGTGAGCACAAACGGTATTGCAATGCTTGAAAACAAGGCCTAGGGTTCATACTTTCGCTAGTGCAATCTCTCAACGATGCTAACGTAGTTAGATCATATGGCAATCCCTCAATGTGCGATAAAGAATCACCCCAAAATTCTTATCTAGCGGAGAACATAAGTCAAAATTGTTTTTAGGGTACGAAACCACCTCAAAGTTATCCTTTCCGATCGATCTATCGAGCTATTCCTATAAGTGTCACAAACAACCCAAGAGTTCGTACTAAAATAACGCCATATCATACACATCAACCAACTCTAATGTCACCTAGATATTCCAATGTCACCACGAGTATCTGTGAATTGATTATACGATATGCATCAAGCAAATTCAGATTCATAATACTCAATCCAACACAAAGAAATTCAAGAGTGCCCCAAGATTTCTACCGAAGAAACAAAGACGAAAACGTGCACCAACCCCTATGCATAGATTACCCCAATGTCACCTCGGGAATCCGCGAGTTGAGTGCCAAAACATGCATCAAGTGTTCTTAAACCCATAAAAGTATTCAATCCGATAATAATTAAATCTCAAAGGTAAAGCTCAATTCATCACAACAAGATAGAAAGGGAAAACACCATATGATCCAACTATATTAACAAAGCTTGCGGTACACCAAAATCATGCCAAATCAAGAACATGAGAGAGGGAGATTAAACACATAGCTTGAAGGAAATATGCCCTAGAGGCAATAATAAAGTTGTTATTTTATATTTCCTTATTTCATGATAAATGTTTATTATTCATACTAGAATTGTATTAACCAGAAACTTGATACATGTGTGGATACATAGAAAAAATATTGTGTCCCTAGTAAGCCTCTACTAGACTAGCTTGTTGATCAAAGATGGTTTAGTTTCCTAACCATAGACATGTGTTGTCATTTGATAAACGAGATCACATCATTAAGAGAATGATGTGATGGACAAGACCCATTCATTAGCTTAGCATTATGATCGTTCAGTTTTATTGCTATTGCTTTCTTCATGTCAAATACATATTCCTTCGATTATGAGATTATGCAACTCCCGGATACTAGAGGAATGCCTTGTGTGCTATCAAATGTCACAACATAACTGGATGATTATAAAGATGCTCTACAGGTATCTTCGAAGGTGTTTGTTGGGTTGGCATAGATCGAGATTAGGATTTGTCACTCCGAGTATCAGAGAGGTATCTATGGGCCCTCTCGGTAATGCACATCATAAGAAGCCTAGCAAGCAAAGTGACTAATGAGTTAGTTACAGGATGATGGATTATGGAACGAGTAAAGAGACTTGCCGGTAACGAGATTGAACTAGGTATGAAGATACCGATGATCGAATCTCGGGCAAGTAACATACCGATGGACAAAGGGAATAACGTATGTTGTCATAATGGTTCGACTGATAAAGATCTTCATAGAATATGTAGGAGCCAATATGAGCATCTAGGTTCTGCTATTGGTTATTGACCGAAGAGGTGTATCGGTCATGTCTACATAGTTCTCAAACCCGTAGGGTCCGCACACTTAATGTTCGATGACGATATTGTATTATATGAGTTATGTACCGAATGTTGTTCGGAGTCCCGGATGAGATCACGGACATGACGAGGAGTCTCGAATTGGTCGAGAGGTAAAAATGATATATAGGATAATAGTATTCGGACACCTGAAGTGTTCCAGGTGTGTAGTGGGTACATATCGGAGTACTGGAGGGGTTACCGGGACCCCCGGGGGAAAGATATGGGCCATATGGGCGATAAGAGGGGAGCACACCAGCCCACAAGGGGTGCCCCCTGCTACGTCTTGAGCTTACATTGGTTTTCCTTGAAGAGGAAAGGGTGATGCAGCAAAGTAGCGTAAGTATTTTACTCAGTTTTTGAGAACCAAGGTATCAATCCAGTAGGAGGCTCGTCAAAAGTCCCACGCACCTACACAAACAAACAAGAACTCACAACCAACGCAATAAAGGGGTTTTCAATCCCTTCACGGCCACTTGCGAAAGTGAGATCTGATAGAGATAATATGATAAGATAATATTTTTGGTATTTTTATGATATAGATAGGAAAAGTAAAAAGATGCAAATAAAAGTAGATAGAAAGCTTATATGATAAGAGATAGACCCGGGGGCCATAGGTTTCACTAGTGGCTTCTCTCAAAATAGCATAAGTATTACGGTGGGTGAACAAATTACTGTCGAGCAATTGATAGAAAAGTGAATAATTATGAGATTATCTAGGCATGATCATGTATATAGGCATCACGTCTGTGACAAGTAGACCGATTTCTGCCTGCATCTACTACTATTACTCCACACATCGACCACTATCCAGCATGCATCTAGAGTATTAAGTGCATAAAGAACAGAGTAACACATTAAGAAAGATGACATGATGTAGAGGGATAAACTCATGCAATATGATATAAACCCCATCTTTTTATCCTCGATGGCAACAATACAATACGTGCCTTGCTGCCCCTGCTGTCACTGGGAAAGGACACCATAAGATTGAACCCAAAGCTAAGCACTGTTGGGGAACGTAGTAATTTCAAAAAATTTCCTACGCACACGCAAGATCATGGTGATGCATAGCAACGAGAGGGGAGAGTGTTGTCTCACGCCCTCGTGAGACCGAAGTGGAAGCGTTGACACAACGTAGAGGAAGTAGTCGACGTCCTCCGGTCCAACCAATCCAAGCACCGTTACTCGGCACCTCCGAAGTTCTTGACACGCAGACAGCTCGATGACGCACCCTCGATCTCCAATCCAAGAGAGGCTTCGAGGGGAGTTCCCAAGACGACGGCGTGGTGGACGATCTTGATGTTCTCTGTCGCGCAGGCTTCGCCTAAGCACCGCTACAATATGACCGAGGTGTAATATCGTGGAGGGGGGCACCGCACACGGCTAAGGAACGATCTCAATGATCAACTTGTGTGTTCTAGGGTGCCCCCCTACCCCCGTATATAAAGGAGGGAGGGAGGAGGAGGCCGGCCCAAGGGGGGCGCGCCATAGGGGAGGGGGAAACCTACTCCAAGTAGGTTTCCCCCCTTTTTCCTTATCTTATTTGGAGGGGGAAGGAAAGAGTACTAGTAGTAGGAAGTAGTACTAGTAGTAGTATTAGGAAGAGGGGGAAGGAGAAAGGAAGGGGGCGGCCCCTCCCCAGTCGGATTGGGCTGGGGGCCCCCCTCCCTTGTTCCTTCTCCCTTCCTCCCATATGGGCCCAATAAGGCCCATATACCTCCCGGGGGGTTCCGGTAACCTCCCGGAGCTCCAAACTTCTCCGGAACCTTTCCGGTGTCCAAATATATCCGTCCAATATATCAATCTTTATGTCTCGACCATTTCGAGACTCCTCGTCATGTCCGTGATCATATCCGGACTCAACAACCTTGGTACATCAAAATACATAAACTCATAATATAAGCGTCATCGAAACCTTAAGCGTGCGGACCCTACGGTTCGAGAACAATGCGACATGACCGAGACACATCTCGGTCAATAACCAATAGCGGGACCTGGATGCCCATATTGGTTCCTACATATTCTACGAAGATCTTTATCGGTCGGACCGCATAACAACATACGTTGTTCCCTTTGTCATCGGTATGTTACTTGCCCGAGATTCGATCATCGGTATCCAATACCTAGTTCAATCTCGTTACGGCAAGTCTCTTTACTCGCTCCGTAATACATCATCTCACAACTAACTCATTAGTTGAAATGCTTGCAAGGCTTAAGTGATGTGTATTACCGAGAGGGCCCAGAGATACCTCTCCGACATTCGGAGTGACAAATCCTAATCTCGAAATACGCCAACTCAACAAGTACCTTCGGAGACACCCAGAGAGCACCTTTATAATCACCCGATTCACGTTGTGACGTTTGGTAGCACACAAAGTGTTCCTCCGGTAAACGGGAGTTGCATAATCTCATAGTCATAGGAACATGTATAAGTCATGAAGGAAGCAATAGCAACATACTAAACGATCGTGTGCTAAGCTAACGGAATGGGTCATGTCAATCAGATCATTCAGCTCATGATGTGACCTTGTTAATCAAATAACAACTCCTTGTTCATGGTTAGGAAACATAACCATCTTTTGATTAACAAGCTAGTCAAGTAGAGGCATACTAGTGACACACTGTTTGTCTATATATTCACACATGTATTATGTTTCCGGTTAATACAATTCTAGCATGAATAATAAACATTTATCATGATATGAGGAAATAAATAATAACTTTATTATTGCCTCTAGGGCATATTTCCTTGATCTCCCACTTGCACTAGAGTCAATAATCTAGATTACACAAGAATGATTCTAACACCCATGGAGTCTTGGTGTTGATCGTGTTTTGCTCGTGGAAGAGGCTTAGTCAACGGGTCTGCAACATTCAGATCCGTATGTATCTTGCAAATCTCTATGTCTCCCACCTGGACTAGATCCCGGATGGAATTGAAGCGTCTCTTGATGTGCTTGGTCCTTTTGTGAAATCTGGATTCCTTCGCTAAGGCAATCGCTCTAGTATTGTCACAAAAGATTTTCATTGGACCCGATGCACTAGGTATGACACCTAGATCGGATATGAACTCCTTCATCCGACTCCTTCATTGGCTGCTTCAAGCAGCTATATATTCCGCTTCACATGTAGATCCCGCCACGATGCTTTGCTTTGAACGCACCAACCGACAGCTCCACCGCTTAATGTAAACACGTATCCGGTTTGCGATTTAGAATCGTTCGGATCGGTGTCAAAGCTTGCATCAACGTAACCATTCACGATGAGCTCTTTGTCACCTCCATATCGAGAAACATATCCTTAGTCCTTTTCGTATTTCAGATGTTCTTGACCGCTGTCGATGATCCACTCTGGATTACTTTGGTACCTCCTGCTAGACTTATAGCAAGGCACACATCAGTCTGTACACAACATTGCATACATGATAGAGCCTATGGTGAAGCATAGGAACACCTTTCATTTTCTCTCTATCTTCTGCAGTTGGTCGGGCTTTGAGTCTTACTCAACTTCACACCTTGCAATCTGAGGCAAGAACCCTTTCTTTGCTTGATCCATTTTGAACTTCTTCAAAACTTTGTCAAGGTATGTGCTTTGTGAAAGTCCAATTAAGCGCCTTGATCTATCTCTATAGATCTTAATGCCCAATATGTAAGCAGCTTCACCGAGGTCTTTCATTGAAAAACTTTTATTCAAGTATCCCTTTATGCTATCCAGAAATTCTATATCATTTCCAATCAATAATATGTCATCCACATATAATATTAGAAATGCTACTGAGCTCCCACTCACTTTCTTGTAAATACTGAGCTTCTCCAAAAGTCTCAGATAAAACCAAATGCTTTGATCACACTATCAAAACGTTTATTCCAACTCCGAGAGGCTTGCACCAGTCCATAAATGGAACGTTGGAGCTTGCACACTTTGTTAGCTCCTTTTGGATCGATAAAACCTTCTGGTTGCATCATATACAACTCTTCTTCCGTAAATCCATTCAGAATGCAGTTTTACATCCATTTGCCAAATTTCATAATCATAAAATGCGCAATTGCTAACATGATCCGGACAGACTTAAGCATCGCTACGGGTGAGAAGGTCTCATCGTAGTCAACCCCTTGAACTTGTCGAAAACCTTTTGCAACAAGTCGAGCTTTGTAGACGATAACATTACCGTCGGCGTCAAGATTCTTCTTGAAGATCCATTTATTCTCAATTGCTTGCCGACCATCGGGCAAGTCAACCAAAGTCCATACTTTGTTATCATACATGGATCCCATCTCGATTTCATGGCTTCAAGCCATTTTGCGAATCTGGGCTCACCATCGCTTCTTCATAGTTCGCGGGTTCATCATGATCTAGTAGCATGACTTCCGAACAGGATTACCGTACCACTCGGTGCGGATCTTATTCTGCTCGACCCACGTGGTTTCAGATAACTTGATCTCAAGTTCTATGATCATCATCATCAACTTCCTCACTAGTTGGTTTTGACGTCACAGAAACCGGTTCCTGTGATGTATTATTTTCCAACAAGGGAGTAGGTACAATTACCTCATCAAGTTCTACTTTCCTCCCACTCACTTATTTCGAGAGAAACTCCTTCTCTAGAAAGGATCCATTCTTAGCAACGAATGTCGTGCCTTCGGATCTGTGATAGAAGGTGTACCCAACTGTCTCCTTTGGGTATCCTATGAAGACACATTTTTCCGATTTGGGTTTGAGCTTATCAGGTTGAAGCTTTTTCACATAAGCATCGCAACCCCAAACTTTAAGAAACGACAACTTTGGTTTCTTGCCAAACCATAGTTCATAAGGTGTCGTCTCAACGGATTTCGACGGTGCCCTATTTAACGTGAATGTGGCTGTCTCTAGAGCATAACCCCAAAACGATAGCGGTAAATCTGTAAGAGACATCATAGATTGCACCATATCAAGTAAAGTACGATTCGACGCTCGGACACACCATTCTGTTGTGGTGTTCCGGGTGGTGTGAGTTGCTTGAAACTATTCCACTTTGTTTTAAGTGTAGACCAAACTCAGAACTCAAATATTCTCCTCCACGATCAGATCGTAGAAACTTTATTTTCTTGTTACGATGATTTTCAACTTCACTCTGAAATTCTTTGAACTTTTCAAATGTTTCAGACTTATGTTTCATTAAGTAGATATACCCATATCCGCTTAAATCATCTGTGAAGGTGAGAAAATAACGATATCCGCCACGAGCCTCAACATTCATTGGACCACATACATCTGTATGTATGATTTCCAACAAATCTGTTGCTCTCTCCATAGTACCGAGAACGGCGTTTTGGTCATCTTGCCCATGAGGCACGGTTCGCAAGTACCAAGTGATTCATAATCAAGTGGTTCCAAAAGTCCATCAAGATGGAGTTTCTTCATGCGCTTTATACCGATATGACCCAAACGGCAAGTGCCACAAATAAGTTGCACTATCATTATCAACTCTGCATCTTTTGGCTTCAACACTATGAATATGTGTATCACTACTATCGAGATTCATCAAAAATAGACCACTCTTCAGGGGTGTATGACCATAAAAGATATTACTCATATAAATAGAACAACCATTATTCTCTGATTTAAATGAATAACCGTCTCGCATCAAACAAGATCCAGATATAATGTTCATGCTCAACGCTGGCACCAAATAACAATTATTTAGGTCTAATACTAATCCCGAAGGTAGATGTTGTTGGA
This sequence comes from Aegilops speltoides, assembly GCA_021437245.1. Classification (NCBI taxonomy): domain Eukaryota; kingdom Viridiplantae; phylum Streptophyta; class Magnoliopsida; order Poales; family Poaceae; genus Aegilops; species Aegilops speltoides. The sequence continues at coordinate 26,735,080 of CM038144.1, read as the reverse complement.
AATATGCCCTAGAGGCAATAATAAAAGTATTATTATATTTCAATGTTCATGATAATTGTCTTTTGTTCATGCTATAACTGTGTTATCCGGAAATCGTAATACACGTGTGAACACTTAGACCCCAATATGTCCCTAGTGAGCCTCTAGTTGACTAGCCCGTTGTGATCAATAGATGGTCATGGTTTCCTGACTATGGACATTGGATGTCGTTGATAACGGGATCACATCATTAGGAGAATGATGTGATGGACAAGACCCAATCATAAGCATAGCATAAAAGATCGTATAGTTCGTTTGCTAGAAGCTTTGCCAATGTCAAGTATCTATTCCTTCGACCATGAGATCGTGTAACTCCGGTTACCGTAGGAGTGCCTTGGTGTATCAAACGTCACAACGAATCGGGTGACTATAAAGGTGCATTACAGGTATCTCCGAAAGTATCATTGGGTTGACATGGATCGAGATCGATTTGTCACTCCGTATGACGGAGAGGTATCTCTGGGCCCACTCGGTAATGCATCATCACAATGAGCTCAATGTGACCAAGGTGTTGGTCACGGATCATGCATTACGGATGCGAGTAAAGTGACTTGCGGTAACGAGACCTGAACGAGGTATTGGGATACCGACGATCGAGTCTCGGGCAAGTAACGCATCGATTGACAAAGGAATTGCATATGAGGTTTGATAGAATCCTCGACATCGTGGTTCAACCGATGAAATCATCGAGGAGCATGTGGGAGCCAACATGGGTATCCAGATCCCGCTGTTGGTTATTGCCCGAGAGTCGCCTCGGTCATGTCTGCGTGTCTCCCAACCCATAGGGTCTACACACTTAAGGTTCGGTGACGCTAGGGTTAGTAGGAAGACTAGTATGTGAATACGAATGTTGTTTGAGTCTCGGATGAGATCCCGGACGTCACGAGGAGTTCGGAAGGGTCCGGAGGTAAAGAATAATATATAGGAAGTGGTGTTTCGCCATCGGGAAAGTTTGGGGTTTCTGCGGCAAAACTGGGACCACGGAAGGGTCCCGGGTCCACCGGTGGGGCCACCCATCCGGAGGGCCCCATGGGCCATAAGGGAAGGAACCAGCCCACGGGGCTGGTGCGCCCCAGGCCCACCCCCGCGCCTAGGGTTGAAACCCTAGGGGGGGGGGCGCCCACCGGCTTGGGGGCACTCCACCCCTGGCCGCCGCCCCTTGAGATTGGATCTCTAGGGGCCGCCACCTGGGGCCTATATAAAGGGGGGGGGGGCTGCTGTACACATCTTCCAAGGCGCAGCCCTCCCTCCCAACACATCTCCTCCTCCGTGAGAGCTCGTGAAGCCTCGCCGAGTATTGCTTCACCACCATCACCACGCCGCGTCGTCTGCCGGTGGTGCTATCTTCCTCAACCTCTCCTTCCCCTTGCTGGATCAAGAAGGAGGAGACGCCGCTCGTCCCGTCACGTGTGTTGAACGCGGAGGTGCTGTCCGCTCAAGACTTGGCATCGGTGATCTGAATCACGCTCGAGTACGACTCCATCATCACCAAGCAAGCTTCGCACGCGATCTACAAGTGGTATGTAGATGCAAACTCTCTCCGCTACTCGTTGCTTAGATGAACTCATAGATGGATCTTGGTGAAACCGTAGGAAAAATTTTAATTTTCTCGCAACGTTCCCCAACAAGTGGCATCATGAGCTAGGTCTATGCGTAGTTCTCTAATGCACGAGTAGAACACAAATTTGTTGTGGGCGTTGATCTTGTCATCTTACTTGCCTCTACTAGTCTTTTCTTGCTCAACGGTATTGTGGGATGAAGCGGCCGGACCAACCTTACACGTGACGCTTACGTGAGACCGGTTCCACCGATCGACATGCACTAGTTGCATAAGGTGGCTGGCGGGTGTCCGCTCTCCCACTTTAGTTGCAGCGGATTCGATGAACAGGGCCCTTATGAAGGGTAAATAGAAGTTGACAAAATCACGTTGTGGTGATTCGTAGGTAAGAAAACGTTTTGCTAGAACCCAATCGCAGCTACGTAAAAGATGCAAACAACAACTAGAGAACGCCTAACTTGTTTTTGCAGCGATTGATCATGTGATGTGATATGGCCGAAGTTGTGATGAATGATGAATTGTGATGTATGAGATCATGTTCTTGTAATAGGATTCACGACTTGCATGTCGATGAGTATGACAACCGGCAGGAGCCATAGGAGTTGTCTTTATTTTTGTATGACCTGCGTGTCATTGAAGAACGCCATGTAAACTACTTTACTTCATTACTAAACGCGTTAGTCATAGAAGTAGAAGTAGTCGTTGGCGTGACAACTTCATGCAGACACGATGATGGAGATCATGATGATGGAGATCATGGTGTCAAGCCGGTGACAAGATGATCATGGAGCCCCGAAGATGAAGATCGATGGAGCTTGATGATATTGGCCATATCATGTCACAACTATATATAATTGCATGTGATGTTTATTATGTTTATGCATCTTGTTTACTTAGGACGACGGTAGTAAATAAGATGATCCCTTATAAAATTTCAAGAAGTGTTCTCCCTAACTGTGCCGTTGCTACAGTTCGTCGTTTCTAAGCACCACGTGATGATCGGGTGTGATGGATCCTTACGCTCACATACAACGGTGTAAGACAGTTTTACACGGCGAAAACACTTAGGGTTAACTTGACGAGCCTAGCATGTGCGGACATGGCCTCGAACACGGAGACCGAAAGGTCGAACACGAGTCGTATGGAAGATACGATCAACATGAAGATGTTCACCGACGATGACTAGTCCGTCTCACGTGATGATCGGACACGGGCTAGTCCACTCGGATCGTGTAACACTTAGATGACTAGAGGATGTCTAATCTAAGTGGGAGTTCGTAATTTTGATTAAGAACTTTATTATCATGAACTTAGTCTAAAACCTTTGCAAATATGTCTTGTAGATCAATGGCCAACGCTAATGTCAACATGAACTTCAACGTTCCTAGAGAAAACCAAGCTGAAAGATGATGGCAGAACTATACGGATCGGGTCCGAACACGAGGATCATCCTCATAGCTGCCAAGAAACAAGATGTCCTAGAAGCACCGTTAGGTGACCCACCTGTTCTCCGGCGCTGCAAGACGATTTGAACGTCTGGCGGACTCGCTCGATGATTACTCCCTCGTTCGGTGCGGCATGCTCTACAGCTTAGAACCGGGCTCCAAAAGCGTTTTGAGCATCACGGAGCATATGAGATGTTCAAGAGCTGAAACTAGTTTTCCAAGCTCATGCCCGGTCGAGAGATATGATGTCTCGACAAGTTCTACAGCTTGTAAGATGGAGGAAAACAGTTCACGGTGAGCACATCCTCAAGATGTCCGGGTTGCACGCTTCAGATGACCCAGCTTAAACATTAACCTCCCGGATGAGGCGGTCATTGACAGAATCCTCCGATCGCTCCCACCAAGCTTCAAGAGCTTTGTGATGAACTACAACATGCAGGGATGGTAAAGACCATTCTCAAGTGTTCTCGATGCTAAAGTCAGCAGAGGCTGAAATCAAAAGGAACATCAAGTGTTGATGGTCAATAAGACCACTAAGTTCAAGAAGGGCAAGGGTAAGAAGAACTTCAAGAAGGACGGCAAGGATGTTGCGCGCCCGTAAGCTTGTTGCGGGAAGAAGTCAAAGAATGGACCCAAGCACGAGACCGAGTGCTTTTATTGCAAGGGAAGGGTCACCGAAGCGGAACTGCCCCAAATACTTAGCGGATAAGAAGGCCGCAACACCAAAGGTATATTTGATATACATGTAATTGATGTGTACCTTACCAAGACTCGTAGTAACTCCCGGTATTTGATACCGTGCCGTTGCTCACATTTGTAACTCACAGCAGAGCTGCGGAATAAACGGAGACTGGCGAAGGACGAGGTGACGATCGCGCGTCGGGAATGGTTCCGAGTCGATGTGATCGCCGTCGGCACGCTGCCTCTACATTTACCTACGGATTAGTTTTAAACCTCAATAATTGTTATTTAGTGCCAAGTTTGAGCATGAACATTGTATCCGGATCTCGTTTAATACGAGATGGCTACTCATTTAAGTCCGAGAATAATGGTTGTTCGATTTATATGAGAGATATGTTTTATGGTCATGCTCCGATGATCAATGGTTTATTCTTAATGAATCTCGAGCGTAATATTACACATGTTCATAGTGTGGATGCGAAAAGATGTAAAATTGATAACGATAGTCCCACATACTTGTGGCATCGCCGCCTTGGTCACATTGGTGTCAAGCGCATGAAGAAGCTCCATGCTGATGGACTTTAGAGTCTCTTGATTATGAATCGCTTGACACATGCGAACCATGCCTCTTAGGCAAATGACCAAGACTCCGTTCTCCGGAACAATGGAGCGAGCAACCAACTTGTTGGAAATCATACATACCGATGTGTGCGGTCCAATGAGCGTTGAGGCTCATGGAGGATATCGTTATGTTCTCACTCTCACCGATGACTTAAGTAGATATGGGTATGTCTACTTAATGAAACACAAGTCCGAGACCTTTGAAAAGTTCAAGGAATTTCAGAGTGAGGTGGAGAATCAACGTGATGAAAGATAAAGTTCCTACGATCGATCGTGGAGGAGAATATTTAAGTCACGAATTTGGCACACACTTAAGAAAATGTGGAATCGTTTCACAACTCACGCCGCTACCGAACACCTCAAATAAACGGTGTGTCCGAACGTCGAATCGCACTCTATTGGATATGGTGCGGTCTATGATGTCTCTTACCGATTTACCACTATCATTTTGGGGATACGCCTAGAGACAGCTACATTCACTTTAAATAGGGCACCGCCTAAATCCGCTGAGACGACACCGTATGAATTATGGTTTGGGAAGAAACCTAAGTCGTCGCTTCGAAAGTTTGGGGATGCGATGCTTATGTCAAGAAACTTCAACCTGAAAAGCTCGAACCCAAGTCGGAAAAATGCGTATTCATAGGATACCCTAAGGAAACTGTCGGGTATACCTTCTACTTAAGATCCGAAGGCAAAGTCTTTGTAGCCAAGAACGGATGCTTTCTAGAGAAAGAGTTTCTCTCGAAAGAAGTAAGTGGGAGGAAAGTAGAACTCGATGAAGTACTACCTCTCGAACGGGAAAGTGGTGCGGAGCAGGAAACCGTTCCTGTAATGCCCACACCCACTGAAGAGGAAATCATTGATGATGATCAAGATACTTCGGATCAAGTTGCTACTGAACTTCGAAGGTCCACAAGGACACGTTCCGCACTGCAGTGGTACGGCAACCTGTCATGGAAATCATGTTGCTAGACAACAATGAACCTTCGAACTATGAAGAAGCAATGGCGGGCCCGATTCCAACAAATGGCTTGAGGCCATGAAACCGAGATAGAATCCATGTATGAAAACAAAGTATGGACTTTGACAGACTTGCCCGATGATCGGCGGCGATAGAAAATAAATGGATTTTTAAGAAGAAGACGGACGCGGATGGAAATGTCACCATTTATAAAGCTCGACTTGTCGCTAAGGGTTATCGACAAGTTCAAGGGATTGACTACGACGAGACATTCTCTCCGTAGCGAAGCTTAAGTCCGTCCAATCATGTTAGCAATTGCCGCATACTATGATTATGAGATATGGCGATGGACGTCAAAACGGCATTCCTTAACGGACATCTTAAGGAAGAGCTGTATATGATGCAGCGGAAGGTTTTGTCGATCCTCGTAACGCTAACAAAGTATGCAAGCTCCAATGATCCATTTATGGACTGGTGCAAGCATCTCGAGTTGGAACATTCGCTTTGATGAGATGATCAAAGCGTTTAGTTTACGCAGACTTATGGAGAAGCTGCGTTTACAAGAAAGTGAGTGGGAGCTCAGAGCATTTCTCCTATTATATGTAGATGACATACTCTTGATGGGAAATGATACAAAACTTCGACAGCATTAAGGCCTACTTGAACAAGTGGTTTTCAATGAAGGACCTTGGAGAAGCTGCTTATATATTAGGCATCAAGATCTATAGGGATAGATCGAGACGCCTCATAGGTCTTTCACAAAGCACATACCTTGATAAGATTTTGAAGAGGTTCAAAATGGATCAGTCCAAGAAGGGTTCTTGCCTATGTTACAAGGTGTGAAACTGAGCTCAGCTCACCACCGACCACGGCAAAAGATAAAGAAGAGATGAGTGTCATCCCTATGCTTCAGCCATAGGATCTATTATGTATGCCATGCTGTGTACTGGACCGATGTAAACCTTGCCGTAAGTTTGGTTGCAAGATACCAAAGTAATCCCGCAAGGAACACCGGACAGCGGTCAAGAATATCTGAAGCACCGAAAAGGACAAAGGACATGTTTCGCTTATGGAGGAGACGAAGAGCTCGTCAGAAGGGTTACGCCGACGCTTAGCTTCGACTCGGATCCGATGACTCTAAGTCACAAACCGGATACGTGTATATGTTGAATGGTGGAGCAAGAAGTGGTGCGGCTGCAAGCGAGAGCGTCGTGGCGGGATCTACGTGTGAAGCGGAGTACATGGCAGCCTCGGAGGCAGCGATGAAGCAATTTGGGTGAAGGAGTTCATCACCGACCTAGGAGTCATACCCAATGCGTCGGGGCCGATCAAACTCTTCGTGACAACACCGAGCTATTGCCCTTGCAAAGGAGCCAGGTTTCACAAGAAGACCAGCACATCAAGCGCCGCTTCAACTCCATCCGTGAAAATGTTCAAGATGGAGACATAGAGATTTGCAAAGTGCACACGGATCCGAATGTCGCAGATCCGCTGACTAAACCTCTCTCGCGTGCAAAACATGATCAACACCGTAACTCTATGGGTGTTCGATTCATCACAATGTAACTAGATTAGTGACTCTAGTGCAAGTGGGAGACTGTTGGAAATATGCCCTAGAGGCAATAATAAAAGTATTATTATATTTCAATGTTCATGATAATTGTCTTTTGTTCATGCTATAAGCGTGTTATCCGGAAATCGTAATACACGTGTGAACACTTAGACCCCAATATGTCCCTAGTGAGCCTCTAGTTGACTAGCCCCCACAGATCAATAGATGGTCATGGTTTCGACTATGGACATTGGATGTCGTTGATAACGGATCACATCATTAGGAGAATGATGTGATGGACAAGACCCAATCATAAGCATAGCATAAAAGATCGATAGTTCGTTTGCTAGAAGCTTTGCCAATGTCAAGTATCTATTCCTTCGACCATGAGATCGTGTAACTCCGGTTACCGTAGGAGTGCCTTGGGTGTATCAAACGTCACAACATAAGCGGGTGACTATAAAGGTGCATTACAGGTATCTCCGAAAGTATCTCATTGGGTTGACATGGATCGAGATCGGGATTTGTCACTCCGTATGACGGAGAGGTATCTCTGGGCCCACTCGGTAATGCATCATCACAATGAGCTCAATGTGACCAAGGTGTTGGTCACGGATCATGCATTACGGATGCGAGTAAAGTGACTTGCGGTAACGAGACTGAACGAGGTATTGGGATACCGACGATCGAGTCTCGGGCAAGTAACGCATCGATTGACAAAGGAATTGCATACGTGGTTTGATAGAATCCTCGACATCGTGGTTCAACCGATGAAATCATCGAGGAGCATGTGGGAGCCAACATGGGTATCCAGATCCCGCTGTTGGTTATTGCCCGAGAGTCGCCTCGGTCATGTCTGCGTGTCTCCCGAACCCATAGGGTCTACACACTTAAGGTTCGGTGACGCTTAGGGTTAGTAGGAAGACTAGTATGTGAATACCGAATGTTGTTCGAGTCTCGGATGAGATCCCGGACGTCACGAGGAGTTCGGAAGGGTCCGGAGGTAAAGAATAATATATAGGAAGTGGTGTTTCGCCATCGGGAAAGTTTGGGGTTCTGGCAAAATCTGGGACCACCGGAAGGGTCCCGGGTCCACCGGTGGGGCCACCCATCCGGAGGGCCCCATGGGCCATAAGGGAAGGAACCAGCCCACAGGGGCTGGTGCGCCCCTCAGGCCCACCTCGCGCCTAGGGTTGAAACCCTAGGGGTGAAGCCCCCGGCTTGGGGGCACTCCACCCCTTGTCGCCGCCCCCTTGAGATTGGATCTCTAGGGGCCGCCACCCTGGGGCCTATATAAAGGGGGGGGGGGCTGCTGTACACATCTTCCAAGGCGCAGCCCTCCCTCCCAACACATCTCCTCCTCCGTAGAGCTCGTGAAGCCTCGCCGAGTCTTGCTTCACCACCATCACCACGCCGTCGTGCTTGCCGGTGGTGCTATCTTCCTCAACCTCTCCTTCCCCTTGCTGGATCAAGAAGGAGGAGACGCCGCCGTCCGCACGTGTGTTGAACGCGGAGGTGCTGTCCGCTCAGCACTTGGCATCGGTGATCTGAATCACGCTCGAGTACGACTCCATCATCACCAAGCAAGCTTCCGCACGCGATCTACAAGTGGTATGTAGATGCAAACTCTCTCCGCTACTCGTTGCTTAGATGAACTCATAGATGGATCTTGGTGAAACCGTAGGAAAAATTTTAATTTTTCGCAACGTTCCCCAACAGATGTAGAGGTAGCGTGTCGACCGCGATCACATCGACTTTGGAACCGCTTTCCCACGCGCATCGTCACCTCGTCCTTTGCCGGTGTTCGCTAATCCGTAGTCCCTGCTTTGAGTTGCAAATATTAGCAATGTAACCAAGTATCAAATACCCAGTGCTCTGCGAGCTCTAGTAAGGTACACATCAATAACATGTATATCACATATACCTTTGTTCACTTTGACATCCTTCTTATCCGCCAAATACTTGGGGCAGTTCCGCTTCAAAGGACGACCGCTTGCGGTAGAAGCACTCAGTTTTAGGCTTAGGTCCAGACTTGGGTTTCTTCTCTTGAGCAGCAACTTGTTTGCTGTTCTTCTTGAAGTTCCCCTTCTTCTTCCCTTTGCCCTTTTTCTTGAAACTAGTGGTCTTGTTAACCATCAACACTTGATGCTCCTTCTCGATTTCTACCTCCGCAGCCTTTAGCATTGCGAAGAGCTCGAGAATCGTCTTATCCATCCCTTGCATATTATAGTTCATCACGAAGCTCTTGTAGCTTGGTGGAAGTGATTGGAGAATTCTGTCAATGACGCTATCATCCGGAAGAGTAACTCCCGGTTGAATCAAGTGATTACAATACCCAGACATCTTGAGTATGTGCTCACTGACAGAACTATTCTCCTCCATCTTGCAGCTATAGAACTTATTGGAGACTTCATATCTCTCAATCCGGGCATTCTTCTGGAATATCAACTTCAACTCCTGGAACATCTCATATGCTCCATGACGTTCAAAACGTCGTTGAAGTCCCGGTTCTAAGCCGTAAAGCATGGCACATTGAACTATCGAAAATCATCGCTTTGCTCGCCAGACGTTCTTAACGTCGTCGGTTACATCAGCAAGCAGTTTCGGCACCCAGCGGTGCTTCGGGACGTAATTTTTCAGGCAGCAATGAGGATAATCCTCAAGTTACGGACCCATCCGCGTAGTTGCTACCATCATCTTTCAACTTAGCTTTCTCAAGGAACGCATTAAAATTCAACGGAACAACAAAGACGGGCCATCTATCTACAAACAACATAGACAAGCAAGATACTATCAGTACTAAGTTCATGATAAATTTTAGTTCAATTAATCATATTACTTAAGAACTCCCACTTAGGCAGACATCTCTCCGGTCATCTAAGTGATCACGTGATCCAAATCAACTAAACCATAACCGATCATCACGTGAGATGGAGTAGTTTTCAATGGTGAACATCTTATGTTGATCATATCTACTATATGATTCACGCCGACCTTTCGGTCTCCGTGTTCCGAGGCCATATCTGCATATGCTAGGCTCGTCAAGTATAACTCGAGTATTCTGCGTGTGCAAAACTGGCTTGCACCCGTTGTAGATGGACGAGAGCTTATCACACCCGATCATCACGTGGTGTCTGGGCACGACGAACTTTGGCAACGGTGCATACTCAGGGAGAACACTACTTGATAATTTTAGTGAGAGATCATCTTAAAATGCTACCGTCAATCAAAGCAAGATAAGATGCATAAAGGATAAACATCACATGCAATCAATATAAGTGATATGATATTGCCATCATCTCCTTGTGCTTGTGATCTCCATCTCCGAAGCACCATCATGATCACCATCGTCACCGGCGCGACACCTTGATCTCCATCGTAGCATCGTTGTCGTTTACGCCATCTATTGCTTCTACGACTATCGCTACCGCTTAGTGATAAAGTAAAGCAATTATGTATGCGTTGCATTTCATACAATAAAGCGACAACCGTGTGGCTCCTGCCAGTTGCCGATAACTTCGGTTACAAAACATGATCATCTCATACAATAAAATATAGCATCATGTCTTGGCCATATCACATCACAACATGCCCTGCAAAAACAAGTTAGACGTCCTCTACATTGTTGTTGCAAGTTTTACGTGGCTGCTACGGGCTTAAGCAAGAACCAATCTCACCTACGCATCAAAACCACAACGATAGTTTGTCAAGTTGATGCTGTTTTAACCTTCGCAAGGACCGGGCGTAGCTACACTCGGTTCAACTAAAGTTGGAGAAACCGACACCGCTAGTCACCGTGTGCAAAGCACGGCGGTAAAACCAGTCTCGCGTAAGCGTCTGGCGTAATGTCGGTCCGGGCCGCTTCATCCAACAATACCGCCGAACCAAAGTATGACATGCTGGTAAGCAGTATGACTTATATCGCCCACAACTCACTTGTGTTCTACTCGTGCATATAACATCAAACCATAAAAACCTGGCTCTGATGCCACTGTTGGGGAACGTAGTAATTTCAAAAAAATTCCTACGCACACGCAAGATCATGGTGATGCATAGCAACGAGAGGGGAGAGTGTTGTCTACGCCCTCGTGAGACCAAGCGGAAGCGTTGACACAACGTAGAGGAAGTAGTCGTCGTCCTCCGGTCCAACCGATCCAAGCACCGTTACTCGGCACCTCCGAGTTCTTGACACGCCACAGCTCGATGACGCACCCTCGATCTCCAATCCAGTAGAGGCTTCGAGGGGGAGTTCCGTTAGCACGACGGCGTGGTGACGATCTTGATGTTCTCCTGTCGCAGGGCTTCGCCTAAGCACCGCTACAATATGACCGAGGTGTAATATCGTGGAGGGGGCACCGCACACGGCTAAGGAACGATCTCAATGATCAACTTGTGTGTTCTAGGGTGCCCCCCTACCCCCGTATATAAAGGAGGGAGGGAGGAGGAGGCCGGCCCAAGGGGGGCGCGCCATAGGGGAGGGGGAAACCTACTCCAAGTAGGTTTCCCCCCTTTTTCCTTATCTTATTTGGAGGGGGAAGGAAAGAGTACTAGTAGTAGGAAGTAGTACTAGTAGTAGTATTAGGAAGAGGGGGAAGGAGAAAGGAAAGGGGGGGCCGGCCCCCCTCCCCAATTCGGATTGGGCTGGGGGGGCGCGCCCCCCTCCCTTGTTCCTTCTCCCTTCCTCCCATATGGGCCCAATAAGGCCCATATACCTCCCGGGGGGTTCCGGTAACCTCCCGGAGCTCCAAACTTCTCCGGAACCTTTCCGGTGTCCAAATATATCCGTCCAATATATCAATCTTTATGTCTCGACCATTTCGAGACTCCTCGTCATGTCCGTGATCATATCCGGACTCGAACAACCTTCAAGACATCAAAATACATAAACTCATAATATAAGCATCATCGAAACCTTAAGCGTGCGGACCCTACGGTTCGAGAACAATGCAGACATGACCGAGACACGTCTCTGGTCAATAACCAATAGCGGGACCTGGATGCCCATATTGGTTCCTACATATTCTACGAAGATCTTTATCGGTCAGACCGCATAACAACATACGTTGTTCCCTTTGTCATCGGTATGTTACTTGCCCGAGATTCGATCGTCGGTATCCAATACCTAGTTCAATCTCGCGTTACGGCAAGTCTCTTTACTCGTTCCGTAATACATCATCTCACAACTAACTCATTAGTTGAAATGCTTGCAAGGCTTAAGTGATGTGTATTACCGAGAGGGCCCAGAGATACCTCTCCGACATTCGGAGTGACAAATCCTAATCTCGAAATACGCCAACTCAATAAGTACCTTCGGAGACACCTGAGAGCACCTTTATAATCACCCGATTCGTTGTGACGTTTGGTAGCACACAAAGCGTTCCTCCGGTAAACGGGAGTTGCATAATCTCATAGTCATAGGAACATGTATAAGTCATGAAGGAAGCAATAGCAACATACTAAACAATCGTGTGCTAAGCTAACGGAATGGGTCATGTCAATGAGATCATTCAGCTAATGATGTGACCTTGTTAATCAAATAACAACTCCTTGTTCATGGTTAGGAAACATAACCATCTTTTGATTAACAAGCTAGTCAAGTAGAGGCATACTAGTGACACACTGTTTGTCTATATATTCACACATGTATTATGTTTCCGGTTAATACAATTCTAGCATGAATAATAAACATTTATCATGATATGAGGAAATAAATAATAACTTTATTATTGCCTCTAGGGCATATTTCCTTCAAGCACTTCTCCCATTGCAAGAAAGATCAATCTAGTAGGCCAAACCAAACTGATAATTCGAAGAGACTTGCAAAGATAACTCAATCACACATAAAAGAATTCAGAGGAGATTCTAATATTTCTCATAGATAAACTTGATCATAAACCCACAATTCATTGGATCTCGACAAACACACCGCAAAAAGAGTTACATCGAATAGATCTCCAAGAAGATCGAGGAGAACTTTGTATTGAGATTCAAAGAGAGAGAAGAAGCCATCTAGCTAATAACTATGGACCTGAAGGTCTGTGGTAAACTACTCACAACTCATAGGAGAGGCCTTGGAGATGATGTAGAGGCCCTCCATGGTCAATTCCCCCTCCGGTGGAGCGCTGGCGAAGGCTCCAAGATGGGATCTCGCGGATATAGAAGGTTGCGGCTATGTAATTAGTTTTTCATAGTGCTCCTCGATGGTTTCAGGGTACGTGGGTATATATAGGAGAAAGAAGTAGGTCGATGGACGCTCGAGAGGCCCACGAGGCAGGGGCGCGCCCTCCACCCTCGTGGCCGCCTCGCTTGTTTCTTGAGTTCCACTCCAAGTCACTGGATTGCGTTTGTTCCAAAAAGATCGCCCCCGAAGGTTTCGTTCCGTTTGGACTCCGTTTGATATTCCTTTTCTTCGAAACACTGAAATAGGCAAAAAAAACAACAATTCGGGCTGGGCCTCTGGTTAGTAGGTTAGTCCCAAAAAATGATATAAAAGTGTAAAGTAAAGCCCATAAACATCCAAAACGGGTAATATAATAGCATGGAACAATCAAAAATTATAGATACGTTGGAGATGTATCAAGCATCCCCAAGCTTAATTCCTGCTCGTCCTCGAGTAGGTAAATGATAAAAACAGAATTTTTGATGTGGAATGCTACCTAGCGTAATTCTCAATGTAATTTTCTTTATTGTGGCATGAATGTTCAAATCCAAATGATTCAAAATAAAAGTTCATATTGACATAAGAAATAGTAATACTTCAAGCATACTTACTAAGCAATCATGTCTTCTCAAAATAACATGGCTAAAGAAAGTTATCCCTACAAAATCATATAGTCTGGTTGTTGCTCTATCTTCATCACACAAAGTATTTAATCATGGACAACCCCGATGACAAGCCAATCAATTGTTTCATACTTTAGTAATCTTCAAACTTCTTCAACTTTCATGCAATACATGAGCGTGAGCCATGGACATAACGCTATATGTGGAATAGAATGGTGGTTGTGGAGAAGACAAAAAAGGAGAAGATAGTCTCACATCAACTAGGCGTATCAACGGTCTATGGAGATGCCCGTTAATAGATATCAATGTGAGTGAGTAGGGATTGCCATGCAACGGATGCACTAGAGCTATAAATATATGAAAGCTCAACAAAAGAAACTAAGTGGGGGTGCATCCAACTCGCTTGCTCATGAAGACCTAGGGCATTTTGAGGAAGCCCATCATTGGAATATACAAGCCAAGTTCTATAATGAAAAATTCCCACTAGTATATGAAAGTGACAACATAGGAGATTCTCTATCATGAAGATCATAGTGCTACTTTGAAGCACAAGTGTGGTAAAAAGGACAGTAGCATTGTCCCTTCTCTCTTTTTCTCTCACTTTTTTATTTGTTTGGCCTTTCTCTTTTTTTGGTGGGCTCTTTGGCCTCTTTTTTTAAAGTCCGAAGTCTCGTCCCGACTTGTTGGGGAATCATAGTCTCCATCATCCTTTCCTCACTGGGACAATGCTCTAATAATGAAGACCATCACACTTTTATTTACTTACAACTCAAGATTACAACTTGATACTAGAACAAGATATGACTCTATATGAATGCCTCCGGTGGTGTACCGGGATATGCAATGAACCAAGAGTGACATGTATGAAAATTATGAAGGTGGCCTTGAGACAAATACGATGTCAACTACATGATCATGCAAAGAGCAATATGACAATGATGATGCGTGTCATATGAACGGAACGGTGGAAAGTTGCATGGCAATAATATCTCGGAATGGCTATGGAAATGGCACAATAGGTAGGTATGGTGGCTGTTTTGAGGAAGGTATATGGTGGGTGTATGGTCCCGACAAAAGTTGTGCGGCACAAGAGAGGCTAGCAATGGTGGAAGGGTGAGAGTGCGTATAATCCATGGACTCAACATTAGTCATAAAGAACTCATATACTTATTGCAAAAATCTACAAGCTATTGAAAACAAAGTACTACGCGCATGCTCCTGGGGGGTATATTGGTAGGAAAATACCATCGCTCGTCCCCAACCGCCACTCATAAGGAAGACAATCAATAAATAAAATTATGCTCCAACTTCATCACAAAGCGGTTCACCATACGTGAATGCTACGGGAATCACAAACTTCAACACAAGTATTCTTTAAATTCATAATCACCCAACTAGCATGACTCTAATATTACCACCTCTATATCTCAAAACAATTATCAAGTATCAAATTGATCATAGCATCAAATTCACTTTCTATGATAGTTTTTATTAAACCCAACTTGGATGCCCATCATTCTAGGACCAATTTTATAACCATAGCAAATACCATTCTGTTCTAAGAGACTCTCAAAATAATATAAGTGAAGCATGAGAGATCAACAATTTCTACAAAATTAAGCCACCGCTGTGCTCTAAAAGATATAAGTGAAGCACTAGAGCAAAACTATCTAGCTCAAAAGATATAAGTGAAGCACATAGAGTATTCTAATAAATTCCAATCAAGTGGGTTTCTCCCAAAAGGTGTGTACAGAAAGGATGATTGTGGTAATCTAAAAAGCAAAGACTAATATCATACAAGATGCTCCAAGCAAAACACATATCATGTGGCGAATAAAAATATAGCTCCAAGTAAAGTTACCGATAGACGAAGACGAAAGAGGGGATGCCTTCCGGGGCATCCCCAAGCTTAGGATTTTGGTTATCCTTGAATATCTTGGTGTGCCATGGTCTTCCCCAAGATTAGGCTCTTTCCACTCATTCCATAATCCATCAAATCTTTACCCAAAACTTGAAAACTTCACAACACAAAACTCAACAGGAAATCTCATAAGCTCCGTTAGTGCAAGAAAGAAAAACCACCACATAAGGTATTGTAACAAACTCATTCTTTATTTATATTGGTGTTAAACCTACTGTATTACAACTTCTCTATGGTTCATACCACTTAATATTAGCCATAGATGCATCAAAATAAGCAAACAACACACGAAAAACAGAATCTGTCAAAAACAGAACAGTCTGTAGCAATCCGTAACTCTCGAATACTTCTGGAACTCTAAAAATCCTACCAAAATAGGAAGTCCTAGGAAATCTATTGATCTACAGCAAAAAGACTCAACACAAAATCACGTTTCTGTGAATTACTAAAATTATTTTTGTGCGCGCAAAGTTTCTGTTTTTCAGCAGAATCAAATTAACTATCACCATAGGTTATCCTATAGGTTCTACTTGGCACAAACACTAATTAAAACATGAAAACACATCTAAACAGAAGGTAGATGAAAATTTTATTACTAAACAGAAGCAAAAACAAAAAACAAAAATAAAATTGGGTTGCCTCCCAACTAGCGCTATCGTTTAAGCCCCCTAGCTAGGCATAAAAGCGAGGATAGATTTAAGTAGTGCCATATTTGGCACTCAATTCTTAAGTAGCTCGCATGATAGATTCATAAGGTAATTTAACTTTCTTTATTGGAAAGTGTTCCATGCCTTTCCTTAATGGAAATTGGAATCTAATATTCCCTTCCTTCATATCAATAATTGCACCAATCCTTCTAAGGAAAGGTCTACCAAGAATAATAGGACATGAAAGATTGCAATCTATATCAAGAACGATAAAATCTATGGGCACATAATTCCTATTTGCAACAATAAGAACATCATTGATTCTTCCCATAGGCTTTTTAATGGTGGAATCTGGAAGGTGCAAATTTAAAGAGCAATCATCAAGATCATGGAAACCTAGAATATCACATAAAGTTTTTGGAATTGTGGAAACACTAGCACCCAAATCACACAAAGCATAACACTCATGATCTTTAATTTTAGTCTTTATAGTAGGTTCCCATTCATCATAAAGTTTTCTAGGTATAGAAACTTCCAAATTAAGTTTGTCCTCATAAGATTGCATCAAGGCATCAATAATATGTTTGGTAAAAGCTTTATTTTGGCTATAAGCATGAGGAGAATTCAACACAGATTGCAATAAGGAAATACAATCTACTAAATAACAATTATCATAATTAAATTCCTTGAAATCCAAGACAGTGGGTTCAATGCTATTTAAAGTCTTGACCTCTCCAATCCCACTTTTACCAAATTTAGCATCAAGATCTAAAAACTCCGAATCATTGGGACGCCTTTTAACTAAAGTTGACTAATCTCTAGTCCCATCATTACTAAGGTTCATATTGCAAAAAAAAGATTTAATAGGGGACACATCAATAGCTTTTAGATCTTCATCATTATTTTCATGGAAACTAGAAGAACACGCTTTTACAAAGCAATCTTTCTTAGCACGCAATCTAGCGGTTCTTTCCTTGCACTCATCAATGGAAATTCTCATAGCTTTGAGAGACTCATTGATATCATGCTTAGGAGGAGTAGATCTAAGTTTCAAAGAATCAACATCAAGTGAAAGTCTATCAACGTTCCTAGCCAAATCATCAACTTTAAGCAATTTTTCTTCAAGCAAAGCATTAAAATTCTTTTGAGAGATCATAAATTCTTTAACACTATTCTCAAAATTAGAGGTCATCTTATTATAATTACCATAAGAATTATCGTAGGAATTTCCATAATTATTAGAGGAATTACTAGGGAACGGTCGAGGATTAAAGTTTCCTCTATAAGCATTGTTACCAAAATTATTCCTACCAACACAATTCACATCCATAGATTCATTATTATTCTCAATCAAAGTAGACAAAGGCATATCATTGGGATCAATAGGAGCACTCTTAGTAGCAAACAATTTCATAAGTTCATCCAACTTTCCACTCAAAACATTAATTTCTTCTATAGCATGCACTTTTTTACTAGTAGATCTTTCAGTGTGCCATTGAGAATAATTAGCCATAATGTTATCAAGGAGTTTAGTAGCTTCTCCTAAGGTGATTTCCATAAAAGTGCCTCCCGCGGCCGAATCTAAAAGATTTCTAGAAGCAAAATTCAATCCGGCATAAAAAATTTGTATGATCATCCATAAATTAAAACCATGATTAGGGCAATTGCGAATCATCAATTTCATTCTTTCCCAAGATTGGGCAAAATGCTCATGATCAAGTTGTTTAAAATTCATAATATCGTTCCTAAGAGAGATGATCTTAGCGGGAGGAAAATACTTAGAGATAAAAGCATCTTTGCACTTATTCCATGAATCAATACTATTCTTAGGCAAAGACGAGAACCAAATTTTAGCACAATCTCTAAGTGAAAATGGAAATAACTTCAATTTAACAATATCATTATCCGTATCTTTCTTCTTTTGCATCTCACACAAATCAACAAAGTTGTTTAGATGGGTAGCGGCATCTTCACTAGGAAGGTCGGAGAATTGATCTTTCATAACAAGACTCAGCAAAGAAGCATTGATTTCACAAGACTCAACATCATTAAGAGGAGCAATCGGAGTACTAAGGAAATCATTGCTATTGGTATTGGAAAAGTCCCACAATTTGGTATTATCTTGCGCCATCGCAATAAGCAATCCAATAGACAAGCAAACAAAAAGGCAAGCGAAAGAGAGGGCGAATAAAATGGCAAGGGTGAAGTGGGGGAGAGGAAAACGAGAGGCAAATGGCAAATAATGTAATGCAAGGGAGATGAGTCTGTGATGGGTACTTGGTATGTCTTGACTTGAGCGAAGACCTCCCCGACAACGACGCTAGAAATCCTTCTTGCTACGTCTTGAGCTTCCATTGGTTTTCCTTGAAGAGGAAAGGGTGATGCAGCAAAGTAGCATAAGTATTTCCCTCAGTTTTTGAGAACCAAGGTATCAATCCAGTAGGAGGCTCCTCAAAAGTCCCATACACCTACACAAACAAACAAGAACTCACAACCAACGCAATAAAGGGGTTGTCAATCCCTTCACGGCCACTTGCGAAAGTGAGATCTGATAGAGATAATATGATAAGATAATATTTTTGGTATTTTTATGATATAGATAGGAAAAGTAAAAAGATGCAAATAAAAGTAGATAGAAAGCTTATATGATAAGAGATAGACCCGGGGGCCATAGGTTTCACTAGTGGCTTCTCTCAAAATAGCATAAGTACTACTGTGGGTGAACAAATTACTGTCGAGCAATTGATAGAAAAGTGAATAATTATGAGATTATCTAGGCATGATCATGTATATAGGCATCACATCTGTGACAAGTAGACCGACTCCTGCCTGCATCTACTACTATTACTCCACACATCGACCACTATCCAGCATGCATCTAGAGTATTAAGTTCATAAAGAACAGAGTAACGCATTAAGAAAGATGACATGATGTAGAGGGATAAACTCATGCAATATGACATAAACCCCATCTTTTTATCCTCGATGGCAACAATACAATACGTGCCTTGCTGCCCCTGCTGTTACTGGGAAAGGACACCGTAAGATTGAACCCAAAGCAAAGCACTTCTCCCATTTCAGGAAAGATCAATCTAGTAGGCCAAACCAAACTGATAATTCGAAGATACTTGCAAAGATAACTCAATCACACATAAAAGAATTCAGAGGAGATTCAAATATTTCTCATAGATAAACTTGATCATAAACTCACAATTCATCGGATCTCGACAAACACGCCGCAAAAAGAGTTACATCGAATAGATCTCCAAGAAGATCAAGGATAACTTTGTATTGAGATTCAAAGAGAGAGAAGAAGCAATCTAGCTAATAACTATGGACCCGAAGGTCTATGGTAAACTACTCACAACTCATCGGAAGGGCCTTGGAGATGATGTAGAGGCCCTCCGTGGTTGATTCCCCCTCCGACGGAGCGTCGGCGAAGGCTCCAAGATGGGATCTCGCGGATACAGAAGGTTACGGCGGTGGAAATAGTTTTTTGTGGTGCTCCTCGATGGTTTCAGGGTACGTGGGTATATATAGGAGGAAGAAGTAGGTCGGTGGACGCTCGAGGGGCCCACGAGGCAGGGGGCGCACCCAGTAGGGGTGGGCGCGCCCTCCACCCTCGTGGCCGCCTCGCTTGTTTCTTGACTTCCACTCCAACTCCTCTGGATTGCGTTTGTTCCAAAAAGATTGCTCCCGAAGGTTTCATTCCGTTTGGACTCCGTTTGATATTCCTTTTCTTCGAAACACTGAAATAGGCAAAAAACAGCAATTCGGGCTGGGCCTCTGGTTAGTAGGTTAGTCCCAAAAATGATATAAAAGTGTAAAGTAAAGCCCATAAACATCCAAAACGGGGAATATAATAGCATGAAACAATCAAAAATTATAGATACGTTGGAGACGTATCACCCCCCCCCCCCCAAAGAAGGAGGTCGAGTGGGAGAAGGGAAAGAGTGGATTCGGCGCCCCCCCTTTCCTTCTCTCCTTCCTCTTCCCTTATCCCCCTCCAGCAAATATGGAAGGGGAAGGCCGAATTGGAGAGGACCCCAAGTAGGATCCTCCTACTTGGGGTGCACCCTTGCTGCTTCCCTCCCCCTCCCACCTATATATACGTGGGGAGGGGGCGCCTAGAACACACAACATCAACTGTTAGCCGTGTGCGGCACCCGCCTCCACAGTTTACACCCCCGGTCATATTGTCGCGGTGCTTAGGCGAAGCCCTGCGCGGATCACTTCACCATCACCGTCATCATGCCGTCGTACTGACGGAACTCATCTACTTCCTCGACACCTTGCTGGATCAAGAGGGCGAGGAACGTCATCGAGCTGAACGTGTGTAGAACTCGAAGGTGTCGTACGTTTGGTACTTGATCGGTCGGAGCTAAAAGAAGTTTGACTACATGAACCGCATTGTCAAACTCTTCCGCTTTCGGTCTACGAGGGTACATAGACACACTCTGCCCCTCTCGTTGCTATGCATCTCCTAGATAGATTTTGCGTGAGAGTAGGATTTTTTTTGAAATTGCATGCTATGTTCCCCAATAGTGGCATCCGAGCCAGGTCTATGCGTAGATGATATGCACGAGTAGAACACAAAGAGTTGTGGGCAGTGATCGTCATGCTGCTCACCACCAATGTCTTATTTTGACTCGGCGGCATTGTTGGATGAAGCGGCCCGGACCAACCTTACATGACCACATTCATGAGACCGGTTCCACCGACATGACAACTCTCTCTCATTGGGTCAAAGTGATGGAGGACAACCTCGCATGCCCACGGATGGTATTGCGTGATGTTTGAATACCAATATAATGTACAACTTTGATGTGGCACCTGCCTCGGGAACCGGAAAGTCCCCACATGGAGCGAGGGTATGACACGCATATATATAGAGTATTCATGTTGCCCCCTCTTTGACATGTACATACTCCTATACCGTGCATATACGTAACACAAACCAAAAAAACCATCCTTATTGGTCAAATTAACTTCTCTCTTGTTGTACGTTCAACTTGTCGACGACGACCTCATGGGCTCACAGAGAGAGGCACGCGCGAGTGATGTCATAGGACAAAACCACCGTGTGCATGCGCCTGTGTGTTATGTGATGTTCGAATATGCACAACTTTGACGTGGCACATGCTTCACAAACCGGAAACGCACTACACCACGATGCATGTAGCCCCCTCACTTCAAGCTGGTGGGAGTGTGTACGCACGTGCTCAAACTTTGATATGGAATCCCACCATGATCCACACCACACACATGCCAAGATGAATCCACCTTTTGGTCAAATGCCTCTCGTTGTTGGTGGAAACTGAAAACCTTTGTGGGATAACGAATGGGCACGTCGCTGATAACCGCACGAGGGAGAGTATCCGAGAGGACCACCAATGCATGCATGTGGCCCGAACATTATGTATGAAAGGGCTGTGTAATGCTTTAAATAACCAATTCACGACTTTGATGTGGCATATATGACTCACAAAATGACCAATAATCCACACAGAGGTTCACGACTCGTAGTGTACTACCAGACCCCTCCCCCCACCCCCACACTCACGGACACACATATCCTGCACCACCACAGCCACTCTGAGGCATTGATACGTCTCCAACGTATCTATAACTTTTGATTGTTCCATGCTATTATATTACCCGTTTTGTATGTTTATGGGCTTTACTTTACACTTTTATATCATTTTTGGGACTAACCTACTAACCGGAGGCCCAGCCCGAATTGCTGTTTTTTTGCCTATTTCAGTGTTTCGAAGAAAAGGCATATCAATCGGAGTTCCAACGGAATGAAACCTTCGGGAGCGATCTTTTTGGAACAAACACAATCTAGTGGACTTGGAGTGGAAGTCAAGAAACAAGCGAGGCAGCCACAAGGGTGGAGGCGCCCCCAGCCTCGTGGGCCCCTCGAGCGTCCACCGACCTACTTCTTACTCCTATATATACCCACGTACCCCGAAACCATAGAGGAGCACCACGAAAAACTATTTCCACCGCCGTAACCTTCTGTATCCGTGAGATCCCATCTTGGAGCCTTCGCCGGCGCTCCGTCGGAGGGGGAATCAACCACGGAGGGCCTCTACATCATCTCCAAGGCCCTTCCGATGAGTTGTGAGTAGTTTACCACAAACCTTCGGGTCCATAATTATTTGCTAGATGGCTTCTTCTCTCTCTTTGAATCTCAATACAAAGTTCTCCTTGATCTTCTTGGAGATGTATTCGATGTAACTCTTTTTGCGGCGTGTTTGTCGAGATTCGAAGAATTGTGGGTTTATGATCAAGTTTATCTATGAGAAATATTTGAATCTCCTCTGAATTCTTTTATGTGTGATTAAGTTATCTTTTCAAGTCTCTTTGAATTATCAGTTTGGTTTGGCCTACTAGATTGATCTTTCTTGCAATGGGAGAAGTGCTTAGCTTTGGGTTCAATCTTGCGGTGTCCTTTCCCAAAGGATGTTAGGGCAGCAAGGCACATATTGTATTGTTGCCATCGAGGATAAAAAGATGGGGTTTATATCATATTGCATGAGTTTATCCCTCTACATCATGTCATCTTCCTTAATGTGTTACTCTGTTCTTATGAACTTAATACTCTAGATGCATGCTGGATAGCGGTCGATGTGTGGAGTAATAGTAGTAGATGCAGGCAGGAGTCGGTCTACTTGTCACGGACGTGATGCCTATATACATGATCATGCCTATATAATCTCATAATTATTCGCTTTTCTATCAATTGCTCGACAGTAATTTGTTCACCCACCGTGATACTTATGCTATCTTGCGAGAAGCCACTAGTGAAACCTATGGCCCCCGGGTCTATCTCTTATCATATAAGATTTCAATCTACTTTTATTTGCATCTTTTTACTTTTCCAATCTATATCATAAAAATACCAAAAATATTATCTTATCATATTATCTCTATCAGATCTCACTTTCGCAAGTGGTAGTGAAGGGATTGACAACCCCTTTATTGTGTTGGTTGCGAGTTCTTGTTTGTTTGTGTAGGTGCGTGGGACTTTTGAGGAGCCTCCTACTGGATTGATACCTTGGTTCTCAAAAACCGAGGGAAATACTTACGCTACTTTGCTGCATCACCCTTTCCTCTTCAAGTAAAACCAACGCAAGCTCAAGACATAGCAGGCATGTCAAACTTTTTCTGCAATGAACATGTGATGAAAGGCGGAGTGTCATGTTATTTAAAAAAATAAACATCATTCGACCGTTTTTATACATTGATTGATTTCCTAGGGATTTAATGTGCAAAAATCAAATTTGAGCTACATGTGCACCAAAATGGGTTGCAAAATCATATGTGTCCCTGGGTGCATGTTTCCCGTTGCAATAGATCTCAAAATATTGAGAATATATATTTTTAAAATTCAGTAAATCCAAAACTTAGTTGAAATTTATGAAACTTATCGTGGTGTCATATATGGACACCAGTAGACTGTGATATTGTATTTTTTGTCAATGAGACCCGTTTTGATATAATCTTCTTACAAGCGGGAGATTATTAAAAACTAGCAACCAATATCTCATACGGATTATTTATTCAGACCGTGTGCGTTAGACCGTGCCATGCTTCAGTTAAGCAGTAAAGCGGCATAATGAATCATCAATAAACCAAAAAATATACGTGTTGCCACACACCCCGTGTGCCGTGCAAGCAGGCGTGAGTTGACGGGACGCATGCGAGCAATCCGCTGCACAGACATACCGGGAGGCACGCGTGCAGGTGTGCGTATTGACTGGAGGCATGCGAGTAGCTGTGTGAATTGATGGTAGGAATGGCAGAAGTCCCCGCGCAGGCTCACCGGGAGGCGAGATAGCTTTTGACCGCAACCTGCCTCGCTCCCACTGGTCCGTATTAATTGCGCGCCCGAGCCGCCGGCCATAATAGGCGGCCGCACCCCCGGTCCACAGTGGTCACCAACGTCTGGACTCTGGAGTTTACGAGGATGCCACCGAAGCGCACCATCAGAGGGAGTGGCAACGCCGGGCTGGTGAAGCACCCGCGTAACGCGTGAAACTGGGCACAGAGGTTGCCGTCGCTGCCAACGAGGTCTCGCATGGGCAGCAGCATGACCTTGACTTCGTTGGCGTCGCCGTGCCCCCCCTCCCCCAGTCGGAGCCGGAGGTCAACAGCAACTCTGGCAACGACTGCGACTCCGACGGAAAACCGGTTAGTCATCTATATACCCATTCGTGCGGCAAACATATCATGTGTTTTCTCTGGTTACTCCCCCTCCCCCCTCTATAATTTTTCTGGAATACAAATCATATGGTTATGTTCTCCCAGTCCATGAATCAGAGTAATTAAGATCCGTTACATGGACGTAGTGTATTGATTGTTTTAATGTTATCCGTATAGAGTTAGTGATTAATTATTTGTTCTGTACAAATGATTTTTGCTAATAATCCGAGCAGGGTTAGCTTGCGTGCTAATAATTCGTGACCAGATCTTGAGAATTGATTTTGAATGTTCTACATATATGTTTGTGCCTTTTTTCTTTCAGATCTTGAGAATTGATTTTGGATGTCCTACATGAATGTTTATGCCATTTTTTCTTTCATATTGGTATGTACACAGATGAGGCTTCGGCCAGCGCATTCGCATAGGCAGTGGCCGACTGGGCTGGCCCAGCAGGGTGAGTAATACTATCGCCTGAAAAACAGTGAAAACTCTGCAAAAATTTATATGCACGAGGTGTATCAAGCATAGGAGATCATGCTCGCCAGCGCGCACTTCTTGCCGCTCAAGCTGATGAGATTCGGGATGCTAGAGATCCCGAACAATATTAAAAAACATGATTTTTTTTTCAAAGTGAATAACTTTTTAAATGCGAACACTTTTAAAATTTGTGAACGTTATTTAAAATTTGTGAATAGTTTTCGAAAATGAGAACATGTTTTATAGTTCCGAACAAATTTTGAAACCATGACCACTTTTTGAACTTGTGAACATATTTTTAAAACAAGTACATTTTTTGAGGTTGTTACACACCAAATGCTCTAAGTGGATGGCGACCTCCTCCCACCTCCCCTCCCACCCTACCCTAGGCGGCCATGGCACCGACTGTGATAAGATCTGATTCCTCCACCAAAATCCATTTCCAAGCCGATGGATCCCTTCAACGATCCACTCTCCATCGCCCATCAATTGGATTTTTCAGTTCGACATCATTTTAGAGGTGAGATCCCTAAGTTTTTCCAATCTTCGGTAATCTCCTCATCCCATGGTTTCTACCTCGTGGTATCATTTGCAAGATTTGCTTTCCATCTGAACCCCCACAATGTGAGTTTGGCACCATCTTCATGCACGGGAGGATCTTATGAATCATTTGAGGTATCTCATATCAAAGGCAATGTATTCAAATTCAAAGTTTGTTCCAAGGCAGTGGGTTTCTTTCTGGTTCGTAAGTCCTATTTCAAGTGTGATTTATTCAAATGCTACTTCCATCTATAGAGTGGTGGATGGCCGAACTGGATATATGAAGAGAAGAAGTGGCATAAAGAACAAGACTCAGAATGGACTACTGTCATGCGACGTCACAAAGGTAAACACACGCATCTTGTTCCTACTAATCAAGTTTACCGTAGAATCCTTGGCCAACTTTCCCTCTCGCGTTCGAGTGATGCTACTCATGGAAATAATCTGCTATCGGGGGCAAATGCAACTCCTATTGGATCTACGTTGCATGCCCCGTTGAATCACGTTGATCGTGATCATCGCACGCCGCTGGTGAATACAACCACCCCCATGCATAGCGGATCGGCTGTTGCTAGGCCCAGGGAAGGTTTGAACCAGTCGGCCTAGGATGTATACTCTAGGCCCAATAGGCCGTCGCATTTGGACCAGCCCAACAACACGGAAGGCGTATCGACAGGGTTGAATTTTCCTGGTATATCAAACTTTATTTCTTGCCAAAAATGCCTTGGTATTGTGCACGCGTGTTCTCAATGCAACAATAAAATCAGATGCCGTGTTTGTTACCGATATAATCATATTGCAAGATTATGTTACAACAAGAAAAATAGAGTTAATGCTTATCGGGTCAAACAGAACCAGAATCCTCTACCCGATATAACTGAAGCCCGCTTAGTCTCCTCGGCTTCTCCCCTCTGTCATTCATCCCCTGCTCCGCCTGCTACTGCTGCACACACCGAGATGGCCTGCTTCCCCTGCAATCCGCTCCCCCACCTTCCCGCCGGCACTGCAATCATCCCTCCTAGCCCTCTTCGTGCTCTCCATGGATATGTGGTGCTTGGTGGTGAGCTTTCGATGGTTTGCAATGAGTGGGCAATCACCACGCTCGTCCCCGAGGTTTCTGCAGAGGAGTTTCATGGCGCCATCGCCTTGATCACCAACTACTTGGAGGGGCGTGGATGGCGCATCAACTATACACCTCTCACTGTGGTATGGGAACTGCTCTGTTTCAATTTACTACTGCCTGCTCGGGTGACACTACTGTCAGTCTTAGCCTGTTTCAGATTGTGGATTCTGTTCTTAGAGTTAGCAGACGTGACAGAGGTTTAAATTACCACAACATTACTTTCACGCATGATGTTTGGATCTTACTCATGAACTATCCACTGGAATGTGGGATGTTGGGGTTATAAGTCGTACTGTCTCACCTTATGGCCGCTTTCTGATCTGGAACAAAGATCCAAGGGACAAGTCAAGGGTTGTTGTTAAGCTCATGGTTATGAATGTGGACACTATACCCATTAGTTTAGTTGTGTTGAGAAATCTTGATGATGTTGGCTATGGTCACTCATGGACCTGCCCAACTTATATTCTGTCTCGGGAGTTGATTGGACAGCAAGGAGGGATGAGGATCCACTGCCCCCAGATGGTGGAAATCCTCACCCTCTTCCACATGTCCATGGATGGTTTTGGCATGATGAGGTTTTAGGGAATATACCTATGGATCAGGTTGTTATTAATCCCCACAATGAGAATCTTGGTGCTCCTTATGAAGATGTTCATGCTGTTCATAATGATAATGTGAACCATTCTGCTGATCACATGGCTGCTGCTGCTGAATCTAGTGTGGTTGATCATGTGGAGGCACCTATCTTGGAGGAAACACAAGCACCCATTCAAATACACACTAACACACACTATGTTGCTCCTCATGAGACTCTTGGGCCTGATTATATCCCAATTAATCCTGTGTCTTCTCAGCCCAGCTCACATAATGCTCCTAGCCCTGTGTTTATTCCTAAAAACTGCACCATGAACTACAATGTCATGCCCTCTTCTAGCAGTGCCCAGCCTGTGTAGACATGCAACATTGCTGTTGAAGGTGTATCTGAGCATATTAATGTTCTTCAGGATCTCATTGGTAATATTGTGACAAATGCTCAAGACATCATTCCCAAACTTGGTGGCAGCCAGATTGTCAATGCATCTTGCAATGTGGTTGATGTTGTGGGCACAAATGGTACCAACAAAAGATGTTATCAGCAGATTCAGACGATCCAGAATGAGCCTCCTAAGAATGCTAGCTCTGTCAGTATTGAGGAAACTTGCCAGGAATTCTCTAAAGTTCAGAACCAACCAACAGGCAGAAAATGAAGAAAATCATAGATGACTCTTTCTGCAGGAGGAGCAACAGGATTGCTAAGCTCACCAAGGGTTCCAAAGACCAGGCTGCTGCAAAAATATCCAACTCTAATGATTTTAGGGTTGATCACAACACTCAACAGTGTCCAAAGAAACTGAAGAAAGATGTCTCTGTCAATTTGGGTCCTCAGTTTGATGCTGTGATTATCAACAAGCAGGCACCTCCTCCACCTAAAATACCTATGAAGACCCTGCAGGCCATTGACACCGGCCCATGTAAGATGGCACCTCATGAAGTGTCATCTAGTGCACTGCACTATGACAACTCTGATGATTAGATTCTGCTACTATCTTGAGGGCTTAGGTGGCTCCCCTAACTGCCATCTAGTTATGATTTCCTTGCATTTTGCTTGCTCTACTATGTTATTTGGATGCCTGCGTGCATCAGCTATCAGTTTGGTATGTAATAATTATACTATGTGGTACCTCTGTTATGTTGGACAACCTGATATTCAGTGGTTATTGTTATGATTATGACACTTGCTGCAGCAATAGCAATATCATACCCACTGGCAGTACATATTATGCTCTTCATAATATGTCTCAATGCATCCATCTATATATTTGCTATGAATAGAAGTTGGAATATCTTAAACTGGAATGTGAGAGGTATAAATTCTACGACTAGATGGAATGATATAAGAAGGAAAATAGATGAAAGTGCATGCTGCATTATGACTTTTCAAGAAACCAAGAGAGAAATATTTGACAATGCATACATCAAGAACTTTTCTCCCAACAGGTTCAACCAATTTTGTTATTCACCATGCAATGGTTGCTCTGGAGGTTTGATTACTATTTGGAATGGTAGCATAATGAAAGGCAGAGTAATATCTCAAAATTACTTTCAGATCACCATTGAGTTTACATCTAATTTGGATAATAGTTGCTCGTATCTCACTAATGTTTATGGGCCTAACAGCACTGAAGGCAAATTGGAATTCACTGACTAGCTTATGAGTCTGAATATGAACCAATCTAAATTATCGATGATACTTGGTGACTTTAATTTTATAAGAAGCCCTGACAATAAGAATAAACCAGGTGGCGATCCTGCCAGTATGATGACTTTTAACAATATCATTGTCAATTTGGCTCTGGTTGAAATCCCACTAAAAGGAAGATCCTTCACATCGAGCAATAAATAATACCAGCCACTATTGGAAAAATTAGACTGGATATTTACTAGCTCTCAGTGGACTACTGCTCATCCATCTATGATGTCTACTACACAACCTTCTTCTTGTAGACGTTGTTGGGCCTCCAAGTGCAGAGGTTTGTAGGATAGTAGCAAATTTCCCTCAAGTGGATGACCTAAGGTTTATCAATCCGTGGGAGGCGTAGGATGAAGATGGTCTCTATCAAACAACCCTGCAACCAAATAACAAAAAGTCCCTTGTGTCCCCAACACACCCAGTACAATGGTAAATTGTATAGGTGCACTAGTTCGGCGAAGAGATGGTGATACAAGTGCAATATGGATGGTAGATATGAGTATTTGTAATGATAAAAGTGAGCACAAACGGTATTGCAATGCTAGGAAACAAGGCCTAGGGTTCATACTTTCACTAGTGCAAGTTCTCTCAACAATAATAACATAATTGGATCATATAAGTATCCCTCAACATGCAACAAAGAGTCACTCCAAAGCCACTAATAGCGGAGAACAAACGAAGAGATTATGGTAGGGTATGAAACCACCTCAAAGTTATCCTTTTTGTTCTATCTATTCAAGAGTCCATAGAAAAATAACATGAAGCTATTATTTCTGTTCAATCTATCATAGAGTTCATACTAGAATAACACCTTAAGACACAAATCAACCAAAACCCTAATGTCACCTAGATACTCCATTGTCACCTCAAGTATCCGTGGGCATGATTATACGATATGCATCACACAATCTCAGATTCATCTATTCAACCAACACAAAGTACTTCAAAGAGTGCCCCAAAGTTTCTACCGGAGAGTCAAGACGAAAACGTGTGCCAACCCCTATGCATAGATTCATTGAACCCGCAAGTTGATCACCAAAACATACATCAAGTAGATCACGTGAATATCCCATTGTAACCACAGATAAGCACGACAAGACATACATCAAGTGTTCTCAAATCCTTAAAGACTCAATCCGACAAGACAGCTTCAAAGGGAAAACTCAATCCATCAGAAGAGAGTAGAGGGGGAGAAACATCATAAGATCCAACTATAATAGCAAAGCTCGCGATACATCAAGGTCGTATCACCTCGAGAACATGAGAGAGAGAGAGAGAGATCAAACACATAGCTACTGGTACATACCCTCAGCCCCGAGGGTGAACTACTCCCTCCTCATCATGGAGAGCGCCGGGATGATGAAGATGGCCACCGGTGATGAATTCCCCCTCCGGTAGGGTGCCAAAACGGGCTCCTGAGAGGTTTTTGGTGGCTACAGAGGCTTGCGGCGGCGGAACTCCCGATCTAGGTTATTTTCTAGAGGTTTCAGTATTTATAGGAATTTTTGGCGTAGGTTTCATGTCAGGGGGGTTTTCGGGCTGTCCACAAGGCAGGCGGGCGCGCCCAGGTGAAGTGGGCGTGTGCCCCACCCTCGTGGGCAGCCCGGGACTCTCCTGGCCCAACTCTTTCACTCCAGGGGCTTCTTTTGGTCCAAAAAAATCGTCAAAAATTGGCACGTCAATTGGACTCCGTTTGGTATTCCTTTTCTGTAAAATTCAAAAACAAGGAAAACAACAGAAACTGGCACTGGGCTCTAGGTTAATAGGTTAGTCCCAAAAATGATATAAAGTGTATAGTAAAGCCCATAAACATCCAAAATAGGTAATATAATAGCATGGAACAATCAAAAATTACAGATACGTTGGAGACGTATCAAGCATCCCCAAGCTTAATTCCTGCTCGTCCTCGAGTAGGTAAATGATAAAAACAGAATTTTTGATGTGGAATGCTACCTAGCATAACTCTTAATGTAATTTTCTTTATTGTGGCATGAATGTTCAGACCCAAATGATTCAAAATAAAAGTTCATATTGACATAAGAAAAAATAGTACTTCAAGCATACTAACAAAGCAATCATGTCTTCTCAAAATAACATGGCTAAAGAAAGTTCATCCCTACAAAATCATATAGTTTGGTCATGCTCCATTTTCGTCACACAAGAATGCACTCATCTTGCACACCCCCGATGACAAGCCAAGCAATTGTTTCATACTTAAGTAATCTCAAACTTTTTCAACTTTCACGCAATACATGAGCATGAGCCATGGATATAGCACTATGGGTGGAATAGAATCTGATGATGGAGGTTGTGTGGAGAAGTCAAAAAAAGGAGAAAGTCTCACATTGACGAGGCTAATCAACGGGCTATGGAGATGCCCATCAATTGATGTCAACATGAGGAGTAGGGATTGCCATGCAACGGATGCACTAGAGCTATAAATGTATGAAAGCTCAACAAAAGAAACTAAGTGGATGTGCATCCAACTTGCTTGCTCACGAAGACCTAGGGCATTTTGAGGAAGCCCATCGTAGGAATATACAAGCCAAGTTCTATAATGAAAAATTCCCACTAGTATATGAAAGTGACAACATAAAAGACTTTCTATATGAAGAACATGGTGCTACTTTGAAGCACAAGTGTGGAAAAGGATAGTAACATTGCCCCCTTTTTATTTTATTTTTTCTTTTTCTTTTTTTTTTCTTTTTGGGCCTTTCTTTTTTTCTTTTGGCCTTTCTTTTTTTTCTTTTCCTTTTTTTTCTTTGGCCTTTCTGTTTTTTGGCCTTTTTTTTATTTGGGGACAATGCTCTAATAGATGATCATCACACTTCTATTTATTTACAACTCATTAATTACAACTCAAAAACTAGAACAAGATATGACTCTATATGAACGCCTCCGGCGGTGTACCGGGATGGGCAATGAATCAAGAGTGACATGTATGAAAATTTATGCATGGTGGCTTTGCCACAATACGATGTCAACTACATGATCATGCAAAGCAATATGACAATGATGATACGTGTCATGATTAACGGAACGGTGGAAAGTTGCATGGCAATATATCTCGGAATGACTATGGAAATGCCATAATAGGTAGGTATGGTGGCTGTTTTGAGGAAGAAATAAGGAGGTTTATGTGTGATAGAGCGTATCGTATCACGGGGTTTGGATGCACCGGCGAAGTTTGCACCAACTCTCAAGGTGAGAAAGGGCAATGCACGGTACCGAAGAGGCTAGCAATGATGGAAGGGTAAGAGTGCGTACAATCTATGGACTCAACATTAGTCATAAAGAACTCATATACTTATTGCAAAAATCTACAAGTCATCAAAAACCAAGCACTATGCGCATGCTCCTAGGGAGATAGATTGGTAGGAAAAGACCATCGCTCGTCCCCGACCACCACTCATAAGGATGACAATCTATGAACACCTCATGTTTCAAATTTGTTACACAACTTTTACCATACGTGCATGCTATGGGACTTGCCAACTTCAACACAAGAATTCTTTAAATTCACAATTACCCAACTAGCATGACTCTAATATCACAACCTCCATATCTCAAAACAATTATCAAGTATCAAACTGATCATAGCATCAAATTCACTTTCTATGATAGTTTTTATTATACCCAACTTGGATGCCCATCATTCTAGGACCAATTTTATAACCATAGAAAATACCATGATGTTCTAAAGACTCTCAAAATAATATAAGTGAAGCATGAGAGTTCATCTATTTCTTCAAAATAAAACTACCGTCGTGCTCTAAAAGATATAAGTGAAGCACTAGAGCAAATGACAAACTACTCCGAAAGATATAAGTGAAGATCAATGAGTAGTCGAATAATTATGCAACTATGTGAAGACTCTCTAATATTTAAGAATATCAGACCTTGGTATTTTATTCAAACAGCAAGCAAAACAAAATAAAACAAAATGACGCTCCAAGCAAAACACATATCATGTGGCGAATAAAAATATAGCTCCAAGTAAAGTTACCGATGGATGAAGACGAAAGAGGGGATGCCATCCGGGGCATCCCCAAGATTAGGCTCTTAGTTATCCTTGAATATTACCTTGGGGTGCCTTGGGCATTCCCTAAGCTTAGGCTCTTGCCACTCCTTATTCCATAGTCCATCGAATCTTTACCCAAAACTTGTAAACTTCACAACACAAAACTCAACAGAAAACTCGTAAACTCCGTTAGTATAAGAAAATAAAACCACCACTCAGATACTGTTGTGAACTCATTGTAAATTAATATTGGTGTAATATATACTGTATTACAACTTCTCTATGGTTCATGCCCTCCGGTACTACTCATAGATTCATCAAAATAAGCAAACAACACATAGAAAACAGAATCTGTCAAAAACAGAACATTCTGTAGTAATCTGTATCAAACGTATACTTCTGGAACTGAAAAAATTCTAAAAAATTAGGAAGTCCTAAGAAATTTGTTTAAAAATCCGTAGAAGAAGGAATCAGATCAAAATAACGTTCCTGTGAAATATAAAAACTAATTTACTGGGCGCAAGAGTTTCTGATTTTCAGCAGGATCAACACAACTATCACCGTAAGCTATCCTAAAGGTCTTACTTAGCACTTTATTGAAACAAAAGCTATAAAACATGATTACTACAGTAGCATAATCATGTGAACACACTAAAATAGTAATGTTAAATATTAGGTTGTCTCCCAACAAGCGCTTTTCTTTAATGCCTTTCTAGCTAGGCAGGATGATGACAATGATTTTCACATAAAAGATAAGAATTGAAACATAACGAGAGCATCATGAAGCATTTGACTAGCACATTTAAGCCTAACCCACTTCCTATGCATAGGGATTTTGTGATCAAACAACTTATGGGAACAATAATCAACTAGCATAGGAAGGCAAACAAGCATAACTTCAAGATTTTAAACACATAGAGAGGAAACTTGATACTATTGCAATTTCTACAAGCATATGTTCCTCCCTCACAATAATTTTCAGTAACATCATGAATGAATTCAACAATATAACTATCACATAAAGCATTCTTTTCATGATCTACAAGCATAGAAATTTTATTACTCTCCACATAAGCAAAATTCTTCTCATGAATAGTAGTGGGAGCAAACTCAACAAAATAACTATCATGTGAGGCATAATCCAATTGAAAATTAAAATCAAAATGACAAGTTTCATGGTTATCATTCTTCTTTATAGCATACATGTCATTACAATAATCATCATAGATAGCAACTTTGTTCTCATAATCAATTGGAACCTCTTCCGAAATAGTGGATTCATCACAAAATAAAGTCATGACCTCTCCAAATCCACTTTCATAATTATCACAATAAGATTCAACATCCAACAAAATTGTGGGATCATTACTTCCTAAAGTTGACACTCTTCCAAACCCACTTTCATCAATATAATCATCATAAATAGGGGGCATGCTATCATCATAATAAATTT
Organism: Aegilops speltoides; assembly: GCA_021437245.1. Taxonomy (NCBI): domain Eukaryota; kingdom Viridiplantae; phylum Streptophyta; class Magnoliopsida; order Poales; family Poaceae; genus Aegilops; species Aegilops speltoides. The sequence goes on along the minus strand of CM038144.1, from coordinate 26,700,757 downwards.
GCTCATCGAAACTTGGGGGACTAAAAATATCACCTTCATCAAACATAGCTTCCCCAAGCTTGTGGCTTTCCATATCATTAGCATCATGGATATTCAAGGAATTCATACTAACAACATTGTAATCATGCTCATCATACAAAGATCTAGTACCAAACATTTTAATGCATTCTTCTTCTAGCAGTTGAGCACAATTTTCCTTACCATCATTCTCACGAAAGATATTAAAAAGATGAAGCGTATGAGGCAAACTCAATTCCATTTTTTTGTAGTTTTTTTCATAAACTAAACTAGTGATAAAACAAGAAACTAAAAGATTCGATTGCAAGGTCTAAAGATATACGTTCAAGCACTCGCCTCCCCGGCAACGGCGCCAGAAAAGAGGTTGATGTCTACTACACAACCTTCTTCTTGTAGACGTTGTTGGGCCTCCAAGTGCAGAGGTTTGTAGGACAGTAGCAAATTTCCCTCAAGTGGATGACCTAAGGTTTATCAATCCGTGGGAGGCGTAGGATGAAGATGGTCTCTACCAAACAACCCTGCAACCAAATAACAAAAAGTCTCTTGTGTCCCCAACACACCCAATACAATGGTAAATTGTATAGGTGCACTAGTTTGGTGAAGAGATGGTGATACAAGTGCAATATGGATGGTAGATATGAGTATTTGTAATATGAAAATATAAAAACAGCAAGGTAACTAATGATAAAAGTGAGCACAAACGGTATTGCAATGCTAGGAAACAAGGCCTAGGGTTCATACTTTCACTAGTGCAAGTTCTCTCAACAATAATAACATAATTGGATCATATAAGTATCCCTCAACATGCAACAAAGAGTCACTCCAAAGCCACTAATAGCGGAGAACAAATGAAGAGATTATGGTAGGGTACGAAACCACCTCAAAGTTATCCTTTATGTTCTATCTATTCAAGAGTTCATAGTAAAATAACATGAAGCTATTCTTTCCGTTCAATCTGTCATTGAAAGTGCATTATATCGACTAGAGGGGGGGTGAATAGGCGATTTTTATGAATTCTTCACTAAGGAATTTGCTGGTGAGGAAATTCCTTAGCGAAGAACTACTTGCAGCGGAATAAGTACTCAAAAGTAAACATAACAGAACACAAGCATAGTCATCATGATGAAATGAAGACAAGCACAGAGTACAGAAAGCGTAAACACAGGATAACACAAGATGAAGACAGACAGACTGAAGAAATTGAACTGAGGAGATTGAGAAAGTCTTCAGTCAATGTCTTCAAACAGATATGAACAAGCACACAACAACAGAAATGAGGAAATGAAAGAGTTGAGGAAATAGAACCAGTAAGCTTGGTGAAGACAATGATTTGGTAGACCAGTTCCAACTGTTGTCTCAGTTGTACGTCTGGTTGGAGTGGATAGGTATTTAAACCTAAGGACACACAGTCCTCACCGTATTCTCCTTGAGCTAAAGTCACACATACCTCACCCAATCACTCATGGTAAGTCTTCAGGTGACTTCCAAACCTTCACAGACTCGGTCACTCGGCGATCCACAATTCCTCTTGGATGCTCTAGACCATGACGCCTAACCGTCTGGAAGAAGCACAGTCTTCAAAGGTAACAAGCATCGGATCCACGCAGGATCAATCTCTTCAGTGATGCTCAATCACTTTGGGTTTGAAGGTGTTTGGGTTTGGGTTTTCCTCACTTGATGATTTTCGCTCAAAGTCCTCGGAGGATGGGATGCTCTCAAATGACAAGTGTCAGTTTCTCTCGGAGCAGCCAACCAGCTAGTGGTTGTAGGGGGTGGCTATTTATAGCCTAGGGAGCAGCCCGACATGATAAGACATAAATCCCCTTCAATGATATGACCGTTAGGTGGGTAGATATTTTGGGATAGCTGGCGCATAGCACAGCAACGGTCGGAATTTTGACTCTCAAATTCTTCAGGGCTATCATGTTTCTCACTGTGTAGGCAATCCGCATTGGCAAATTCCTAACTCCTCAAGAAAACAAATTCTCAAGAACTGAAGTACTTCGTCTCATTATCAAGAAATTGGTGAACTATATGAGATTTCCAATGGCTTCACTCGAAGGGATTGGTAGGTGTAGGATTTTGAGCTGAGCATCACATGGAAATTTTTCCTTAGTATTTCCTCGACCCCCTTTAATAGTACGGTGTTTCCTATGACTCAAGAAAGAGAAAATGAAACTACGAAAACATAAGTCTTCACGCTTCATGTTCCTCGAATGATTGCCAAGTCTTCAAGACCACACCAATTTCTTCACTTTCAAAGTCTTCAGAAAGTCTTCAGAAATCCAAAGTCTTCAGTTGAAGAACTTCATTTTTAGGGGTCGACTTTCTCTGTAAATATCAAACTCCTCATAGACTTATAGACCTTTGTACGCTCACAAACGCATCAGTCCCTTAACCTATAAGTCTTCAATACACAAAAATCACTAAGAGGCACTAGATGCACTTACAATCTCCCCCTTTTTGGTGATTGGTGACAATATAGGTTAAGTTTTCAACGGGGATAAACATATGAAGTGTAAATACTGATATTGAGGAATTTGATTGCAAGATATAGAAGAACTCCCCCTGAAGATGTGCATAGTGAGGAATTTGCTATTGAAGCAATGCACACTTGAAGAGTATAATCATGGAGATCCCCCCTATATCTTGTAATTCATACACACATTTGACATATAAGATGAAGAATTTGAAATGCATGATGAAATATGGTGACTGATGTAATTCAGCATGCGTGTATTGACATTAATGAGGAATAAGTATGCAAAAGAATTTAGCAAAAGTATCAGGCCACCATAGAGTTTAAGTTTACAACTCGATCTAGCAAAGTCATCAGAAGAACGAGAGTTGTAACTTAGCAAAAAAAATGCCCATATAAGATAGACCCGCTTGAAGACTAACTCAAATTTCCCCCCCTTTGTCATCGAATGACCAAAAGGGTTGAAAATAAGGACTAACGCCCCTGAAGAATATCATGATGATGGAGGAGCACCAGCGTTGTTGGGGTCGTGTGTCGTTGTAGCACATGCCGCAGTGTCGTCCAAGTCTTCATACTCGTCCGTGTCGCGTGACAAAGAAAATGAACTGGCTACCATGGGAGGAACCTTGACCTTCTTGTATTTCTTCGGTGGAGGAGCAAACCAGTCAAACTCTTCCTTGAAACCCATTTGCTTCAGATCTTCTTCACCATAGAGATGTGCCAGAATAGCCCAGGTGCGATCAAAGACTTCATGGAAGTAGTAATGGTTTTTATTCACTGCATTATGTGTAGCAGTCATGTTGTGAAGATTAGAACCAAACTGACGCTTAACCCATTTGTGGTTTCGATCCACCTTCTTGTGAAGACTAAAAAGCAGCTCACGGTCAGTCATCACACGAGGAACAGTGGCTTGAGGATTTGACTTGGGTGCATTGGCAGCAGAATCATGAGTGGCAGAGTCATCATTGGTGGAATAAGATGCAGCTTTGCGAAACTGACCATCCAATGGACGAATGCCTTCATCAATAACAGCTAGTGCATTGCCCTTCTCATCAGCTGAGGAATATGTCCGCTTGAGGACTTCAATTGGGGGCAAGTAGCTGAGGTGATTCTGAAAGTCAGCTTTGTAGTTGAGTGAAGACCTTGTTCTAAGGAATCTCATAGTCCAAGGAGCATAAGGCTTCAGCTCAAACGGAGAAAGTGCAGCATTTGCAAGAGTCCTCATGAAGAAATCATGATAATTGACAGGGATGCCATGCATGATGTTGAATTTCATCAATGCATAGATGGCCACTTGTGGGCATAGGAATTTTGACCCCTTTGCAATCTTGCATGCCAAATTTCCTCAATACATCTTTGAGGTATTTCTCTTGAGATATGAATATGCCATTGCGCTGTTGACGAATTTGAAGACCTAAAAAGAATTTCAATTCTCCCATCATAGACATTTGATAGTCTTCACTCATCATATAGGCAAATTCATCACTATAATGTTGGTCAGTACAACCAAAAATGATATCATCAACATAAATTTGGCACACAAAAAAATTCACCACCGTAAGATTCAGTGAAAAGAGTTGGGTCGAGTGAACCGGGTTTGAAGCGTTTATTCATGAGTAATTCCTTCAAAGTATCATACAACACCCAAGGGGCCTGCTTGAGGCCATACAGGGCCTTATTGAGTCTGAAGACTTTGTCAGAATGCTTTGGATCTTCAAAACCTGGGGGTTGAGCAACATATACTTCTTCCTCAAGCTTACCATTGAGGAATGCACTTTTCACATCCATTTGTTGTAAGATGATATCATGATGGTTAGCATAAGAAAGTAATATACGAATAGCCTCAAGTCTAGCAAAAGGTGCGAAAGTGTCATCGAAATCAATTCCTTCAACCTGTGTGTAGCCTTGAGCTACAAGCCGTGCCTTATTCCTCACCACAAGGCCATTTTCATCTTGCTTGTTGTGGTAGATCCACTTTGTGCCAATGATATTGTGCTTGCGAGGATCTGGACGTTTGACCAGTTCCCAGACGTTGTTGAGCTCGAACTGATGTAATTCTTCTTGCATAGCTTGAGTCCACTCAGGCTCCAGAAATGCTTCATCTACCTTAGTGGGCTCTGTGATAGAGACAAAAGCAAAGTGCCCACAAAAGTTAGACAATTGTGAAGCTTTTGAGCGTGTGAGAGGACCTGGTGCTTCAATGTCATCGATGATTCTCTCAATTTGCACTTCGTTTGCAATGCAAGGATGAGCAGGTTGTCGTTGAGGAATTTGATCCGCATTTTCTTCAGGACCATTTTCCTTAGCACCATTTTCTTCAGGTGCACCAACTCAACGTTCTTCACGTTCTGGAATGAATTCTTCAGCAGATTCTTCGGTAGGAATGACATCCTCAGTAGCCTTGAACTTGATAGATTCCACAGGTGCTGGTTCATCTAACACAGAAGGTAGGTGCTCTCTTTGCGAGCCATTAGTTTCATCGAACCGCACATCTACAGTTTCAACAACTTTGTGAAGAACGTTGTTGAAGACTCTGTAGGTGTGCGAGTCCTTTCCGTAACCAAGCATAAAACCCTCATGTGCTTTCGGTCCGAATTTAGAATTGTGATGAGGATCTCTAATCCAACATTTAGCACCGAAGACTTTGAAATAACTCACATTGGAATTTTTGTCAGTGAGGAGTTCATAAGCGGTCTTCTTGAAGAATTTGTGAAGATATACTCTGTTGATGATGTGGCACGCAGTATCAATTGCCTCAATCCAGAAACAACGAGGCGTCTTGTATTCATGCAAGCATAGTGCAGGCCATCTCAACAAGAGTTATGTTCTTGCGCTCCATGACACCATTCTGCTGAGGAGTATAAGGAGCAGATAACTCATGAGTAATACCAAGTTCATCAAGATAGTCATCAAGACCGGAATTCTTGAATTCGGTCCCATTGTCACTTCTGATGTGCTTGATCTTCACACCAAAGTTGGTTGAAGCCCTCGTGGAAAATTGTTTGGAGACTTCCTGCACCTCATGTTTGTAAGTGACAATGTGCACCCATGTGTAACGAGAATAATCATCAACAATAACAAAGCAATATAGAGATGCATCATTTGTAACTGCCGAATAATGATTAGGACCAAAGAGATCCATGTGAAGCAATTCAAATGGTCGAGTGGTAGTCATGATAGTCTTTGATGGATGCTTGGCCTTTGTCATCTTTCCAGCTTCACGGGCTCCGCATAAGTGATCCTTGAGGAATTTGACATTTTCAATGCCAATGACATGCTTCTTCTTCGCGAGCATGTGCAAATTTCTCATGCCAGCATGACCAAGTCGTTGATGCCATAGCCAGCCTTCTGAAGCTTTTGCAAGTAGGCATACGACCGGTTGTGGTCCTGTAGAGAAATCAACAATATACAAGTCTCCTCTCCTAAAGCCTTTGAAGACTTTGGAATTGTCAGCTTCCATGATCACAACACAACGGTATTTGCCAAAGACAACAACCATATCGAGATCACAAAGCATTGAGACAGACATGAGGTTGTATCCTAAGGACTCGACAAGCATGACTTTGTCCATGTGTCGATCCTTTGAGATCGCAACCTTACCTAGACCCAATACCTGACTTTTGCCTTTGTCAGCGAAGATGATATGCTTCAGATGCGATGGTGATAAGGGAGCATCCATCAATAGATTCTTTTCACCAGTCATGTGATTCGTACATCCACTATCGAGGACCCACTCATTTTCTTTGGGTTGATCATCCTGCAGATGAATTAGTGCAACTTACGAACTCATATACTTCATCAGTGAAGAATATGACATCAATATCATCAGATCAATTTCATCAAACAATAGAAAAGATAAAACAGTATGAGGACGTGAGAAATGAAAGTTCATTTCTTCATGATTAGCCTGCATCCTTTCAGGCAATTTTCAGGCCTCCAGCAAATTCTTTAGACGTTTTAAGTACGTCTGGAGACCTGACCCTGCATAAGAGATTAGTTCTTTTTCTTCACCACCCACATCTGAAGGGGTGGCAAAGAATTCATCACTCTGCGAGCTCCATATGAGAAAGGTGGCATAGAAGCCAATCCACTTCGTTTCACATAAGAGGGGTTAGGATAAGCATATGAATAAGTAGAGAAATTCTTCGAGGACTTATGAACATAATGGTTAGAAGAATAATGCTCATATTCATAGCCCTTAGCCCTTCCCTGCAAAACAGAGGGGTTAGAACGATGATTATCATATGAGGATTTTGATCCTTTTGAGAAATTTAATCCACGTGAGGAATTTGGTCCGTATGAGGACTTGGATCCATATGAAGAATTCGGTCCATATGAAGAATTTGATCTGGAGTTCCTATTCTTCACAGGTGGTGTCATGAGGACATTCACCTGAAGAATTTCAAGGCAACTTTTGGGAACCCAGATTTTCTTCATAGGGGAACCGTTCCTGCAGTTAGTGCCAACATATCTAGCAAATACTTCACCATTCTGATTTTTGAACAGTTTATAGTTGGAGTCAAATGACTCATCAGAAGAATGAGGAGATTCACATGTAAAGCCAGATAAATTGGATGGATCAACTGGAGGTCCCTTTGCAGCCTCCCATGAGGTTTTGGGGTACTGCTCAGGCTTCCAATATGTTCCGTCAGCATTGAGTTTCCTCTCAAAGGCAATTCCCTCTTTCCTAGGGTTCCTGTTGAGGATCTGCATTTTAAGCACATCACAAAGAGTCTGATGCCCTTTGAGGCTTTTGTACATGCCAGTCATGTATAATTCCTTCAGCCCTGCATCATCAGTGATACTAGCAATGTCCTCAAATGAGGAATTAGTGATAGCAGAGATAGATGAAGAATTTGTAGCATTAGAAGCATTTGAACATTCAGGTGAAGAATTAGCAGTTTCACGTTCAATGCACTTCAAGCACGGAGGAACAAATTCTTCCTGAGTAGCGCTGATTTGTTGAGCAAGTAATGAATCGCGCTCCTTCTGAAGATCTTCATAACTCACTCTTAGCTTCTCAAGATCTTGCTTTCTTTGAAGAAATTCATAAGAAAGCTTCTCGTGATCAGATAAGAGAGTGTTATGATGACCTTGAAGGGTGTCAAACTTGGACTGAAGCGTCTGAAGACTTTCAACCAAAGCTTTTTGCCATAAGGTAGGTAGCATTCAGTTACCTTAGCACTTTTTGCCATAAGGCATGGTGTAGAAGATGATGATTCTGGTTCGAATGTCATCGCATTGAGAGATTCCTTGAAATCCTCAAACCAAGGATCATGACGGGTTCGATGACCTTCATAGACCTCAGAGAGTCGGTCCCAGATAAGCTTTGCATGGTTGAGATGCATGATGTTCCTGAACTGATTTTGAGACAGACAGGAGCAGATGACGTCCTTCGCCGTAAGGTTGAGAACAGTGTACTTGCGAATGTCATCAGCTTCCGCCATCTTGCACAGATTAGTAAGACCAATCTCGGTGACGTTCCACTGATAACCCACAAGTATAGGGGATCGCAACAGTTTTTGAGGGTAGAGTATTCAACCCAAATTTATTGATTCGACACAAGGGGAGCCAAAGAATATTCTCAAGTATTAGCAGCTGAGTTGTCAATTCAACAACACCTGGAAACTTAGTATCTGCAGCAAAGTGTTTAGTAGCAAAGTAATATGATAGTGGTGGTAACGGTAACTAAAGTAAAGACAGCAAAAGTAATGTTTTTGGTATTTTGTAGTGATTGTAACAATAGCAACGGAAAAGTAAATAAGCGAGAACCAGTATACGGAAAACTCGTAGGCACCGGATTAGTGATGGATAATTATGCCGGATGAGGTTCGTCATGTAACAGTCATAACATAGGGTGACACAGAACTAGCTCCAATTCATCAATGTAATGTAGGCATGTATTCCGTATATAGTCATACGTGCTTATGGAAAAGAACTTGCATGACATCTTTTGTCCTACCCTCCCGTGGAAGCGGGGTCCTGTTGGAAACTAAGGGATATTAAGGCCTCCTTTTAATAGAGAACCGGAAGAAAGCATTAGCACATAGTGAATACATGAACTCCTCAAACTATGGTCATCACCGGGAGTGATCCCGATTATTGTCACTTCGGGGTTGCCGAATCATAACACATAGTAGGTGACTATAGACTTGCAAGATAGGATCAAGAACACACATATATTCATGAAAACATAATAGGTTCAGATCTAAAATCATGGCACTCGGACCCTAGTGACAAGCATTAAGCATAGCAAAGTCATAGCAACATCAATCTCAGAACATAGTGGACACTAGGGATCAAACCCTAACAAAACTAACTCGATTACATGATAAATCTCATCCAACCCATCACCGTCCAGCAAGCCTACGATGAAATTACTCATGCACGGCGGTGAGCATCATGAAATTAGTGATGGAGGATGGTTGATGATGACAATGGCGACGAATCCCCCTCTCCGGAGCCCCGAACGGACTCCAGATCAGCCCTCCCGAGAGAGATTAGGGCTTGGCGGTGGCTCCGTATTGTAAAACGCGATGATTTCTTCTCTCTGATTTTTTCTCCCCGAAAGCCAATATATGGAGTTGGAGTTAGCGTCGGAGGGCCACCAGGGGGCCCATGAGGTAGGGGGCGCGCCCAGGGGGGCGCCCCCACCCTCGTGAACAGGGTGTGGGCCCCCTGGCCTTCATCTTTGGAGTTTTAGGTCATTTCGAGAACTTTTATTTTCTGCACATAAAACAACATCATGGCAATTCTGCTGAAAACAGCATCAGTCCGGGTTAGTTCAATTCAAATCATACAAGTTAGAGTCCAAAACAAGGGCAAAAGTGTTTGGAAAAGTAGATACGACGGAGACGTATCAACTCCCCCAAGCTTAAACCCTTGCTTGTCCTCAAGCAATTCAGTTGACAAACTGAAAGAGAAAAAGAAAAACTTTTACAAACTTTGTTTGCTCTTGTTGTTGTAAACATGAAAAGCCAGCATTTAAGTTTCAGCAAATATTATGAACTAACCATACTCACAATAACACATAGGTCTCACAATTAGTCATATCAATAGCATAATCAGCTAGCGAGCCATAATAATAGAACTGGGATGACAACACTTCCTCAAAACAATCATAACATGATATAACAAGATGGTATCTCGCTAGCGCTTTCTGAGACCGCAAAACATAAATGCAGAGCACCTTTAAAGATCAAGGACTGACTAAATATTTTAATTCATGGTAAAAGAGATCCAGTCAAGTCATACCCAATATAAACCAATAGTAATGAATGCAAACGACAATGTGTTCTCCAGCGGGTGCTTTTAATAAGAAAGATGATGACTCAACATAAAAGTAAATGTATAGGCCCTTCGCAGAGAGAAGCAGGGATTTGTAGAGGTGCCAGAGCTCAATTTTGAAATAGAGATAAATTATATTTTGAGCGGCATACTATCATTGTCAACATAACAACTAAGATACGATGATATCTTCCATGCTAAACAAATTATAGGCGGTTCCCAAACAGAATGGTAAAGTTTATACTCCCCCTCCTCCGCAAGCATCAATCCATGGCTTGCTCGAAACAACGAGTGCCTCCAACATTCAACGGGTCCCAAGGGGAGTTTTGTTTGCAATTATTTTGATTTAGTTTGCATAAAGCATGGGACTGGGCATCCCGAAGACCAGCCATTTTCTCGTGAATGAGGAGCGGAGTCCACTCCTCTTGAGAATAACCCGCCTAACACGGAAGATAAGGGCAGCCCTAGTTGACATATGAGCTATTCAAGCATGCAAAACAGAATGTTTATTTGAAGGTTTAGAGTTTGGCACATACAAATTTACTTGGAACGGCAGGTAAATACCGCATATAGGTATGTATAGTGGACTCATATGGAACAACTTTGGGGTTTAAGGAGTTGGATGCACAAGCAGTATTCCCACTTAGTACAGGTGAAGGCTAGCAAAAGACTGGGAAGCGACCAACTGAGAGAGCGACAACAATCGTAAACATGCATTAAAATTAATTTACACCGAATACAAGCATGAGTAGGATATAATCTACCATGAACATAAATATCATGAAGGCTATGTTGATTTGATTCAACTACATGCGTGAACATGTGCCAAGTCTAGTCACTCAATTCATTTAAAGGAGGATACCATCCCATCATACCACATCATAATTATTCTAATAGCATGTTGGCACGCAAGGTAAACCATTATAACTCATTGCTAATCAAGCATGGCACAAGCAACTATAATCTCTAAATGTCATTGCAAATATGTTTACTTCATAAAAGCTGACTCAGGAACGATGAATCATCATATTTACAAAAACAAGAGAGGTCGAGTTCATACCAGCTTTTCTCATCCCAATAAGTCCATCATATATCATCATTATTGCCTTTCACTTGCACGACCGAACGATGTGTATAATAATAAGAGCGCACGTGCATTGGACTAAGCTGGAATCTGCAAGCATTCAACTCAAGATAGAAGACAAGTAATATGGGCTCTAAGTTAAATAAACAATCATGCATATAAGAGCCACTAAGCATTTTCAATATAGTCTTCTCGACCCCCAAAAGAAAGAAAATAAAATAAAACTATTTACACGGGAAAGCTCCCAACAAGTAAAAGAAGAACGGGGAAATATTTTTGGGTTTTCTTTTTAATTACTACAACAAAGAGATAAACTACTACTAATATTTTTTGTTTTTTCTTAAGGTTTATTAAACACACAAGAAGAAAGCAGGAAAAAGAAAATAAACTAGCATGGATATTACAGTGAAAGAGTGTGAGCACCAACATCTAGCAATGAGTGTGTGTGAACATGAATGTAATGTCTGTGAGAAATACGTACTCCCCCAAGCTTAGGCTTTTGGCCTAAGTTGGTCTATTGCCAGGGATAGCCTGGTGGATACTCGTAGGTGTAGCTGGGGTCGTACTGTGATGAAGAAGACTCTGACTGCCACTGGCTGGCAACCTCCTCTGGATCCCAAGAATAAACAGATAGTCGTGGAGGCTCATCTTGTGGCTTCGGTTCCGGGGCTGGTGTAGGATTCCGATAGGCTTGAACGGCCGACCACGGAACGATGTGAGGACCTGCACACAAGTTAAACAAAGAGGGAGCAGGCAAAGTAATAGTCTCAGGGTGATGTTTATTAAAGTATAATTTGTATTTGAGCTCCCCTTCGTGACTCTTAACAAGAAAGTCATGCGCTATCATGCTCTTATAATCTAAATAAGCATGGGGCAACGATGTTTCTTCTTTCTCCTCATGCCTAATAGGTATTTCAAAATATTCAGCTAAGCGCGAAGCATAAATGCCTCCAAAGATAGGGCCCTTAGTACGGTTTAGACTTAACCGTCTAGCAACAATTCCACCCATACTAACAGAGTTATTTCGGTATAAACCATGGAAAAAATAATAATATCAGGAATACTAAGGTTTCCACAGTTCCCCCGTCCAATCAAGCAACGACTAGCAAATAAGGCAAAGTAGCGTAAGGCAGGAAAATGTATGCTAGTAATCCTTGCATCAGAAACCTTCCTGGTTTCTCCCACAGTGATAGTGTTAATAAAAGCTTCTACTTCGTTACGGTGCGGTTCATCCAAGGTGCCCTCAAAGGGCATTTTGCAAACCTCGCAAAATTCAGCTAATGTCATCTCTATAACAACGTCATATAAATGAAACTCTACTGTTTGAGGTGATTTCTTAGGGAAAAAGTAGAAGTTTTGCACAAAAGTATTTGTGAGTAAGAGATACTGATGACGTTGGTCGCGGAGGAAGTCGGTGAGGCCAGCATTCTCAATCAATAAGTATAAATCCTCATAAATTCCGGCTCTCCTCAAGAAGTCATCGGAAGGCCATTCACACGGCCGGACCTCCGCGGTGCAAGGTAAATTAAATTTGGGCCTCTGCTCTTCTTCCTTTTGTTTTCCCTTCGAGCTTTGGCTCGACAAGCCCCTCAAAAGTCTCTTCATTATTTTCTGAAATAATCTAAAAATTTTAGTAACTTCAAATAAAAGTGAACCAACTTCAATAAAATTGATAGCAACAACTCCCACAAGTGCCTAGAGCCTATATAAAGCATTAGAACTACTTTGAACCATATAAATTTGACATGCAAGCTCAAGAACATGGTCACCTATGCAGCACAAATTTGCAATGAATAAAGCACTAGAACAAAAACTAATTGGACCAATGGAGGAGTCACATACCAAGGAACAATCTCCCCAAGCAGTTTTGCGAGAGGTGCTTTGAGCAAGGAGATCGAAAATCACAGCAACGGGGGCTGGAACTCGTGCTTGAGTTGGTTTTTCGTGTTTGTGTAAGGCAGAGAAAGAAGATGGGTGCAGGGATAAGTGGAGGAGGGCCACCGTGGGCCCACGAGGCAGGGGGGTGCGCCTAGGGGGGTTTGGGCGCGCCCTCCACCCTCGTGACCAGGTGGCAGCCCCCCCCCCACGGTAATTTTGCATAGTAAATCCTCAAATATTCCCAAAAAATCATATTAAATTGGCATGGCATTCTGAGGACTTTTATTTTTGGGATATTTTTATATTGCACGGATAAGCCAGGAAATAGACAGAAAAAAAACTATTTTACTTTATTTCTACTAAATAACTGAAAATATAAAAAGGGTACAGAAGGTTGTGTTTCTAGTTTCATCCATCTCGTGATCATCAAAATGAACCCACTAACAAGGTTGATCAAGTCTTGTTAACAAACTCATTCCAAATAATCACGGAACCAATTTCGAATAACACTAAGTTACCTCAACGGGGATATGAAAATCCCCAACAATAAGAATATCATACTTTTTCTTGACTGTAGGGAGAGGAAATTCAAAACCTCCAAATATAATCGATGGAATTTTTCCAATGGAGTTGATAGTATAAACTTGAGGTTGTTTCCTCAGAAAGTGTACCTTGTGCTCATTGCCATTAACATGAAAAGTGACATTGCCTTTGTTGCAATCAATAACAGCCCCTGCAGTATTAAGGAAAGGTCTTCCAAGAATAATAGACATACTATCATCCTCGGGAATATCAAGAATAACAAAGTCCATTAAAATAGTAACGTTCGCAACCACAACAGGCACATCCTCACAAATACCGACAGTAACAGTTGATTTATCAGCCATTTGCAAAGATATTTCAGTAGGTGTTAACTTATTCAAGTCAAGTCTATGATATAAAGACAGAGGCATAACACTAACACCGGCTCCAAGATCACATAAAGCAGTTTTAACATAATTTCTCTTAATGGAGCATGGTATAGTAGGTACTCCTGGATCTCCAAGTTTCTTTGGTATTCCACCCTTAAAAGTATAATTAGCAAGCATGGTGGAAATTTCAGCTTCCGGTATCTTTCTTTTATTAGTAATGATATCCTTCATATACTTAGCATAAGGATTTGTTTTGAGCACATCAGTTAATCGCATACGCAAAAAGATGGGTCTAATCATTTCAGCAAAGCGCTCAAAATCCTCATCATCCTTTTTCTTGGATGGTTTCGGAGGAAAAGGCATGGGTTTCTGAACCCATGGTTCCCTTTCTTTACCATGTTTCCTAGCAACGAAGTCTCTTTTATCATAACGTTGATTCTTTGATTGTGGGTTATCAAGATCAACAGCAGGTTCAACTTCTACATCATTATCATTACTAGATTGAGCATCAACATGAACATTATCATTAACATTATCACAGGTTCATGTTCATCACCGATTGTGTTTCAAAGATCGTAAATAGAGATATCATTTGGATTCTCAGGTGGTTCAGCAATAGGTTCACTAGAAGTTTGCAAAGTCCTATCGTTTTTCTTTTTCTTCCTTTTAGAAGAACTAGGTACATCAATATTATTTCTCTGAGAATCTTGCTCGATTCTCTTAGGGTGGCCTTCAGGATACAAAGGTTCCTGAGTCATTCTACCAGTTCTAGTAGCCACTCTAACAACATAATCATTTTTCTTATTATTCATTTCATCAAGCACTTCTTTTTGAGCTTTAAGTACTTGTTCTACTTGAGTGGTAACCATAGAAGCATGTTTACTAACAAGTTTAAGTTCACCTCTAATATCAGCCCTAAAATCACCCAAGCGTTTAATCATAAAGGTATTCTATTTTAATTGTCTACCAAAATAAGCATTAAAGTCATCTTGCTTAAACATAAAGTCATCAAACTCATCCAAGCACTGACTAGCAATTTTAGTAGGAGGGACTTCAGCTTTATCATATCTATAGAGAGAATTTACCTTTACTGCCTGTGTCGGGATATCGGGATCAGGAGGTTCTTCAGTGAATAAGGAATTGAGATCATATACTTCTTCAGCAGGAGGTAAATTAAGACCGTGTATTTCTTCAATAGGAGGTAAATTCTTAACATCTTCAGCTTTAATACCTTTTTCTTTCATAGATTTCTTTGCCTCTTGCATATCTTCGAGACTGAGAAATAGAACACCTCTCTTATTGGGAGTTGGTTTAGGAATAGGCTCAGTAATTGGCTCTGGAGCTGGCTCAGGAGGTGCCCAATTATTTTCATTTGTCAACATATTATTCAATAGAATTTCAGCTTCATCCGGTGTTCTTTCCCTGAAAAGAGAACCAGCACAACTATCCGTAATCTCTGGAAGCATCGTTAGTCCATTATAAAAGATATCAAGTATTTCAGGTTTCTTAAGAGGATGATCAGCAAAGCATTATAACTTGAGAAGCCTCCCCAAGCTTGTGGGAGACTCTCTTCTTCAATTTGCGAAGTTGTATATTTCCCTCAAAGCAGCTTGTTTCTTATGAGCAGGAAATATTTAGCAGAGAAGTAATAAATCATATCCTGGGGACTATGCACACAACCAGGATCAAGAGAATTAAACCATATATTAGCATCACCCTTTAATGAGAATGGAAATATTTTGAGTAAATAAAGGTAGCGCGATCTCTCATTATTAGGAAACAGGGCAGCTATATCATTTAACTTAGTAAGATGTGCCACAACAGTTTCAGATTCATAGCCATAGAAAGGATCAGATTCAACCAAAGTAATATATCTGGATCAATAGAAAGTTCATAATAATCCTTATCGGGAACATAGATAGGTGAAGTAGCAAAAGCAGGGTCGGGTCTCATCCTATCTCTAAGAGATTACTCCATTTAACTAGCAGCCTCTTAAGTTCGTATCTATCCTGGCAAGTAAAAATAGCTGCAGAAGATTCAGCATCAAAAAGATAACCCTCAGGAATAGTAGGCATATTCTCATCATCACTATCATCATCGTATTCAAGCTCAATAATTTCTCTTTCTCTAGACCTAGCAATTTGTTCATCAAGAAATTCACCAAGGGGCACAGTAGTATCAAGCATAGAAGTAGTTTCATCATAAGTATCATGCATAGCAGAAGTGGCATCATCAATAACATGCGACATATCAGAATTCAGAGCAGTAGCAGGTTTAGGTGTTGCAAACTTACTTATAACAGAAGGTGAATCAAGTGCAGAGCTAGATGGCAGTTCCTTACCTCCCCTCGTAGTTGAGGGCAAAATAGTAGTTTGATCGTCTTTCAAGTTTTTCATAGTGTCCAGCAGATATAAATCCCAAGTGACTCAAAGAATAGAGCTATGCTCCCTGGCAACGGCGCCAGAAAAAGGTCTTGATAACCCACAAGTATAGGGGATCGCAACAGTTTTCGAGGGTAGAGTATTCAACGCAAATTTATTGATTTGACACAAGGGGAGCCAAAGAATATTCTCAAGTATTAGCAGCTGAGTTGTCAATTCAACCACACCTGGAAACTTAGTATCTGCAGCAAAGTGTTTAGTAGCAAAATAATATGATAGTGGTGGTAACGGTAACAAAAGTAAAGACAACAAAAGTAATGTTTTTGGTATTTTGTAGTGATTGTAACAATAGCAACGGAAAGTAAATAAGCAAGAACCAATACACGGAAAACTCGTAGGCACCGGATTAGTGATGGATAATTATGCCGGATGTGGTTCGTCATGTAACAGTCATAACATAGGGTGACACAGAACTAGCTCCAATTCATCAATGTAGTGTAGGCATGTATTCCGTATATAGTCATACGTGCTTATGGAAAAGAACTTGCATGACATCTTTTGTCCTACCCTCCCATGGCAGCGGGGTCCTATTGGAAACTAAGGGATATTAAGGCCTCCTTTTAATAGAGAACCAAAACAAAGCATTAGCACATAGTGAATACATGAACTCCTCAAACTATGGTCATCACCGGGAGTGGTCCCGATTATTATCACTTCGGGGTTGCCGGATCATAACACATAGTAGGTGACTATAGACTTGCAAGATAGGATCAAGAACACACATATATTCATGAAAACATAATATGTTCAGATCTGAAATCATAGCACTCGGGCCCTAGTGACAAGCATTAAGCATAGCAAAGTCATAACAACATCAATCTCAGAACATAGTGGACACTAGGGATCAAACCCTAACAAAACTAAATCAATTACATGATAAATCTCATCCAACCCATCACCGTCCAACAAGCCTACGATGAAATTATTCACGCACGGTGGTGAGCATCATGAAATTGGTGATGGAGGATGGTTGATGATGATGACGGCGACGAATCCCCCTCTTCGGAGCCCCGAACGGACTCCAGATCAGCCCTCCCGAGAGAGATTAGGGCTTGGCGGCGGCTTCGTATCGTAAAACGCGATGATTTCTTCTCTCTGATTTTTTCTCCCGAAAGCCAATATATGGAGTTGGAGTTGGAGTTGGCGTCGGAGGGCCACCAGGGGGCCCACGAGGTAGGGGGCGCGCCCCCACCCTCGTGAACAGGGTGTGGCCCCCCTGGCCTTCATCTTTGGCAAGGATTTTTTATTGTTTTTCCTAAGATGTTCCGTGGAGTTTCAGGTCATTCTGAGAACTTCTATTTTCTGCACATAAAACAACATCATGGAAATTCTGCTGAAAACAACATCAGTCTGGGTTAGTTCAATTCAAATCATACAAGTTAGAGTCCAAAACAAGGGCAAAAGTGTTTGGAAAAGTAGATACAACGGAGACGTATCAACTCCCCCAAGCTTAAACCCTTGCTTGTCCTCAAGCAATTCAGTTGACAAACTGAAAGAGAAAAAGAAAAACTTTTACAAACTCTATTTGCTCTTGTTGTTGTAAACATGAAAAGCCAACATTTAAGTTTCAGCAAATATTATGAACTAACCATACTCACAATAACACATAGGTCTCACAATTACTCATATCAATAGCATAATCAGCTAGCGAGCCATAATAATAAAACTCGGATGACAACACTTTCTCAAGACAATCATAACATGATATAACAAGTTGGAATACAGTAGGTTTAACACCAAAATAAATAAAGAATTAGTTCATTGCAGTACCTTATGTGGTGGTTTTGTTTTCTTTCACTAACGGAGCTTATAAGATTTCCTGTTGAGTTTTGTGTTGTGAAGTTTTCATGTTTTGGGTAAAAGCTTTTATGGACTATGGAATAAGGAGTGGCAAGAGCCTAAGCTTGGGTATGCCCAAGGCACCCCAAGATATTCAAGAATAGCCAAAAGCCTAAGCTTGGGGATGCCCCGGGAAGGCATCCCTTCTTTCGTCTTTGTTCATTGGTAACTTTACTTGGAGCTATATTTTTATTCGCCACATGATATGTGTTTTGCTTGGAGTGTCGTGTATTATATTAGTCTCTGCTTTTTAGTTTACCACAATCATCCTTGCTGTACACACCTTTTGGGAGAAGCCTATTTGATTAGAATTTTCTAGAATACTCTATGTGCTTCACTTATATCTTTTGAGCTTGATAGTTTTTGCTCTAGTGCTTCGCTTATATCTTTTAGAGCATGGTGGTGTCTTAATTTTGGAGAAATTGCTAGTCTCTCATGCTTCACTTATATCTTTTTGAGAGTCTTTTAGAACAGCATGGTATTTGCTATGGTCATAAAGTTGGTCCTAGAATGATGAGCATCCAAGTTGGGTATAATAAAAACTATCATAGAAAAAGAATTGGATGCTATGATCAACTTGATCCTTGATAATTGTTTTGAGTTATAAAGGTAGTAATGTTAGGGTCATGCTAGTGGGTAATTATGAAATTGAGAAATACTTTTGTTGAAGTTGGCAAGTCCCTTAGCATGCACGTATGGTAAAAGTTGTGTGACAAATTTGTTGCATGAGGTGCTCTTTTGAGTGTCTTCCTTATGAGTGGCAGTCAAGGACGAGCGATGGTCTTTTCCTACCAATATATCCCTCTTGGGGCATGCGTAGTAGTACTTTGCTTCGTGGGCTAAGTAGGCTTTTGCAATAAGTATATGAGTTCTCTTTTGACTAATGTGAGTCCATGGACATAGGCACATTCATCCTTTTTACGTTGCTAGCCTTTATTATTACCGCACAACTTTTGCCGGTATCATAAACCCCTTATTTACCTTCCTCAAAACATCCACCATACCTACCTATTATGGCATTTCCATAGCCATTCCGAGATATATTACCATGCAACTTTCCACCGTTCCGTTTATTATGACACGTTCCATTATTGTCATATTGCTCTTTGCATGATCATGTAGTTGACATCGTATTTGTGGCAAGGCCGCCTTCATAATTTTCATACGTGTCGCTCTTGATTCATTGCATATCCTGGTACACCGCCGGAGGCATTCATATAGAGTCATATCTTGTTCTAGCTTTGAGTTGTAATTCTTGAGTTGTAAATCCATAAAAAGTGTGACGATCTTCATTATTAGAGCATTGTCCTAGTGAGGAAAGGATGATGAAGGCTATGATTCCCCCACAAGTCGGGATGAGACTTCGGACTTTGCAAAGAAAAAAAAGGGGAGAAAAAAAAGAGAAAGGCCAAAAAGAAAAAAAGGGGGGAAGGCCAAAGGAAAAAAAAGAAAAAAGAAAAAAGAAAAAAGAAAAAAGAAAAAAAAAGAAAAAAATGAGAGAAAAAGAGAGAAGGGACAATGCTACTATCTCTTTTTCCACACTTGTGCTTCAAAGTAGCACCATGATCTTCATGATAGAGAGTCTCCTATGTTGTCACTTTCATATACTTAGTGGGAATTTTTCATTATAGAACTTGGCTTGCATATTCCAATGATGGGCTTCCTCAAAATGCCCGAGGTCTTCGTGAGCAAGAAAGTTGGATGCACACCCACTTAGTTTCTTTTGTTGAGCTTTCATATATTTATAGCTCTAGTGCATCCGTTGCATGGCAATCCCTACTCACTCACATTGATATCTATTGATGGGCACCTCTATATAGCCCGTTGAAACGCCTAGTTGATGTGAGACTATCTTCTCCCTTTTTGTCCTCACAATCACCACCATATAGCACCGTAGTGTTATGTCCATAGCTTACGCTCATGTATTGCATAAGAGTTGAAAAAGCTGAAGTGCGTTAAAAAGTATGAAACAATTGCTCGGCTCGTCATCGAGGTTGTGCATGATGGGAGTATTTTGTGTAATGAAAATGAAACACGGCCTAACTATATGATTTTGTAAGGATAAGCTTTCTTTGGCTATGTTATTTTGATAGGACATGATTATTTGTTAGTATGCTTCGAAGCATTATTATTTTTATGTTTTATAAGCTTTTATTTTGAATCATTTGGATCTAAACATTCATGCCACAAAAAGAAAATAACATTGAGAATTATGCTAGGTAGCATTACACATCAAAAAATTCTTTTTTATCATTTACCTACTCGAGGACGAGCAGGAATTAAGCTTGGGGATGCTTGATACGTCTCCAACGTATCTATAATTTTTTATTGTTTCATGCTATTATATTACCCCTTTTGGATGTTTATGGGCTTTATTTTACACATTTATATCATTTTTGGGACTAACCTACTAACCGGAGGCCCAGCCCATATTGTTGTTTTTTTGCCTATTTCAGTATTTCGAAGAAAAGGAATATCAAACGGAGTCCAAACGGAATGAAACCTTCGGGAGCGTGATTTTTGGAACGAACGTGATCCGGAGAGCTTGGAGTGCAAGTCAAGAAGCTCCCGAGGACCCCACGAGATGGGGCCCCCCTGTAGGGCGCGCCCCCTGTCTCGTGGGCCCCTCGGGCGGCCACCGACGTACTTCTTCCTCCTATATATACCTACATACCCCGAAAACATCCAGGGGCACCACGAAACACAATTTCCACCGCCGTAACCTTCTGTATCCGCGAGATCCCATCTTGGAGCCTTCGCCGGCACTCTGTCGGAGGGGGAATCAACCATGGAGGGCCTCTACATCAACATCCTTGGCCCTCCGATGAGTTGTGAGTAGTTTACCACAGACCTGCGGGTCCATAGTTATTAGCTAGATGGCTTCTTATCTCTTTCTGAATCTCAATACAATGTTCTCCCCCTCTCTTGTGGAGATCTATTCGATGTAAACTCTTTTTGCGGTGTGTTTGTCGAGATCCGATGAATTGTGGGTTTATGATCAAGTTTATCTATGAATAATATTTGAATCTTCTCTGAATTCTTTTATGTATGATTGAGTTATCTTTGCAAGTCTCTTCGAATTATCAGTTTGGTTTGGCCTACTAGATTGGTCTTTCTTGCCATGGGAGAAGTGCTTAGCTTTGGGTTCAATCTTGCGGTGTCCTTACCAAAGGATGTAAAGGGTTGCAAGGCACATATTGTATTGTTGCCATCGAGGATAACAATATGGGGTTTATATCATATTACATGAGTTTATCCCTCTACATCATGTCATCTTGCTTAATGCATTACTCTGTTCTTATGAACTTAATACTCTAGATGCAGGCAGGAGTTGGTCGATGTGTGGAGTAATAGTAGTAGATGCAGGCAGGAGTCGGTCTACTTGTTATGGACGTGATGCCTATATACATGATCATGCCTAGATAATCTCATAACTATGCGCTTTTCTATCAATTTCTCGACAGTAATTTGTTCACCCACCGTAATACTTATGCTATCTTGAGAGAAGCCACTAGTGAAACCTATGGCCCCCGGGTCTATCTCTTATCATGTTTGCTTTCAATCTACTTTTATTTGCATCTTTACTTTTTGCATCTATATTATAAAATACCAAAAATATATTTATCTTATCATACTATCTTTTCAGATCTCACTTTCATGAAGTGGCCGTGAAGGGATTGACAACCCCTTTATTGCGTTGGTTGCGAGTTCTCGTTTGTTTGTGTAGGTGCGTGGGACTTTTGAGGAGCCTCCTCTTTGGATTGATACCTTGGTTCTCAAAACTGAGGGAAATACTTACGCTACACTTGCTGCATCACCTCGCCTCTTGAGGAAAACCAACATAAGCTCAAGGCGTAACGCATCGAAGAATATCATGATGATGGAGAAGCGCCATTGTTGTTGGGGTCGTGTGTCGTTGTAGGGCATGCCGCGGTGTCGTCCAAGTCTTCATACTCGTCTGTGTCGCGTGATGAAGAAAACGAACTGGCTACCAAGGGAGGAACCTTGACCTTCTTGTATTTCTTCCGTGGAGGAGCAGACCAGTCAAAATATTCCTTGAAACCCATTTGCTTCAGATCTTCTTCACCATAGAGATGTGACAGAATAGCCCAGGTGCGATCAAAGACTTCATGGAGGTAGTAATGGTTTTTATTCATTGCATTATGTGTAGCAGTCATGTTGTGAAGAATAGAACCAAACTGACGCTTAACCCATTTGTGGTTTCGATACCTTCTGGTGAAGACTAAAAAGCAGCTCAGGGTCAGTCATCACACGAGGAGCAGTGGCTTGAGTATTTGACTTGGGTGCATTGGCAGCAGAATCATGAGTGGCAGAGTCATCATTGGTGGAATAAGATGCAGCTTTGCGAAACTGACCATCCAATGGACGAATGCCTTCATCAATAACAGCTGGTGCCTTGCCCTTCTCATCAGCTAAGGAATATGTCCACTTGAGGACTTCAATCGGGGGCAAGTAGCTGAGGTGATTCTGAAAGTCAGCTTTGTAGTTGAGTGAAGACCTTGTTCTGAGGAATCTCATAATCCAAGGAGCATAAGGCTTCAGCTCAAACGGAGAAAGTGCAGCATTTGCAAGAGTCCTCATGAAGAAATCATGATAATTGACAGGGATGCCATGCATGATGTTGAATAGCATATTCTTCATGATGCCAACAATTTCCTCATCAGATGAGTCGTGGCCTTTGATAGGACTCAAAGTCTTCGTCAGAATGTGATAGACTGTTCTTGGCACATACAACAATTCCTTCACAAGGAATTTGGTCCTTGGGGCTTGACCGGGCTTCAGAGACTTAATTAGCACTTGCATGTAATGAGCAGTAAGTTCAGGTTCTTGGTACAGACAATGAGCACCTTCAGGTGGAGGACTGATTGGCAGGGCATGAAGTAATTAAGAGGCTGGTGCCTTATAATGAGTGTTTTGGGTCATCCAGTCCAACACCCAAGTGTTAATATCGTCAGCATCACTTGTGACATGCAGCATTGCGTAGAACTGAAGAATAAGCTCTTCATTCCAATCAACAATGTTAGAGCAAAAGTTGAGCAGTCCTGCATCATGAAGCACAATGGGGACTTGAGAGAAGCAAGGCATTGATTCCATGTCCACGTGAGGAATATGCTCGTGGTCGAAGACTTAATTTGTCTTTGTTGAAAAGCAGCGAAGAATAGAAATTGGCATGGCTGGCAGTCCAAAAGCGCTTCCTTCTAAGACGAGCAGAGCATAAGGATTGAATTCAGTGAAGAAAACATGCTTGCCGAAGAAGAAGTCAGCCTTGAATTTCTGCTTCTTTGAGAAGGGATCCTCTGGCTTGGGCTGAGGAGTATCAGTCAATTGCATCACCACCTCAGGAATCACAATCTCAGGATCCACAGGCTGAGGAATTTCAGGCTCTTCTTCAGCTGCAGCCTGGGTCTTCAATTCTTCATTTACATTTTCATCAGCATTAGTAGCTGGAATTTCTTCATGGACAGATGGGGTTGCATGAGGTTCTTCAGATCCCATTTGTACTTCAATAGCAACAGGGGACTGAGGAATTGATTGAAGTGGGGTGAACAGTGGAGAGTTGGGGTGCTGACTTTCCCAAAAGTCATCATTCAGCACGGGTGTGGTACAGCCAATGTCCACATCTTCATCTTCCATTTCTTCAACGCTGGCCTCTTCAGCAGTAAACTGAGGCATAGGAGAGGAGACAACTGGTGTTGAAGGGATTGCATCCACTTCAATTTCTTCATCCAACTGCTCTGACAAAGCAGCAGAAGGAATTTCTTCACCTGATTCACTTGGAATCACATAATCTTCATCAAAAGGAACAAGGTCCTTTGATGGCATGAAAGAGACATGAACGACATCAATTGGGTTGTCAATTGAGCTTGTCAAAGGCTTCATCTTCTTCGGAGCTGAAGAATCTGATGAAGTTGATGCCTCCCTTTTCTTCACAGCAGCACGCTCTGCAGCCTTGGTCTTCTTCACATCTGATGCAGATGGAAGGATTGGAGTTTGCGTTGGGGCAGGAGGAGCAGAGGAATTTGGTTCAGTTTCTTCAGGCACAACTGATGCAGTTGCCCTGACTTCTTCATTTTCTTTAGGCGCACCACTAGTGGATGCCCTAGCAATTTCTTCAGCGGCTGGAATGCAGTCATCGACCCTGGTACTTTCATTTTCTTAAGCAGCCTGATTGTCATCAGCGGTGCTGGCATGTGCTTCAGAAGGCTGTGCAGATGCTTCAGCCTGAGGATTTTCTTGTTGCATTGGGGCTGCAACATTTGAAGTGAATTTATCAGTAATCTTCACAAATCTGACTTTGGCTCCAAGCCAGTCAGCATAGTAGCGATCAAATTCATCACTCAGTTGCTTGATCTCAGCTTGTAAGGCAACAAGTTGTTCAGGGGAAAGATTGAGGATGTTGTCCTTTAGGTAGCGCTGCTTCTTGTACTGCGCTTTCTTCACTCTTCTTCCTTCTTCAAATTTCCATTTTTCTTCTTCAATGAAGGCAGTCAAAACATGACTTTGACCAGGAGTGAGTTCATCTCCGGCAAAGGCGTGTTTGGGTCCTTGTGCCATAGATCGATGAAATCTAGGATCAACTTTGGATCCAGTAACATTGGCACATTGCTGCCTTTAGCTCTAGCGGCCCTGGCCTGCCTTTCTCTGATGATTTCGGCAAGTTCTTCATCACCAGCCTCATCATCATTAGAGGGCACTTGAAAGGCGACCTGCTTCTTGTGAGGACTTGGTCGAGGGCCTCGTCCAGCAGTGGCCTTTTTCTTCAGCAGAGAGGGGCCAGTTGGTGCAGCTGAGGAACTTACCGACGCTCCTAAGGCAATTGAGATGCCTGTAGTCCTTTGGCACGTGGCGAGATGCATAGGTGCAGAGGATTTAGTTGGAGCAGCTGAGGACTTTGTCGAAGGAGCTGAGGACTTTCAAGGAGGAGGAGCAGTTTGAGGGGTTGGCCGTGAGGACTTTGAAGAATCTGGCCGTGAGGGCATTGCTGAGGAACTTGGTCGAGAGGGCATTGAGGGTGAAGCACTTGTCTTGTGAGCAGGCTTCTTGGCCATGGCCTTCTTCGGCTTGCTTGCAGAGGCCTCAGCAGCGGTAGCAGCAGCGGCAGAGTCTTCATTGAATTTCCTCACTGCTTCTTTTGCCCGTTTGGCCAGTTTGGCCTGGCGCTTTGCCCATTCATCAGGATAATCCTCACCGCACTTGAGGCTGGTGGGATCTGCCAATTGGCCAGGTGCCAACGGAGGTCTTGGGCATGGAGGGTTGAGAGCGAATTTCTTCATATACTTGGGAGTAACATATCTGTACTCCCTCCATTCCCGTGCCCATCTCCTCTTAATCTTTTGAATGCGCACCTTGCACTGATTTCTATCCTCCTCAGGGGGTGTGCAGTACCCAGCATAAATGTCATTAGGGATTTCAAAAGCAGTATTGACCTCATGCCTCTTTCCACCCTTTTGTGGTTTCTTCCATCAGCCATTTTCTTCAGTTGAGGAATTAGAACAATGGAATTCTCTGAAGATGTATGCAACTTTTCTTCGAGGAACGCTGCAAATGAGTTAAGTTGATGAGAACCTAGTGATTCAGCAGCAGACATGAGTACCTGTGAACAGAGTATAGTTGCGAGGAATTTGGAGAGGTCATATGCGTTCTCAGAAGGTTTTTCAAAAAGAATAAGTTTGAGGAATTTGACCAGATGAGTCTTGAAGAATTTCACTAAGCGTTCTTTGTCTTAGGTTCTAGAGTTGTATAGATCGAAGATCCACACAATTGAGGAATCTTGAAGAAAAATTATTGCTTAGAGAAACGAATAAAGAGCAGATGACATGTGAGGTGTTCAGTGTGTGAAGATTTGAAGAATAAACACCTTTGAAGATTTTCAAGAAAACATTTGAAGCAAAGAGGGCAGTAAAAGTAACTTTTAATTACCCTCGATGAAGAACACGACGAACTGGGAAGTGTAGATATGAAGTTTGTCAGTTCAGATCTTCCATGCCCTAACTCGGTAGAGGAAGACAGCTACGGCGGCGGCGGAGTGAAGAAATCCGCAACCGGCGCGAGTACGACGGCGACGAGGTCGAGGCAGTGAAGCTCTTCCTCACCGGCGACGATGAAGTAGCGGCGGCGCTAGGGTTTGAGAAGCTTGAGCGGGAGTGAGAACGAGCAGAGTAAAAACAAAGTGAGGAAGGGGAGGGGGTATTTATAGTCGGAGTGAAAAACTGTACACCCGAGGAAATCGGACGAACGTGCCCCTGGCCCTTCTCATTCGCTTGACATGTGTCACCCACGTACTGAGAGGTGGTGATCATGTGGGATCGTGGGTGAATAGAAAAGTACTATCGTGGGATGCGAAACTGTTTGAGCGGCAAAGTCGAAAATTTAGATAAGATAAGTTAAAAGTTCTGTTCGCAAATTCTTCAGCTGACAAGGACATAGTGAACATTTTGAACGAGTTTCAAGTAGAACGCACATGAAGAATTTGTGAACAGACTGGTTGAGTTTAGCATAGAGGAGGGAGGGTCCGATCACATTCACTTAGCAGAAAAATCAACTTGAAGAATTAGCAATAAGCGAGAGCGCAGAATGGCTTAGCGTACGCTCCAGTCCTAATTAGGTGGGCGCGATGCGGAGCCTCTCTAATGCTAATTAGTTGAGGGTAAAAGTCTTTGAAGAAAAAAGTAACATATTTAATTTGGTTATCATCTGTGGTCCACGACGTCCCGATTCTAAGGTTCAGTAATCATTGACAGTAATAGGGAGAGAATATATGGTAATGAATTACTACATATGCTTTACCAAGCAATTAATCCATCGGCTCATACACTTAGTAAAATCGTGCTTATATGTAGTAATGAATTACTACATGTGCTTTGCTCTGAAATTATTAGCAGTAATAGGAGTAGAATAGATGGTAATGAACATATAATTTAGGAAGCAAATTTAGGAAGAAATGAATCCGTCAGCTCGTACACCTAGTAAAACCATGTTTATATATAGTAATAAATTACTACATCTGCTTTGCTCTAAAAAAATTAAAAATAAAAGACGATGGTAATGAAATAAAAATGTTCCTGGCGCCTGGTAAACCTAGTAAAATGCATGCTGATATGTAGTAACAAATTACTACCTCATTTCGTTGCAAAGTGCACTTGAGGATAGAAAAAGTGAAAAATGATGTGTAAGCAGTAACCCAATTAACATTCTTACTATTTTCTCATAGCTTATTACTATACACCCTAATTATGTGACGGATGGAGAAGCTACAGGTGCAGCAGTAACCAAATTGACTCGGTTACTATATTCTCTGTTGATTTTACTATCATGCACAAGAAGAAAAGGTGGTTATTCCGAGTGAAGGCATCTATGGTAATCATTTTCCCACCGTTACGATGCTTTCAAAGATTTAAGCACGTAGGCGGAAGGCAGCAGTGCTAACTTCCCACGAGCGATGCGCGCAGCCTGACCAGCGCGCAGAATAAACTAGCTATGCCCGCGCGGCGGCACGCCGCGCCCCGTTGATGCGTCGGTATGAAATGCGCTGCGTGATAGTAATGCTAGGTTGCTATATTTCTGTTTGTGGCAAGAGAGATGGTTAATGCATGTTATATTTCATATTGCCAAAGTTACGCTCTCAGTTGCATCTAAATACTCAAAGAATACCAACCAAAGATGGTCAATGCTATCACCATCTTTCATGCTACTCAACTAAAGTGCCTACTACGGAAGGCTCAGATTATTATTCTCTTTTTCAAATATTATCAATGATTAATGAAACAGATTTTTGCTCAGAAAAGGAATATAAACTCGGAAACAACTTGCGGCTCCAATAGATTAATATAATTACAAACTTAAATTTTTAACAGTTCAAGTTCAGAGAAATTAACTTCTTGCCTAGAGATGAATGTATCCGGTGCTCTCAAATCCTAATGCTAATAAAGAGGCATTTTGCAACTATGGCATAATATCACTAACATGAGCTAGATCTGTTGATCCAGTATTTCTTCCGATATTTCATATAGTCGTGGGTTTCTTTATTCCTCAAGTGATTGGATTTTTTAAGTTATAATTTGGATACTCAATGAAAATTGTGGAGCCTCCACTCTAATTTGGGATGCTTGATGGCACGGTTGTTGCATCTTTGCATGCACCTAGCAATTTGTGTTTCTATTTTTTTTGTCAAATGATCTTTGCCCGCCATACATGATTAATTAGTTGATGCATGCACTGGTTGGGCGTGAATGGGGTTGATGTGACCGCGTGCATGGGAGTAGGAGCTATGTGTCTACATGCATATGAATTGGACATCGTTTTGTTCTCTCGCTGTTTGGTCTAGGCATTTTTCCTTTTCTCCTGCTTGCTTGCACTACATAAAAGGAACCAGATTACAAAGAAAGAAAGGCAGACTGACCTAATCGGAATTGACCGATAAAAAGACCCTACGGTACGGCACAACCGCAGATGGAACACCTAGTTGATCACCAGCACACGCGTCGGGCATGAACAGACGGCTCTCCTGCAAATATTCAGTATTCGAGCGGCGGTTCATGTGCGCACTGACTGACGACAAGGTTGACGACCCAATGATTTGTTTGATGTGCTGATGTTGCGGCGGTGCAACCGCAGGCTGCCTGGGGATAGGTGTGGGAGAGTGGAGCTACCCTTCGATCTGAACCTGACGGACTGCTTGACCGCTGCCGACATGGACTGGTCTGTGACACGCCGCTCCGTCTCTAATTGGCCTTTCACAACCGGTACTTGAGCCAGGTGTGCTGGAACGAGGCCACGATGCGCGGTGGTGCTTGGCGGCGTTGAGGGCGAGGTAGCAGCCGAGCAGCTCCTCGAGACCCGCAGCGATGGCCAGAGGTTGTCGTTCGTCGCGATCATCATTGCCATGATGCTCGCCGGGAAGTCATCCTCCGGGTCCGCCGACTCCTTCACCACCACGAGGCTGTCCTGCAGCCAGAGCCAGCGCGTCATGCCGTCATGCATCGCTTCTGTAGTTTGATAGTTGCCGCCGGAGTCTGTGCTTCAGCAGGTGTCCTCCCCTTCAGCTCGCCGCTCGGCTTCATGTGTAGCCGCCGCCGCGCCATGGCCGTTGTCGACAACGCCGATGGTATGAAATATCGACAGGCAAATCTTCATCCTAGTCGTAGCCTCTCTCACCTTTTAATCTCTCACATGCTAGCAGCGTACAAGTAGACCACGCAGCCCAGGATAGTAGCATCCCACACACACAGCACACACAGTACACAACGCCATCACCAAACGTGAATAGAGTGGAAAGAGAAAGGGTCTGGCCGATGAGGCGGCGGCAGTGGGGAGTGGTTTCGAACAGGCTGGAGAAGTCGGACAGGGGGTGGCGGCGGGAACATGCTCGTTATCTTGGCTGTGCCGAGGAGGAAGGGCGCTGCTCCCAGGCAGACCTCTTGGGCAGAAACAGTACCAGATTGGGCAACGCGGGGAGGCTCCATGGATGGGTCGGAGCAGGGGAGGGCAGCCACCACGGGTATCTCTGTTCACGGTATCTCCCCGCAACGTGCCGCCCCGAGGTGTGTCTTACAGTCCTACAATCAAGCCGGCGACAACGAGGACGCTCGCGAGAGGGACAGGGAGAGGAGGATTTTCTTGAGCCGGTGGGGATGGCTGGGTCTCGGGCTGGATACGGACGCTGTTGTGCCATACGGACTTGATCCAGTCGTTGGGTCGTGGTTGGAGTGCCTGGCTGCAAGGAGAAGGCATAGCCAGGGCGGAGGGAGCTGAGGCGGCCAGAGAAGAAACGGGGGCCGCGTTGATGCACCGGCCGTCAGCGAGGTCGGGAAGGACGGTGTTGCTTCACCGGGAATTTGGGAAACACATACATTGAGAGCTCGAGAAGGGGCAAGAGCCTTTATAAGCTCGCACGGCGGTGGAGCGGTGGCGTGCACAGACGATTGAGCGGCATGCGGTGGACGTCGAGATTTCACAGGATCTCACATGAGTCTTCCAGAGAAGGATCTACACGGGGAGGGAATTAAGGGGAAGTAGATAAGGACCAACCAGGAACTACGGTGCAATCGTACGGACTGGCCCACGCCCATCAAAAAACGCTAAACGAACCAACGCAAGCCCTACACACGTTCAAAAAATTTGAAACAGAAACCTAGATACACCACGCACTTGTACACGGTAATTTCCCAAAAAAAGGGCACGTGGCATGTACCTGATTACCACAGGGTCGTTTTCAGCCAAATGGGTAAACCTCAGGGCAAAAACCTTGCTGGATATAGAGGTTTGGGTATGACTATGCGCTCAGGCTCACTTTATATATATATATATATATATATATATATATATATATATATATATATATATATATATATATATATATATATATATATATATATTCAAATGAAGAACAACGACGAAAAGAGTGAAGACAATGCAAAGTTGAAGAATTTCAAAAACGAAGAAAAACTCAAATTGAAGATTTTCAACTTTGGTTGGTGGCGTAACCCACCGTATAAGAAAGCTGATTTCAGACACCGCGTATAATTGTCGTAGGGCTCTGAGAATCAATTTCTTCATTAATTTCTTCACACTTAGAGGGTTAGTCTTCATTGATTGAAGAAAAACGTTAATTTGTGTGTTGCACATCTAAGTCATCAATTTTGCATAAGAGTTAGGATGTGTGTCCTTTTTAGAGAACATTCGAAGATTCTAGGATATTTAGCTCACACTGCAACTTGCTAAATCTCTTCTCATCCAAGGGCTTAGTGAAGATATCGGCCACCTGGTCTTCAGTGCTTGCGTGGTCGATGGAGATGTCGCCCTTCAACACATGATCACGAAGAAAATGATGACGAATCTGGATGTGCTTTGTCTTCGAGTGCTGAACTGGGTTATGAGCAATCTT
Source organism: Aegilops speltoides (assembly GCA_021437245.1). Lineage (NCBI taxonomy): Eukaryota > Viridiplantae > Streptophyta > Magnoliopsida > Poales > Poaceae > Aegilops > Aegilops speltoides. Next base: position 26,669,916 of record CM038144.1, on the reverse strand, counting down.
GATAGCGCTCTCATTGTCGCAGTAGAGAGGCACATTCTTCACGTTGATGCCATAGTCCTTGAGTGTTTGCTTCATCCATAGTAATTGAGCACAGCACGATCCAGCAGCAATGTACTCAGCTTCTGCAGTAGATAGTGATACGTAGTTCTGTTTCTTCAAGGACCAACAGACCAAAGATCGTCCGAGGAAATGGCATGTGCCTGACGTTGACTTGTGGTCCACATGATCACCAGCATAGTCAGAGTCTGAATATCCAATGAGATCAAAGGAAGAGCCCTTGGGATACCATAATCCAAGTGTTGGTGTGTGAGCTAGATATCGAAGAATATGCTTCACAGCCTTATGGTGTGATTCCTTTGGTGTAGCTTGAAATCGGGCACACATGCAAACACTAAGCATAATATCCGGCCTAGATGCACATAGGTACAATAAAGAGCCAATCAGGGAATGGTATACCTTTTGATCGAAGTCTTTACCATTTTCATTAGTGATGTAGGGTGGAACCCTAGTTCGTCGATCTTTCACGTTTGGAGGGGATCCTACAGAGGGAACACGAAGAACACGCGGAAGCACAAGGGGAAACACGGGGAAAACGAGAGGGAATCACTCAACCAACAAGGAATCGATCACACAAGTGCTAGATCACCACACACATAAGAGATCCACAAGATACAAAGTCAACAAAGGTAAGGATACAAAGGAATCGCTCATCTCCGGAGGAGGCCTTGAATCCACGAGGGATCTTCCTTGAGGGGTCTTGAATCCAATGGATCTTCTCCTAGACGGAGGTCCCGATCTCCGTGGAGAAGTACCGTGGATGAGCAAAGGCTCTCACACGCAAATATGAGCTAATCCAATGCTAACCCTAGAAAGGATGAGGGGAGGTCTATTTATAGTCTAGGTTCTCCAAGGGGTAAGTTGGGGCGAACGAGTACATGGGCCTCGGCCCAAACGCTGCACACAGGCAGGGCGGTAGTACCGCTCGGGAGGGCGGTAGTACCGCTTGAGGTGCTTCAGCGGTAGTACTGCCTCGAGGGCGGTAGTACCGCTTGGGTGCTTCAGCGGTAGTACTGCTTCGGGAGGGCGGTAGTACCGCTCTGGCCTGCTCGATTCCTGGAGTTTGTCGGGTTCGGCGGACGAGGGCGGATCTCGAGCGGTAGTGCCGCCTGGCTCGGCTCAGCGGTAGTACCGCTTGGCTGGAGCGGTAGTACCGCTCGTGTTGGACTCTGCAGCTCCTCCTTTCGCTCTTGATGTCCCTCTTGAGCTGTAACTTCTTCTAGGTTGAATCCTTGGTACCTAAGCATGCATAGCATTTCCGTTTGAGGTAGTAACCATGTCTCATGTGAATCGAAAGGGAATTGTGAGAGGAGTGATGTCACCTCGGTTTCAAGAGCTCTTGCACGTGCTCGAGTCATAGGTCCTTGTGGGGTTGGATGTGTTGATGTAGAGTCCATGGGGATGATGGAAGGATGCTCCGCATCATATCCCTCCTTGAAAGGATCCGACCTCGGATCAAGATCTTCATCACCATGGAAAGGCGAGAGGTCTTTGACGTTGAAGGTGTCGCCACGTTGTACTTGTCGCTTGGTATGTCGAGCTTGTAGGCGTTGTTTTTGTAGCGTGCTAGCACCTTGAAGGGTCCATCGGCTCGAGGTAGAAGTTTGGACTTGCGTTCGTTGGGGAAGCGTTCCTTGCGAAGGTGTAGCCACACGAGATCGCCTATGTTGAAGATCATGGGTTGCTTGTTGATGTTGAGCTTGGTCGTTAGTCGTTGTACTTGGCGCTCGATGGTGTGTCTTGTATCTTCATGCATCTTCTTGATGTAGCTTGCACGGGCACTTGCGTCGAGGTTGGTACGCTCTTGTAGAGGAAGAGGTAGAATGTCCAATGGGGACAATGGGTTGAAGCCGTAGACGACCTCGAAGGGAGACTTGCCGGTAGTCGAATGTCTTGCACGGTTGTAGGCATACTCGGCGATGGGTAGGCATGCTTCCCACTCCTTGATGTTCTTCTTGATCAACACGCGAAGTAGAGTGGAGAGCGTCCGGTTCGTCACCTCCGTTTGGCCGTCGGTTTGAGGATGGTATGCGGATGAGAACAAGAGCTTGATTCCGAGCTTGGCGCATAGAGTCTTCCAAAAGTAACTCAAGAACTTGACGTCGCGGTCGGAGACGATTGTCTTTGGTACTCCATGAAGGCGCAAGATTTCCCTACAAAAGAGATTTGCAATATGTGAAGCATCGTCTACCTTGTTGCAAGGAATGAAATGTGCCATCTTAGAAAATCGGTCCACAACAACAAACACGGAATCCTTTCCATTTTGAGTTCTAGGCAAACAAAGTACAAAATCCATGCTAATGTCTTCCCAAGGTTGATAAGGAATAGGAAGAGGCATGTAAAGACCATGAGATTGAGCTTTTGACTTAGCTTTGCGGCATGTAGAGTATCGGGTGGTGAAGCGAGAGACATCTCGAAACATCTTTGGCCAAAAGTAGTTCTTGGAGAGCGTGGCGAAGGTCTTGTCGCGTCCAAAATGTCCCATGAGTCCACCTCCATGAGCCTCTTGCAAAAGTAGCAAATGAAGAGAAGACTCGGGAATGCATAGTTTGTTAGCTCTCATAAGATAACCATCCTTGAGGTAATATTGTTCCCAAGATGTATGCGTCAAACATTTAGCATAATGAGGTGCAAAAGATGGATCACTAGCATACAAATCTTTTATGTGCTCAAATCCAATAACATTCAACTCAAGTTGGGTGACAAGCGTGCATATGCGTGAAAGTGCATCGGCAACTACATTTTCCTTGCCCTTAATGTACTTGATCACATATGGAAAAGATTCAATAAATTCACTCCATTTGGCATGACGCTTGTTCAATTTGGTTTGACCTTTTAAGTACTTAAGCGTTTCATGATCGGTATGGATGACAAACTCATGAGGCCTAAGATAATGTTCCCAAACATGTAGTACACGCACTAAAGCATACAATTCTTTGTCATACACGGATAGTTAAGTTGAGCACGGAGAGTTTTTCACTAAAATAAGCAATGACTCGTTTTTCTTGCATTAAAACTCCGCCAATTCGGTACCACTTGCATCACAATGAACCTCAAAAGTTTTGTCAAAGTTGGGCAAAGCAAGAATTGGAGCATGAGTAAGCAAAGACTTGAGCTCATCAAAAGCGTTTGATTGCAAAGGTCCCCAAACAAAAGGAGTATTCTTCTTACTCAAAGCATGCAAAGGGGCTGCAATAGTGCTAAAGTTTTTCACAAAGCGGCGATAAAAACCTGCAAGACCAAGGAAACTTCGCACTTGTTGCAAATTGGTGGGTTGGGGCCAAGTTTTAATTGCGTTGATCTTAGTTTCATCAACATAGACACCCTTGGAGGAGACAACAAAACCCAAGAAAACCACTTTGTCAACTCCAAAAGTGCATTTTTTCAAGTTGGCATAAAGACTTTCCTTTCGAAGCGTTTGCAAAACAAGCTTAACATGATCAAGATGCTCTTTCATGGTTTTGCTAAACACAAGAATATCATCGAAGTAAACCACAACAAAGATTCCAATATAAGGTCTAAGCACATGATGCATGAGACGCACAAAAGTTCCGGGAGCTTCCGACAAACCCATAGGCATAACCAACCATTCATATAAGCCAAATTTTGTTTTGAAAGCAGTTTTCCATTCATCACCCTCATGAATGCGGATTTGATAATAGCCACTTTTAAGATCAATTTTTGAGAAAAAGTTGGCTCCACTAAGTTCATCAAGCATATCATCTAAGCGAGGAATGGGATGCCTATAGCGCACGGTGATAGCATTTATGGGTCTACAATCGGAGCACAAGCGGAAACTTCCATCGGGCTTGGGCACAAGTATAACGGGAACGGCACAAGGGCTTAAGCTTTCACGTACATGACCGTTGTCGAGTAGTTGTTGTACTTGCCGTTGAATCTCCTTGGTTTCTTCGGGATTGACACGGTAGGGAGCTTTGTTTGGAAGTGGCGCCCGGGAATGAGGTCGATTCGATGCTCAATGCCTCGTAGAGGAGGTAGACCCGGAGGTAGCTCATCGGGGAAAACATCTTGAAATTCCTGCAAAAGAGATTGAAACACCAAAGGTAGCTCATGAGTGGTGTTAGTTTGTGGTTCTCCATCCTTGCACACTAGGACAAAGTGCATCACTCTCGATGGGTTCTCACACACATCTCTCATCTCATGTTTGGTGGCGAATAGTATGAGTTTTTTCTCTCTAGGCGAAGAGGCGCTCAAATTTGGCTTGTGGCTCTCACTCACTTTTTGGTGGCTCACTTTGTCACTCTTCTCTCTTTGGTTGGTGGCTTGTTTGTCGGCTATCACTTGACTAGGAGACATGGGTCGTAGGACATATTCTTTGCCTTTCATCTTGAAGCTATAGTGGTTTGTACGCCCATTGTGGTAGACACCACGGTCGAATTGCCATGGCCGACCAAGGAGGAGGTGGCAAACGGTCATTGGGACCACATCACACTCTAAAGTGTCTTCATATGCACCGATTTTGAAGGATACTTGGACCGTATGCTCAACTCGTATAGTGCCGGAGTCACTTAGCCATTGAACCTTGTAGGGTTGCGGATGCTTCTTCTTGACCAATTGGAGCTTGGAGCATAGTTCTTCGCTTGCCAAGTTGTGGCAACTACCTCCATCGATGATGACCTTGATGGATCGTCCATTGATGCGGCCTTTGTGTGGAAGATGTGGCATCGTTGGTCTTCTTCTTGTTGATGTTGAAGTGTCAAGACCTTGGAGACAACGAGGCGGGCTCGTATCTTCATCACAAAAGACTTGATCATCTTCATCCTCATTCACGCGCCGGTGCATGGCCGCTTGCTCAATAGCTTCCATTTCATCTTCACTCATTGAGTCGTATGTGCCATCGTCGTTGAGGATCATGGTGCGCTTGTTGGTGCATTCATAGGACTTGTGGCCTCGGCCGCCGCAAGTGAAACACTTGAAGGATCTTGTCTTGACGGTCTCATCGGTTGGAGTAGATGATGAAGCACGCGGCTTGAAGTTGCTTGTAGTAGGAGGAAGACGACTTGAACTTGTGGAAGTTTTCTTGTAACTTGACTTGTCGTCGTTGCTTGGAGAAGGCTTGATTGATGTCGAAGTGTGAGTAGTTGTTGAAGCTTGGTTGTTGGATAAGCCGTGTATCTTGGAGGAGTACTTGGCGTACTTGAAGTCATCTTGTACTTGACGTTCCGCCTTTGTAGCTTGATGCACGAGCTCAATGAGGTTGGAATAGGGTTGGAAGTCGGCGATCTTCTTGATGGGATGATTGAGTCCATTCAAGAATTGTGCCATTGTTTGCTCATCATCTTCCTTGACATTGGCTCGAATCATGGCAATCTCCATTTCTTTGTAGTATTCTTCAACACTCTTTGTTCCTTGCTTGAGTAGTTGTAGCTTCTTGAAGAGATCACGGTTGTAGTAGGTGGGCACAAAGCGTGCTCGCATGACATCCTTCATTTGAGCCCAAGTGGTGATTGGAGGTTCACCTCTTGCTTGTCGGCGCTCAAGGACTTGTTCCCACCATATGAGCACATAGTCTTGGAACTCAAGTGATGCCATAGCGATCTTCTTCTCTTCCTCATAGTTGTGCAAACGAAAGATTTTGTCGACCTTCAATGCCCATGAGAGATACTCTTCGGGATCATTGGTTCCATTGAACTTGGGCATTGTGAACTTGAGCTTGCCATAGCGATGTTCTTCATTGTTTTGGGGTCGATGTTGATGATGACGTTCTTGACGTGGAGGGTAATCATCCTCATGTTGCTCTCGGCGAGGAGGAAGTCCATGATCAACTTGCTCTTGTTGACCTTGAGTTTGAGGATGAGCTTGAGGAGCTTGACGTTGCGCACGCGGATGGTAGTTCCTCTCTTGTATTTCTTCACGAAGTGCTTCTTCTTGATTGCGCCTTTCGCGATTGCGGTTGGCGAGAGCTCGAGTTGATGCTTGAAGGGCGCATTCCGCTTCAAGAGCTTGTGCTTCTCGTTGTTGTTGTTGAAGACGTTGAGCCTCGGCGTCTTGTTGCTCTTGGTGTAGGCACGCTCGTTCTTGTTCTTGTTGGTGGCGAAGACGTTGTCGTTCTTGAGCTTGAGCAAACGCCATTTGGCTCGATTGAGGACGAGGAACTTCTTCATCAACTTGCTCTTGGAGATTCTTGTCGTGTAGCGGGTTGCGAGATGCATGAGCGGTCTTGACCTGCTGCTCGACGAAGAATGTTCGATGACGGTGTACTTGTGTCGGAGAAGGAGTCGTCGGAGTGGCGACTTGAGTGGCTCCGTCTTGAGTGTGAAGAGGTAGAAGTACGCCGGTTCACCAACAAGGCGCGGATCTCGTCCATTCTTGCATCATTCTCTTTCTTGTGCGTCGAGTTTGTTGTCGAAGTAATCTCTTGTACGCTTCTCGGAGAGTCGCAAGTCGGTGGAGAGGTTGTCGATGCGTTCGCTCATTGCTTGTTGCTCTTGATGGAGAGCTCATTGCGCGCCGAAGAGGTGGCTCTTGGTGACGTATGATGACATGTCATCGTCTTGCTCGATGAAGAGTGGGTTTGTAGAAGAACTTGGCCTATCCATCATTTCAAGCAAATTGTGAGTGGTAGAAGGAGAAGAACTAATACCAATGTACCTTTGACCGAAGTTGAAGATGAATCAAGTTCACTCAAATGCGGACAATGAAATAGCACTATTGGTACCGATCCTTGTCGATTCTCACACCTACACAAGTAAAAGCTTTTGGTGGAGCTTGGTTAGGATGGTGGCACAAAATTGATTGCAATCGTTAGCTTGACTCAAAAATGTTGAAGAAGATTCGCAAATTCGCAAATGTAACAAGTAGACCAAGCAAGTAGCGGTACACGGAAACACACACGCAAATAGATAAATGGGATTGTGCAAACCAAAAGTGAGCCAAAATGTGGAATCCACGAAAATGCTCTTGTTGCACAATACTAGAGAGACGCTAGCACGATTGCACAATAGGCGGATATGGAGCTTGTGCACAACCTACTAGGCAAAAATGCAACGATCTCTATCCCAAGTATGCTATATGTATGGTATTTCGGTGCAATGATCCAAGATGATCTTATATGACAATCTTAATGTAGTATGATGCTATGGTTCTTGCTTATAAGCTCTTTGCTTATCTTTCTCTTTTGCTTAAAAGCTTGAGTCGCTCTTTCTCTTTTGAGCTCTTTTCTTATGCAAACTTCACGAACCAAGATAGCAATTGTGTATGCGATGACAACTTTGTGACACACAAGTGGATCTCGAGATATGCACCACTATAGTATGGTATGTATGCTATGGAGTATGATCACTAATGTGCACAAGTCACGTTGCCTGCAATACTCAATGGCTAGTCTCGATGGGTAAGCAACGCAAAAGATGGGCTATGATGGTTATCAATGCAATTGCGAGAGATGACAAAGATGTCGTCGAGGTTACCGTCCTTGGCGATGATGAGTCCTTGGCGAAGATGAGCGGTGGTGATGTTGACGTCGAACCGTACCTATATAGCCGAAACACAATAGGACACGGGAACCACAACTCAAATTCTCAAAGAAAAAAAGCAACAATGGTGGTAGCGGAAAACGGAGGTGGTATAGTGTATGATGTGGTGAAAGGCCTAGGCAAAGATGCCAATATTTGGAAATTTAGATGGTGTCCAATGGTGTTGTAGCCTATCTAGGAGGAAGGAGAATGTCAATAGCTTCTCAACGAGCTAAAGAACGCGAAAATCGGACTCCGGATGTGGAAGTTATGGTGGAAATGGTGAAACTCTGAAAACTGGAAATGGCCAGGGCGGTAGTACCGCTGGGAAGGGCGGTAGTACCGCTCGTGTCGGGTTTTTTCGACTATTTCGGCTGGGAGGGGCCTGGCGGTAGTACCGTTCTCGGGGCGGTAGTACCGCTTGAGGTTCACAGCGGTAGTACCGCTCTGTAGGGCGGTAGTACCGCTCGTGTCGGGATTTTCTCGACTGCTCGAATTGTTTCGCGATTTTGGGGCGGAAAAGGGTGATTTCGGGGTCAAAATTCGATGGATTTTGTGGATGGAAAGAGGGGAAACTTGGGGAGATGCTAGATCGACTCGAAACCAAGCAAATCCATGGATCAAAATCAACAAAACATCATCAAACTAACAAATCACAAAAAAATTTGGGGCTATTTTTGTGGGGATTTTCGGGGTTTTAGGACGAAAACAACAAAATCAAGCTAGAAAACACGGGTAGGGGCTCCAAAAACGTGATCAAGCGTGGCTCATGATACCATATGATGTAGGGTGGAACCCTAGTTAAATCGATCTTTCACGTTTGGAGGGGATCCTACAGAGGGAACACGAAGAACACGCGGAAGCACAAGGGGAAACACGGGGAAAACGAGAGGGAATCACTCAACCAACAAGGAATCGATCACACAAGTGCTAGATCACCACACACATAAGAGATCCACAAGATACAAAGTCAACAAAGGTAAGGATACAAAGGAACCGTTCATCTCCCGGAGGAGGCCTTGAATCCACGAGGGGATCTTCCCTTGGAGGGGTCTTGAATCCAATGGATCTTCTCCTAGACGGAGGTCCTGATCTCCGTGGAGAAGTACCGGTGGATGAGCAAAGGCTCTCACACACGCAAATATGAGCTAATCCAATGCTAACCCTAGAAAGGATGAGGGGGAGGTCTATTTATAGTCTAGGTTCTCCAAGGGGTAAGTTGGGGGCGAAACGAGTACATGGGCCTCGGCCCGAAACGCTGCACACAGGCAGGGCGGTAGTACCGCTCGGGAGGGCGGTAGTACCGCTTGAGGTGCTTCAGCGGTAGTACCGCTCTGGAGGGCGGTAGTACCGCTTGGGGTGCTTCAGCGGTAGTACCGCTCGGGAGGGCGGTAGTACCGCTCCGGCGCCGTTCGATTCCTGGAGTTTGTCGGGTTCGGCGGACGTAGGGCGGATCTCGAGCGGTAGTGCCGCCTGGCTCGGCTCAGCGGTAGTACCGCTTGGCTGGAGCGGTAGTACCGCTCGTGTTGGACTCTGCAGCTCCTCCTTTCGCTCTTGATGTCCCTCTTGAGCTGTAACTTCTTCTAGGTTGACTCCTTGGTACCTAAGCATGCATAGCATTTCCGTTTGAGGTAGTAACCATGTCTCATGTGAATCGAAAGGGAATTGTGAGAGGAGTGATGTCACCTCGGTTTCAAGAGCTCTTGCACGTGCTCGAGTCATAGGTCCTTGTGGGGTTGGATGTGTTGATGTAGAGTCCATGGGGATGATGGAAGGATGCTACGCATCAATTAGTGCATAGATGGCCACTTGTGGGCATAGGAATTTTTGACCCCTTTGCAATCTTGCATGCCGAATTTCCTCAATACATCTTTGAGGTATTTCTCTTGAGATATGAATATGCCATTGCGTTGTTGACGAATTTGAAGACCTAAAAAGAATTTCAATTCTCCCATCATAGACATTTGATATTCTTCACTCATCATATAGGAAAATTCATCACTATAACGTTGGTCAGTACAGCCAAAAATGATATCATCAACATAAATTTGGCACACAAAAAATTCACCATCATAAGATTTAGTGAAAAGAGTTGGGTCGAGTGAACCAGGTTTGAAGCCTTTCTTCATGAGTAATTCCTTCAAAGTATCATACCACGCCCGAGGGGCCTGCTTGAGGCCATACAGGGCCTTATTGAGTCCGAAGACTTTGTCAGGATGCTTTGGATCTTCAAAACCTGGGGGTTGAGCAACATATACTTCTTCCTCAAGCTTACCATTGAAGAATGCACTTTTCACATCCATTTGTTGTAAGATGATATCATGATGGTTAGCATAAGCAAGTAATATGCAAATAGCCTCAAGTCTAGCAAAAGGTACAAAAGTTTCATCGAAATCAATTCCTTCAACCTGTGTGTAGCCTTGAGCTACAAGCCGTGCCTTATTCCTCACCACAGGGCCATTTTCATCTTGCTTGTTGCGGTAGATCCACTTTGTGCCAATGATATTGTGCTTGCAAGGATCTGGACGTTTGACCAGCTCCCAGACGTTGTTGAGCTCGAACTGATGTAATTCTTCTTGCATAGCTTGAATCCACTCAGGATCCAGAAATGCTTCATCTACCTTAGTGGGCTCTGTGATAGAGACAAAAGCAAAGTGCCCAAAAAACTTAGACAATTGTGAAGCTTTTGAGCGTGTGAGAGGACCTGGTGCTTCAATGTCATCGATGATTCTCTCAATTTGCACTTCGTTTGCAATGCGAGGATGGGCAGGTTGTCGTCGAGGAATTTGATCCGCATTTTCTTCAGGACCATTTTCCTTAGCACCATTTTCTTTAGGTGCACCAACTCGAGGTTCTTCACGTTCTGGAATGAATTCTTCAGCAGATTCTTCGGTAGGAATGACATCCTCAGTAGCCTTGAACTTGATAGATTCCTCGGGTGCTGGTTCTTCATCTAACACAGAAGGTAGGTGCTCTCTTTGCGAGCCATTAGTTTCATCGAACCACACATCTACAGTTTCAACTTTCAACAACTTTGTGAAGAACGTTGTTGAAGACTCTATAGGTGTGCGAGTCCTTTCCGTAACCAAGCATAAAACCCTCATGTGCTTTCGGTGCGAATTTAGAATTGTGATGAGGATCTATAATCCAACATTTAGCACCAAAGACTTTGAAAGAACTCACATTGGGCTTTTTGTCAGTGAGGAGTTCATAAGCAGTCTTCTTGAAGAATTTGTGAAGATATACTCTGTTGATGATGTGGCACGCAGTATCAATGGCCTCAATCCAGAAACGACGAGGCATCTTGTATTCATCAAGCATAGTACGGGCCATCTAACCAAGAGTTCTATTCTTGCGCTCCACGGCGCCATTCTGCTGAGGAGTATAAGGAGCAGATAACTGATGAGTAATACCAAGTTCATCAAGATAGTCATCAAGACCGGAATTCTTGAACTCGGTCCCATTGTCACTTCTGATGTGCTTGATCTTCACACCAAAGTTGGTTGAAGCCCTCGTGGAAAATCGTTTGAAGACTTCCTGCACCTCATGTTTGTAAGTGACAATGTGCACCCATGTGTAACGAGAATAATCATCAACAATAACAAAGCCATATAGAGATGCATCATTTGTAACTGCCGAATAATGATTAGGACCAAAGAGATCCATGTGAAGCAATTCAAATGGTCAAGTGGTAGTCATGATAGTCTTTGCTGGATGCTTGGCCTTTGTCATCTTTCCAGCTTCACAGGCTCCGCATAAGTGATCCTTGAGGAATTTGACATTTTCAATGGCAATGACATGCTTCTTCTTCGCGAGCATGTGCAAATTCCTCATGCCAGCATGACCAAGTCGTCAATGCCATAGCCAGCCTTCTGAAGCTCTTGCAAGTAGGCATACGGCCGGTTGTGGTCCTGTAGAGAAATCAACAATATACAAGTCTCCTCTCCTAAAGCCTTTGAAGACTTTGTTATTGTCAGCTTCCATGATCACAACACAATGATATTTGCCAAAGACAACAACCATATCGAGATCACAAAGCATTGAGATAGACATGAGGTTGTATCCTAAGGACTCGACAAGCATGACTTTGTTCATGTGTCGATCCTTTGAGATTGCAACCTTACCTAGACCCAATACCTGACTTTTGCCTTTGTCAGCGAAGATGATATGATTCGTACATCCACTATCGAGGACCCGCTCATTTGCTTTGGGTTGATCATCCTGCAGATGAATTAGTACAACTTACGAACTCATATACTTCATCAGTGAAGAATATGACATCAATATCATCAGATCAATTTTATCAAACAATAGAACAGATAAAACAGTATGAGGACGTGAGAAATGAAAGTTCATCTCTTCATGATTAGCATGCGTCCTTTTAGGCAATTTTCAGGCCTCCAATAAATTCTTCAGACATTTTAAGCATGTCTGGAGACTTGACCCTGCATAAGAGATTAGTTCTTTTTCTTCACCATCCACATCTGAAGGGGTGGCAAAGAATTCATCACTCTGCGAGCTCCATATGAGAAAGGTGGCATAGAAGCCAGTCCACTTCGTTTCACATAAGAGGGGTTAGGATAAGCATATGAATAAGCAGAGAAATTCTTCGAGGACTTATGAACATAATGGTTAGAAGAATAATGCTCATATTCATAGCCATTAGCCCTTCCCTGCGAAATAGAGGGGTTAGCATGATGATTATCATATGAGGATTTTGATCCTTTTGAGGAATTTGATCCACATGAGGAATTTGGTCCGTATGAGGACTTGGATCCATATGAAGAATTCGGTCCATATGAAGAATTTGATCTGGAGTTCCTATTCTTCACAGGTGGTGTCATGAGGACATTCACCTGAAGACTTTCAAGGCAACTTTTGGGAACCCAAATTTTCTTCATAGGGGAACCGTTCCTGCAGTTAGTGCCAACATATCTAGCAAATACTTCACCATTCTGATTTTTGAACAGTTTATAGTTGGAGTCAAATGACTCATGAGAAGAATAAGGAGATTCACATGTAAAGCCGTATAAATTGGATGGATCAACTGGAGTTCCCTTTGCAGCCACCCATGAGGTTTTGGGGTACTGCTCAGGCTTCCAATATGTTCCATCAGCATTGAGTTTCCTCTCAAAGGCAACCCTCTTGTCGGTGTCAAAACCGGTGGATCTCGGGTAGGGGGTCCCGATCTTTGCGTCTTAGGCTGATGGTAACAGGAAGCAATGGACACAATGTTTACCCAGGTTTGGGCCCTCTCGATGGAGGTAAAACCCTACTTCCTGCTTGATTAATATTGACGATATGAGTAGTACAAGAGTAGATCTACCACGAGATCATAGAGGCTAAACCCTAGAAGCTAGCCTATGATGATTATGATTGTAATTGTGATCGGCTTTCTAAGGACCAACCTCTCCGGTTTATATAGACACCAGAGAGGGCTATGGTTTACACAGAGTCGGTTACAAGGAAGGAAATACAATATCCGGATCGCCAAGCTTGTCTTCCACGCAAAGGAGAGTCCCATCCGGACACAGGATGGAGTCTTGAGTCTTGTATCTTCATGCTCTAATAGTCCGGACGATGTATATAGTCCGGCTGTCCGGATACCCCCTAATCCAGGACTCCCTCAGTAGCCCCTGAACCAGGCTTCAATGACGTCAAGTCCGGCGCACAGTCTTGTCTTTGGCATTGCAAGGCGGGTTCCTTCTCCGAATACTCCAAAGTACCTGTAATGATGAATAGTGTCCAGCTTCCCATCAATGTTGCACTCCTCGGCTTCAATGCCTCAATAATGACCATCTCCACGTGTCGAGCGAATGCGAGGAGCCGAGGCATTTTTGGATTTGCCACCCCCGATCCTTCGGGCTGACCGTCTATTTGAAGAGACGGGGATTCTCAGATCCAAACCTCACTCTCCCCCCTCGAGCAAGTATCCAACAGAGCGCTCTGGAAAAAACATTCCAACATGGCCGGTCGTCGCAACTCTTCTGCTCGCTCTCCTCGCTCCAAGCCGGGGGACTGGGAAGAGTGCTCAGTTCCTCATAGTTGTTTGATAGAGTTACAAACCCAAGGGTTTCTCCCACCAGCATTCATGGTCCCCGTCCGAGCCGGAATAGCCACCTATAACAGCAGGGAACAGGCGGAGGGATTTCCTAATCCATCTCCAGAGGAGCGAATATGCCTCATCTCGCATCTGCTAAGGGGCGTCAGGTTTCCCATTCACCCATTTCTTCATGGGCTCCTAGAGTTCTATGGCCTCCAGCTGCACAACCTTACCCCTGCCTCCGTACTACATATAGCAGGGTACGTTGCCCTTTGTGAGCTATTTCTAGGCTACGAGGCACACTTAGGATTATGGAAGAAGTTGTTCTGCCTTGTCCCCCGCAACCAAGGAGAATCCCTATGTCAAGTGGGCAGGGCCGAAGTATGGCGCATTGCCGAGACCGGATACCTATCCAGCACTCCCAAGAAGGCACCAGAGAACTGGCCTTCAAAGTGGTTTTACATTGATGACATTCCCCTTCCGTATCCAGTCCGGACAGGTCTCCCCAAGTTCAGTAATTCCCCGCCGAGGGCACGTCCAAGCTGGCGCCCCCGGGGCCCCCAAGAGGAGAATACTAGGGAAATACATTTCCTGATGAGCAGGATAAAGTTACTGGCCAAATCCGGACTGACAATAGTCGAGGTTATGGCAATATGCATAATGCGGGGAGTGCAAACGCTTCAATATCGGGGGAAGCCCATGTGGCACTTCAACGGGGAAGACGATGCCACCCGCTATGGCCGTAAGGGTCCGGACTCCGCCACTGCTCTGGCAAGGATATTGTCCGATTTATACAAAGGGGAAGAGGAAGAATTCCGCCACATTAAACCGCGGGATGGATTCTCCATGTACAACCCCCCAGATTGGGTACGTCGTCATTCCTTTTCCCGCTTCACTTACTGTGGCGTTCTTCGCTAAGATTATCTGCCTCGATATTTCCAAGCAGGAACTGAGGAGGGTTGTAGAAGGAATCTCCAGCCCTTCCCCGCAGCCAGAGGACCCCGGAAGGGCCCTAGATCCGAGACTCAAAGAAGATCCGGATACTACCATGGAGTTTGTCAATGGGGTATTTTATCAGGCGAGCCGTGATGGCACCTCAGTGGCTATTATTGACGACTATCCCGGACTGCTACCTATGTCGCGTGTAAGCCAAGCCGAAAAACCCCATCCTCTGAAGAGGACTCCCTTCAGATGTCATGCCGTATCCTTGAAGTGTCGTGTTTTTGCAAAGACGACGGTCGGAGCGCGGGGCCGAGCCCCTAGGGACTCGTCGGTCACGGGTGTCCGAATCGGGCAGGCTCAAGAGGAAGGCGTTTAGGGTCGACACGCCGCTACAGAGGTACAGCAAAAACCTGCTCTGTGATTATTGTATTTGAAGTATAATAGTGCCCTTTGTGCCCCGGCAGGAAGAGGAGTAGCCGGACTATATTCGGAGATCCCGCCAATCACGCCTCCACCAGCCGGACTCCAGAACTGGCTTCGAGAGCAGAGGCGGGAGCGGGGCCGATGCCGCATAGTTCTCTGACAGAAGACGCGGATATGCTCTCGGCCACAAATTCCAAAGTGGAGAGTGCCATGAATCACCGGCGTCGACGGGCCGTACTTCGGAACAACATCTTTTCCGAAGAGGCATTTAACGCCTTCAATTCAGGAGACGCATACATCCGAGCTGCTCAAGGCGGGCTTGCCCGAGCGACGGACCAGTATACCAAAGATATACGGGTAAGAAAATTTGATAAGCATGTATAGTAGTAGCCCCTGAGACTTGAAACGGTTGGAACAACTGTTTTAAGGATCAATTTATGCACAGGTCCTTGTGGATAAGAATGAGCAATTGTCTCGGGAGCTGGAGGAGTGCAAGGCCCAGCTGAGGGACACGGTTGCCAAGTTAGAGGAATCCCAGAAGGCCTCATCTGGTAATATTTTGTCTCAATTGTACGAAGATGCACCAGTTAGTAAGTGGTTGGTATGACAAGTCTAATAGAAAATTCTGCAGACAATCCCGGGGCCAATCCGGAAGGCGTAGGAGATGACGAATCGCATCTCAAAAGGCAGCTAAAGGCTGGCGAGCGTGTTCTTACGCAAGTTAGGCAAGAGAAGAACAATCTTCAAGATGCCAATGTCCGGCTGGACGTGGAATTAAAAGACATCCGCGCTCAGCTGGCGGACTCCGTGAAGGAGAACAAAAGGCTTCGACGCGGCATTTATGGTAAGTGCCTAGACGAACTGTATTATAGTTCGGCGAGGAAGTATATTGAAAGAATTTTGCTTGTAGGGATGTTAACGGGTCGCCCTGAGGAGGAGATGCCCTCATCCGCAAGCGATTTACTGCAAGACCTCTCACAACTGCACGAGCGAGCTCGGCAGGTGATGCAGGGTGTTGCTCAGGCCTTGTGGCCATCCAGCTTCCTGCCTAATGGCATGGGGGAGCTTGTGGATATGCTTCAAGGAGCACGGCGGCGCTTCCGATTGTGGAAGATGTCAGCTTGCCGGCAAGGTGCAAGAGAAGCCTGGGCTATGGTGAAGACGCGCTACACCAAGCTGGACCCGAACCATATGGCTGAAGTAGGACCGGCGGGGCCCGATGGGCAAGAAATTCCCGTAAGTCTGGTATATGACCAAGTAGCGTTAGCCGCCAAGTATTCTCAACAGGATTGTAAGCTAGATAGCCTATTGGATGGTATAGAGGAGGAATATAGTCAGTCCAAGTGACTGTGTAATTCAATGGACATAAGTGGTCCCTAGCTGGATTAAAATCATTTGTCATGGCAGACCTTTTCGCTTCAGCCTCCGGATCCTACAGTCCGGGGTGTGTCCGAATACCCGCTCGGTTATGCAGAACCGGGGTATGCGTGAAAACCAGGCGTAGGGGTCATAAGTGTTGGGGAACGTAGTAATTTCAAAAAATTTCCTACGCACACGCAAGATCATGGTGATGCATAGCAACGAGAGGGGAGAGTGTTGTCTCACCCTCGAGACCGGGCGAAGCGATCACTGGCGTAGAGGAAGTAGTCGTACGTTCTCCTCGCGATCCGACCGATCCCAGCGCCGTTACTCCGGCACCTCCGAGTTCTTGACACACGTACAGCTCGATGACGCTCCTCGGGCTCCAATCCAGTAGAGCTTCGGGGAGGGAGAGTTTCGTCAGCACGACGGCGTGGTGACGATCTTGATGTTCTACCGACGCAGGGCTTCGCCTAAGCACCGCTATGATATGACCGAGGTGGATTATGGTGGAGGGGGGCACCGCACACGGCTAAGGAACGATCTCAAGGATCAACTTGTGTGTCCTAGGGTGCCCCCTGCCCCCGTATATAAAGGAGCAAGGGGTGCGGCCGGCCCTTGGAGGGAGGGCGGAGGAGTCCTACTCCCAGGGAGTAGGACTCCCCCTTCCTAGTTGGATTAGGATTGAGGGAGGAAAGAGGGAAGGGGCGCCGCCTCTCTCCTTGTCCTATTCGGACTAGGGGAGGGGCACTGCCTGCCCTGGCCGGCCCTTCCTCTTCTCCCTCATGGCCCACTAAGGCCCATTAACCCCGGAGGGTTCAGTAACCCCGGTGTTCTAAGTAAAATCCCGATTTCACCGGAACCATTCGAACTCAAACATAGGCTTCCAATATATCAATCTTTATGTCTCGACCATTTCGAGACTCCTCGTCATGTCCGTGATCACATCCGGGACTCGAACTTCTTCGGTACATCAAAATACACAAACTCATAATATAACCGTCATCGAAACCTTAAGCGTGCGGACCCTACGGTTCGAGAACAATGTAGACATGACCGAGACCGTCTCGGTCAATAACCAATAGCGGACCTGGATGCCCATATTGGCTCCTACATATTCTACGAAGATCTTTATCGGTCGAGACCGCATAACAACATCGTTGTTCCCTTTGTCATCGGTATGTTACTTGCCCGAGATTCGATCGTCGGTATCCAATACCTAGTTCAATCTCGTTTCCGCAAGTCTCTTTACTTGTTCCGTAATACATCATCTCACAACTAACTCATTAGTTGTAATGCTTGCAAGGCTTAAGTGATGTGCATTACCAAGAGGGCCAGAGATACCTCTCCGACAATCGGAGTGACAAAACCTAATCTCGAAATCGCCAACCCAACATCTGCCTTTGGAGACACTGTAGTACTCCTTTATAATCACCCGATTACGTTGTGACGTTTGGTAGCACCAAAGTGTTCCTCCGTAAACGGAGTTGCATAATCTCATAGTTATAGGAACATGTATAAGTCATGGATAAAAGCAGTAGCAACATACTAAACGATCGTGTGCTAAGCTAATGGAATGGGTCATGTCAATCAGATCATTCAACTAATGATGTGACCTCGTTAATCAAATAACAACCCTTTGTTCATGGTTAGGAAACATAACCATCTTTGATTAACAAGCTAGTCTAGTAGAGGCATACTAGTGACATTACATTTGTTTATACACTCACACATGTATTATGTTTCCGGTTAATACAATTCTAGCATGAATGATAAACATTTATCATGAAATAAGGAAATAAATAATAACTTTATTATTGCCTCTAGGGCATATTTCCTTCAGTCTCCCACTTGCACTAGAGTCAATAATCTAGATTACATAGTAATGATTCTAACACCCATGGAGTCTTGGTGTTGATCATGTTTTGCTCGTGGAAGAGGCTTAGTCAACGGGTCTGCTACATTCAGATCCGTATGTATCTTGCAAATCTCTATGTCTCCCACGGACTAAATCCGGATGGAGTTGAAGCGTCTCTTGATGTGCTTGGTCCTCTTGTGAAATCTGGATTCCTTTGCTAAGGCAATTGCTCCGAGATTGTCACGAAGATTTTCATTGGACCCGATGCACTAGGTATGACACCTAGATCGGATATGAACTCCTTCATCCAGACTCCTTCATTAGCTGCTTCCGAAGCTGCTATGTACTCCGCTTCACATGTAGATCCCACTACGACGCTTTGTTTAGAACTGCACCAACTGACAGCTCCTCCGTTTAGTGTAAATACGTATCCGGTCTGCGATTTAGAATCGTCCGGATCGGTGTCAAAGCTTGCATCAACGTAACTGCCACGATGAGCTATTTGTCACCTCCATATACGAGAAACATATCCTTAGTCCTTTTCGTATTTCAGGATGTTCTTGACCGCTGTCGATGATCCACTCTGGATTACTTTGGTACCTCCTGCTAAGCTTATAGCAAGGCACACATCAGGTCTGGTACACAGCATTGCATACATGATAGAGCCTATGGCTGAAGCATAGGAACATCTTTCATTTCTCTCTATCTTCTGCAGTGGTCGGGCATTGAGTCTTACTCAACTTCACACCTTGTAACACGTGCAAGAACCCTTTCTTTGCTTGATCCATTTTGAACTTCTTCAAAATTTTGTCAAGGTATGTGCTTTGTGAAAGTCCAATTAAGCGTCTTGATCTATCTCTATAGATTTTGATGCCTAATATGTAAGCAGCTTCACCGAGGTCTTTCATTGAAAAACTCTTATTCAAGTATCCCTTTATGCTATCCAGAAATTCTATATCATTTCCGATTAGTAATATGCCATCTACATATAATATCGTAAATGCTCTGAGCTCCCACTCACTTTCTTGTAAATACTGAGCTTCTCCAAAAGTGCAGATGAACCCAAATGCTTTGATCACACTATCAAAGCGTTTATTCCAACTCGAGATGCTTGCACCAGCCCATAAATGGATCGCTGGAGCTTGCACACTTTGTTAGCTCCCTTTGGATCGATAAAACCTTCGGTTGCATCATATACAACTGTTCTTCCGTAAATCCATTCAGAATGCAGCCTTTACATCCATTTGCCAAATTTCATAATCATAAAAGCGGCAATTGCTAACATGATTCGGACAGACTTAAGCATCGCTACGGGTGAGAAGGTCTCATCATAGTCAATCCCTTGAACTTGTCGAAAACCCTTTGCGACAAGTCGAGCTTTATAGACAGTAACATTACCGTCAGCGTCAGTCTTCTTCTTGAAGATCCACTTGTTTTCTATTGCTTGCCGACCTTGGGCAAGTCAACCAAAGTCCATACTTTGTTTTCATACATGGATCCCATCTCAGATTTCATGGCCTCAAGCCATTTTGCGGAATCTGGGCTCACCATCGCTTCTTCATAGTTCGTTGGTTCATCATGATCTAGTATCATGACTTCCAGAACAGGATTACCGTACCACTCTGGTGCGGATCTTACTCTGGTTGATCTACGACGTTCTGTAGTAACTTGATCTGAAGTTTCATGATCAACATCATCAACTTCCTCACTATTTGGTGTAGATGTCTCAGAAACCGGTTTCTGCGACAAACTACTTTCAAGTAAGGGAGAAGGTACAATTACCTCATCAAGTTCTACTTTCCTCCCACTCACTTCTTTCGAGAGAAACTCCTTCTCTAGAAAGGATCCATTCTTAGCAACAAATGTCTTGCCTTCGGATCTGTGATAGAAGGTGTACCCAACTGTCTCCTTTGGGTATCCTATGAAGACACATTTCTCGATTTGGGTTCGAGCTTATCAGGTTGAAGCTTTTCACATAAGCATCGCATCCCCAAACTTTAAGAAACGACAACTTTGGTTTCTTGCTAAACCATAGTTCATAAGGTGTCGCCTCAACGGATTTTGACGGTGTTCTATTCAGTGTGAATGCGGCCGCCTCAAGAGCATAACCCCAAAACGATAGCGGTAAATCTGTAAGAGACATCATAGATCGCACCATATCTAGTAAAGTGCGACATAACGCTCGGACACACCATTACGCTGTGGTGTTCCGGTGGCGTGAGTTGCTAAACTATTCCGCATTGTTTCAAATGTAGACCAAACTCAGAACTCAAATATTCACCTCCACGATCGATCGTAGAAACTTAATTTTCTTATTACGATGATTTTCAACTTCACTCTGAAATTCTTTGAACTTTTCAAATGTTTCAAACTTATGTTTCATTAAGTAGATATACCCATATCCGCTTAAATCATCTGTGAAGGTGAGAAAATAACGATATCCGCCACGAGCCTCAACATTCATCGGACCACATACATCAGTATGTATGATTTCCAACAAATCTGTTGCTCTCTCCATAGTGCCGAGAACGGGTTTTAGTCATCTTGCCCATGAGGCACGGTTCTTAAGTGCCAAGTGATTCATAATCAAGTGACTCCAAAAGTCCATCAAGATGGAGTTTCTTCATGCGCTTTATACCGATATGACCTAAACGGCAGTGCCACAAATAAGTTGCACTATCATTATCAACTCAGATCTTTTGGTTTCAACATTATGAATATGTGTATCACTACTATCGAGATTCATCAAAATAGACCACTCTTCAAGGGTGCATGACCATAAAAGATATTACTCATATAAATAGAACAACCATTATTCTCTGATTTAAATGAATAACCGTCTCGCATCAAACAAGATCCAGATATAATGTTCATGCTCAACGCAGGCACCAAATAACAATTATTTAGGTCTAAAACTAATCCCGAAGGTAGATGTAGAGGTAGCGTGCCGACCGCGATCACATCGACTTTGGAACCATTTCCCACGCGCATCGTCACCTCGTCCTTTGCCAGTGTTCGCTTAATCCGTAGTCCCTGTTTCGAGTTGCAAATATTAGCAACATAACCAGTATCAAATACCAGTGCTCTGCGAGCTCTAGTAAGGTACACATCAATAACATGTATATCACATATACCTTTGTTCACCTTGCCATCCTTCTTATCCGCCAAATACTTGGGGCAGTTCCGCTTCAAATGACGAGTCGCTTGCGAGAGAAGCACTCGATTTCAGGTTTGGGTCCAGACTTGGGTTTCTTCTCCGAGCAGCAACTTGCTTGCTGTTCTTCTTGAAGTTCCTTCTTCTTCCCTTTGCCTTTCTTCTTGAAACTAGTGGTCTTATTGACCATCAACACTTGATGCTCCTTCTTGATTTCTACCTCGCAGCCTTTAGCATTGCGAAGAGCTCGGTATAGTCTTTACTAACCCTTGCATATTATAGTTCATCACGAAGCCTTTGTAGCTTGGTGGCGTGATTGAAGAATTACATCAATGACACAATCATCCGGAAGATTAACTCCCAGTTGAGTCAAGTGATTGTAATACCCAGTCATTTTGAGTATGTGCTCACTTGCGAACTATTCTCCTCCATCTTGCAGCTATAGAACTTATTGGAGACTTCATATCTCTCAATCCGGGCATTCTGTTGGAATATCAACTTCAACTCTGAAACATCTCATATGCTCCATGACGCTCAAAACGTCGTTGAAGTCCCGGTTCTAAGCCGTAAAGCATGGCACACTGAACTATAGAGTAGTCATCAGCTTTGCTCGCGGACATTCTTAACGCCGTCGGTTGCATCAGCAAGGAGAGGTCTGCACCTAGCGGTGCATCCAGACGTAAATTTTCGTGCAGCAATGAGGATAATCCTCGAGTTACGGACCCAGTCCGTAATTGCTACCATCATCTTTCAACTTTGCTTTCTCAAGGAACGCATTAAAATTCAACGGAACAACAAAGACGAGCCATCTATCTACAATCAAACATAGACAAGCAAGATACTATCAGGTACTAAGTTCATGATAAATTTAAGTTCAATTAATCATATTTACTTAAGAACTCCCACTTAGACAGACATCTCTCTAGTCATCTAAGTGATCACGTGATCCAAATCAACTAAACCATAACCGATCATCACGTGAGATGGAGTAATTTTCAATGGTGAACATCTTATGTTGATCATATCTACTATATGATTCACGCCGACCTTTCGGTCTCCGTGTTCCGAGGCCATATCTGCATATGCTAGGCTCGTCAAGTATAACTGAGTATTCTGCGTGTGCAAAACTGGCTTGCACCCATTGTAGATGAACGAGAGCTTATCACACCCGATCATCACGTGGTGTCTCGGCACGACGAACTTTGGCAACGGTGCATACTCGGGAGAACACTACTTGATAATTTTAGTGAGAGATCATCTTAAAATGCTACCGTCAATCAAAGCAAGATAAGATGCATAAAGGATAAACATCACATGCAATCAATATAAGTGATATGATATGGCCATCATCATCTTGTGCTTGTGATCTCCATCTCCGAAGCACCGCCGAGATCACCATCGCCACCGGGCGCGACACCTTGATCTCCATCGTAGCATCGTTGTCGTCTCACGCCATCTATTGCTTCTACGACTATCACTACCGCTTAGTGATAAAGTAAAGCAATTACAGTAGCGCTTGCATTTCATACAATAAAGCGACAACCATATGGCTCCAGCCGATTGCCGATAACTTCGGTTACAAAACATGATCATCTCATACAATAAAATATAGCATCACGCCTTGACCATATCACATCACAACATGCCCTGCAAAAACAAGTTAGACGTCCTCTACTTTGTTGTTGCAAATTTTACGTGGCTGCTACGGGCTTAAGCAAGAATCAATCTCACCCACGCATCAAAACCACAACGATATTTCGTCAAATAGACTCCGCTTTAAACTTCTCAAGGACCGGCGAGCCACACTCAGTTCACCTAAAGTGAGAGAGACAGACACCCGCCATCACCTTTAAGCAACGAGTGCTCAGAGCGGTGAAACCAGTCTCACGTAAGCGCACGCGTAATGTCGGTCCGGGCCGCTTCATCTCACAATACCGCTGAACCAAAGTATGACATGCTGGTAGGTAGTATGACTTGTATCGCCCACAACTCACTTGTGTTCTACTCGTGCAAAACATCAAACCATAAAAACCTAGGCTCGGATGCCCTGTTGGGGAACGAGTAATTTCAAAAATTTCCCACGCACACGCAAGATCATGGTGATGCATAGCAACGAGAGGGAGAGTGTTGTCACGCCCTCGTGAGACCAAGCGGAAGCGATCACAACGTAGAGGAAGTAGTCGACGTTCTCCTCGCGATCCGACCGATCCCAGCGCCAAGCACTCGGCACCTCCGAGTTCTTGACACACGACAGCTCGATGACGCTCCTCGGCTCCAATCCAAGAGAGCTCGGGAGGAGAGTTTCACAAGACGACGGCGTGGTGACGATCTTGATGTTCTATCGACGCAGGCTTCGCCTAAGCACCGCCACGATATGACCGAGGTGGATTATGGTGGAGGGGGCACGCACGCTGCTAAGGAACGATCTCAAGGATCAACTTGTGTGTCCTAGGGTGCCCCTGCCCCGTATATAAAGGAGCAAGGGGGTGCGGCCGGCCCTTGAGGAGGCGCGGAGGAGTCCTACTCCCACCGGGAGTAGGACTCCCTTCCTAGTTGGATTAGGATTGGGGGGAGGAAAGAGGGAAGGGGGCGCCGCCTCTCCTTGTCCTATTCGGACTAGGGGAGGGGCGCGCCTGCCCTGGCCGGCCCTTCCTCTTCTCCCTCATGGCCCACTAAGGCCCATTAACCCCGGAGGGTTCCGTAACCCCTGTGTTCAGTAAAATCGATTTCACCCGAACCATTCCAACTCCAAACATAGGCTTCCAATATATCAATCTTTATGTCTCGACCATTTCGAGACTCCACGCCATGTCCGTGATCACATCCGGACTCAACTTCTTCGATACATCAAAATACACAAACTCATAATATAACCGCCATCGAAACCTTAAGCGTGCGGACCCTACGGTTCGAGAACAATGTAGACATGACCGAGACACGCCTCGGTCAATAACCAATAGCGGGACCTGGATGCCCATATTGGCTCCTACATATTCTACGAAGATCTTTATCGGTCGACCGCATAACAACATACGTTGTTCCTTTGTCATCGGTATGTTACTTGCCCGAGATTCGATCGTCGGTATCCAATACCTAGTTCAATCTCGTTACCGGCAAGTCTCTTTACTTGTTCCGTAATACATCATCTCACAACTAACTCATTAGTTGTAATGCTTGCAAGGCTTAAGTGATGTGCATTACCAAGAGGGCCCAGAGATACCTCTCCGACAATCGGAGTGACAAAACCTAATCTCAAATACGCCAACCCAACATCCGCCTTTGGAGACACTGTAGTACTCCTTTATAATCACCCGATTACGCCAGGACGTTTGGTAGCACCAAAGTGTTCCTCCGTAAACGGAGTTGCATAATCTCATAGTTATAGGAACATGTATAAGTCATGGATAAAAGCAGTAGCAACATACTAAACGATCGTGTGCTAAGCTAATGGAATGGGTCATGTCAATCAGATCATTCAACTAATGATGTGACCTCGTTAATCAAATAACAACCCTTTGTTCATGGTTAGGAAACATAACCATCTTTGATTAACAAGCTAGTCTAGTAGAGGCATACTAGTGACATTCTGTTTGTTTATACACTCACACATATATTATGTTTCCGGTTAATACAATTCTAGCATGAATGATAAACATTTATCATGAAATAAGGAAATAAATAATAACTTTATTATTGCCTCTAGGGCATATTTCCTTCAATAAGTGCTTGAATAGAAAAGTACCCAACTAGTTATGCTATATTACATGGATAGTAAGAAACATCTTCCAGGGAGAATAGTTCCGTTAGGGGTTCCTTTCCCTGGGTACGCATGCGACGATGCACATGTCCGGACTGTGAACAAGGGCATAGGATACAAAACTACTGGGGATTTACATTGTAATAAACGAATACATCTTTTGTTGACCGACCGAATATTCTCTTAAGGACGCTAGCTTTCGGCTTCATCCAGTCTGAGGTACACATCCGGCGGAACCGGCAGTAACAATCACAGAGGTGCTCCCCTTATGCCCTAGCCGAATTAACGGGAACGTAGGGCATAAACACAAGAGCCAGGCAACCCAGCTTGGCCACATCTTAAGTCATATCGATGCATATAATGGTGAAGAAAAGGCACATACGGAAAAAGAAACGCATATGTGATGGGCAAAAAGCCATTAGAGTAATTATTTTTAGCTTCTGTATAGGAAGCCCCCAGGTATTACTTACACACATAGTGCGGCCGGAGTGATCCGGGAGTCCGTACTGTATTAAATACTTTGTGTGAAGATGAAAAAAGGTCAAGAAAGGAAAAGGGAGGGAGCATAATTAAAAATGAGGGGGTAAGGAGACGAACACTAAGTTCGGCACTAGGCGTAGAATCTCCGGAGTCTGGCCGCGTTCCATGGGTTCGGCTCGAGTCTGTTATCGGATGCATTACATAAGCGGTACGCTCCTCCGGTGAGAACTTTGTCAATGACGAAGGGACCTTACCACTTGGGTTTGAGCTTGTCCTTCTTCTTCTCCGGTAGGCGTAGAACGAGCTCACCAATATTATAAGTTTTGGCCCGTACTTCTCTGCTCTGGTAACGTCAAGCCTGCTGCTGATAGAATGCGGAGTGGGCTTTTGCGACGTCGCGCTCCTCCTCCAGGCCATCCAAGTTATCCTGCCGATCTAACTCGGCTTCCTTCTCTTCGTACATGCGTACGCATGGCGAATCATGTATTATGTCACAGGGTATTACTGCTTCTGCGCCGTACACCATAAAAATGGTGTGTGTCCAGTGGTGCGATTCGGCGTCGTCCGCAGCCCCCAGAGTACAGAGTCAAGCTCTTCGACCCAGTGCGTATCCGACTCTGTCAAGGATCGCACTAGTCTAGGTTTGATGCCGCTCATGATGAGACCGTTTGCCCATTCGACCTGGCCGTTTGTTTGGGGATGGTAGACGGAAGCATAGTCAAGCTTAATGCCCATTTTGCCGCACCAAGTTTTCACTTCATTGGCTGTGAAATTTGAGCCATTATCAGTGATGATGCTGTGGGGGACACCGTATCGGTGTACGACCCCGGATATGAAGTCTATTACTGGTCCGGATTCGGCCATTTTGACTAGTTTGGCTTCTATCCATTTGGTGAACTTGTCCACCATGACCAATAAGTATTTTTTCTTATGGCTTCCTCCTTTAAGAGGTCCGACCATATCCAACCCCCAGACCGCGAAGGGCCAAGTTTTGGGGATTGTTTGTAGAGCGGTAGGGGGCATATGACTCTGATTGGCAAAGAGCTGGCAACCGACGCAATGTTGGACAAGGTCCTGTGCGTCTGCTCGGGCCGTCGGCCAATAGAAGCCTGTATGGAAGGCCTTGCTGACTAGTGCTCGAGCCGCAGCGTGGTGCCCGCCCAGTCCGGCATGGATTTCAGCTAAGAGTTGCCGCCCTTCCTCTTCAGAGATGCACCTTTGGAGCACTCCGGTCGCACTTTTCTTATAGAGTTCCCCTTCATGGACTTTGTAAGCTTTAGAGCGCCGGACGATGCAGCGTGCTTCATTTTGGTCTTCGGGGAGCTCCTGCCTATTTAGGTAGGCCAAGAAAGGCTCAGTCCACGGGGCGATTACAGCCATGATTTCATGGGCCGAAGGAGTTATTTCGGTGGTAGAGCCTCCGATTATGTCTCATAGTTCGGAATCTGGGGGTGTATTCGGATCCGTGCTAGTATTGCCGGACTCCCCTTCCCATACCACGGATGGCTTGAACAATCTTTCCAGGAATATGTTAGGTGGGACAGGGTCGCGTTTAGCGCCGATGAGGGCGAGGATATCCGCCGCTTGATTGTTTTCTCGAGCCACATGGTGGAATTCGAGCCCCTCTAACCGAGCTGACATTTTGAGGACGGCATTACGGTAGGCCGCCATTTCTGGATCCTTGGCATCAAAGTCTCCATTTATTTGTGAAATTGTGAGGTTTGAATCCCCGCGCACTTCTAAGCGTTGAATTCCCATAGAGACTGCCATCCGAAGACCGTGCAACAGAGCCTCGTATTCGGCTACATTGTTGGAGTCTGTGTATAATATTTGGAGGACGTATTGGACCGTGTCTCCGGTGGGAGACGTCAGGACTAAACCTGCTCCCAATCTGGCCAGCATTTTAGAGTCGTCGAAGTGCATGATCCAGTTAGAGTACGCGCCGTGCTCTTTAGGGAGTTCGGCTTCTGTCCATTCGGCGACAAAGTCAGCTAGTACTTGCGACTTGATGGCCCGCCGTAGCTTGTATGTTATGTTGAACGGAGGAGCTCTCTGGCCCATTTAGCGATCCGGCCCATAGCGTCGCAGTTATTTATTATGTAATTGAGTGGTACATCGGAGGCCACCATAATCGAACACTCTTGAAAGTAGTGTCGTAGCTTCCAGGATGCCATGAAGACCGCGTATGCTATTTTTTGATAGTGTGGGTATCAGGATTTGCATGGGGTGAGGATTGTGGATACGTAATAAACCGGCTTCTGGAGCGGTAATTTGTATCTGTCAACCTCTCGTTCGACGACGAGCATTGCGCTTACAACTTGATGTGTTGCAGCTATGTACAACAGCATAGGTTTGCCGATATTTGGCGCTGTTAGGACTGGATTATTGGCCAATAAGGTCTTTATTTCGTCGAGTCCGGCCGCGGCTGCATCCGTCCACATGAAGTGTTTGGTGCGTCGAAGAAGGCTGTAAAGAGGTAATGCCTTTTCTCCTAACCTGGAGATAAAGCGGCTCAAAGCAGCCACACATCCAACTAGTTTCTGGATGTGCTTGAGGTCTGTTGGTATAGCCAAATGCGACAGAGCTCAGATTTTTGTCGGATTCGCTTCAATTCCTCTATTGGAAACAATGAAGCCCAGCAATTTCCCAGAGGGGACGCCGAAAACGCATTCCGGGTTCAGCTTGATGTCGTATGTTTGGAGGTTATCGAATGTAAGCCTCAAGTCATCTATTAGGGTTTCAACGTGTCTTGTTTTTATGACCACGTCGTCCACATATGCCTCCACCGTTTTGCCGATTTGCTTTTCCAGGCATGTTTGAATCATGCGTTGATAGGTTGCGCCGGCATTCTTAAGTCCGAA
This sequence comes from Aegilops speltoides, assembly GCA_021437245.1. Lineage (NCBI taxonomy): Eukaryota > Viridiplantae > Streptophyta > Magnoliopsida > Poales > Poaceae > Aegilops > Aegilops speltoides. Next base: position 26,641,507 of record CM038144.1, on the reverse strand, counting down.
AGGCATAGTGTTGAAGCAGAAAGGGACATATGGCATTATGAAAGTTGTTGTAGCTTGGTCGGACTCTGCCATTTTTATTTGATGATATCCATAGTATGCATCGAGAAAACACAGCGAGTCGTGTCCTGCTGTGGCGTCGGTGATTTGATCGATGCGAGGGAGGGGAAAGGGATCCTTGGGCAAGCCTTGTTGAGGTCTTTGAAGTCGACGCATAGGCGCCAGGATTTGTCCTTCTTTGGTACCATTACCAGATTTGCCAGCCAATCCGGATGCTTGATATCCCTGATGAATTTTGCCTCGAGTAGCTTGGCTAGCTCTTCCCCCATGGCTTGCGGTTTGGGCTTTGAAAACCGCCTTAGAGTCTGCTTGACAGGTTTAAAATCCTTTTAGTATATTGAGGCTGTGTTCGGCCAATCTGTGTGGGATGCCCGGCATGTCCGATGGGTGCCACGCGAAAATATCCCAATTCTCGCGTAAGAAGTCTCGCAGTGCGGCGTCCATTGCGGGGCTCAACTATGTCCCGATGGAAGCTGTCTTCGTGGGGTCCGTTGGATGGACTTGGAATTTGACTATCTCGTCTGCGGGTTTAAATGAGGTGGACTTGGGTCACTTGTCGAGTATCACGTCGTCCATGTCCACGGTGGCACGCAGTGTTGTTAATTCTTCGGTTGCTAGGGCTTCGGATAATGCTTCCAGGGCTAGTGATGCGGTTTTGTTTTCGACACGAAGTGCGAAATCTAGATCACTGGCTAGAGTGATGATTCCATTGGGTCCGTGAATTTTAAGCTTCATGTACCCGTAATGGGGTATAGCTTAAAAGCTTGCGAACGCATCCCGCCCTAGAAGGGCGTGGTATCCGCTGCTGAAAGGAGCCACTTGGAACGTGATTTCTTTGGACCTATAATTCTCTGGGGTGCCGAATACCACATCGAGTGTGATTTTTCCCGCACACCGCGCTTCCCGACTAGAGATAATTCCCCTGAAGGTTGTGCCGCTTTGTTCAATGCGTCTTTTATCAACTACCATCTTGTTGAGTGTTTCTTCGTAGATCAAGTTTAATCCGCTTCCGCCATCCATGAGTACTTTGGTGAGCTGAAAGCCGTCCACGATTGGGCTAAGGACCAGAGCGGCCGATGCCCGGACGGTCTGGAATCGAGGTTCGTCACTGGCATTGAAGGTTATCGCAGTGTCGTTCCACGGACTTATTTTCACCACATGGCAGATTTTAGCGGAGCTTTGATGAGCTCGCTTGCGCCTATTGTTTGAGGCGAAAGTTTCGAATACTGTTAGTACCGTATTGTGTTTTTCAGCGGGATGTTGTTCTGCTTTATGGCTTACAAGAAAATCCTCGCCACTTTTTGCTACCTGCCGGAGTATCCAACATGCCCTAAGGCTATGGGTTGGCGTTGTGTCCGGCGTACTGTGGAGTTTACATGGCCCGTTGAGCCATTCTTCCAATATGGTTCCACCCCCTGGGGTGGGCTTTGGCTTCTTGGGGATAGGATCGGTCGACTTTCGAGAGTGCGCCCGTTTAGCTCGAACAAAGGTTTTGGTGAGAGCCGGACTATCCCAAAATTTTGTTTGGGTCTTCCAGGCGCTTTCCATCGCACAGTATTTCTGTACTATGGTTGCCAAGTCAGCAAAGTGTACTATGTCACGGCGACTTATGGCATTAAGAATTCCTTTATTCGTACAGTTTTTGCAGAAAAGTGAGACTGCGTCCTCCTCACGACAGTCCTTGACCTTGTTTACCACAAGGAGGAATCTGGCCCAGTAGTGATGTACTGTCTCATGGGGCTCTTGTCTGATATGGGAGAGATGGCTTAAGCACGGGTGGGTGTTCGTGGCTGAATCCGAATTCTGATCCAATCTAGCGCCTAGGAGCAGGGGAGCTTCCGAGTTCGACAGCTCGGGATTCGAGGTGCTGCCCAATTTTTTCGGCCAAATACCCAATCCTAAGTCCGGGATACGGGTCATGTCTTCCCTTGAGCGGGAGTCCAGCTCAAGGAGCTCGGTGATCCGGACATAATTCGTCCTCAAAATAGAGGGGTAATCCGTATGTGGTTCCTCCACTACCGCTATCTCCTGGTTGACCGGTGGGGATTTAATGTCCCTTTGGTCGGGTTTAAGCCCGATTCGGTCATAGTCCGTAGCGACTCCCAAAGCGGCGATGCGATCCAAGAGCTCATTAAGGGAGGAGAGCTCTATTGGATCCATATGTTCGGCGAATTCCGAATTGATGCGAAGGTTATGCGTGATGACCCGAGAGGCCATCATCGGTGCGACAGCTGATGGGGCGGCCATGATGAAGCTGCCAAGTCGGAGAGTTTGGCCTACAGCCAGCGCTCCCCCACAGGTAATGTTATCCTTGACAACGATACGAGCCATCGAGCCTTGCAGCAACGACACAGAGGAACTCTCAATGAAAGCACCAATGTCGGTGTCAAAACCGGCGGATCTCGGGTAGGGAGTCCCGATCTGTTCGTCTTAGGCTGATGGTAACAGGAAGCAAGGGACACAATGTTTGCCCAGGTTCGGGCCCTCTCGATGGAGGTAAAACCCTACTTCCTGCTTGATTAATATTGACGATATGAGTAGTACAAGAGTAGATCTACCACGAGATCGTAGAGGCTAAACCCTAGAAGCTAGCCTATGATGATTATGATTGTAATTGTGATCGGCCTTCTAAGGACCAGCCTCTCCGGTTTATATAGACAGTGGAGAGGGCTAGGGTTTACACGGAGTCGGTTACAAGGAAGGAAATACAATATCCGGATCGCCAAGCTTGTCTTCCACGCAAAGGAGAGTCCCATCCGGACACAGGACGGAGTCTTGAGTCTTGTATCTTCATGCTCCAATAGTCCGGACGATGTATATAGTCTAGCTGTACGGATACCCCCTAATCCAGGACTCCCTCACCTCTTTCCTAGGGTTCCTGTTGAGGATCTGCTTTTTAAGCACATCACAAAGAGTCTGATGCCCTTTGAGGCTTTTGTACATGCCAGTCATGTACAATTCCTTCAGCCCTGCATCATCAGTGATACTAGCAATGTTCTCAGATGAGGAATTAGTGATAGCAGAGATAGATGAATAATTTGTAGCATTAGAAGCATTTGAACATTCGGGTGAAGAATTAGCAGTTTCACGTTCAATGCACTTCAAACACGGAGGAACAAATTATTCGTGAGTAGCGTTGATTTGCTGAGCAAGTAATGAATCGCGCTCCTTCTGAAGATCTTCATAACTCACTCTTAGCTTCTCAAGATCTTGCTTTCTTTGAAGAAATTCATAAGAAAGCTTCTCGTGATCAGATAAGAGAGTGTTATGATGACCTTGAAGGGTGTCAAACTTGGACTGAAGCATCTGAAGACTTTCAGCCAAAGCTTTCGACTGATCCATTTCTTCACCCAACATATCATCGCTCTTATTTAGCATGCAGTGAACTTTTTCCAAAGCTCTTTGTTGTTTAGTGGCAAGGGAAGCAAGTTTGACATAGCTGGGTCCAAATTCATCTCCAGATTCATCATCACTGGACTCGGATAGGTAGCATTCAATTACCATAACACTTTTTGCCATAAGGCATGGTGTATAAGATGATGATTCTGGTTTGAATGTCATCGCATTGAGAGATTCCTTGAAATCCTCAAACCAAGGATCATGACGGGTTCGATGACCTTCAAAGACCTCAGAGAGTCGGTCCCAGATAAGCTTTGCATGGTTGAGATGCATGATGTTCCTGAACTGATTTTGAGAAAGACAGGAGCAGATGACGTCCTTCGCCGTAAGGTTGAGAAGAGTTTACTTGCGAATGTCATCAGCTTCCGCCATCTTGCACAGATCAGTAAGACCAATCTCGGTGACGGTCCACAGCTCGGTGTTCATTGCCATGAGGCGTTTCCTCGTCATGGCCTTCCACTTGGGATAATCATGACCGTCAAAGATGGGGCATGTCACTTTCTACATACCTGCGGTCGACATAACTAAAACTCCAGGCGGTTAAACTAAAATCACACAGAACAAGGGAGTACCTTGCTCTGATACCAATTGAAAGTGCGTTATATCGACTAGAGGGGGGTGAATAGGCGATTTTTATGAATTCTTCACTGAGGAATTTGCTGGTGAGGAAATTCCTTAGCGAATAAGTACTTGCAGCGGAATAAGTACTCAAAAGTAAACATAACAGAACACAAGCATAGTCATCATGATGAAATGAAGACAAGCACAAAGTACAGAAAGTGTAAACATAGGATAACATAGGATGAAGACGGATAGACTGAAGAAAATGAACTGAAGAGATTGAGAAAGTCTTCAGTCAATGTCTTCAAACAGATATGAACAAGCACACAACAACAAAAATGAGGAAATGAAAGAGTTGAGGAAATAGAACCAGTAAGCTTGGTGAAGACAATGATTTGGTAGACCAGTTCCAACTGTTGTCTCAGTTGTACGTCTGGTTGGAGCGGCTAGGTATTTAAACTTGAGGACACACAGTCCCGGACACACAGTCCTCACCGCATTCTCCTTGAACTAAAGTCACACAGACCTCGCCCAATCACTCGTGGTAAGTCTTCAGGTGACTTCCAAACCTTCACAGACTCGGTCACTCGACGATCCACAATTCCTCTTGGATGCTCTAGACCATGACGCCTAACCGTCTGGAAGAAGCACAGTCTTCAAAGGTAACAAGCGTCGGATCCATGCAGGATCAATCTCTTTAGTGATGCTCAATCACTTTGGGTTTGAAGGTGTTTGGGTTTGGGTTTTCCTCACTTGATGATTTTCGCTCAAAGTCCTCGGAGGATGGGATGCTCTCAAATGACAAGTGTCAGTTTCTCTCGGAGCAGCCAACCAGCTAGTGGTTGTAGGGGCGGCTATTTATAGCCTAGGGAGCAGCCCAACATGATAAGACATAAATGCCCTTCAATGATATGACCGTTAGGTGGGTAGATATTTTGGGGCAGCTGGCGCATAGCACAGCAACGGTCGGAATTTTGACTCTCAAATTCCTCAGGGCTATCATATTCCTCACTGTTTAGGCAATCTGCACCGGCAAATTCCTAACTCCTCAGTAAGAACAAATTCCTCAGCAACTAGAAAAACTTCGTCTCTGTTACTGACGAAATTGACTGAACTGTATGAGATTTCTAATGGCTTCACTCGAAGGGATTGGTAGGTGTAGGATTTTGAGTTGAGCATCACATGGAAATTTTTCCTTAGTATTTCCTCGACCCCCTTTAACAATACGGTGTTTCCTATGACTCAAGAAAGAGAAAATGAAACTACAAAAACAAAAGTCTTCACGCTTCATGTTCCTCGAATGATTGCCAAGTCTTCAAGATCACACCAATTTCTTCACTTTCAAAGTCTTCAGAAATCCAAAGTCTTAAGTTGAAGAACTTCATTTTTAGGGGTCGACTTCTCTGTAAATATCAAACTCCTCATAGACTTATAGACATGTGTACACTCACAAACGCATCAGTCCCTTAACCTATAAGTCTTCAATACACAAAAATCACTAAGGGGCACTAGATGCACTTACAATCATAGAGTTCATACTAGAATAACACCTTAAGACACAAATCAACCAAAACCCTAATGTCACCTAGATACTCCATTGTCACCTCAAGTATCCGTGGGCATGATTATATGATATGCATCACACAATCTCAGATTCATCTATTCAACCAACACAAAGTACTTCAAAGAGTGCCCCAAAGTTTCTACCGGAGAGTCAAGACGAAAACGTGTGCCAACCCCTATGCATAGATTCATTGAACCCGCAAGTTGATCACCAAAACATACATGAAGTAGATCACGTGAATATCCCATTGTCACCACAGATAAGCACGGCAAGACATACATCAAGTGTTCTCAAATCCTTAAAGACTCAATCCGACAAGACAACTTCAGAGGGAATACTCAATCCATTAGAAGAGAGTAGAGGGGGAGAAACATCATAAGATCCAACCATAATAGCAAAGCTCGCGATACATCAAGATCGTATCACCTCAAGAACACGAGAGAGAGAGAGAGATCAAACACATAGCTACTGGTACATACCCTCAGCCCCGAGGGTGAACTACTCCCTCCTCGTCGTGGAGAGCGCCAGGATGATGAAGATGGCCACCGGTGATGGATTCCCCTCCGGCAGGGTGCTGGAACGGGCTCCCGAGAGGTTTTTGGTGGCTACAGAGGCTTGCGGCGGCGGAACTCCCGATATAGTTTATTTTCTGGAGGTTTCAGTATTTATAGGAATTTTTGGCATAGGTTTCACGTCAGGGGGGGTTTCCGAGCTGTCCACGAGGTAGGGGGGCGCCCAGGTGAAGTGGGCATGTGCCCCACCCTCGTGGGCAACCCGAGACTCTCCTGGCCCAACTCTTTCACTCTAGGGGCTTCTTTTGGTCCACAAAAAATCGTCAAAAATTGGCATGTCAATTGGACTCCGTTTGGTATTCCTTTTCTGTAAAACTCAAAAACAAGGAAAAAACAGAAACTGGCACTGGGCTCTAGGTTAATAGGTTAGTCCCAAAAATGATATAAAAGTGTATAGCAAAGCCCATAAACATCCAAAACAGGTAATATAATAGCATGGAACAATCAAAAATTATAGATACCTTGGAGACGTATCAATCTACCATAGTTATTCCATTGGCAAAAATTTCATCTGAACATGTTCCTATCAAAATTCAAATTGACAGCAACATCCCAAAAATTCAGATATTCAGATTTGAAGAATACTGGACTGAGTTTAGTGGATTCATGGAAACTGTGGAGAAACACTGGTATAACTCCACTCCTTTTCTGATTCTGCTAAAAAATTTAACTCAAATTTAAAGCCATTAGAAGAGGACTGAAAACATGGAGCAAGCAATACTCCCAACTGAACAAAATCATTGACAATTGTTGTTTCTATGTGAAGTTAATTGATGGTCTTGAGGAACAAAGACCACTATCTAGGGTGGAAAGGAATTTTAGGATTCTACTCATCAATCATACAAATAAGTTACTAGAGGCAAAGAGAATATATTGGAGAATTAGGGCAAACATCAGATGGGCAGACCTTGGGGATGAAAATACCAAGTTTTTTCATGCCATTGCTACTTATGTATTTAGGCACAACTACATCACATATCTTATGACAATGGATGGACAACAAGTTTTTGATCATGACCATAAAACTGCTATTCTTTGGGCATTATTCAAGGATAGGATTGGTACTGAAGTAAACTGCACACAAAACTTTGATATATCCCATCCTGCTATGCATGATGACCTCTATGATCTTGAAATGCCTTTATCCAATGAAGAAATTGATGATACCATCAATAAAATGCCCAATGACAAATCTCCTGGGCCTAATGGTTTCAATGGACTATTTATGAAGAAATGTTGGCATATCATCAAGCATTACTGCTACGTCTTGAGCTTGCGTTGGTTTTCCTCGAAGAGGAGAGGGTGATGCAACAAGTGTAGCGTAAGTATTTCCCTCAGTTTTTGAGAACCAAGGTATCAATCCAGTAGGAGGCTCCTCAAAAGTCCCACGCACCTACACAAACAAACAAAGAACTCGCAACCAACGCGATAAAGGGGTTGTCAATCCCTTCACGGCCACTTGCGGAAGTGAGATCTAATAAAGATAGTAAGATAAGATAAATATATTTTTGGTATTTTATAATATAGATGCAAAAAGTAAAGATGCAAATAAAAGTAGATTGGAAGCAAATATGATAAGAGATAGACCCGGGGGCCATAGGTTTCACTAGAGGCTTCTCTCAAGATAGCATAAGTATTACGGTGGGTGAACAAATTACTGTCGAGGAATTGATAGAAAAGCGAATAATTATGAGATTATCTAGGCATGATCATGTATATAGGCATCACGTCCATAACAAGTAGACCGACTCCTGCCTGCATCTACTACTATTACTCCACGCATCGACCGACTCCTGCCTGCATCTAGAGTATTAAGTTCATAAGAACAGAGTAACGCATTAAGCAAGATGACATGATGTAGAGGGATAAACTCAAGCAATATGATATAAACCCCATCTTGTTATCCTCGATGGCAATAATACAATACGTGCCTTGCAACCATTTCTGTCACTTGGTAAGGACACCGCAAGATTGAACCCAAAGCTAAGCACTTCTCCCATGGCAAGAAAGATCAATCTAGTAGGACAAACCAAACTGATAATTCGAAGAGATTTGCAAAGATAACTCAATCATACATAAAAGAATTCAGAGAAGATTCAAATATTATTCATAGATAAACTTGATCATAAACCCACAATTCATCGGATCTCGACAAACACACCACAAAAAGAGTTTACATCGAATAGATCTCCACAAGAGAGGGGGAGAAAATTGTATTGAGATCCAAAAAGAGAGAAGAAGCCATCTACCTAATAACTATGGACCCGTAGGTCTGTGGTAAACTACTCACAACTCATCGGAGGGGCAAGGATGTTGATGTAGAAGCCCTCCATGGTCGATTCCCCCTCCGGCAGAGTGCCGGCGAAGGCTCCAAGATGAGATCTCGCGGATACAGAAGGTTACGGTGGTGGAAATTGTGTTTCGTCCGCCTCCTGGATGTTTTCGGGGAACGTAGGTATATATAGGAGGAAGAAGTACGTCGGTGGCCGCCCAAGGGGCCCACGAGATAGGGGACGCGCCCTATAGGGGGGGCGCCCTCCTATCTCGTGGGAGCCTCGGCTGCTTCTTGACTTGCACTCCAAGTCCTCTGGATCACGTTCGTTCCAAAAATCACGCTCCCGAAGGTTTCATTCCGTTTGCACTCCGTTTGATATTCCTTTTCTTCGAAATACTGTAATAGGCAAAAAAACAGCAATATGGGCTGGGCCTTCGGTTAGTAGGTTAGTCCCAAAAATGATATAAATGTGTAAAGTAAAGCCCATAAACATCCAAAAGGGGTAATATAATAGCATGGAACAATAAAAAATTATAGATACGTTGGAGACGTATCAAGCATCCCCAAGCTTAATTCCTGCTCGTCCTCGAGTAGGTAAATGATAAAAAGAGAATTTTTGATATGGAATGCTACCTAGCATAATTCTTAATGTAATTTTCTTTATTGTGGCATGAATGTTCAGATCCAAATGATACAAAATAAAAGTTCATATTGACATAAGAAATAGTAATACTTCAAGCATACTAATCAAAGTAATCATGTCTTCTCAAAATAACATGGCCAAAGAAAGTTATCCCTACAAAATCATATAGTTTGGCTGTTGCTCTATCTTCATCACACAAAGTATTTAATCATGCACAACCCCGATGACAAGGCAAGCAATTGTTTCATACTTTAATAATCTCAAACTCTTTCAACTTTCACGCAATACATGAGCGTGAGCCATGGGCATAGCACTATATGTGGAATAGAATGGTGGTTGTGGAGAAGACAAAAAAAGGAGAAGATAGTCTCACATCAACTAGGCGTATCAACGGGCTATGGAGATGCCCATTAATAGATATCAATGTGAGTGAGTAGGGATTGCCATGCAACGGATGCACTAGAGCTATAAATATATGAAAGCTCAACAAAAGAAACTAAGTGGGTGTGCATCCAACTCGCTTGCTCACGAAGACCTAGGGCACTTCGAGGAAGCCCATCATTGGAATATACAAGCCAAGTTCTATAATGAAAAATTCCCACTAGTATATGAAAGTGACAACATATGAGACTCTCTATCATGAAGATTATGGTGCTATTTTGAAGCACAAGTGTGGAAAAGGAGATAGTAGCATTGTCCCTTCTCTCTTTTTCTCTCATTTTATTTTTTTTCCTTTTCTTTTTTTTCTCCTTTTTTTCTTTGGCCTTCTTTTTTTTGGCCTTTCTCTTTTTTTTGTCCTTTTTTTTCTTTTTGTAAAGTCCGAAGTCTCATCCCGACTTGTGGGAGAATCATAGTCTTCATCATCCTTTCCTCACTAGGACAATGCTCTAATAATGAAGATCATCACACTTTTATGGATTTACAACTCAAGAATTACAACTCAAAGCTAGAACAAGGTATGACTCTATATGAATGCCTTCGGCGGTGTACCGGGATATGCAATGAATCAAGAGCGACATGTATGAAAATTATGAAGGTGGCCTTGCCACAAATACAATGTCAACTACATGATCATGCAAAGAGCAATATGACAAAAGTAATGTGTGTCATATGAACGGAATGGTGGAAAGTTGCATGGCAATATATCTCGGAATGGCTATGGAAATGCCATAATAGGTAGGTATGGTGGCTGTTTTGAGGAAGGTATATCGTGGGTGTATGGTACCGGTGAAATTTGCGCGGCACAAGAGAGGCTAGCAATGATGGAAAGGTGAAAGGGTGCGTATAATCCATGGACTCAACATTAGTCAAAAGAACTCATATACTTGTTGCAGAAATTTAGAAGTCATCAAAAACCAAAGCACTACGAGCATGCTCCTAGGGTGATAGATTGGTAGGAAAAGACCATCGCTCGTCCCCGACCACCACTCATAAGGAAGACACTCAATAAATAAAATTGTGCTCCAACTTCATCACAAAGCGGTTCACCATACGTGCATGCTACAGGAATCACAACCCTTAACACAAGTATTTTTCATAATCACCTCAACTAGCATGACTCTAATATCACTACTTCCATATCTTAAAACAATTATCAAGTATCAAATTGATCATAGCATCCAATTCACTTCCTATGATAGTTTTTATTATACCCAACTTGGATGCTCATCATTCTAGGACCAAATTTGTTACCATAGCAAATAACATGCTGTTCTAAAATACTCTCAAAATAATATAAGTGAAGCATGAGAGACTAATAATTTCTTCAAAATTAAGACACCATCGTGCTGTAAAAGATATAAGTGAAGCACTAGAGCAAAAACTATCAAGCTCAAAAGATATAAGTGAAGCACATAGAGTATTCTAGCAAATTCTAATCAAATAGGCTTCTCCCAAAAGGTGTGTACAGCAAGGATGATTGTGGTAAACTAAAAAGCAAAGACTAATATAATACACGATGCTCCAAGCAAAACACATATCATGTGGCGAATAAAAATATAGCTCTAAGTAAAGTTACCAATGAACGAAGACGAAAGAGGGGATGCCTTCCCGGGGCATCCCCAAGCTTAGGCCTTTGGCTATCCTTGAATATCTTGGGGTGCCTTGGGCATCCCCAAGCTTAGGCTCTTGCCACCCTTTATTCCATAGTCCATAAAAGATTTTCCCAAAACTTGAAAACTTCACAACACAAAACTCAACAGGAAATCTTATAAGCTCCGTTAGTGAAAGAAAACAAAACCACCACATAAGGTACTGTAATGAACTCATTATTTATTTATTTTGGTGTTAAACCTACTGTATTCCAACTTCCTTATGGTTTATCAACTAATTTACTAGCCATAGATGCATTGAAATAAGCAAACAACACACGAAAAACAGAATCTGTCAAAAACAGAACAGTCTGTAGCAATCTGTAACTAACGCAAACTTCTGGAACTCTAAAAATCCTACCAAAATAGTAAGTCCTGGACAATTCGTTTATTGATCAGCATCAAAAATAATCAACGCAAAAGCACGTTCCTGTGATTTAACAAAACTAAATTCGTGCACGCAAAGTTTCTGTTTTTCAGCAGAATCAAATCAACTATCATCATAGGTTATCCTATAGGTTCTACTTGGCACAAACACTAATTAAAAGATAAAAAACATCTAAACAGAAGGTAGATGCAAGATTTATTACTAAACAGGAGCAAAAACAAAAAAACACAAAGAAAATTGGGTTGCCTCCCAACTAGCGCTATCGTTTAACGCCCCTAGCTAGGCATAAAAGCAAAGATAGATCTAACGAGTGCCCTCTTTGGCACTAAATTCATAAGTAGCCCGCATGATAGATTCATAAGGTAATTTGGCTTTCTTTCTTGGAAAGTGCTCCATGCCTTTCTTTCATGGAAATTGGAATCTAATATTCCCTTCCTTCATATCGATAATCGCGCTAATCGTTCTAAGGAAAGGTCTACCAAGAATAATAGGGCAAGAAAGATTGCAATCTATATCAAGAACGATAAAATTCACGGGCACCAAATTTCTATTTGCAATAATAAGAACATCATTGATCCTTCCCATTGGCTTTTTAATGGCGGAATCCGCAAGGTGCAAATTTAACGAGCAATCATCAAGATCATGGAAACCTAGAATATCGCATAAAGTTTTCGGAATAGGGAAACACTAGCACCCAAATCACACAAAGCAAAACACTCATGATCTTTAATTCTAATCTTTATAGTAGGTTCCCACTCATCATTAAGTTTTCTAGGTATAGAAACTTCCAAATTAAGTTTTTCATCATAAGATTACATCAAGGCATCAACAATATGTTTGGTAAAAGCTTTGTTTTGACTATAAGCATGAGGAGAATTAACAACGGATTGCAACAAGGAAATACAACCTTTTAGAGAACAATTATAATAATCAAATTCCTTGAAATCCGAAATAGTAGGTTCAATGTTATTTAAAGTTGTGACCTCTCCAATCTCACTTTTACCAAATTTAGCATCAAGATCTAAAGATTCCGAATTCTTGGGACGCCTTCCAGGCAAAGTTGATTCATCATCAGTCCCATAATCATCAAAATTCATATTGCAAAACATAGATCTAATAGGAGACGCATCAATAACTTTAAGATCATCATCATTATTTTCATGGAAACTAGAAGAACACGCTTTTATAAAGCTATCTTTCTTAGCATGCAATCTAGCGGTTCTTTCCTTACACTCATCAATGGAAATTCTCATTACTTTGAGAGACTCATTGATATCATACTTAGGAGGAGAAGATCTAAGTTTAAGAGAATCAACATCAAGCGAAAGTCTATCAACGTTCCTAGCCAAATCATCAACTTTGAGCAATTTTTCTTCAAGCAAAGCATTAAAAATCTTTTGAGAAATCATAAATCCTTTCACACTATTCTCAAAATCAGAGGGCATCTTATTAAAATTATCATAAGAATTATTGTAGGAATTTCCATAATTATTAGAGGAATTACTAGGGAACGGTCTAGCATTAAAGTTTCCTCTATAAGCATTGTTTCCAAAACTATTCCTACCAACAAAATTCACATCCATAGATTCATTATTATTATCAATCAAAGAAGACAAAGGCATATCATTGGGATCAAGAGGAGTATTTTTAGTAGCAAACAATTTCATAAGTTCATCCATCTTTCCACTCAAAACATTGATTTCTTCTATAGCATGCACTTTTTTACTAGAAGATCTTTCGGTGTGCCATTGAGAATAATTAGCCTTAATATTATCAAGAAGTTTTGTAGCATCTCCCAACGTGATTTCCATAAATGTGCCTCCCGCGGCCGAATCTAAGAGATTTCTAGAAGCAAAGTTCAAACCGGCATGAAAAATTTGTATGATCATCAATAAATTCAAACCATGAGTAGGGCAATTGCGAAGCATCAATTTCATTCTTTCCCAAGATTGGGCAACATGCTCATGATCAAGTTGTTTAAAATTCATAATATCGTTCCTAATAGTGATGATCTTAGCGGGAGGAAAATACTTAGAGATAAAAGCATATTTGCACTTGTTCCAAGAATCAATACTATTTTTAGGCAAAGACGAAAACCAAACTTTAGCACGATCTCTAAGTGAAAACGGAAATAACTTCAATTTGACAATATTGTTATTCGTATATTTCTTCTTTTGCATAACACACAAATCAACAAAATTGTTTAGATGAATAGCGGCATCTTCACTAGGAAGGCCGGCAAATTGATCTTTCATAACAAGATTCAGCAAAGCAGTATTGATTTCACAAGACTCAACATCATTAAGAGGAGCAATCGGAGTAAGGAAATCATTATTATTGGTATTCGAGAAATCACACAATTTGGTATTATCTTGCGCCATGGCAACAACTAATCCAACACACAAGCAAACAGAAAAGGGCAAGCGAAAAGAGAGGAGGAGATTGGGAAAGAGAGGGCGAATAAAACGGCAAGGGTGAAGTGGGGGAGAGGAAAACGAGACGCAAATGGCAAATAATGTAAATGCGAGGGAGATGGGTTTGTGATGGGTACTTGGTATGTCTTGACTTGAGCGAAGACCTCCCCGGCAACGGCGCCAGAAATCGCACGTTGGCGGTAGGTCAAATCTTGACTTGACTTGGTGGAAGCCTCCCCGACAACGGCGCCAGAAATCCTTCCTGCTACGTCTTGAGCTTGCGTTGGTTTTCCTCGAAGAGGAGAGGGTGATGCAGCAATAGTAGCGTAAGTATTTCCCTCAGTTTTTGAGAACCAAGGTATCAATCCAGTAGGAGGCTCCTCAAAAGTCCCACGCACCTACACAAACAAACAAAGAACTCGCAACCAACGCAATAAAGGGGTTGTCAATCCCTTCACAACCACTTGCAAAAGTGAGATCTAATAAAGATAGTAAGATAATATAAATATATTTTTGGTATTTTATAATATAGATGCAAAAAGTAAAGATGCAAATAAAAGTAGATTGGAAGCAAATATGATAAGAGATAGACCTGAGGGCCATAGGTTTCACTAGAGGCTTCTCTCAAGATAGCATAAGTATTACGGTGGGTGAACAAATTACTGTCGAGCAATTGATAGAAAAGCGAATAATTATGAGATTATCTAGGCATGATCATGTATATAGGCATCATGTCCATAACAAGTAGACCGACTCCTGCCTGCATCTACTACTATTACTGCACACATCGACCGACTCCTGCCTGCATCTAGAGTATTAAGTTCATAAGAACAGAGTAACACATTAAGCAAGATGACATGATGTAGAGGGATAAACTCAAGCAATATGATATAAACCCCATCTTGTTATCCTTGATGGCAACAATACAATACGTGCCTTGCAACCCTTTCTGTCACTGGGTAAGGACACCGCAAGATTGAACCCAAAGCTAAGCACTTCTCCCATGGCAAGAAAGATCAATCTAGTAGTCCAAACCAAATTGATAATTCGAAGAGACTTGCAAAGATAACTCAATCATACATAAAAGAATTCAGAGAAGATTCAAATATTATTCATAGATAAACTTGATCATAAACCCACAATTCATCGGATCTCGACAAACACGCCGCAAAAAGAGTTTACATCGAATAGATCTCCACAAGAGAGGGGGAGAACATTGTATTGAGATCCAAAAAGAGAGAAGAAGCCATCTAAAAGATCGTGGATGTCGCCTAGAGGGGGGGTGAATAGGCGCTTTAAAATAATTACGGTTGAGGCTTGAACAAATGCGGAATAAACCTAGCGGTTAATTTGTCAAGCACAAAACCTACAACAACTAGGCTCACCTATGTGCACCAACAACTTATGCTAAGCAAGAAAAATTGCTTAGGTGATAGCAAGATATATGACAAGAAACAATATGGCTATCACAAAGTAAAGTGCATAAGTAAAGGGCTCGGGTAAGAGATAACCGAGGCACGCGGAGACGATGATGTATCCCGAAGTTCACACCCTTGCGGATGCTAATCTCCGTTTGGAGCGGTGTGGAGGCACAATACTCCCAAGAAGCCACTAGGGCCACCGTAATCTCCTCACGCCTCGACAATGCAAGATGCCGTGATTCCACTAAGGGACCCTTGAGGCGGTCACCGAACCCGCATAAATGGCAACCCTTGGGGCGGTCACCGAACCCAGACACTTTGGCAACCCTTGGGGGCGGTCACCGGAACCCGTCAAATTGCTCGGGCCGATCTCCACAACCTAATTGGAGACCCCGACGCTTGCCTGGAGCTTTACACCACAATGATTGAGCTCTGAACACCACCAACTGTCTAGGGCGCCCAAGCACCCAAGAGGAACAAGCTCAAGGGTACCAAGCACCCAAGAGTAATAAGCTTCTCAACTTGTAACTTCCACGACACGTGAAGAACTCAAACCGATGCACCAAATGCAATGGCAAGGGCACACGGAGTGCCCAAGTCCTTCTCTCTCAAATCCCACCAAGCAACTAATGCTAGGGAGGAAAATGAGAGGAAGAACAAGAAGGAGAACACCAAGAACTCCAAGATCAAGATCCAAGGGTTCCCCTCACATAGAGGAGAAAGTGATTGGTGGAAATGTGGATCTAGGTCTCTCTCTCTTTTCCTCAAAACTAGCAAGAATCCATGGAGGGATTGAGAGTTAGCAAGCTCAAGAAGGTCAACAATGGGGAAGAACACGAGCTCAAAGGATAAGGTTCAATGGGAAGAAGACCCCTTTTATAGGTGGGGAAAAATCCAACCGTTATGCTCACAACCCGCACAGAGCGGTACTACCGCTCGTCCTTACGGTACTACCGCTAGGGATCGCGGTACTACTGCTTGCGGTACAAAAAAATACTTTCGTACCTACCTCCGCAGGACTTGGGACGAGTTTTTTGGTCCGGAGCGGTACTACCGCTGTAGGAGCCTCGGTAGTACCGCTCTGGAGCGGTAGTAAAAAATTACATCTGCTCCAATTCGCGGTAGTACCGCTGCAGCCTTTTCAGAACACCAAAACTGCCGCAACTTTTGCAAACGGACTCCGAATTCGATGAAACCAAGTTTGTTGGAAAGATAGCAACAAGGGCTAACACAATCTTGATAGAAATACCAATAATAAGCAAATGAGAAAAGGCCCAAAAGAAAATGGTGAGAACCCTTCCTCGGATAAGACCGGTAAAACCTCCAACACCGAAAACATCATAGAAGACGCATGCAAACTTCGTTTTCGATGAACTCAAGCTTGTCATCAAGATGACCATAAGCTCTAAGACTCACAAAGAGGATCAAACAAGAACCAAGAAACATGATGCAAGGATGCAATGGTTTGAGCTCTCTACGAACGATACGATCAAGCAACTCATCGAGAGCCCCCCTTGATAATACGGCAATCGATCCTATAACCCGGTCTCCCACAACTACCATGAGACCGGTAAAATAGAAAACATATCAAGGGCAAACCTTTGCCTTGCACATGGTCCACTTGAGCTAGATGATGACGATCTTCACTCCCTCAAGTTGGACCACCTTTCTTGATTGCGTTGGCTCGATGAAGACTAGATGATTGCTCCCCCATAGTCCACTATAGGTGAGCCACTCTTCGGCTCATCTTCACAAGTCCATTGACACCACAGTGATGGCAAGATTCAAGCACTTGATCTCTTCATGATGCTCCACTTGAACTTGCACACGGCAATCTTGATGACGATCACCACTTCATGTCATCCTTTCCATGGGTTGTATGATATCTTCCTCTTGATGCAAGCCCATGGATACGTACCTAACCCCACATAGAACTCTCACATAGACCATGGGTTAGTACACAAAGTGCAATGGACAATGCTTACCATACCATGGGATCACTTGATCCCTCTCGGGACATCTTCTACGCTTTGTGAGTTAATCAACTTGATTCACTATTGACTTAGTCTTGATCAACCTTGAATCTTTGCAACTCTCTTCATTTGGATGATGTATTGAAGGTAAACATGAATGATCACACAACCTTCTTCTTCAAGACATGCTTGCAATAAGCTCAACACTCGCATGACCAATCTTTGGATAATTCCTTAATAGCACCTTGGTCAACGCATAAACTCCTTGAAACCAACACATGGACTTCAAGAAAAACCTATGGACAAATCCTTCAAATATAACTCAAGACAACCATTAGTCCATAGAGATTGTCATCAATTACCAAAACCAAACATGGGGGCACCGCATGTTCTTTCACCATCTACCTAATAACTATGGACCCGTAGGTCTGTGGTAAACTACTCACAACTCATCGGATGGGCAAGGATGTTGATGTAGAAGCCCTCCATGGTCGATTCCAGCTCCGGCAGAGTGTCGGCGAAGGCTCCAAGATGAGATCTCGTGGATACAGAAGGTTACGGTGGTGGAAATTGTGTTTCGTCCGCCTCCTGGATGTTTTCGGGGTACGTAGGTATATATAGGGGGAAGAAGTACGCCGGTGGTCGCCCGATTGGCGTGCCCTATAGGGGGGCGCCCTCCTATCTCGTGGGAGCCTCGGCTGCTTCTTGACTTGCACTCCCAGTCCTCTGGATCACGTTCGTTCCAAAAATCACGCTCCCGAAGGTTTCATTCCGTTTGGACTCCGTTTGATATTCCTTTTCTTCGAAATACTGAAATAGGCAAAAAAAACAGCAATATGGGCTGGGCCTTCAGTTAGTAGGTTAGTCCCAAAAATGATATAAATGTGTAAAGTAAAGCCCATAAACATCCCAAAGGGGTAATATAATAGCATGGAACAATCAAAAATTATAGATACGTTGGAGACGTATCAATTACTTCTATAAGTTCATTAATGATTTCCACAATGAAATTGTTTCCCTAGCACCTGTTAACACTGCCTACATAACTCTGATACCTAAGAAAGATAGCCCTGAAACTCCTGATGATTATAGGCCCATATCCCTTGTAAGTATGCCTATCAAAATACTTACTAAACTTCTTGCTAATAGAGCACAACATATTATTATATCTAGAGTTAGCAAGAATCAATATGGCTTTATTAAGACAAGGAATATTCAAGACTGCCTTGCATGGAGTTTTGAATACATACATATGTGCCACAAATCCAAGAAAGAAATCATTATATTCAAGATTGACTTTGTTAAGGCATTTGATAAGGTCAACTACAAGGCCATCTTATTCATGATGAAGCATCTGGGTTTCAACAGCAAATGGATTAGATGGGTTACATCTATATTATCTACGGCCACTACCTCTGTCATCCTCAATGGTGTTCCAGGTAAGTGCATCCAATGCAAATGTGGTGTCAGGCAAGGAGATCCATTTTCCCCCCTGTTGTATGTTATGGTTGGAGAATTATTGCAAATCATGGTTAATGAAGCATGGAGAAATGGTACACTATCTTTACCTATTGAGACCAGCTATACTGAATGCTACCCCATCATCAGTATGCTGATGATACCCTAGTTATCATGCCTGCTGATGAGGATCAAATTAGGAATTTCATTGAGATCCTTGATAATTTCTCCAAATTCACTAGGCTTGTAGTAAACTACAGTAAATCCTCTATGGCGCCAATCAACATCTATGAGGATAAAGCACAGGATCTGGCTAATGCCTTTAACTGTAAAAAAGAAGCCATGCCCTTCATATATCTTGGTCTGCCAATGGGATCAACAAGGCCTAAAGTATCTTATTTGATGTCAATGGTATCAAGGCTTGATCACAGGCTATCTGGCATTGCTTCCATGATGTCATATTCTGGGAGACTGGTTCATCTCAAATACATTGTTGCTGCTCTTCCAATTTTTGCTATGTGCCGCATCAGAGTACCTTTCACCATACTGGATCATTTTGAAAAATCTGGTAGAAATTTTCTTATGGCAAAGACATTAATAAAAAAGGAAATTGCCTTGTCAAATGGGATAATGTTTGTCTGCCAAAAAAGCAAGGGGTCTGGGAGTGCTTGACCTGAGAATACAAAACAAAACTCTGCTTACAAAGTTCCTTTTCAAATTTTTTAATAAGCATGATATTCCCTGGGTTAACCTTATCTGGAACAATTACTATGGCAATGATGAGGTACCTAGTTTCCCTACCAAGGTGGGATATTTTTGGTGGAGAGATTGTTGTTCTATTTTGCAAGACTTCAAAGATATGACTATCTGCTATGCTGGTAGTGGTAATACAATTAAGCTATGGTCAAATAAATGGTGTTCTCATACACTTTCCCAGTCAATGCTTCAGCTATATTCTTATGCAAAAAATATTGACATCACTCTTGCATCTGCCAGCAATATGGAGGACAATGACTTTTATGAATTGTTTCAATTGCCTATGTCTTCTATTGTAGTGCAACAGAGTAACAATCTCAGAAAACTGATCAATAGCAGAGATAACCAGCAAATACCAGACTCATGGAAATTTTATTGGGGTAGTACTAAGTACTCTAATAAAAAGAATATATCTTGAACTCATGGGAAATCCTCCTGATGCTCCTAAACCTTATCAATGGATATGGAAGTCATGTTCACTGCCCAAACAGAAATTCTTCTTCTGGCTTCTGTTAAGACAGATTAAATACTAGAGACCTACTTAATAGGAAGAATTTCTACATTGAGACAAGTAAGTGTGTGTTATGTGATGATGAACCTAATGAACATCTAATGCACCTATTTTTTTAGCTGTGGTTTCAACCAAAATTTCTAGATGAGCATTGGTTACCAATGGGACACTGATTATAACCTCATACAAATGCTCCTGGAGGGAAGGAAGCAAAATACATATGGTTGTTTTAAAGAGAGTCTGATTGCTGGATGTTGGAGTTTATGGAAGCACAGAAATGGCATCATCTTTGATCACAAGGTCAAGAATATGGCACATTGTATAGCCACTTTCAAGGAACACTTCAGCATGATCATAAAGAAAGCTAAACATGGATTGAAGAAGGGCATGCAAAGTTGGCTAGACCATTTGTAGATATTTTGTTTTTTTCCTACCACTTTTTCTCCACCATGTACATCCATATGTAACTGTCTCATGTTATAAATGAAAATGAGAGTTGCAGTGGGGGGCTTCCCCACTGTTTTTGCTAAAAAAAAAGTACATTTTTTGAATCTCCGAACAAAAAAAATTGAAACACATTTTTTTTTGAAATTATGAACATAGAGAAATCAAATAATTTTTACATGAACAAAATTCAAAATTTAAAACTTCTTTTGAAAAAGCCAAACATTTTTTAATATATTAAACATTTTCTAAAATACCGAGTACAACTGAAGACCGTAATAAAAAAACTAGTATAGTTTCATAAACCATCTAGGGTCCTAAAACCAGACTACTCGCACGTACAAACCGACGCGTGGGACGACCCATATACGAGCAATACGTGTGGCCCGATGGTTTGCCAGAACGGCGGCAAATAGGGTTTTCAATGAAATCACTAGTTATATTAAGGTGATGCCTTGCAAATGCCACCCTACCTTCTCAGGCTGTGCGCCACTTGTCGCAATCTGGGTGTTTCTTTTTTGGCAGATTTATTCGGAACATTTTATGTAATGAACAGTGCGTCTAAAGCCCAAACTGTCTTCACCGCTAGATTTTGGTTGCGTAGAAATCCTCGAAACCAAAGCGTATGTTAATAGATTTCGATAAACTTTTTTTCATAAAAATAAATGAATACAAAAAACAAAATCTAAAAAAATGATGCAAAAAAATACTAAAACCGAAGCCCCAAAGCAAGGTTTTCACCTTTTTTTGGAACACGGGCTGTGCTTTACGTAATCCGTGCTTATCGTGGAAGCATATTTTTTTCCAAGAATCACAACTGTGGTTTTCACGAAAGCAAATTTGTGCTTCGCCGAAAGCACATATTTGTTTTTTTAAGAAGCACAACTATGCTTCTTGTGAAAGCAAATATGTGCTTCTGTATATTATTATTATTTGCGCAAGAAACATGTGCTTCTATAAGAAGAAAATCTATGTTCCTTGTAGAAGCATAATTACTTTTCGCGTTATTCTTTTTCTCCAACAGTTAGAAAAATCAGAGAAAAAAGCTGAAATTCAAAGGAATCATCTAGCACACGGCGGCTGGAGTGGACACACGCAAGCATGCTCCATATAATATGGACATTTTTTCTAAATATTGTGAACAAATTTGGAACAATTGAACATGTTTTAATTTGTCAAATAACTTTTAAATAATACTCCCTCCATCCGAAAAAACTTGTCAGAGAAAT
Source organism: Aegilops speltoides (assembly GCA_021437245.1). NCBI lineage: Eukaryota > Viridiplantae > Streptophyta > Magnoliopsida > Poales > Poaceae > Aegilops > Aegilops speltoides. Next base: position 26,619,752 of record CM038144.1, on the reverse strand, counting down.
GGATAAAAACGGATGTATTGTCTAGATACATCCATTTCTCTAACAAGTATTACCTGATGAAAGGAGCATTTAAAAAATCTATCTTTTTGTTGTGAAATTTCAAATATTTTTTGAAAAGAAGCGAACCATTTTCTAAAAAAATGAAAATAAATTTTTCTAAAATTTTGAAAAGAAAAAACACAAGTATTTTTGAAATTTCTAAAGAAAATAATCAAAAAAGAAAAATAAACTTGAAAAAGAAGAAAAGAAGTAGGAAAATAAAATAGAAGTAGAAAAAGGATAAAAGGAAAACAGGCCGATCCGATGTGGGCGCTGAAGCCCCGGCTCTTTGACGCAAGGCGCGTCAAATAGGATTTTCCTACTTGACGCAAGGCATGTCAAGTAGGGTTTTCCTCCGGTAAACCCAATGCATTTGTTCAACTGTTGTAATTCCTAACCGATTGATGGCTTCATAAATTCAAAGTCATGCTCATTTAAAGCCTTCTGTAAAGAAAAAAGTTTTTTAACCAGCTACACCAAGGGGAGAAGGAAACCACAAGGTCCTAATGAACGTGCTTTTTGCACCAAAGTAGTCGCACATTTGGCTCAGCAGGGTGAGTAATACTATGGCCTGAAAAACAGTTAAAACTCCGCAAAAATGTATGCGCTCGAGGTGTATCAAGCATAGGAGATCGTGCTCGCGAGCGCGCACTGCTTACCGCTCGAGCTGATGAGATTCGGGATGTTGTGCTGCGCAAAAACACTAAAAGAACTAAAATGGTAGCGGCAGATCCCAAACAATATTTTAAAAATCAAAACATGATTTTCTTAAAGTGAATACATTTTTAACGCATACACTTCTAATTTGTGAACATTCTTTAAAAACTCAAAAAGGTGAATCTATGAATAATTTTTGAAAACAGAAACATGTTTTATAATTCCGAACAAATTTTGGAACCATGACCACTTTTTGAATTTGTGAAAATATTTTTAAAACAAGTACCTTTTTTTAATCTCCGAAAAAAAAGTTTTGAAAACACATTTTTTGAAATTATGAACATAGAAAAATCAAACAACTTTTAATATATTAAAAAAATTATGAAATACAACTGAAAACTGTAATAAAAACTGATTTAGGTTCAGAAACCTTCTAGGGTCTAGGGCCCTAAAACCAGACTATTCGCACGTCCAAAAAAGAATGCATGGGCCCGCCCATATACGAGCAATAGGTGTGCCCCGATGGTTTGCCACAGCATGCGTCAAATAAGGTTTTCAACGAAATCACTAGTGAAATTAAAGGGGATGCAAATGTCACCCCACCTCTATTTGTGCGTCACTTGTCGCAATCTGGTTGTTTTCATTTTTTTCGTAGATTTGCTTATTCAAAACATATTATCTCATGAACCGTGCGTCTAAAGCCCGAACTCTCTTTACCTCTGGATTTGTCGTGTAATTTTTTTTGAAAACAGAACCTATGTTAATAGGTTTTGATGAACTTCTTTTCATTAAAAAAATGAATACCAAAAAACAAAATCCAAAAAAAAATTATGCAAAAAACAACAAATAAAACCCAAAAGTATAAACTAGAGCCCAAAAGCAAGGGTTTTCACCTTTTTTGGAGCATGGGTTGTGCTTTAACTAATCTGTGCTTCTTGTGAAAGCACATTATTTTCCCAAGAAGCACAGTTGTGGTATTCGCGAAAGCAAATCAGTGCTTATCTGGAAGCATGTACTTTTGTTTTCTCTTTTTGAGAAGTACAGTTATACTTCTTGCGGAAGCAAGTACGCACTGGCGGAGCTTAGTGCAAGCAAAACTGGGCCGTGGCCCGCCCAGTTTTGCTGCAAACCAGTGGGCCTTTAGGCAGAAATGGGCCATGGAGGAAAAAAACAGTGGGCTTTCTTCAGGCTGGCCCGCCCAGTCATTCTGTTGTAGCTCCGCAACTGAAGTACGTATGTGTTTCTATATATCATTATTTTTTACGGAAGAAACATGTGCTGCTATAAGAAGCAAATCTATGCTTCTCGTAGAAGCATAATTTCTTTTCGCATAACTTTTTTTCTCTAACACTTAGGAAAATCAGACGAAAAAGCTGAAATTCAGAAGAATCATCTAGCGTTTACGCTGAAAAATCAGACGGAACTGCTGCTAGATTGGTCGCATCACTTGACGGGCTCCCAGGCCACCAAAACTGACAGTCCCTCTGTGGTATCCCTAGACCACCAGGGTTCAAATCCTGATGCTCGCATTTATTCCTGAATTTATTTCAGAATTTCCGGCGATGCGCATTCAGTGGGAGGAGACGTTCCCGTCGACGACGAGGTGCCTACGGTGACTTCGTAAATTTCAAGATGATATGCCGGCTCAGTCTTTCGGAGGTGCTCATAGGGATAGGGTGTGCGTATGTACGTTCATAGGGCGGGTATATGCGCGTGTATATGAGCGCTTGCGTCTGTACTGTGTTAAAAAAACTGCCAGTCCCTGACCTTTAGTGTGTTCTTTTCGAAACAAGGTTGCTCTTGGTTTTTCAAGGAAACCTACTCAAAACAAAAGAAACCTCCTCCCAACTCCCCACATGGCCCCGCATGTCAGCTGCCCACGCCGCAACCACGCCGCCCTCATCGAGTATCCGTAGCCCACACGGCCGAACCGCACGCGCACAACAACCAACTGCCCAAACTACATCGCGGCAGCCCCTCCCGAACGCGGTGCTTCCTCCCTCCCCGCAGCCAAATCGAGATCTCTCTCCCCCGTCCTTCTCCCACCCCCACCCCCACCCCCACCGCGCCACCACACGCCGGCCGGCCGGCCGCGGCGACGAGCCCACCAGAAGAACCATGGCGTCGGCGCTCTCCTCCCTCCGCTACGGCGACAGCCTCTCGGTGGTGGCCATCTCGGGCGCCACAGCGGTGCTCTGCGAGGCCATCTCCTGGCTGCTCATCTACCGCACCGCCACCTACAACTCCCTCCGCGCCTCCATCGAGCGCCACTCCCGCAAGCTCGACTCCATGAAGTCCGTCTCCTCGGGCGCCGGCGGCGCCGCGCCCTCCTCCCAGCCGGCCTCCTCGCGGGCCAAGAAGATGGACCGCGTCGAGTCCAGCCTCAAGGACGCCTCGCGGGAGCTCTCCCTCGCCAAGCTCAAGTCCGGCGCCGTCGTCGCCGCCGTGCTCTTCGTCGTCTTCGGCCTCCTCAACTCGCTCTTCGAGGGCCGCGCCGTCGCCAAGCTGCCCTTCGCGCCCGTCCCGCTCGTGCAGCGCATGAGCCACCGCGGCCTCCCCGGGAACGACCCCACCGACTGCGCCATGGTCTTCCTCTACTTCCTCTGCTCCATGAGCATACGGACCAACCTCCAGAAGCTGCTCGGCTTCACGCCGCCCCGCGCCGCCGCCGGGGCCGGCGGTGGCCTCTTCGCCATGCCCGATCCCAAAACCAATTGAGGTACCAAATCCATCCTTTTGCTCTTTTTTTTTTATTCCGCTGCTGCTACGAGTGCTAGATTTCGCACCTCTGGAATCTTATAGTAGAAGTGAATAGATCGGCATGGTGGATTCTGTTGAATTTGCATCCGGGATTGACTTTTGTTATCATCAGACCTATTGATACAATTATGAACTATGGTGGATCCTGTGAGCTCATAGAGATTCATGACCTTGATTATTGGCTTAAAACGACATCAAGTTGTTAAATGCCGTATCCTTTGGTTTGATCCTTTTGTTCACGTGTGTTAACCCAGAATGTAGAGATTTATGACTCTGATTATTTGCTAGAATGACTATATGCACATTTGGGTGAGGTTCATTAAGACACTTAATGAAATTATGTAGCATAGCAATCTCTGACTGTAATGAACTTTGGAATACACAAGTGTACTTCAATGACATTAAATATGTGCCTGTATATTGAATCTAGACTGGAGTCCAAGAATACAACAATTTAGCTTGTTTTCCTCCTTGTTTTGTTTATGAATTTGAAGTTGCGGAAGCAGGCCCCATTAGCTTTTCCTTGTATTTCTGATAACTTGTTTTATCTTGGTATCAAGGGAACCGAGAATATATCACATTTTGGCTTTGAAAACTCTCAAACTATTTTGTGTTGATACCTTGGATAAGGATCAGCTGAGCTCCATGTGAACTAGTTCATGTTAGTCTGTTGATGTAATGATGTGGATAAGGATTTCTTAGCTTCCATGTCCAAGAAGTGTGCACTATAGTTAGACACCCTTTAAACCTGGCAGCTGTCATGATTTCTATCATTCTGTGCATAGATCTTATTGGTTTTAGTCTAGGTTCTAGACACCGATTAATTTAGCCAAAGGAGTTATTAATAAGGGTTCTTAATAGACGGTGGACATGCACCCTAACTTGTTTCCAGGAAAAACTGTCTCCAATTCATGCTAACAAGTTGACCACATATGCCATGTGGTTCATTGTATCTTAACTTAGTGATTCATCAGAATATAGCACTGTATGAGTAATGGATGCTTGTTGCGACTTGAGAAGAATGTGATTCATGGCATATATCATACATATTACTGTAGTAAATGCAGTAGATAGATTGTAGATTGTACCAATATCAATCACTGCTTGACTTTTTGCCTTATCACTGCCCAATCAATGCAGTAGATTCTACATTGTACTACTACAACAATCGCTGCTTGATCAATATATTTAGTTGAAAAGATACACTATCATATTCTTTGAAACAGCCCCACCCCAATCGACTTGTTTGATTTTACTCTGCCTGAGTGTTTGAGCCCTTGAGTTTCTAGAGACACATTCTTTGCATTGTCAGAATATGCTGAAGATGATGATTTATGGATCACAGTTTTCTTGCAGAGAAGTCATCTTTGGATGCCGTTGTTACGTGCTCTTGGGTCATGGCATTCCTGATCAAGTTTTACTTAGGCTATTTATTCCTATTGTCGTTTTGTCAAATTGTTGGCATGTAGGCACGTGAACTTGGGTATGCATATGTTAGTCCATCGCTAGAGCATCTACAACCGTACTGGGCAAATTTGGGCCCCTATACGTCTGCGGACAGCGCCCGCCCGCCCCTCACTATCCGCGTCCGCAGCCGTCCCCCTCATATCCAAACCCCCAAATCCATACAATCCCAAGCGTTTGGACTGGGTTTGAGGGGTCCAAGTGGATAGGTAAATTTGGTATGGGCAGTGTCCCGGCTGTCCGCCCGGCATTTAGGGGGAAATAGGGGGTTCAGTCAGAGATGCTCTTTTCTTTTAGAACAGCTGGTGTTTTATTCATAATCCCTTGCATGTATTTACACAGTAGTGGCTCAAGAAACAGTGGAGGAACCCCATACCACACGTCTGACCCATTCAAATAACAACCTGCCTTTGCTAGTACATGGGCACAACCATTGGCCTCTCTACGACATCATACAGCCTGGAATTCAGAAAAAGAAGACCACCTAATCTTAAGCTCGCCGTAAACCGATCTGTCAATAGTGGTGTTCTTCAGTTTACTCACCATTCCCAGGCTATCTATCTCCAGCACTATCTTATCTAGTCCCTGCTGAATCACCAGCCCGACACCTTCTTTCGCCACCAATAGCTCTGCCTCCAACATCAAGTGTTCCATTCCACATGTGTTACATATGATCTTAATTGTATTACTACATATGATGTTTTTGGCTTGAATCACGCATCATTAGATAATGTGATTTTGCATCTCCAGATGCAGTAGCAGACTTGGTAGTTAGGACAGGAACATAACTTTATTTGCAATTCTCTAACCGGTGCATCCCCTCTCCTTTTGCAGCTTGATGATCCCGTCTATACATACATGTGATGCCCGTGATCTGAAGCAAAGCATCTGAGTTGGTCTCCCAGAAAGAGTTGTTGCCCTGAAAGGAAGATAAATAACCTACCTAGTCGCTCAGAGGAGAAACACTGCAAGACACTGTAATGATACAATTCATTTTTCCACCCATGATAAGCAGGCATGAACCCTAGGCTGGCTGTATCATGAACATTCTTGAGGTCGCCTCCTGGCTGCCAAGCAATCTGTTGTCGGGCTTGTCGTAGAGTTGTACTTTATCATCAGTCGTTCTATCAAAATTGGCTCTATTTTGTCGTTGCCACGGACAAAGTTGCTGTTGCTAGTCCGCTTGCTTGGTGTCACCTGTGCCGTGCACGAGCCCAAAAAGGCAACATGTTCGATCCTCAAGCCAAGAGTGCCGGTTCAAGCGCCGGCTTGTCTATCTGCCTTGCACCGTCGATGGCGATGTCGATATCGACATGCCAGCCGCTCCGCCGTGCACAAAAGTTGCGCGTAGTAGGTGTATTATCTGGCCGCCGTCCGTCGTGTACCGCACTCGCCGACGGGGGAAAGAACGGACGGGCCACCTCGAAATAGAGGGTGCGCGCGGCCCCCACGATGCAGAAACTTGGGATGCGTCGTCCAATGGGACGGAAAAGTGCACGGCAGCCTTTATTCAGTACTAGTATATCCACCAATCCAGGGTTGGTGCGGACAGGGCATCTGCATTTGCCTTTTTGGCGCGGGGCAGACACCCAGAGGCCGGGCCCCGGCATCATACCTATCTTGGCATCGGAGTCGGAGCAAACCCACATCCAAAACCGACTCTCCAAAACCTAGCGTGCGAGCGAGGCATCATCCCTTTCACTTGTCAAGTTCTCATCCGGATGGCATAGTTGTCCCTCCAACTCCAAGCCAGCCGGGTCTAGATCTTGTCGTCTCCACCAGATCCCAGGCAGAGCAGTTGGTTACTTGGCTGGTCCGGGTTGGGTGACACGTTCTGCTCTCCCGCTCCCACTCCGCTCCAACCCAATCGAGAGACATGCTAAGCCGCTTCTTTAGCCGCGCCGACGCCGGCGCCGCCGAGGACCCCGCGCCGGAGCCCTTCTCCTTCCCCGAGCCCCTCCCGACCTGGCCGCAAGGTACGCGCGCCGACCGTCCGTCCCCATCTTCGATTTCGCTTTCGCCTCCCTGCATTATTGGTTTCTCCTGTAGTAGGCTCTGGTTTCCATTCATTCGTTGATTGATGTGTGGGTTCGACCGACGTGGCTCTCTCATTGGTGTAGGTGGCGGGTTCGCGCGGGGCAGGATCCGCGTGGCCGGAGGGGAGCTGGAGCTCGCCGCGGCCACGGCCTTCGACAAAATCTGCACCCTGTCGCCGTCGGCGCGGCTGCAGCGCTGCAACGGCGCCACCTTCTACCGGCCGGTCGGCGTCCCCGAGGGCTTCACCCTGCTCGGCCACTACTGCCAGCCCAACAGCCGCAAACTCCACGGCCACCTCATCGTCGCCAGGGCCGCCGACCCGCCGCGCTCGGCGGAGCCGCCCCTCCGCGCGCCGCGGGACTATGAGCTCGTCTGGGCCTTCCACGCCACCGGCGGCGCCGGTGCGAGCGCCAGCGCGGGCTCTTGCGTCGGCTATGGCCGCAGCGACGCCTACTTCTGGCTCCCCGTGCCGCCGGAGGGGTACCGGGCCCTCGGGATCCTCGTCACGACGGAGCCCGGCAAGCCTCCGCTCGACGAGGTGGGCTGCGTGCGCGCGGACCTCACCGACGAGTGCGAGCCGCACGGCTCGCTGCTCCACCTGCAGCTCACGCGCCCGACGTCGGCGTCGCCCGGCAAGGCCTTCGCGGTGCGCGGCGTGAGGCCGCTGAAAAGAGGGATGCGGGAGAAGGGCATCGGCGCCGGCACTTTCTGGTGCGCCGCCGCGGACGGGTGCTCGTCCCCGGCCCCGAGCGAGCAGGGCCTCGCGTGCCTCAAGAACGTCGACCTCGACCTGTCGGCGATGCCGACCCTGGAGCAGGTGCACGCCGTGATCCAGCATTACGGGCCCACGCTCTACTTCCACCCGAAAGAGGTCTACCTGCCGTCGTCCGTCGCCTGGTACTTCAAGAACGGGGCCAAGCTGTTCAAGAAAGGAGGGGGCGCCGTCGGCGAGGAGATCGACGCCGAGGGGTCCAACCTCCCGGGCGGCGGGTGGAACGACGGGGAGTACTGGATGGACATCCCGGACGGCAAGAGGAGGCAGGCGGTCATCCGCGGCGACATCGAGAGCGCGGAGCTGTACGCGCACGTGAAGCCGGCGATGGGCGGGGCGTGCACCGACGTGGCCATGTGGGTGTTCTGCCCGTTCAACGGCCCGGCCAGGCTGAAGCTCGGCCTCATCAACCTCCCGCTGGGCACGACCGGGCAGCACGTCGGCGACTGGGAGCACTTCACGCTCCGGGTCAGCAACTTCACCGGCGAGCTCATGGCCGTCTACTACTCGCAGCACAGCGGGGGCAGGTGGGTGGACGCGGCCAAGCTGGAGTACGCCGCGGGGAACAGGCCGGCGGTGTACTCGTCCCGGAACGGGCACGCGAGCTACCCGCGCGCCGGCGTGTACCTGCAGGGCTCGGCGGCGCTCGGGGTCGGGATCCTGAACGAGGCCGCCCGGAGCAAGCTGTCCGTCGACTCCAGCGTCAGGTACCGCGTGGTGGCGGCGGAGTACCTGGGAGACGGCGTCGTGGCCGAGCCGCAGTGGCTGCAGTTCATGCGGGAGTGGGGGCCGACGGTGATCTACAGGTCGAGGACGGGGACGGAGCGGATGGTCAAGAGTATGCCCCAGCGGCTCAGTTGTCCGGCGGAGAACATGCTGAACAAGATGCCGAACGAGCTCTCCAAGGAGGAAGGCCCGACCGGGCCCAAGGAGAAGAATATGTGGGAGGGAGATGAAAGATGGTAGGCGTAGAATGAAGTGTGCTGGCTTGATATCCTGATTGTTGGGACGATTTGATTTGTATTGTACTAACATGGGACAGAAGTAGATTCTTGCGTGTAGCACGAATTGCGAGCGTTTGTATCGTCTAAAGGAAGTGAAACAGTTCCAACCAAAGAGAAAGAGGACAACTTTTTTCAAAACAGCAAATGGTACATCATAGACATACCCGCCACACGCCAAAGAGAAAGATTGAAGTAGCTTCAAAATCAACTCTCTTTTTAGCAAGCAACTCCCGCCCTTGGTTAGAAATTCTAGTGCAGCGGCACATTCGGCAAAATCTAGGAGGTTGTTGATCAAAGAGACTAAGCCAACGGAGAGGAGGGACGAGAGGTGAGGCAATGAGAGAAGCTGCAAGGGAGATAAACGGAGAGCACTGGAAGCGATCCATATTTTCAGATTGCAACAATGATTGGCAGGTTTTATTGCATCAGGGCAGAGTCGATTTTTCGATGAACCAGGACCAGATTCCTGCTGGCAAAACAAACAGCAATGCTGCAGCCTCCTTCATGCAAGTGCTCAACCTCATGTAAATGTTTAAAATATTGCCGATTTACATCAACATTGTTCATTTGTAGTAAGAAATATAAACAACACCGACCCCTTGCTCTAGTACTGTATGTTGTCAAAAAACGGTGTTTTACATCAAGGGTCAAGAGGCAAAAATTGGCCACGCTGTTCCATTTTCGGTTTATACCTATAAGATGTATGAATGGACAGGCACAAAAAACGTCCTTCCGAGGCCGCTGTGGCTGGGCAGTGTCTATGCCCTCCTGTCATCGTCGCTGCTTTCACTGTCGTCACTGCAGTGGAAAGCCATGGAAAAGAAGTTCAAGTTCATATCCAGATTCACTCGCTAGGATGAAAAGAAAAAACATGCAAGCCATTACAGGCATCCACATGGTGAAGGTACTAGGCTAGTCAGATTTCTCTTACCTCTCCACAGGAAGCTTTGCAAGTCTTCTTACTTCTAACCCTGTCATGTTGGTGAGATGCTTTTGCGCAGTGGTAACGTAATCTGCCCCTGGAAAGTGGTAGTAAATTGGTTTTCAACATTAGTAGTATTAAACAAGTATCAGGCTGAAAGTTCAGACAAATACAAGCTTTACAACAAGCCCAACTAAAGTTTGCCATAGTTTATTCGCAGTAGTCTCCAGCATTAAACAGATACAGTATGAATGAAGAAATAATAGAAAAACAGGGACCTAGAAGACATGCATGTACCTTTGGTCAACTGGAAAACATGAACGGCACAGCGCTCTGCAGCTATACGTACTGGCGAACTACTATCCTTCAAAGTATCACCAATTGCCGGGCCCAATATCGAGATATGTGTGGCAAGAGCTGAATGATTTATCTGCAGCAAAGAACCATAAGATAACCATCATAATACCTTTGAATAGAGGTACGAGTGCACATATCGAAATAGGTCTAATTATAAACCTTCGCAGCAGCTTTGATACAGGACAACGATCTTCTCCTAACTTCGGTTGAACTATCACGCAAGGCCAAGATGAGCAATTGAACAAGTTGCAAGGTGCTGCCCCCGAATTGTAACTGGTAACAAAGTAGCCTCCCCAGAGTTTTCGTAGAGGCTTCACGAACAGGGAACTTCTCCACAAACAGACAAGAGTTACCACACACGGAAACAGTGATACTTGAAGTAACAAAGGAGTGCAAATTGAGCCAATACCTTGTCATCTTTTAGCGAATCTTTCAGAAGATCAACAATAGATGGAAATGATGTTGAATGGCACAGTTTTGTAGGACAATGCCTTGATATGGAAGAGAATGTTAACAAAGCACCATGTCTGGTACACCAGTCTGGTAATGTGCCCATGCTCAACAGGGTCTGCACCAGATCGGTGGCCTCGGTCTCATCCATGTACTAAAGAAAGCACAAGCATATTCAGTACACAGAAAAGTTCAGAAAAAAATTCCAACAACTGTGACAGGAGTATGGTTCCTTCACAGATAAACAATGGCAAGACGATGACTGAATAGTTGTATGCAATTGCAACAGAGAACATTAAATTCCCTAGGGGAGTTGCTTTCCAAACAATACCATGATCAACTTGTTGCACCTTATCGTGTACTCCCTCCGTCCCAAAATTCTTGTCTTAGATTTGTCCAAATACGGATGTATCAAGTCATGTTTTAGTATTAGGTACATCCGTATCTAGACAAATCTAAGACAAGAATTTTGGGACGGAGGGAGTAATTTGCTGATGCATTGATGCCTTGCTCAAAGTATATTGAAGTAAAATGCTCCATGTTAGAACATCCATTTTCTTTGCCGGATTACTCGACATACATATATTTCAATTTTCTTTCAGGGTTGTTTTACAACATGACCTATAGTTATGGTTCACTTTCAATGAGCACAATGATAATTAATTTCAGCTGAACGCCACAACCACAAGGCTTTTCAGGGTTGTTTTCCAAGGTTTTCTGATGATATCTGTAAAGATTGAAAAGGTGCCACGATTTACCATACCTGAGATAATGTACCAATTGCTTTTGCAGCAGAACTGCGGACATCATCAGCATCAGCCTGCAGCAAATCTTTGAGAAGAGTACACCCACGTGATCTGATTGCAGAGCTAACACTTTTGCCAGCATGCCTAACAACACCTTTAAGTGCAGAAAGCACACTTTCCTTAACAGCGTCATCTCCTAACTGAAAAAAGCATTAAATTACTTTTGCACAGATAGTTGCATCTCTTCCCAAAATAAAGGGTTAATATCGAAAATACCTGCAACATGGACAAAAGATCGCTAACTAAAGGATCAATTCTTGTGCTTAACGCGCTAAGCTTTCCAAGAGCTGATGCGGCCCTTGTGCGGACAGATCTGCAAATCACACATTCATGTGAAAAGAGATGAAACCATCAAAAGAAATACAGAAAGAGAAGACCATACCAACCTGTTGCTATCTTGTAGACATTTAACAAACGTTGTCTGAAGTTGTGGAAGGAAGGGCTTAAGCGCAAGACCACCTTTTGCGATGATAATAGTCAGGGTTGATAGGATAGCTGACTTAACTTGCCATGGAAATCGGTCTCCCAGGATGCGTATAAGAGGTCTACACTCGAAACAAAACATATATTAGAGCAATAAGCCTGTATAACTATATATACCAAAAAGATAGTCCAGCATGCAGGAGTAAACAAGGAACCATGCAATTTCACAATGTTTAGAGGCCGGATTTGTATCAGTATCACAGAGCCTGTCTCTGCCTGCTGTTCTTGGTTTGTTCCATGTAGTGGTAAATCAAACAAAGCGTAAATTACAAGGTGCAACTACAACGCAAAGTAATATGATTTGTTTTGTGCCGAATATGCTTAAAGTGTAGGATTTTAATTTGGCTATGCAGGTTGTGTGAGCTGAAGTGCAAAAGGCTTATAGATATTTTTCCCATAAAGTCATTTATGGATTTAACTATAAAATTCAATAATGCATTCCAGGATCAGGCTCTGCATTCAAGTTCAAGCTTATGGCCACACAGCAGAATTGTGCAGAAATTTGGAGTCGGCATTTTCATACAAAAGAAAAAACAAAATAACAGAAGTACCTATCAACAAGGAGCAGCTTGGGGTAAATATTTCATCTACTACTACCATTGAACTTGTGGAGCGTTAACAATATACTTATGAGGTGCTCGTTCATTTCGCAAGAATAATATGCTATAGAAGATAAGACATGGTTCAGCATGGCAACTAGTAACACGGCTGATGGCTGCAAATATTTCTGTTATACCTGTTTTTTAACTGTAAAGCAAACATGTGGCTCCTTTAAAGAAAATGAAACCATGGCACAATAATTATTTTGACAATATAAGAAAGTCATACCCTGTAATTGGCACGACGACTTCCCTAAGTGTTTTCTCGCTTGTAACATCAATTAACTCTCCCAGACCTTTGCAGCCTGCTCCTTTGTCTCGGCCGAGCCACTAATTAAACCCTGGAGTTCAACAGAAGATGTGGTATAAAATATGCTGAACATCTAAATTTGAGGAAGAAAGAAAACAAGACTATCCTGACTTTGTAATGCACTTTATAGTTCTCACTCAGAAGTTTACCATGCCTGCAACTCGATGCTCAGCATTAAAGGATATGATTATAATACAACTAACAGTTCACCACAAGTAGATACCTGCTGAAATATAGGAAGAAATGGCTGCAATGCTTTAGGAAGACATAATCCAGGTAGGAGAACAGGCACACCCTGAAATTGAATTCGTAGTGTTAAAATATCATGCAGAACATATTTAACCGTGGAGAACCTCTGAAAAGAAAATTGTAGCAACATATTTTCCGAGCAAGTAAGTGAGAAGTATCGCCACATATGAAAACATCATAAATGTAGAAGTTCAAAGTAGCACCTTTCTCCTCCTACGTTCTTTATCTCTGGCTGTAGAGACAGCGTCACGCACTAGTTTTATATGTGTAGGGAGCTGTTCCTTTGGAACAGAGCCAACAACTCTTGAAAATGCTTCCCAAGCAGCCTGTTGACCATTTGTAAGTAAGTCTCGGAAGTAGAAAAAACTGAAACAGGAGAGTGCTGGATGGTGAGTGCTCACCAATACAGTAGCGTTATCAGTATCGCTCAACAAAGTAATTAGGGTAGACATCATATCTGGAGCTTCATCAGCCAAATACAATTTACTATTTTTGAAGAGGAAACCAATAAGGTAGGCTGCGCCCCGTCTCATAGATGCCTGGTAAGACAAAAAATAAACTGTGAAATCATTCAAATGAACAACAGGCGTAATATTGTTTCATGTTCAAACAGAATTCTCAGGTGAACCAACCTGATTGTCATTGACTCCTCTCAGAAGTTCAGGTATTAATGTCTCAACTCCTTCATCATCAATAACCAACACAATGGTTTCAGCAGCCTTTTTGGCTGTGCTTTGTACATCCTATAATTCCCAAGAGAAATATTCACTGTCAGCAGTAATAAAATACACTGCATATAGCACTTTTACTTGTAAAATGGACAAACTGAATAATGGGTTGATGCATTGAAACTAAAGAGTACAAATAACAATCAAATGACTAATAGATAAGCTAGATCTGAAGTGTGTTTTTAGTATATGCGACTCACCACATCTTCATCATCCATAGCAAGTATCAATGTCGGGAGGATAGTTCCAATGTGTGAACTCAAACCTGGCCCAGCAACCTCAGCTAGAGCTCCCAATGCATGCGCATTGAATGAACTACACCCCCAACAAAGGTAATGTGTAAGGAACGTAAGTTGATAAAGAAAAACTACAAACGTATAAAATGTAGCATGAGCGGTTCACTCACGAGAGAGGGGGCTGGACTAATTTGGGCAATATATGAGGCAAAATAGCTGCAGTTCTGACGCTGTAAAACCATGTCAAAAGATCAGCACATCTCAGCAGCTCAAGTGAAGACATTATATTTCACTAAATGAATGGTGACAAAAAAAAGACCTTAAAATCTGCTTTAGACCATCAAGGGCTGTTGCAGATGTCTCGTCATCTTCCATGGCCCGTAGCAGTGTGGGGACAATCTCATCAATTGCTTGCAATCCAGCGCTCTAAACAGAAGGTAAGAAAGTTAAAAATAAAACATGTAGTCTAACAAATTATCCATGATAAGAATGCAGTCCGTTGTATTACCTTATATAGGGTACTAAATGCTAATCCAGCAGATTCCCGAACCTCCTGCGTGCTGTTACATACGCATGCTGTTAGTGAGACTTCACTATAAAATAACACAATTATACAGCCAAAAAGCAAACCTGTCACACAAAGCAGTTCTGATGGTAGGAATAAGTTCGCCCATAAAACTTAATAGTTGATGTTTCCCAGCACTTCCCATAACCTCACTCAAGCCGATGCAAACGCCCTGAAGAGCAAAAGGTTAATAGTGCACTGATCATTCCCAGAATAAGTACTTACAAAACGATAAAAGGCGTATCCAAAATATATTAAGAAAGCACATCAATGCACAGTTCCAAATGAAACCGCTGGCTGGAGAGAAGTTTCAATGAGATAACAGAAATCAACAAAACCATATGAAGACCTCCTATTCAATCTCAGAAACTTTAATAGGAAAACAGAATTCAACAAAACCATATGAAGACTTCTATTCGATATCTACTAGGAAATAGAGCGATCAACATAAACCTCAGTAATAGTTCCACGGAAGTCCTAAATTGCAAAATTTAAGCCACTCTGTAAGAATATCAAGCTAAGAATACTTACTTGTCTTCTGCTAGCATTTGGATCCTTGAGTCCTTGTGACAAAATGGGAATAATAGAGGGCAAAACTCTCTCGCCAAGCTTCCTAACAAGCTCTCCAAGTGCTCTCCCGGCAACCTGAGCATATAGTATTATAGTTAAATCAAAATCAGGACAGTTCTCCAGAAAGATCAAACCATACATGAAATAGAACGAACCTGCCGCCGTTCCGAGGAAGATGACGCAAGAGATGAAATAAGGGTGTCCATAAGTACTGGCATGATCTCCTTCAGAGTTCTTGGAGTATTTGCTACAATTGTCTTCCAGACATGTACCGCAGCCTAGCATGAAAAATAGAAGCTCTAGAAAAGGGGTGCTCTGGAATGCGGAACAGTTGCATATTCAAACAGCATAAAACAAAACAACCAAATTCACCAATTTCCACAGAAGGGTAAAATATAACATATACCTGCCGGACGGTCAAGCTGACATCAGAACGGACCATATAAACGGCAGCAAGAACCTCATTGCGTTTCGCCCTTCCAAGAACTTCAACAATTGCACGTCCCTGGGCCTCTGTGCTAGCACCTTCATCATCGCTTCCACCCTCAAGGATTGCCTTCCCAGAAGTTCCAGCCACCTATAGATGGCAACATTACTAGATTGTAGAGCATATAGAAAACATAATATGTGAATACAGTGCTACTTAAAGGAGGTAGTGACCTTGAACAAAAGATCTCCCAAAAGTTCAACAGAACTTTGTCGGATACGCCAATTATCACTGAATATCCCATCCTCAATGGCAGGAAGCAATAGAGGTAAAGACCTATTTAACAAAAAGAAAAATGGCATCATATATCAAGAGCATTACTGACAAAATGGCCATCCAACAATTAAAATGTGAGGGCATACGTCGTTGCATAGTACTCCACAAAGATATGACCCGCAGAAAGTGCAGCATCACGAACAGATTCATTCTCATCAGCAAGACCTGCCAAGAGTAGTAATTAGAGAATCAATGTCGTAGGAGCAGATCATCAGACATAGAAGTTCAACTATCTTACCATCTAATATAGCAGGAAGAACAGCCTGCAGATGATTCTGAAAAATTGCACCCATGGACCTCGGCAGATACTATAGAAGAAATACACGTAAGGAACAAGCTAGAACATTACAAGCAACATAGTCATACGAGAAATGGATAGGGAACTGGGTAAATTTACGCGGAAAAGTGTCAGATGTCCATCGCGAACAGAAGCCTTCTGATGGGAACAGTTCCGGATGATGTCAGGAAGAATCTGATCGAAGTAATCTTTGCCAAGAGCAGCTAAAACCTGGAAGTTGACAACATGTGTCATAATTATAAACTAAGAGAAAGAATCTAACCACACTAGCTATTAACTGTAGAAGGAAACTTGGAAACATTGGCATTCCTTCAAACTCCCACGGTACTACATTTGGGCAGTCATTAACAAACTTCAGGAATAAAAAATAGTTTTATGAAGGGATAAATTCCCCTAATCAAATGAAGTGTCAGACAAGTGAGAACTGACAAGCAATGTGTAAAAATTACATGTGTGGATTATCTTGGCTACAAATGTTAGATTGAATGTCTATTGCAGTTGATGCTCCCAGAAGAGTTACGAAACAAACCATCCCATGATAACACACTGCTAAATCTAAAAAAGGTCATACTGATACTACAAACAAAAGTGTTTGAAGCAAGCCATGGAAAAGTAAACAACCTCACTTAGTCCCTGGGCAGCTCCAGATCGTTCAACATTACTATTATCAGATTTTAGTGTCTCTAACAACCATGGCACAAGATCTGGGAATATTTGTTCACCCATTCCTACTATAAGAGACCCAAGAGCTCGAGCAGCAACTCCCCTGACTTCAGGAATGGGATCCACTAGAACCTACAAAATATCATCAATCAGAGTATTAGAATCAAACATGGTTGACTTAACAAAATCAAAATCTTAGTACAAGTGATAGTAAGAAATCACTTCAAAATGCTAGTTATGCAGGATTGGCGTTGAAATCACCTTCTTGACTTCAGGCAAGAGCAATCCTATGTATGGGATCATATCCATTGGTTCTGTAACTAAAGAAGACATGTTTCCAACAATCTGAGCAGCTTTCTTCTTAGTATCAACACCTCTCTCCCTCAATCCTCTGTGCACAATAGGCACCAGCAACGCAAGTGATGGTGCGTCTATGGAGTTAATGAAAGTCGTCTGCCAAGAACAATAGTTATATGAGGTAAAGATAGTTATGATAATCCCTCCTTATCAACAAGGTGATGCAAGCAATTGAAATGCAAAACCAGAATGAACATTATCTCAAATCTAAGTTCACCTGAAGAAGGATGTCAAGAGAATGTTTTGTGTGGTCATTCGGATCTGTCAGAGCAGACAGAAGAATCGGGACAAGTGCGTTTATTTCAGGATTTTTTATGACACTTCCAACCTGGAAAAATAAAACAGTACCCATCAGAGATCAGGCACAAGAGCATCCCAGTATCTATGAGAAATAAGCAAGCAAGCATTACCTGTTGGAGGGCTGTCTGTCCCGCTGCTTTCACTTTAGGATGTGTGTCTGTTAGTACCTGGAGAATAGATGATACATGACATGAAAAGGCATACTAAGGTATATGCAGATTATAAGTTCCAAATGCAAATTCGATCATATACCTCTGTTAGCTTTGGGACGATCTTCGGAAGACACTGAGATAGCTGTTGAGGAGCACAATATGCCATAGCGCCAAGAAGTTGAACACTACTTTGCTTAGTTCGCCATGCTTTATCCTCTAGGCCCTGGAAGAAGTACATGAGACTCATCCAGATATGTGCATTTTAATAAAACACATATTACAAGGACTTTTTCAGTTTTTTGTACTGGCATAGGTCCCTTGTATTTCAACAAGGATATGGTAACATGTTCTACTCATCTTGTGCTTGAAATAGTAACAAACACGGTAATAGAAAAACAAAACAAGAAGTGTAAATGCTAGATACAAACAAGGAAGTAGCATCATCAGAATGTGGACAAAACAGGAAATAACAGGTAGTCATTGGGATGCTGGGTTCTCTCTGGTTGATTAACTGAAAAGACACATGTAGATAATATGTAAATGCATCCAACTAGTTGTTTCTGAGCCAGGTTGTCTACATATACAAGCTAAAATCTAAGAACAGTGCAGTGTGTTAATAGAGAAACAACCAAATATTCCGCAAATGCATTGAACTTCAATTGCATAGGAAGAGCACGTGACCGTGGGTAGTTGTTCAGTATAATGCAGAAATTATACAGTTTGGTAGCATTAAAAGAAAGAGACGTGTGCACCTTCAGAAGTGAAGGAAGGACAAGCTTCACACCATGACCGGTGAGCTGAGACATCATTGCGCGAGCAGCACATTCAGCAGCCTCACGTACTGCCAGAACTTGATCAGAGAAAGACACTAGTAGCAAGGGCAGCATCTTGATGACATAACTGCAAGACAAGAATCATAATGAACCACTTTCATCCAGAAAATCTTTACGAAGTAAATAGCTCTACACTTACGGCTCAAATAGTCTGCCAAGCTTTTCACACAGGCACTCAAATCCAAGTAATGCTCCTTCACGGGATTTTGCAGACGCTCTGGAAATAGCAGATTCAGTATGGTAAACATTCATAAAAAAATGGATATATCTAATACTATCTTTTCAAAGAAAGGCAGCCCTTGTGATGAGAATAAAAGTGATAAGAAAAATTGAAGCAATGACTAATCCTATTGGTTGTAATACATGAGCGAGGCACTATGCCTTCAAAATACCAAATTGAAGATGAAAATAAGTCAAGTAGGGTTGCAAACATTCCTTGGACTGTACAAGTCCGAAATGAATACTTGCATATTTGGGACTTGGTGGATGGTCTGACCCTTCACCAAGAAATTCCTGACCAGCATTGATGACGGCTCACAGTCGGGCTCATAATCCAGCAAGTCTGCTCACAATGCTTTCTTCCTATGGTCTATCAGATTTGCGCCTTGGAAAAGCTGGGCCCGTTGCCTTGTAAGTTTATTATTTGGCTTGCTATTAATAACCGTCGTTGGACCGCTGATCGCCTCGCCAAGAGAGGAGACTACTGCACCCTGTGGCCTGTCCACTTTGTGATCAGGTGGAATTGTCAATCCAACACATCCTTGTGTCATACGTTTTCACTCGGCAGGTTTGGGTGTCGATTCTTCAAAGGCTTGGTTTGGCTGCCATTGCGCCCCAGCTTACTGCAGTTCGCTTCTCAAGCTGGTGGTTCAGCGGATGCAAAGGAGTACCCAAGGAATTCCAGAAAGGGCTTAATTCTCTCATCATCTTAGGCGCTTGGGAGATTTGGAAACATAGGAACAATTGTGTGTCTAATGGCGCTAGACCATGTGTCTCCTTGATTTTACAGACTGGCAAATGAGAGCGCGCTATGGTGTTCGACTGTTGCCCAGGGACTCCGCGAGCTATTCTTAAGGTCACTCACAGCAGACTCTTGCAAATGAGAGCGCGCTATGCCGATCGTGTGCTTCTGTTTGTGTGGCGTTTCTTTGCTAGTTTTGTCAGGGCGTGTGGGTGTGCCATCTGTCTTTGGTTAGGAGTCTCCCCCCTGTTTTAATGGAATGATACACAGCTCTCCTGCGTGTTCTAGGAAAAAAACATCCACTCAACTATTGACTTAAAGTAATAATTACATCCGCTTTTCAACTGCCTGAAAAGGAGAGGCCCACATGTTACTACGTTCCCCCCTGGACTTTAAAACCATCTAAATGCTGCCTTTGAACTTGTCAACTCCGTCTACTTAACCCTCACGGTATTGCATAAGTGGTGGGTCACTCTGTATACTTTCCCCTTTTTTTTCATTTCCATTTTTCCCTTCTCCATGGCAGCACACCATGTGTACTGTTGTCTCAGCCCACCATGTTTCCCTCACCCCCACTTGCCATTAAGCATCATGACCATTGGCGTCACTGTTGGGCACTAGCAGCAGCAAGCCACCCCTACACTAGCAGCAGCAAGCCACCTGCAGGAGACTGGGTGGCTCAACAGCAGCATGGGACAGGAAGTACTCCCTCCGTCCGAAAAAGCTTGTCCCTCAAATGGATGTATCTAGCACTAGTGCTAGATACATCCATTTGAGGGACAAGCTTTTTCGGACGGAGGGAGTACTCAACAGTGGTACACTCTGTCGGTTTGAGCGAGAACCCTCCCTGGTGGATGTTAGTGGTTTTATCCAGGCTGGATGTCCACATGTGGAAGAAAAAAGGCCAAGTGGATTCCTATGCAATTAATTTTGCGTGCACGCTCTAACAAGTTTACACAACTTTTCGCCTCAATTAATTACAAGCTTCTGTGACCATGGCTCCACCTCTTTGTGTGCCCCTCGCCAATGATGCTCCACCATGGCATCAACCAACTACAGTGGCGGCCCACCACTGCCTACCCCCTAGCAGGTTCAGTATGGCCTCATGGACTTATTTGGCATTATGGGCTCCCTTGGGAACTGTTTCATGAGCAAGCTTGGGAACTGTTGGATGCCCAGCAAATTATGGCTGGAAGGGACAGAGAGAAGCGAGGGAGGTAAAAGGGGTGACTGTAGCACACGTGGTGGCTGGCGCCAAGTCACGAGCTGAGAATGCGTCGATGCGGGACAAAAGCAGGGCAGAAACAGAGAAGGGGCACATTTAAACTCCATTGGAAATTAAAGTGTAATTCAACCAGTTTTGTACCTGAGGGTTAAGAATTAAACCATGCAGTAGTTCAGGGGGAAAATATGTACTTATCACTATATTATGCTACGCATGGAAGAGGTAAGAAGGGCACATACCTGTCTTCCAAAGCCTGTTGTAATGTTGCAGCAATACCGTACTTCTTCAAGGAAGTAATTCTAAATCCTTTAACCACCCCAGCAAGACCAAAGGCTGCACCACGCCGCTCACCATACTTTTCACATTTCATCATCCGATCTAGTAGTCTAGATACAAGAGATTGGGCTTCTTCCTAATTTTTAGACAAGTACACAGTGCAACATAAAGCAGACGAACAAGAAATAACGAGTGATTGCTGAATGTGAACAACACAACTCACCTGCTTTGAGACCATAAGTGGGGACAGACAGTCTGACACCGCTCTCTGAACTGCCTCTGATGGGGTGTTAAGTACATCTAGCAACTTCTCAACAACACTGTGAACTTTAGGATCATCCTGTTGGAAGATCAATATTAGTACCACATATCGATTTCTTTTGAATTACACAAACAAACCACACGATCTCATAGTATTTAACCTTTGATAGATGTTTTGCTAGAGCACCAGTAAATATAACAACACCTTCCCTGACAAGATCATATGTTTCCTCATTTGATGCCTGTAACATATGAGAAAAATTAGAGAATGGTAGATTATGGATATTGCAGACTAAAAATACATTATAGATAGTATTACCTCCGTCCCAAATTAGTTGTCTAAGATTTTTCTAATACGGATGTATCTAAAAATGAAACGTGTCTAGATACATCCACATCTGACAAATGTATGACAACTAGTTCAGGACAGAGGGAGTATCAACTAAATTGCAATGCTGTACCACAGAAACTTACCCTTTTATTCAAGTAGCTCTCAAAAATGGGAAACAGCAAAGGAACATTTTCCTTTCCATGTTTATCAATAATAAGGATGCCAGCATTAATCATTCTACCGCGAACATCCAGATTAGGATCAGCCTGTAAATTGAAGGTAAGAAGCACCAAACATCCAATGTACTTATAGGCATACAAATTATAAGATGTACATGTACAAGTGGGGAAAAACTTACCAAGGCACGTGATATGAGAAATGTCATGACAACAGGAAGATCTTTAGAGCCTAAAACATCCGCAACTGAGTGGAGGGCTAATGCAATACCCTGTCTTCCAAGCCAGTGTGTATCTCCAAATTCAACTCCAGGACCAAGATCTTGAATGTACAACGAAAAAAGAGTAGAGAGTGTATCCTGCAATGACCATATTAACAAAAATATTTAGCCAGTGCCACGATAGATATTCTGGTGCCTCTGCAATGACACTAGTACGCAGATAATGCAGCAAAATTCGCAATACATGAGACTTACTTGTATTTTGTCTGGATTTTCATCCAATGCGGCCGTCAGAGCCTCAGCTGCAGCAGCTCTGACATTGTAATTTTTATGGGAAAGTGCATCAAAAATGCCAGAATAATCAGCACAAACATCAAAACGGAAGCGATCCCATAACTCCTCTGCTAATTCAGCTACCGCCTAGATAAAGTATGTGTGTCATAGAGTGCAAAAAAATTAGGATTTTTGCGAAAAATTTAGAAGTTAAAAAAAATCAATGATGTAAGAAGGGTTAATGGTCAAGTTCCACATCATTTAGTAGGAAGGTGTTACTAACCTTCTCCGGATCATGAACAGCAATCCAGAGGCTAGTTGAAACCTGCAAATCCCGTTGTACAGAGTGGCTAGGAACACACTTTATAGCAGTTAAGCAAGCAAGCCTAACATGCACTTCTTTTGCATATACCCCAATAAGAGCCTGAATAAAGAAGAACAGTGTAAGAATTAAGAAACAAAGTACTAAGATGTTAAATGAATTAAGAAATAACCTGTGCTAAATCATCATTTTTAAGACCCAGGCACAACTCATTCAGCATAGGTCCAACTGAAGGATGATAAGCAGGAATAGTACTTAACACATGATAAAGAACCTAGTACCATCCAAAAAAAGTTAGTGAAAATAACAGGAGAAAAAAGCAATTCAAACAGATATTTCAAAGAAGAGTTAAGAATGTTTAACTGATAACATTCTAGGTCGAGGTAGAGGTAATATTGGATCCATATGCATAGATAGTATCTGAAGCACATCATCATGTAGAGATGTCTTTTTTGAAGAAAGAAGTATCCTCTCCATTATCTGACCAGAAATGAGTACATTAATGACAAGAAAATGGGCAAGGGAAAAGCCAAGAGGGACAGAAGTTAACTTATCATAGGACTACTGATGAAATTGAAGAAATACCGGAAAGACAAAAGTAAATGAATCTGCTGGAAGGGGTCCCGTTCTGCATGCAGCTGTCAGCCCAGTTACAATTTTTTCAAAGAGGCCAGATGGCGACCTCTTTTTGCTATCTTCTTCCATAATAATCACAGGCATAAGGTCCAAAACTGCTTCAAAATCTTCAACAGACATTACATGGATAGCAGCAGCAATCTCAGTCGCCCAATTGCAAAGCGGAGGGGCTGTGCAGCGAGCTAGCCTCAACATGGCACAAAATGCAGCATCACTTACTATTGGAGAACTTAGCAACGGTTCAATATAATTTACCTGCAAGGAAAAACATCACAACAAGGTCATATCTGGAAAAATATCAAATAAAAACCAAAACAATACTAATAAATATATACTTTATTAGACAATGACTGACCAAATAGATATTAACGTAATTTTTAGTTGCATATCTAACAGTCAGTTCATTAGCCAGTTATCCCTCGTTCACCTCTGTTTGGCTGTCCAAAATGTGTACCACTGTTACAACAAAACACATCACTAGGCCTAGGGCAGACGTCCATCTAGGCTAAACCCTTTCAAATTAAACATTTTTAATATATCTCATGTCGTTAAAATTAAAGGGAAGAATTTTTGTCCAATTCACCTACATTGATAACTTATATACAGGCTACTTGGCATTTTTTGGCAGTTTTTGGGCTTAAATACAAAGGCACTACAGAAGGTACTGTTTGGGAGATTTTATCAGCCATGTTTGATACTGTGATGAAGCAAAATAAAAACATGGTGTATGTATGGTAACAGAAATAAAAAGCTGGACAGTGCAGATAGGATTGCTAACCAGATGAGGAAGTTGACCATGAGTGAATACAGGATTAGCAATAGCCAATTCACCAAGAGCATCCAACATTAGCGTAAGATTCTCCTGCACATGTCCAACCTTCTCACGTACAGATGCTTCCTCCTTCAATTGCAACTCCCTGGCCTCCTCTTTTGCAGTCTTGGATTTGTCAACAGGAGCTGGAAGATTGTAAACATGAGTTTTACCGAACACAGAACTAAACAACCTGCTGTTCAAGAAACAACAGCATGAAATACCTGTCTTTTTTGTAGATTTCCCGGTTTCTCTCTTGCCAATGCTAGAGGATTCTCTCTTATCACTTTTCACAGGGTCCTATAAAGTATTGCAAAGCCAAAAATCAAGATTAGTATACAATATCACTATATTATGAGCCAGATGGTTCTAGCTCCACAGCATTTTTAATGACGTAATAAGGTGCCAACTTAATATGGTTAAGCTATATTTTATCCATTACGTATGATTTTTCCACAGCCTCACCACGGTTAAATGTTCAAAGTAAAATGTACAAAAAATCATGTCACAGAAACTAACAGAGAAAAGCAACAGGATGTACTGAAATAGAAACCTAATTAATCTTGCCCTACAGGCTACTCCCTCCGTCCGAAAATACTTGTCATCAAAATGGACAAAAAGGGATGTATCTAGAACTAAAATATATCTAGATACATCCTCTTTTATTCATTTTGATGACAAGTATTTCCGGACGGAGGGAGTACTTTTTTATTTTTTTTATCTTCAGCAAGTAAAGAACAAGAATTACCGCATCTTGCCCAT
The DNA here is from genome assembly GCA_021437245.1 of Aegilops speltoides. Lineage (NCBI taxonomy): Eukaryota > Viridiplantae > Streptophyta > Magnoliopsida > Poales > Poaceae > Aegilops > Aegilops speltoides. Next base: position 26,595,123 of record CM038144.1, on the reverse strand, counting down.
CATATGCACGAAAACGTCCCTTTGCAAGCTTTGTGTTTTTGGAAGCAACAGCCTCAGCAACATAAACTCCTTGCTCAGTTGACAACTGCCCCTCCGAAGTAAAGAATATCTACAATGGATTTAAGAATAACCTTCAGCACATTCTTACAGTAGGGTCATCAACCCTAAAAGAAGAATCCGTTTGAAATAATAAGAGTTGATGAAGGCACGAAAATAACAAGTACAATGATGTCGCACTGCATAAATAAGGCTCAACAGAACCTTTCGAGCATGAAATATATCAGAAGGGTAGAGCTGTGTGTCATGACATGTAATTATACAGAAACCAGCGTTGAAGTCACCAAAAGACAGGTCAAGGTCAGGGTTAGCATGACAAAATTACATTAACCAATTTTCAACCTAAGATGGGTCAGGGTTTGCACAACATAATTAGTACATCCATTTTTTGGTATGGTAATGCATAATTAAGCTGACTATGGCTTGCGGAACCAATAAATCAAGACAGGTCGTTATATGAGAAGGTGAGAACAGAAAAAAGATGATAGTTTCATCCATATTCAAGATAGCATAAAAACATTGGTCCAAAATAAGTAGGTGTGACCTTAGAAATATGTAACTATCACGACCTAAGTACATGCGCCAAGTCATCACCGTAAGACTTTGATATCTTATCTATTCAAATATAATTATCATTAAGCTCACAAAGTTCACCTTGATATCATTTTCAGAGAAGCCATCGTGCAAAGTGCGGTCTGGAAGCTCTATGAAGTGCTGGAAAATTAACAGTATAAAGACACTGTTAGAAGAAGATAATAAAAGTTTCATTTCAAACCTTGACTAGTAGAAAAAAATAGACCTTTTCAAACTCTACAAATGTATCATTGGGTGATATTGACATCAGCGTTGCTAATGAACATAGTGCTGCTCGCTGTTCTTGCTTGTTCGAACTAAATAGACCATCCTGTGAAAGCAATTCCTGAAAAGAAACTGTACTGGTCATCGACCCAACACAAGCCGATGGTGCAGAGGGAAAATGTGGATAATGAAAGATACTATAGCTGGGCTTCAAATAAATAAATATGGCAACCTATGTACCTTGCAATAAAGCTACGTGTTGGATAGGCTGCTAGGGACCACCCAAAAATGGTCAATTTTTTCCCATGAACCAGCCAAGGACATTCCCGTTTTTTAATGTTATTCATTTCAATATGTTTCTCAATCAAATTTTAAACAAACTAAATAATTCACATTCAATCATATGAATAAATATAACTTTGCCAAGATAGACAAGGACCATCAGAAACTTGGCATCATAATCACCCAAAAACTATGAAAACTAAATAAAGGAAACCGGAGCAACTCAACCCATTCTGTTACTTGCAAATTAACAAATGCAATTAAGTTACTCACTGATGCTTAAAACCCCAAATCGTAGAAAGTAGCATGTTATAATAAACTAGCACTTGAAAATACGAAGGAAATCAACTGTTCTTACTAGCCCGTTGCACTTCTATACATATGATATTAATTTCAGAAGGCATCAAATCAAGGCTTAGTATCTGCCTTTGCAGTACCAGAACACTAGTGCACGTTAATAGAAAGTTTAAGATGGTAGCTGTCAGAAAATAAAGGTAAGCCTGTCGCATGTTCCAACTAAAATTTCAAATTTCGGAACTACCTTGCAGATAACTGTAATGTTGGGAAAAATTAAGTCAGTGAAGGAGATATTTTGTTGTTTCAGCCTTCTCTGCAACCTCTGAAATTAGACAAACAACCAGTTAGACAGATCAAAATGTGGGGAAAAGATAGCTAGCAGGATCCAACCTTCCATACACCAGCAGGAGAACCAGAGCTTGAAATACTAGGGTGGTGGGAACACAATATAAGTCGAGCATATGATCTCCGACTATGGTCAATTGCATAAGGTGCAATCAAGAACAAGCACTTCACAAGGATCTCAGTAGATGGAATAAATGGTAGTTGTGAATCTCCAGAGCTATCCATATCACTGGTTGAAAAAGATAGTGTCAGGGATGCAAATTTAGAGGGACAAGATAAAGAAGAAATATCGACAGTTCAACACAGCCAGAGCAAGATGTCTTGCAGAATGCATTAGTGCACTACCTTTGTTTCAGTATCAACACTCTCTCTCCAACTAATGATAACCAACTGGTGAACAAGAATAGAAGATCTTCAGCCAAGGCACCGGAGTTTGAAAGGACGTTCTTAGTAGCATCATAAGCTATCTTTCTAACTGCCCAACTTGGATGGCAAACTAGATATATTAGCACCTGCAGAAAGAAGAAAAAAAGATTAGTACAGCCTACAGCCACATAACTGGTATTCACAGGGTAAATACTTCCTACAAAAGCTGGTGCACATATCAGGAGTTTAAAAAAAAATACTTTACATAAGCAAAGTCAAAACAGTTCGGAGCATTTTTGCCCGTTTAACATACCTGTAGCAATGACTGGATTGAAAAGTATTCCTGGATCCTGCAGTTCAAAAGAAATATAAGTCGAGGGAAGCAAGAGGGAGCTGCTCTAACACATAAAATCCAATTTAAGAGCACGAGAGCAAGACCGAAAAAGATGATCCACAAGCAGTGATTGAAGAAGATCCACACATGTTAAGCAATCTTCGTCTGTCAGTTTGGAAAGCTGCAAACAAGAGATGGGGTGTTAAAAGAATCAATTGCAACAGCTTCATTTTCAAGGTAGCGTCGAAAGATCTAAAAACTTAAAACAGTTATAAGAATATGTCGATGATTATGACAAACCATAGACATCCCTAAAATTTGCGAAGTTGGTAAATAAATACTTAGGGCCTCTTTGGTTTGCAGGATTTCAAAGACGTAGGAATAAGAGAAACGTATAAATTGAATGTCATGGCATGTTGAATCCTACATGAAATGAAAACACCGGAATCTGTAATAGATGTTGTTTGGTTGCCCCACAGGAGAAACAAAGGAACTTTTCTGAAGGATTTGGTGTATGCCCTAGTTGAGTTGTAACAAAGGAAATTTTCCATGAGGTTGGACTCAACGGAAAATTTTCCTTTAGAAGTGCATGCAAAGTGGATCATAGGGAACTTCCAGTATAGTTTTCAATCTTACAAACCAAACTAGTACAATATGAAAATGTTCTAAGAATCTAATTCCTTTGAACCAAAGACGCCCTTAAATAGAGCAAACTACTTCAAGATTTACATCATGAACCAGTCATGCAAGGCCGATAAATATGGAGTCAAGATAATATACTATTTTCGTTGGAAACTTAAAGGACGTCGGAGTTACCAACTGAACAGAGATCAGTGAGGGTTCACTTTGAGCAATCAATGTCCAGAGCTTCTCCTTCACGATAGAACCATCTGCATATCCATTTAAATGATATCTATGAGAAAAGATAATAGAAAGTATAAATAAATGATCGTCAGTATAATAGGAATCATAGACATACCTGCTTTGGCATCAATAGCAGCAAGCCTCGATACTGCATAGAGTGCATAGATTCCATCCAACCGCTGTGTTGCCTTGCTGAAGCCAGTTTTTGATAACTGAATCAAATGATCCAGCAAAGACGTAACCTGCGCAGCCACAATTTTAACAATAATCAATATGGATAAATAATAGTACCCACATTTTATCGGAGTCCGTGTTTAAACCACTCTCTTTTGGAGAGAAAAAATGATAACTCAACAGGAAGATGGTTCTTTTTATAGACGCCTCAAAGTAACTTTGTTACCTTGGTCAGGGAATCAGAATTTCTGCAAATGACTCGTATTAATTTTAGATGCCCCTTTCTTAAAGTGTCCTTCTCTTTCAATCCTGCAGTTATAAATGAAACAACATCTGGTTGCACAGCTTCAGAAGATACTGAAGCCCATGACCCCAGAGCCGAGAGAGTTGCCAATTTCACTTCCTCGATACCTGTCACAAGATAGCAAAACCATGAACTTATGCAACAGGATGAGAGTATGAAGCACAAAATGGAGCATTTGAACTTTACCATCACCCTTGTAACACGTTAGAAGAAAGCTGGATACTGAGGGGGCGAGTCTGCTTATTTGCTTTGGAGGAAATCTTGACAACTGCTCTAAAGCATTCAACATTCCAATTCTCTGGTATGGTAGTGATAGTTTCCCCTCTGAGCCTGCCCAGAGCAAGCTTGTTAAGATTTACTACCTCTGTACCAAAATATAAGACGTTTTTGTAGGCTAACTAGCCTACAAAAACGTCTTATATTTTGATACGGAGGGAGTATATGAACTATATACTACCAAAATTCAGTGTTAAGCACGAGTTAAGGTTGCAAATTTTAGAACATCAACTGGGTAAAAGATAATATGAGAAGCTAACCAGTTTAAGAAAACAGAAATTTATATATGCCCTACCTCCTAAAATTGCTTTGATAGCATTGAACATGGAAGGTAGAGTGTCTGGATCGCTGGACTTATCACTTAATGTTCCTACAATATTCAAAGCATTATTCCTCCTCTCTTCATCTGAATGACGTGCCTGATGCAGAATAACTGGCATGAACTCCATGGCATAATTGCTTAGGTCCAAACGAACTGTCAATAGAAGATGTCCAATAGACTTTAGCACAATCTCAGGATTTCTTTTCAGCATCTTTATGCATGATGGGAGAACAACATTTTTAAAATCCTCATGCCCAATATCCACGAAAAGAGGCTTAAAAGCTTCACTGGCTGCTTCTGATGGACGGTCTTTTGAACTCAAGATGGTTTTGACATACAAATCAAGGAATACTGGCTGAAAAGAGATAGCAAATTGTCAAAAATGGAAGTAGACTTAGAAGGGGGTTCAGGGGGGAGGGGGAGAAAAGTAGGTTATAGGGTACCATAATTTTGGAGTGGTTAGATAAATTGGCAACTTATAAATGATAAGTATAAATTCATAGGCAAACAAGGACGGAAGTTTACCTTATATTCAGAGAACAATGACGATGAAGTAACGGTGAAATCCAGTATTAGATTTATGAATGCAGGAGAATCCTTTGTTGCAATCCTCAAATCTTTGACCTCCTCTATGTACATCTTATATATTCCAACAGACTGGAAAATAAAACAAAATAAGAAACTGCCAGAAGCTAATTCCACTAAGCCTGTATGCTGCAGTTATTCAGTTATTTCTGAAAAATACCTCAGAGAAAAGACGGATGAATAGTTGCTTGCAGGTCCGACGCTGACGAAAAGAACCATTCATAAGGACCTGAGATAACACTGCCTGTGCATTCGCCAGTCTAGAGAAACCACCTTTAGAGAGTGTGGCAAACTGGGTCCATTTCAGAAGATAGCATGACCATCTGAGAAGCTTGAAGCAAGCAAGAGGGCTTGTAACCTTCAGATTCTTTTCCATAGACTGAACAAGTGTAGCAGCAAACGTTTTCATAAAGGTGGATTCACTGAGAGCCCGAATAACCATATCATCTACCGCTTTCCTTGAGGCACGGTCATCATATAAAGGCAATGTCTGGAAAATGAGATCAACTAACAATGTGGTATCTGACGGCGACTCTGCAGGGAAAACAGAAAACCCTATGAGAAATGGATTTATGTTTTTTTTGTGTAAAGAAGTAACCAGACATTACGCAATGAATGGCAGAGATATCAGTTTAGATGCACGATAAGAATGACCCGGCAGAGCCAAACAAACAAGATTAAAAGGTAAGAAAGACCAGTTCCAACAAATTAATGGGCTAGCCACCAGAAAAAAGTTGCAGCCACAATGCCTCAGGTATGTTACTAGTAAAAATATCTTAGCAATGCGAGAAACATATACTGAAATGAAAGATCTGGTGAGTGAGTCACAAAGGCATTATACATTATGACAAATAATCTCTACTATTGTGATAATCTCCCATATACATCCAGCAGGGTGTTTTATTCTTGTTGACAAGGAATGCATCTATGAACTGAATAGTACTTCAATCACAAAAGAACCAGGTCTATGTCAAGGGAGGAACACATTATATTCTGGTAAAAGCTAGCTCAAATACAAGAAAAAGAATGGGTTCGTTGTTCAGCACTGCTGCCACTTGGTTACAGTTGCAAATGAAGCAAAAACGAGATACAATGAAAGGGGAATCTGAAGCCCAACTGGAGATTGTTGCTTTAGGGCAACCGTTTGAAATCAAGCAGATGTAGTCACGGGTTCCTACAAGCTCTGTCCCGTTGATTCAAAGATCTTACAGGGAGAAGACAACAATGCAATATCAAGCAAGCAACTCCAGAAGCTACGCATGACTGCGGATTTACCCACCTACGGCCTACTTGTGATCTGAACAGCTAACGTCAAACTGCAGCTCCCGTACAGGGGCTGAGACACCGTACAAACTTTGGGTCCATGTGAACCCAACAAAATCCAGCAAACACAATACAAATCACTACCGATTTCGAGAACTAAGCCCGTAGTTTTGTGGAGCTGACGCCTATGCAGTGGGTCCGACCCTATGGTCTTGCCTGCTCGCGGATGCTAATACGAGCAGCAAAGACATCCACCCTAATCTCAGCCTAGAGTCCGCCATGGCGCAACTAGCACATCAGCACACGGGAACGAAGCTACCAAGCTACCGATCCGCCGCAAGTCCAGCGGAATTTAGCAAACACACGAACGCGCAGCACATCGCGGGAGAAGGGGAGATCCGGTTCTCACGAATCCAGGGCGAACCCGCCCGTCAACACTACGAAACATTTCCGACCGCGGAGCCCGCCTCGCTGCCAAAAGCAGGGAGGGAGCACGGGAGCGAGCGGAGGCGCACGGGAGGCTAATCTGCGGGCGGGCGGGGCGGAGCGCGCGATCCCTAGGGAGAAGCGCGGGGAGGGGGAGACGGCGCGCGCCGGTACCTGTGGCCTTCGCGAGGAGAGGCGGGAGGGTGTCGCGGAAGAGGCGGAGGCGGCGCGTCGCGGACGGGGTGGAGACCTCGGCCGCGGCGGCGCGCAGCGCCTCCTCCGGGGCCGCGTCCTGGGCGACCATTTCGCGCGGGCCGGCGCGCTCGCGTGGCGGCGGCGGGGAGGGGAGGGAGGCCGAGATGGAGCGGAGTGGCGTGGTGTGGTGCGGCCTGCGGCGGCCGAGGGAGGTGAGGAGGATGGGGGAACGCTGCGCAGGGTTGGGACTTGGGGAGGACTACGGCGCAGTTGTTAGGGGTTTTGGACTGGCTGCTGTGTGGAGCCCACTCGTCAGGGCGTGATTGGCTTTCTTTTGTGGTTTGTTCTGTGGGGCCGGTATGTAAGTGACTGAAGGTGGCCTTATATGGACTGGGCCCAAGTGGTCAGAGGTGTATTTGTGATAAGTAGTTTTTAACCGAGGGTTTACTTGAAAGGAGAACAGCACCATCATGGCAGCTGACCCGGTGCATCTACCTTTTTTTAGGGGTTTCTACCAGCAAGCCTAAGAGCATCTCCACCCGTTGGCCCCCAGTGAGCGCTTAAAATCACCGCCTGGGGGGATGCCGGCGCAAAAAACGGTCTAGGGGCGAGTTGGTCCCCAGTCGCCGACCCCAGGGCCGTCCCAAGCGCGTCTAATTTTTTCAAAAAAAAAAACATTCGGCGAAGTTTGATTAAACACGGCTAAATTTCGGCAAACTTTGGCATATTAGACATGTTCGCCACGCGTTACATAGCAAATATAACTAAAAAAAGAAATCGTTGAACGCGGAGTAGTCGCCGTCGTCGCCGCCATCCTCGTCGCCGTCGTCGGCGGCGGCCTTCTCCTCATTGACGCGGCCGTCCCTGCTAGACCCCTGCCCGACGTCGCCATGGCAGACTGGTGGCGGTGGCGGCGCGTCATCGTCGATGTCGTCGAGGACGACGACTACTCCTTCTTCGCGGCCCCGGCGGCGCTGCTCGAAGCGCCGCAGGGCGACGCTCGCTATCCATCATCAGGAAGTCCTTGCGCACCCATTTCAGGGCCGCCTCGTCGTCGAGCTCCACGTCGCCAGGCTCCGTCTTCACGGCGGGGAGGCCTGGCTCCGTTTTAACCGGCGCGAGCCCCGGCTCCGTTTTAACCGGCACGAGCCCCGGCTCCGTCTTTGGCTTGACGAAGCGCGGAGGAGCCGACGAGGAGGCGGGCCGGCCGCGGAGCCCGCCTCGCTGCCAAAAGCAGGAGGGAGCACGAGCGAGTGAGGCGCACGGAGGCTAATCTGCGGCGGGAGGCGAGCGCGATCCCTAAGGAGAAGCGCGGAGGAGGGAGGCAGCGCGCCAAGACTGTGGCCTTCATGAGGAGAGGCGGGAGGTGTCACGGAAGAGGCGGAGGCGGCGTCATGGACGGGGTGGAGACCTCGGCCATGGGCGCTGCAACGCCTCCTCCGGGCAGCGTCTGGCGACCATTATTTGTGGCCAAGGCCAGCGTGGCGGCGGCGGCGGGGAGGAGGCCGAGATGGGGCGGAGTGGCGTGGTGTGGTGCGACTGCATGGCCGAGAGAGGTGAGGAGGATGGGAACAGCTGCGCAGGTTGGGACTTGGGGAGGACTACTGCAGCAGTTGTTAGGGGTTTTGGACTAGGCTGTGTGTGGAGCCCACTCGTCGAGGCGTGATTGGCTTTCTTTGTGGTTTGTTTTGTGGGGTTGGTATGTAAGTGATGAAGGTGGCCTTATATGGAGTGGGCCCAAGTGGTCAGAGGTGTATTTGTGATAAGTAGTTTTTAACAGAGGGTTTACTTGAAAGGAGAACAGCACCATCATGGTAGCTGACCCGGTGCATCTACCTGGCAAGGCTTTTTTAGGGGTTTCTATCAGCAAGCCTAAGAGCATCTCGGTTGTTGGCTGTGGGCGCCTAAAATCGCCGCTGGGGATGCTTGCAAAAACGGTCTAGGGGCGAGTTGGTCCCCAGTCGCCGACCCCAAGGCCGCCCCCATGCGCGTCTAATTTTTTTCAAAAAAAATGTTCGGCGAAATTCGATTAAACACAACTTTGGCATATATTAGACATGTTCGCGACGCGTTACATAGCAAATATAACTAAAAAAGAAATCATTGAATGCGGAGTAGTCGCCGTCGTCGCCGCCATCCTCGTCGCCGTCGGCGGCGGCGGCCTTCTCCTCATTGACGCGGTCGTCCCTGCTGGACCCCTGCCCGGCGTCGCCATGGCGGACTTGAGGAGGACTACGGCGAAGTTGTTAGGGGTTTTGGACTGGCAGTTGTGTGCAGCCCACTCGTTAGGGCGTAATTGGCTTTCTTTTGTGGTTTGTTCTGTGGGGCCGGTATGTAAGTGACTGCAGGTGGCCTTATATGGATTGAGCCCAAGTGGTCAGAGGTGTATTTGTGATAAGTGGTTTTTAACAGAGGGTTATAACTTGAAAGGAGAACAGCACCATCATGGCAGCTGGCCAGGTGCATTTACCTGACAAGGCTAATTATTATGTTTGCGGATCAAATATGTTTGTAATAATACCTTCTTCTGATCAATTAATTTGGCAATTCTCCTGCCAACATTCAAAAAAAATATTGCGTTTATAATTTAATTTATTTATTTTGTGAAAAGATCAGATCTATAGATTCATCGAAAGTATAAAACACCTCAAACATAATAAAAATTACATCGAGGTCTATGGACCATCGAATGACCATCGACGACGCTAGAATAAGCCGCCAACGCATCTTTGTCGCCGCTCCCATGCCAAAGTCGGCCTGACCTTATCGATGACAGTTAGGAAGTCTTCATGCACGTGCCCCTAAGGACCAGCATCCCAGAGTTTGCAGTCGTCGCCGTTCGTTTCATGAGGTGATAATGTGCTCTTTGGGCAAGATTCGCGTTTGTAGTTCTTCTAGTGAGGTGATTCTATCTCGCATGCAGTCGCAGCTACGATTTGGTTTCCGCATGGTTCAATCTTTCCATTTTAGCAAATCGGGGGAGAGATAATGGAGGGACACATGCCCCATCGGTTGAATTTAGGGGGCGGGCGAGATTGAATTTAACAGGAGAGAGGGAGATCACAGGGGAAAGACCCACGGAAAATCAGGGGGTAGGTTAGAAATATCTTACCAGATCCCCGTGAAATTAGGGATAACCACGAGGTTTTGTCGGTCGAGCGTTACGACGCACGCTCTTGAAAGAGTCTCTTCACTTTTAGTGTTCTTCGGAGTAATCCAGGTGTTGTGTTTGAGATCTATGTCCTTAGACATTCCATTTGTAAATTATGCTCTTTGTCCCACAAACACAACAAAGTATAGTTGAGATTAATTAAAAGATAATGCTTGATGTTGTTGCCAAATAAGCTCCTAAATTTGTGGATCCATTACATATCATAAACAATGTATAATGTTTACAGTAAAAAAATATGACATCTCAGTTCTCAAGTTAATATGTGTCTTTTTGGTGAACACAAAACTCTTAACTTTGTAAACATCATTGACTTTTGTTATATCAAAGTGAGGCACGAAGATCCCGCATTAGCTAAGCCCTAAACTCTATATTACATGCAACAAATAGCCCACTAAATTAGAAAATAACTACTCTTAAAAGAGATGTTGAATGGATCAATATAGTTGACTAGAGGGGGGTGAATAGGCAACTAACAATTTTTAGCTTTTCTTGACCAATTTAAACTTAGCATTAAAGTAGGTTGTCTAGATGTGCAACTAGGTGAACAACCTATATGATGCAACAACAACGCACACACAAGCAAGCAAAGGATACAACACAATATAAGCTTGCACAAGTAAAGGTGAGAGATAACCAAGAGTGGAGTCGGTGGAGACGTGGATGTGTTACCGAAGTTTCTTCCCTTTGAGAGGAAGTACGTCTCCGTTGGAGCGGTGTGGAGGCACAATGCTCCTCAAGAAGCCACTAGGGCCACCGTATTCTCCTCACGCCCTCACACAATGCGAGATGTCGTGATTCCACTATTGGCGCCCTCGAAGGCGGAGACCGAACCTTTACAAACAAGGTTGGGGCTATCTCCACAACTTAATTGGAGGCTCCCAACGACACCACGAAGCTTCACCACAATGGAATATGGCTCCGCGGTGACCTCAACCATCTAGGGTGCTCAAACACCCAAGAGTAACAAGATCCGCAAGGGATTAGTGGGGGAATCAAATTTCTCTTGGTGGAAGTGTAGATCGGGACCTTCTCAACCAATCCCTAGAAAATCAACAAGTTTGATTGGCTAGGGAGAGAGATCGGGCGAAATGGAGCTTTGAGCAACAATGGAGCTTGGGGAGGGAAGAGGTGGTCAACTTGGGGAAGAAGACCCCTTTATATAGTGGGGGGAAAGATCCAACCGTTACCCACTTATTCATTTCATGACAAAGCGGTATTATCAAGACAGACTGTCATGATACTACCGCATGAGCTTGCGGTACTACGCTAGACCGTGCGGTACTACCACTCGCACGGTAGAGACCAGACAAGGCCCTATTAAGATAGCAACGAGCAAGAGAACCATGGAGCAGTACTACTGCCGCGCCTATGCGGTACTACCGCAAGGCAGGGTTCAACTGGGCTGGGAAGGCACGGACTAATAAAATTACATATGTGGCCACTTCCGCTGAGTTATAGTCTGTGTGAAAATCCAGCACGGTACTACCATTCCCAGGGAGCGGTACTACCGCGTAGGGCACGGTTGTAAAATTTTACTTCCGCTCCTACTTCCGTGCATGCCAGTGTTCTGGGCTAGAGGCCACGGTACTACCGCTCGGGAGGAGTGGTACTACCGCACAACGCGGTACTACCGCTTGCCTTGGTGGTACTATCGTGGACAGCTGCGGTACTACTGCTCCCTTGAGCAGTACTATCGCACACCACAGAAACTGTAGCACTTTGGAGGCCTTCATCTTTGCATGGACAAGGGTAAACGACCGGTGCTCCAATGAAGTGAAGGAAAGGTGGCGCAAAGGAACTAATGTGTACGTGTTGATTCCACCCTAACCTTTCTAAAGCGGACCCCTCTTAATAGTATGGCTTTCCTACGACTCAAATCCACCAAAAAGAAACGTAGAAAACCGTTGTCTTTGATAGGCTCCGAGGGGCACCAAATCGTCTTGTGCCTATGACATGAGATCTATGAAAAGCTCAATGCACACGATTAGTCCGCAAAAGCATTGTCATCAATCACCAAAACCACATAGGGAGAAATATGCCCTTACAATCTCCCCCTTTTTGGTGGATTGATGACAATGCGGGATTTGCACATAAGGATATAAAATGAACATAAGCAAACCCAACATCTATAAAATATAGGCAGGCTCCCCCTAGATGTGTGCACTCTATAAGTATGCTTTGGACTGCATGGTACACATACTAGGATCAACACTCCCCCTATATTTATAGACACGGCAAAACTTGCAACAATATAAGTGACAATAAGCATGGAGGCAAGGTAAGGTAAGTGAGCATGAAGTAGAGGGCACAAGATAGCATAAGCTCACAATCTACTAAGCATACTAGACAATAAGATAAGCTTGAGTGCATATGTCTCACATCATATGTCGGTGGAAACGACACCTATGTGATCACAAGAATCCCTACTACGGTTGCGGGGCGCGGGTGAGGGAGTCCTGGATTAGGGGGTATCCAGACAACCGGACTATATACTTTGGCCGGACTATTGGACCATGAAGATACAAGACTCAAGACTTCGTCCCGTATCCGGATGGGACTCTCCTTTGCGTGGAAGACAAGCTTGGCGATCCGGATATTATATTTCCTTCTTTGTAACCGACTCCATGTAAACCCTAGCCCTCTCGGGTATCTATATAAACTGGAGGGTTTAGTCCTTAGAGACAGGATCATAATCATCATAGGCTAGCTTCTAAGGTTTAGCCTCTACGATCTCGTGGTAGATCAACTCTTGTAACACTCATATCATCAATATCAATCAAGCAGAAGTAGGGTTTACCTCCATCAAGAGGGCCCAACAGGTAAAACATCGTGTCCCTTGCCTCCTGTTACCATTAGCCTTAGACGCACAGATCGGGACCCCCTACCCGAGATCCGCCGGTTTTAACACCGACATTGGTGCTTTCATTGAGAGTTCCTCTATGTCGTCGCTGCGAGGCTTGATGGCTTCTTCAATCATCAACAACACGGTCCAGGGTGAGACTTTTCTCCTCGGACAGATCTTCGTGTTCGGCGGCTTCGCACTGTGGGCCAATTCGCTTGGCCATCTGGAGCAGATCGACAGCTATGCCCCTGGCCACCAGGTCAGGTTCGGAAACCTGAACTACACGGATGATATCCGCGGAGACTTGATCTTCAACGAATTCGGGCCTGTGCCACGAGCGTCGGACAGTCATGATGAGCACGACTTAGACCTGCTGTCGGACAATGCTCGGGATATCGCCCCTGCAGGAGCCCCGGACTTAAATCCAGGGCAAATTGCGCCGCCCAAGGTCGGGTGGATGGACCCCGCCCCGGAGGCGGCACACCCATCGCTGGTAGAGCCGAACACAGACTTCACCCCCAAGGAAGCCTGTGTCACCGGACCCTCGGACTCATATCCGGCTGTAGGTTCCAGTCCACGCACTCTCGAGCCCGCCAAATCTGGTTGGGCTCCGGTAATAGAGTTCACCGCTGCGGATATCTTCCAGCACTCACCCTTTGGCGACATGTTGAACTCGTTAAAATCTCTCTCTTTGTCACCAGACTCTTTGCCGAACTATGTCCGGCTCGAGTGGGAAGCAGGCGACGAAGGAATTCGTTGCCCACCCACCACCCACTTCATTGCCACGATCGATGATTTAACTGACGTGCTTGACTTCGACTCTGAAGACATCGACGGTATGGACGACGATGTAGGAGAAGAACAAGAACCACCGCCCACGGGGCGGTGGACAGCCACCTCCTCATATGATATATATATATGGTGGACACTCCGAAGGAAACCAATGGTGATGAGGCAATGGAGGATAACCCCTCAGGGAAGAAAGCAAAGCATGGGCGTCGTCGGCGCCGCTCCAAGCCCGCCACAAGAATACCGCACAGAGACGAAAACAACTGGATGGTGCGAAGATGAATACAACCCGATCGGCTGCCTTTGAGCAGCCGAGCAGGAAGACGGGCAGGTCAGCCTAGACGAACAGGCGACGGACGGATATCCGGAGGAGGACAACTACATGCCCCCCTCCAAAGACGAGATTAGCCTCGGCGACAACGAGTTCGGCGTGTCTGAGGACCCCGTGGAGCAGGAGCGCTTCAAGCACCGCTTATAGCCACCGCGAGGAGCTCAAAAGAAGCAAGAACAGCTCCAAGCTAATCAAGACTCTGCTCACAAACAGATGGATCAAGTCTGGCGGTGAGGAATACGGACTCGAGCGCCACATATTGATCGCCACCTTGTGGCCGGATAAAGCGGCATATCAAGACGAATACCACCGCACCCCACGCCAATACACTATGGCCCGGGGCAATAGGCAGGACCTGCAAGATATACTGGAAAACAAGGCAGGACAGCCAAGATCGATCTATGGATCACGGGGGGGCACCCCAACACATAACGATGATCGTTACGCCGGATACACCATCGACAAGTCCGACCGGGCCGAATACAGCCAACCGGACTCAGTCGAACTGCGTAGCCACATAGCCCGGCATAGAGGCGCCGCACACCCCCTCTGCTTCACTAACGAAGTGATGGATCATGAATTCTCAGAAGGGTTTAAACCCGTAAACATCGAATCATACGATGGCACAACAGACCCTGCAGTATGGATCAAAGATTTCCTTCTCCACATTCACATGGCCCGCGGTGACGATCTACACGCCATCAAGTACCTTCCCCTTAAGCTCAAAGGACCGGCAAGGCACTGGCTAAACAGACTCGCAAGCAAATTCCATGGCGGTTGGGAAAACTCGAGGACGCGTTCCTCGACAACTTCGTGGCACGACGTGCGACCACCGGATGTCGATGACTTGAGCCACATTACCCAACAGCCCGGAGAGTCAGCCAGGAAATTCTGGAATCGGTTCCTAACCAAAAAGAACCAAATAGTCGACTGTCCGGACGCCGAAGCCCTGGCGGCCTTCAAGCATAATATCCGTGACGAGTGGCTCGCCCGACACCTTGGCCAGGAAAAACCAAAGTCCATGGCGGCCCTCACGACATTCATGACCCGCTTTTGCGCGGGAGAGGACAGCTGGTTGGCTCGCAGTAGCACCACGCCAATAAATTCCGGATGTTCGCAACAATAACGGCAAGCCACGATGCACAGACATAAGCGACGGAACAACGGCGACAACACTGAAGACACGACAGTCAACGCCAAATTCAGTGGTTCGAAATCCGGTCAGCGAAAAAAGTCGTTCAAAAGAAACAATCAGGGACCGTCCAGTCTGGACCGCATACTTGATTGCTCGTGCCAAATTCATGGCACCCCGGATAAACCAGCAAACCACACCAATAGAGACTGCTGGGTGTTCAAACAGGCCGGTAAAATAAACGCCGAAAACAAGGACAAGAGGATGCACAACAACGATGACGAGGAGCCCCAGCGTCCGAACACGGGGGGACAGAAGAAATTTCCTCCACAGGTGAAAATGGTCAATATGATCTACGCCACCCACATCCCCAAACGGGAACGAAAGCGGGCACTACGGGACGTCTATGCGATGGAGCCAGTCGCCCCAAAATTTAACCCATGGTCAGCCTGTCCGATCACCTTTGATCGTACGGATCACCCTACCAGCATCCGTCACGGCGGTTCAGCCGCATTGGTCCTAGACCCAATCATCGACGGATTCCACCTTACGCTAGTCCTTATGGATGGCGGCAGCAGCCTGAACCTGCTTTATCAGGATACAGTGCGCAAAATGGGCATCGACCCTTCGAGGATCAAGCCCACCAAAACCACCTTCAAAGGTGTAATTCCAGGAGTAGAGGCCCATTGCACGGGCTCTATAACATTGGAAGTGGTCTTCGGATCTCCGGATAACTTCCGAAGCGAAGAGTTAATCTTCGATATCGTCTCTTTCCGTAGTGGTTATCACGCACTGCTTGGACGAACCGCATTCGCTCAATTCAATGCGGTACCACACTATGCATACCTCAAGCTCAAGATGCCAGGACCTCGCGGGGTCATAACAGTCAACAGAAACATGGACCGCTCTCTCCGCACAGAAGAGCATATTGCAGCCCTCGCGGCGGAAGTACAATGCGGCCTTCTCCGGCAAACCACCAATCCGGCGACAACAACCCCGAACACCGTCAAGCGAGTCCGGAGTACCCCGCAATAGGATCGCCAGGCACGCCGAGAGCGTGACTAGCAGTCCGGCCTCCACTCCAGCCCCATCAAGGCAGCATTTGTGCTGCGCGTACACAGTTATGCACTAAAAATACCATGGGCATAGGCGGAGGCGCAATAGGGACTCAGTCAACAGTGCGGCTCAGCCGCAACATACTTTAATAACCCCCCCTTTTTATCTTTCAGGATACTGCTTTCGGGCAGCCTCTTCAGAAGAGCCGGATTGTCGGACTTGCACGGGAGAGAAAACCAAGGAGGCAAAATGCTTTGCGCACATAGGGAATACCCAGGTGGAATCTGTTCACGATCGTTATACCTGTTTTATATGCCTACATGCGGCCCGCCCTTGGATAGGACATGTTAAATATTCCTATCTACTTCTGCTTAAGCATTCATTGTAAACATACGCTTAGACGTATTATTCATCAATAGGATATAATATATAGCGTCAGCTTATTATTCCTATTTGCACATTTTTCCTATAAATGTTTATTTAATATCACATCCGTACACCTTGGTACGTTCAATTTGCCAGGGGCTTCTTATGGCGCCCCATGATACGGCAAGACAAGTCCGAATACTTTCAACAGTGCGGCACCCCGAACTTATAGCATTATATGCATGAGCTCCGAATCATGTCTTGGGTCAATACTTGGGTTTGCCCAGCTCCCTTATTTTGGTACCTTACGTTCTGTTATATCGGCTAAGGTAGCGCAGGGAGAACTACTGCGATTGTGTCCCGGTTCTTCCAGACGAGCACCTCAGTAGAGAAAGCTGAAAAATGACCGGCATGATGCGGCGAGAGCTGGTCGCTGTTCGAGAGGTCTTAAAATCCTTAAAGATTTTCTCCGCTTTAGGCGAGGAATCAGCCTCGTCCGATTTAGACGTATATAGCGCCCCAATTCGGCTTTCTGAATTCTAGGGGCTTCGCCGAAATTTAAAATTGTAGACTTCTATGGCTAAGTGAAAGTTATAAAGCCGCATAGTCCGATTGCCTGGTTCGCTGCGCCAAACACCTCCTTTAGGGACCAAAAATTTGGATGAAGAGTGTCTGGGTTTTTCCAGGAACACCCCGGTACTAGTTATGTGGGGGCGGAAGCCGACGACTGGCCTACTTTCAGAATTTTATAAACAGCCGCATAGAAGGTAATATTTTAAATCAAAAAGCGCTATATAGCGCAAGTAACTTCGTCTTTATATTACAACAACGACAGAAGTACATTCACTCAAAGATCGTGTCCTTGGTACATTCATCGACCACGAGACGAGCGCCTTTCATAACGCCATCATAATATTTTTTGGGACAACAATGCGCCTTGCCCTCTGGTGGTCCATCCTTCACCAGCTTCTCCGCATCCAGCTTGCCCCAATGCACCTTCGCACGAGGAAAGGCTCGGCGGGCACCCTTAATGCAAAAGGATCGCTTGATCACTTCAAGCCGCGGACAATTCACCATCCGCTTTATCATGCCGAAGTAGCTAGCGGGTAGGGGCTCACCAGGCCACATCCGGACTATGAAATTTTTCATAGCCACTTCGGCCGCCCTGTGGAGTTCAACCAATTGCTTCAATTGGTCACTCAGAGGCATCGGGTGTTCGGCTAAAGCATACTGGGACCAGAACAGCTTCTTCGTTGAGCTCCCCTCCTCGGCACGGTAGAACTCTGCAACATCTGATACGCTGCATGGCAGATCTTCAAATACCCCTGGAGAGCTCCGAATTCGGGTAAGTAAAAGAAACGTCTCCTCCACATGCTTGCTTTGCATAAAGAATGTCTTGCCGCCGCAATCTTCTTGGCCGCCTGGATTTCCGGCTGGGCCTTTTCAGCTTCGGCCTTGGCATCTTTCATACTCGAAAGGGCCTTCGCAAGCTCAGACTCCTTCGTCTTGAGGTCACGCTCCAAGGACTCAAACTTCTTGCTGAGCTCCTGGAGCTCTTGCTGTACCTCGCCCACCCTAGCATTCTGCTTTTCGCGCTCAATGCACTCCATGGCCGCCTTGTCTTCGGCCTCAGACAGCGCTTTCTTCAGGGATGCCACTTCGGTCGTGGCCCCTATTACAAAGTCACGACGCTTTGTTGTTAGAATCAACAATTTTGTCTATTCTTTATGATATGTGAACGGGGTATCACTCACCTTTGTTCTCTGCGAGCTGCCTCTTCGTGAGGCTGAGCTCTCCTTGGGCCTGCTCCAGGTCCCGTTCGAGTCCGGTGACCTCCGCTGTGCGGGCAGCAGCGGCAAGTAGCACCGCCTGCTTATTCACACAGACACCTACTATTAGACTCCTGCGGATTTTAATCGACCCTCCGTTTGGCTTTTCTTTCCGAACACCAAACAGAGTATCAGGGGCTACTATCTATCGGGTGGTAATTTCCCAAACTTTTAATTAACTTACCTCAAAGCCTGTTAGGAGGCTGGTGCAGGCTTCGGTCAATCCGCTCTTGGCGGACCAAACCTTCTGAATCACCGCACTCATAAGAGTACGGTGCTCTTCATCCATGGAAGCGCCACGAAGCGCTTCCAGCAGACTATCCGACGCCTTTGGCATAACGGAAGTCATCGGCACGGACGGCTCGCCCTCCTTAGCGAGGGGCTGTCTGTCCAAAGGTTCCAGATGTCCGGTGGGAGCCCGCTTCTGCGGCTCTCATCAAGACTGATCATGGGATCTTACGCCCCGTGTGCCCGGCGTCTGGAATTTCTCCTTGGGGCGTCTCCAGAGTCACCTCCCCCCTGCTCTGGGAGCCTTTGGGACAACACCTCCGAGTCGTCCGCAGGCCGAGGGGTAGTGGCCGTCGGGAGCGAGTTCATCGCTGAATCACTC
This sequence comes from Aegilops speltoides, assembly GCA_021437245.1. Taxonomy (NCBI): domain Eukaryota; kingdom Viridiplantae; phylum Streptophyta; class Magnoliopsida; order Poales; family Poaceae; genus Aegilops; species Aegilops speltoides. Next base: position 26,576,108 of record CM038144.1, on the reverse strand, counting down.
AAGGACCCATCCGAAGATGATACCTCGGGATGGACCCTGGCGGGACTGCATATATATGTTCAACATTATAACAGACTGTGAAGCGAAGTCGCACTAAAGTACAACAGAAGTGCAGATACTTACGATCTTACTAGGGCTTCCCCCTAGGCAGCCACTCCTCCTCGCTATAGGCGGCCGTGGTGGAGTAATCCGGAAGGACGCCTTCCCTTCTTAGCGCCCTGGCCTCCCCTGCGGTCGGCCTTCCTTTTCTTCTCCTCCCTAGTGCGGGAGGAGGAGCTCTCGTGTTTTCCCCGCCGCCCACGGAGGAATCTGCCTCGTCGTCTTCGGACAACGAGTTTATGACGGCCTTGCGTCGGGGACCTTTCCTGGTCCCCTGGGCCACCTTCTTAGGCCCCTCGGCCTCCCTGGATTGGGCGGCCCTTTCCTCCTCTCCTTCGGGGGAGGAGTGTGCCTCGTCATCTTCGGACGAGGCGTCCGGTACGACCTTACGCCGGAGACCCTTCCTGGTCCCCAAGGCCTTATTTTCGACCTTCCTTTCTGGCGCCTTGTAGGGCGCCGGGACTAGCATCTCCGTCAGGAGAGCATCGGCTGGACCTTCTAGCAGCGGAGCCGGACAGTCGATCCGCTCCCCTGTCTCCACGTACTCCTGATTAAGTACACACGATGACTTAAGGTCCTCCCATAAGTACGCTTGGAAAAAACTACCTCTGGTGATAGTCAAAAAACTCACCGCACGGGGGAGCCGCGTGGCGTGAAGTCCGCGGTCCTCGGATGTGGGAGGAGGAGTTTCGGAGGCCTTGAACAACACCTTCCACGCATCCTTGTGTGTCGTGCCATAGAGCTCTAGAAGGGTCTGGTGTTCGGCCGGGACGAACTCCCACAGATTAAATGCCCGTCTTTGGCACAGAAGAATTCGGCGGACGAGCATGACCTGGACCACGTTGACAAGCTTGATTTTCTTGTCAATCATATTCTTGATGCGATTCAAGTCCGGTCAGTCCGCAGCTCGCCCCTGTGCCAGCCCTTCTTTTCCTGTGAGGTGAGCCGCATGGGAATTTTGGATCGAACTGGGACCGCTGCCCGTTTGCGTCGCCGCACGGCTCGGTGATGTAGAACCACCCTGATTGCCATCCTTTCACGGTCTCCACGAAGGAGCCGTCAAGCCAGGTGGCGTTGGGATCTTGCCCACCATGGCACCTCCAAGATTCGCTTGTCGGCCACTCACGATCTTGGCTTCATGCGTAAGATTCAGAGCTAAGTCAAGTGAGGCCAGATGCGGAGGAAGGCCTCGCACACGACAATGAACGCCGAGATGTTGAGGACGAAGTTTGGGGCTAGATCATGAAAGTCCAGCCCGTAGTAAAACATAAGCCCGCGGACGAAGGGATGAAGTGGAAATCCCAGTCCACGGATGAAGTGGGCGAGGAACACAACCCTCTCATGGGGTCCCGGAGATGGAACGATCTGCCCTGCGTCCGGCAACCGGTGCGCGATATCTGCGGCCAAGTATCCGGCCACCCGGAGCTTCATGATATGCTCCTCCTTCACGGTGGAGGCCACCCACTTGCCTCCTGCTCCGGACATGTTTCTCTGTGCGGAGAAGGTGTGAACTGGGGCGCTGGAGCTCGAGGGTGCGAGAATGGATAAGAAGAGGAGGAAGAAGACGTGGGTGAAAATGGGGAAATCCTTATCCCTTTATAGAGGCGACGAAAACGGCGTGCCTCCCCACTTGCCCGTTGAAGATCTCTTATTTCCCAGGCACCATGATTGATGGCATGGTTGGGTTACCCATACCCGTATTGATGGGAATCTCGTGATAAGGGGACATGATCTCTGCTTCGACAAGACGTGCCGAGGAAACTGCCTCGCAATATGCGCTGTGGCTGGTTGTGGGAAAACGGTTCGAATAATGACTCGACCGTAGTGTCATGTCATGTTGTCTGAAGTTGTCAATAGATTACATTTGTGGAATATCATTCTCTCTACGGTGGTATATGAAAATCATCTTGCGGATCCGGACGCGATTTAAGTGTTCGATAATTACTTTGTAGTATTCGGAGATGTAACCCGCCTTGCAATGCTGAAGACAAAACTGCGTGCGGACTCATCGTCATTGAAGCCTGGTTCAGGGGCTACTGAGGGAGTCCTGGATTAGGGGGTATCCGGACAGCCGGACTATATACTTTGGCCGGACTATTGGACCATGAAGGTACAAGACTCAAGACTTCGTCCCGTGTCCGGATGGGACTCTTCCTTGCGTGGAAGACAAGCTTGGCGATCCAGATATTATATTTCCTTCTTTGTAACCGACTCCATGCAAACCCTAGCCTTCTCCGGTATCTATATAAACCGGAGAGTTTAGTCCTTAGAGACAGGATCATAATCATCATAGGCTAGCTTCTAAGGTTTAGCCTCTACGATCTCGTGGTAGATCAACTCTTGTAACACTCATATCATCAATATCAATCAAGCAGGAAGTAGGGTTTTACCTCCATCAAGAGGGTCCGAACCTGGGTAAAACATCGTGTCCCTTGCCTCCTGTTACCATTAGCCTTAGACGCATAGATCGGGACCCCCTACCCGAGATCCGCCGATTTTGACACCGACAGCAAGGTCGTGAGAAGAGCGGGATCAGCAGTCAGCACAAGCACACGGGTCATTTAACCAGGTTCGGGCCACGTGGACGCGTAATACCCTAGCCCTGCTTTGGTGTGTATATCTGTATTCTTGGAGTTCTTGAGCTAGCTACAATGAGCGTAACTTGTCCAAGGGTTCGAATCCTTCTCCCGGATGCCTCAGGCCTCCTTTTATAGTCAAGGGGATCGCCACAGTGGCACACAGGAGGTGGCATCGGTGTACGATGGCCAAGCTTATCACTTGCCATTACGGGACAAAACGCATTTAATGCGCCCCTTAGGTGTCCCCCTCACTTTACTGCCGCTTTGCCCTGCTTTGACACGCGCTGGGCGATGAGTGGTCGCCGCCATGTAGGTCGGGCAGTCAGCCGAGATGGCGTGGTAGGGCCTTCATAAAGATTTGCATGCCACCACGTAGGCATGCGTTGAGTTGGCTTGGAAGCCTCACGTTGACACGCAAGTGCCTGCCTAGCTGGTGGGCTGGCAGCTGCATGGGGGCGGTGGTCGAAACTTGGCGGGTGTGGGCCTGGCTGTGGCCCCGCATATGTCCTCGGCAAGGGCCTTGCCGGGGCCCCGGCAAGGGTCTTGCCATGGTGTTGCGGTCGTCCCTGGCAAGGATCTTGCCAGGGGTCTTGTGGGTTTCCTCGACAGGGATCTCGCCGAGGTTCGTCGTCCTCTAATCCTCATATGACTTGGAGTGTTTCTGATCTTCACAAAGATCTGCATGCCATCACGGAGGTGCCTCTCAAGCCTTGGTCCCAATGTGGTTGGTGGCGTTAGAAAACCTAGGGCTCAAGGGTGGCACGCTCTGCTGGCGTTAGGTAAGCTGCCCCGACAAGGTCCTTGCCGGGGCTGTGGAGGCCACCCCGGCAAGATCTCACCCTCTTGCTCTTTGCTTCTTGGCATTGCTTTGACCGTCTTGCAGCTTTGTCTCCTCCCTCTGCTCTGCCAAGCGTGGCCGTGGGCGTGGCTCTGACTGCCCGTGCACAAATAAGGGGTACAAAGGAGTGCCCTACTTTAGTACACCGATAGGAGCCCCCGGGCATGAGCCATACATAAGCGCAATGCGTTGTTGGGCTAGGCCCAAAACGGTGTGCGGACAGACAGGGCGGTTTTTACCGCGGTAACTTTTCGTCCGCTGCGCTTCCCCATGCTACGTCTTGAGCTTGCGTTGGTTTTCCTCGAAGAGGAGAGGGTGATGCAGCAAAGTGTAGCATAATTATTTCCCTCAGTTTTGAGAACCAAGGTATCAATCCAGTAGGAGGCTCCTCAAAAGTCCCACGCACCTACACAAACAAGCGAGAACTCGCAACCAACGCAATAAAGGGGTTGTCAATCCCTTCACGGCCACTTCATGTAAAGTGAGATCTAATAAAGATAGTATGATAAGATAAATATATTTTTGGTTTTTTATAATATAGATGCAAAAAGTAAAGATGCAAATAAAGTAGATTGAAAGCAAATATGATAAGAGATAAACCCGGGGGCCATAGCTTTCACTAGAGGCTTCTCTCAAGATAGCATAAGTATTACGGTGGGTGAACAAATTACTGTCGAGCAATTGATAGAAAAGCGCGTAGTTATGAGATTATCTAGGCGTGACCATGTATATAGACATCACGTCCATAACAAGTAGACCGACTCCTGCCTGCATCTACTACTATTACTCCACACATCGACCGACTCCTGCCTGCTTCTAGAGTATTAAGTTCATAAGAAAAGAGTAACGCATTAAGCAAGATGACATGATGTAGAGGGATAAACACATGCAATATGATATAAACCCCATCTTGTTATCCTCGATGGCAAAAATACAATGCGTGTCTTGCAACCCTTTCTGTCACTGGGTAAGAACACCGCAAGATTGAACCCAAAGCTAAGCACTTCTCCCATGGCAAGAAAGACCAATCTAGTAGGCCAAACCAAACTGATAATTCGAAGAGACTTGCAAAGATAACTCAATCATACATAAAAGAATTCAGAGAAGATTCAAATATTATTCATAGATAAACTTGATCATAAACCCACAATTCATCAGATCTCGACAAACACACCGTAAAAAGAGTTTACATCGAATAGATCTCCACAATAGAGGGGGAGAACATTGTATTGAGATCCAAAAAGAGAGAAGAAGCCATATAGCTAATAACTATGGACCCGTAGGTCTGCAGTAAACTACTCACAAGCATGTGAAACATTTGGAGTGCTCGAAGTGTTAAAGCCCAAAGAGGGAGCATTGCAATAATATAGTGATGAAGGATCATCCACAATAATCGTACTATCATCATTGCAATGACCAACACTACTCACCATATCATTACCTTGTGGCAAACCACATGTAGGTGAAGTAGAAGAAGTTGAGAAGACTATATGACCGGAGGTGGAGGGAGAACAACCATCCCCACAAACCTTGGACACACCATATTTATCTTGAAGCTTTGTCCATAACTCATGAGCATCCCGGAATGGCATGAGTTGAAAAATAACTACATTGCTCAAAGCATCGAAAAGCACATTAGAGGCTTGAGCATTGAGATAAGAGTTTTTCTCATCCTCTAAAGATAATCTTTGGGGATCCTTTGGAGGAGAAAACCCATATCTACAATTCGCTCTAAATTTGGGTCCATGACCCTAAAGAGATTAAGCATGCAAATTACCCAAACATCAAAATTTGTGCCATCAAAACTAAGAGTGTCAGAGAACCCTAATCCTCTAGTCGACATCTTTACTCTCTAGGCGGTTAAGCCCAACAAAGAGAGACGAGGCTCTGATACCAATTGAAAGATCGAGGATGTCGCCTAGAGGGGGGGGGTGAATAGGCGTTTTAAAATAATTACGGTTTAGGCTTGACTAAATGCGGAATAAACCTAGCGGTTAATTTGTCAAGCACAAAACCTAAATGACAAAGAACAATATGGCTATCACACAGTAAAGTGCATAAGTAAAGGGCTCGGGTAAGAGATAACCGAGGCACGCGGAGACGACGATGTATCCCGAAGTTCACACCCTTGCGTATGCTAATCTCCGTTTGGAGCGGTGTGGAGGCACAATGCTCCCCAAGAAGCCACTAGGGCCACTGTAATCTCCTCACGCCCTTGCACAATGCAAGATGCCGTGATTCCACTAAGGGACCCTTGAGGGCGGTCACCGAACCTGCATAAATGGCGACCCTTGGGGCGGTCACCAACCCAGACACTTTGGCAACCCTTGGGGCGGTCACGTGCAGATCAAAATGCTCTGGGCGATCTCCACAACCTAATTGGAGACCCCGACGCTTGCCCGGAGCTTTACACCACAATGGTTGAGCTCCGAACACCACCAACCGACTAGGGGGCCCAAGCACCCAAGAGGAACAAGCTCAAGGGCACCAAGCACCCAAGAGTAATAAGCTTCTCAACTTGTAACTTCCACATATCGTGTGGAGAACTCAAACCTATGCACCAAATGCAACGGCAAGGGCACACGGAGTGCCCAAGTCCTTCTCTCCCAAATCCCACCAAAGCAACTAATGCTAGGGAGGAAAATGAGAGGAAGAACGAAAGAAGAACACGAAGAACTCCAACATCTAGATCCAAGGGGTTCCCCTCACTAAGAGGAGAAAGTGATTGGTGGAAACGTGGATCTAGATCTCCTCTCTCTTTTCCCTCAAAAACTAGCAAGAGTCCGTGGAGGGATTGAGAGTTAGCAAGCTCGGAGAAGGTCAACAATGGCGGCAAGAACGAGCTGAAAGGATAAAATGCCAATGGGGAAGAAGACCCCCTTTTATAGGAGGGGAGAAAATCCAACCGTTATCCCCTCACTCAGCCCGCACGACGCGGTATTATCATAGGAGCTGCGGTACTACCATGATTGGCAGCGGTACTACTGGCGCAGTTGCGGTACTACCGCATGTGCAGCTCGCCGATGAAGGCTCAGACAGGCAACGAGCGATAGAAGCGCCGAGCGGTACTACTGCGCTTACTACGGTACTACCGTATGGCAGTAACACTAGGCGCAGAGAAGGCACGGACGTAAAAATTACTTCCGCACCTACTTCGCCGAGGAAGGACCTCACAAAACTCCCAAGACGGTATTACCGACACGAAGAGCGGTATTATCACAGAGGGCGCGGATGTAAAATTACATCCGCCCTACTTCCGCTCATGCCGCTAAGCTGGCGAGCCCACGGTACTACTGCGCTCATGGCGCTGGTATTATCACAGAGGGCACGGATGTAAAAATTACATCCGCCCTACTACTATCCGCAAGCAACAAGGCTCGCTCGAGGCCACGGTACTACCGCTCCCATAGAGCGGTATTATCATGCGAGGGCCCATGGTACTACCGGCCCGAGAGCAAGATCGCCGATGCCCCAAATCAAGAACACTAGGAGTCCTTCATTTTGCAGAGAAGACAACAGAGGGAAACACTAAAACCAGAATCGCCATAACTTCGCAAATGAGCTCGAATTGAGCAAACTCAAGCTTGTTGGATAGGGGAAGACGAGTAGCGTGCAGGGAGGTATGCCTAACAAGAGAGGAGAGAAACCTCCAACAGAGAAGAACCGGCAGAGCCTCCAACATCGAAAACATCATAGAAGATGCATGTAAACTCCGTTTTCGATGAACTCGAGCTTGTCATGTAAATGACCAAAAGCTCCAAATCTCACAAGGAGAAGAACCAAACAAGAACCAATAAAGATGATGCAAGGATGCAATGGTTTGAGCTCTCTACAAATGATACGATCAAGCAACTCATCGAGAGCCCCCCTTGATAGTACGGCAATCGATCCTATAACCCGGTCTCCCACAACTACCATGGGACCGGTAAAATAGAAAACCTATCAAGGGCAAAGCTTTGCCTTGCACAAAGTCCACTTGAGCTAGATGATGACGATCTACTCCTCCTCAAGACGGACCACCTTTCTTGATTGCGTTGGCTCGATGAAGACTAGTTGATTGCTCCCCCATACTCCACTATGGGTGAGCCACTCTTCCGATCATCTTCACAAGTCCATTGTCACCACAATGGACGGCAAGCTTCAAGCACTTGATCTCTTCGTGATGCATCACTTGAACTTGCACACGGCAACCTAACCCCACAAAGAACTCTCATGAAGACCATGGATTAGCACACAAAGCGTAATGGACAATGCTTACCATACCATGGGATCACTTGATCCCTCAGTACATCTTGTGCGCTTTGTGTGTTGAAGCTTTCAAACTCTATTAATTTAGATGATGTCTTGAAGGTGGACATGAATGATCACACAATCTTCTTCTTCAAGACATGCTTGCAATAAGCTCAACACTCACATGACCAATCTTTGGATAATTCCTTAATAGCACCGTGGTCATCACAAACTTCCTTGAAACCAACAAATGGACTCCAAGAAAAGCCTATGGACAAACCCTTCAAATATAACTCAAGGCAACCATTAGTCCATAGAGATTGTCATCAATTACCAAAACCAAACATGGGGCACCGCATGTTCTTTCAGATGTTGATGTAGAGGCCCTCCGTAGTTGCTTCCCCCTCCGTCAGAGTGCCGGCAAGGGCTCCAAGATGGGATCTCGTGGATATAGAAGGTTACGGCGGCGGAAATTGTGTTTCGTGGTGCTCCTGGATGTTTTCGGGGTACGTAGGTATATATAGGAGGAAGAAGTACGTCGGTGGCCGCCCGAGGGGCCCATGAGACAGGGGGGCGCGCCCTACAGGGGGGAGGGCGCCCTCCTATCTCGTGGGGCCCTCGGAGGCTTCTTGACTTGCACTCCAAGCTCTCCCGATCAGATTTGTTGCAAAAATAACGCTCCCGAAGGTTTCATTCCGTTTGGACTACGTTTGATATTCCTTTTCTTCGAAATACTGAAATAGGCAAAAAAACAACAATATGGGTTGGGCCTCCGGTTAGTAGGTTAGTCCCAAAAATGATATAAATGTGTAAAATAAAGCCCATAAACATCCAAAAGGGGTAATATAATAGCATGGAACAATCAAAAATTATAGATACGTTGGAGACGTATCACCCCACAACCCGTGTTGAATGCGTGATGTGGGGGTCGTGCATGACATGGGGGGCATGCGCGGGGCGGTTGCTGCAGGCATGCATCACGTCGTAATAAATGGGAAAGAGGCGACCCGCGTCTTCCCATAAAAAGGAATAACCGCGGGCGCGCAGCTCATTTACCCCCTGTGCTTTCCCCGAATCTCAACATCGTCGTCCTCATCTTCTTCCTCCTCAAGCTCCCGCTCGCCGCTGCTGCGCCCCCTACTACCTCTGATCCCTCACCCTCTTCCCAGCAGCCATGGCGCCTAAATCTGGCAAGGGCAAGGGCGTAGCCAAGGACATGAAGGAGAAGGAGACGCTGGAGAGCGAGGCGGTGGCGCGGCGGGAGCGGTTCGCCTATTTCATCCCATCGTCAGTCGACGTATTCGAGCTCCAGGACTACTTCAAGCCTTGGGGGGGGGGGCGGAGACGACGGCGCATACCGCCACGTGCGCCCTCCCTGCGGATTGCAACAATGGCGGCTCAAAACGGCACCCATTCTTTGTCGACTTCTTCTTCTGCGGGCTCTGCCCCCCTTTTTCCGACTTCTTCAATGACATTATGCACACTTTTGGCTTCCATCTGTTGGACCTCATGCCGAATGCCGTGGCGTGCTTGGAGTGCTTTGCCCACCTCTGCGAGGGCTTCGCCGGGGTGGTTCCCAGCATGGCGCTTTTCCGCCACTACTTCTCCCCCCGCATCCAACCCGGGGGTGCCCTTTCTGGGAGCGTCGCCTGGATCCCGAGGGCCCAGAAAAAAGGTGCATACCCAGAGGGTGCCACGAAGGAGAGGTGGGAGGAGTGGCGGGCCCGGTGGTGCTGGATCGTGGAGGAGAACCCACCGAAGTTCTGACGGGGTGTTCGTCGGGAGCTGCTGCTCCGTGGCGCGGACTGGAGCGACCTCGACCCCAATGACAAGAAGTTTTCGATCGCCACCACCAGGATTCGCCGCCTCACCGAGGCCGGGCTCACCCTCGAGATGATTGCGACAGATTTCATCAGCCGTCGAATCGCTCCGCTGCACGACAAGGGGAGATCGACCTGGGATTTCAGGAATGTGGCTGACATCATGAGGCTCCGCACCGGCCTGAAGCACAACTTCACGGTGTTGGGGCACTCCTGATATTGCCGAAGGCTCTTCCAGCTCGACGTGTTTGCCGAAGGCAAGGTGGAGAGGACCGATAACCCGCAAGTATACGGGATAGTTGTAGCCTCTTTCGATAAGTAAGAGTGTCGAACCCAACGAGGAGCTAAAGGTAGAACAAATACTCTCTCAAGTCCTATCGGACACTGATACGACTCTACGCACGCTTGACGTTCGCTTTACCTAGAACAAGTATGAAACTAGAAGTACTTTGTAGGTGTGACATGATAGGTTTGCAAGATAATAAAGAGCACGCAAATATAAACTAGGGATGTTTAGATAAAGATGCAATAAAGTAAATATAGCGAGTGTGGAAAAGTGGTGGTAGGAGTTGTGAAATTGTCCCTAAGCAATTGACTATGTTACTAGACCGATAATCACTATTGCAATTCTATTTGAGGGAGAGGCATAAGCTAACATACTTTCTCTACTTGGATCATATGCACTTATGATTGGAACCCTAGCAAGCATCCGCAACTACTAAAGATTCATTAAGGTAAAACCCAACCATAGTATTAAAGTATCAAGCCCCCTTTATCCCATACGCGAACAACCTACTTACTCGGGTCTGTGCTTCTGTCACTCACGCCACCCACCATAAGCAAATCATAAACATATTGCAAACCCTACAGTGGGAATCCCTCACGCTTGCGTGACACGGAGGGCACAATAGGACAACACCAATAATAAAACATGCAACTCAAACCAATCATAGCAATTCATCAATCACCGATAGGACAATGGAAATCTACTCAGACATCATAAGATGGCAACACATCATTGGAAAATAATATGAAGCATAAAGCACCACGTTCAAGTAGAGGGTACAACGGGTTGTGGGAGAGTGGACTGCTGAATATAGATGGGGGAAGGTGATGGATATGTTGGTGAAGATGATGCAGGTGTTGGTGAAGATTGCGGTGATGATGATGGCCCCCGGCGGTGTTCCGACGCCACCAGAAGCAAGGGGAAGAGAGCCCCCCCTTCTTCTTCTTCTTCCTTGACCCCATCTGGTCCTTGGCTCCCATGGTTTGGGAGGGGCGAGAGCCCCTCTGAGATTGGATCTATCTCTCTGTTTCTGCGTTCTTAGATTCTGCCCCTTCACCGTTTCTTTTATATCCGGAGATCTGTAACTCCGATTGGGGTGAATCTTTCTCCAAGTTCTTTCTCATAAAATTAGCTTTCTTGTGGCAAAAGGAGAGCGTCAACCGCCTTACGGGGGGCCCAGGAGAGTCCAGGGCGCGCCTGCCTCCCTGGGGCGCCCCCTATCTCCTGGCCCCCTCGGGCACCGTCTCGCGTTGATTTTACTTCCCAAAAATCATAAATATTCCAAAATAATTCTCTGTCCGTTTTTATCCCGTTTGGACTCCGTTTGATATGGGTTTTCTGCGAAACATAAAACACGCAACAAACAGGAACTGGCACTGGGCACTGGATCAATATGTTAGTCCCAAAAATAGTATAAAAAGTTGCCAAAAGTATATGAAAGTTGAATAATATTGGCATGGAACAATCAAAAAATATAGATACGACGGAGACGTATCAGCATCCCCAAGCTTAATTCATGCTCGTCCTCGAGTAGGTAAATGATAAAAAAGATAACTTTTGATGTGGAATGCTACCTAGCATAATCTTGATCATATGTCTAATCATGGCCTGAATATTAAGACACGAGTGATTCAAAGCAATAGTCTATCATTTGACATAAAAACAATAATACTTCGAGCGTACCAATAAAGCAATCATGTCTTTTCAAAACAACAAGGCCAAATCAAGCTTATCCCTACAAAATCATATAGTTTGGCCATGCTTCATTTTCGTCACACAAAATGCCCCCATCATGCACAACCCCGATGACAAGCCGAGCAATTGGTTCATACTTTTTACACGCTTCAACTTTTTCAACCCTCACGCAATACATGAGCGCAAGCCATGGATATAGCACTATAGGTGGGATAGAATATAATGATGGAGGTTATGTGGAGAAGACAAAAAAAGGAGAAAGTCTCACATCGACGCAGCTAATCAACGGGCTATGGAGATGCCCATCAATTGATGTCAATGTGAGGAGTAGGGATTGCCATGCAACGGATGCACTAAGAGCTATAAATGTATGAAAGCTCAACAAAAGAAACTAAGTGGGTGTGCATCCAACTTGCTTGCTCATGAAGACCTAGGGCATTTGATGAAGCCCATCGTTGGAATATACAAGCCAAGTTCTATAATGAAAATTCCCACTAGTATATGAAAGTGACAACATAGGAGACAATCTATATGAAGAACATGGTGCTACTTTGAAGCATAAGTGTGGGAAAAAGGATAGTAGCATTGCCCCTTTTCTTTTCTTTTTTTTCTTTTTTTTGGTGGGCTTCTTTGGCCCCCTTTTTATTTAGGCTTCTTTGGCCTTTCCTTTTTTTCTTTTTTCTTTTTTTTTCTCTTTTTTTTTCTGGGGCAATGCTCTATAATGATGATCATCACACTTTTATTTACTTACAACTCAACATTACAACTCGGTACTAGAACAAAGATATGACTCTATATGAATGCTTCCGGCAGTGTACCGGGATGTGCAATGATCTAGCGTAGCAATGACATCAAAAAACGGACAAGCCATGAAAACATCATGCTAGCTATTTTACGATCATGCAAAGCAATATGAAAATGAATGCTCAAGTCATGTATATGATGATGATGGAAGTTGCATGGCAATATATCTCGGAATGGCTATGGAAATGCCATGATAGGTAGGTATGGTGGCTGTTTTGAGGAAGATATAATGAGGCTTATATGTGATAGAGCGATCGATCACGGGGTTTGATGCACCGCTAAGTTTGCACCAACTCTCGAGGTGAGAAAGGGCAATGCATGGTACCGAAGAGGCTAGAAATGATGGAAAGGTAAAAGTGCGTATAATCCATGGACTCACATTAGTCATAAAGAACTCATATACTTATTGCAAAAGTTTATTAGCCCTCAAAGCAAAGTACTACTACGCATGCCCCTAGGGGGATAGATTGGTAGGAGAAGACCATCGCTCGTCCCTGACTGCCACTCATAAGGAAGACAATCAAAGAAACACCCCATGCTTCAAATTTGTCACACAACGGTTACCATACGTGCATGCTACGGGACTTCCAAACCTCAACACAAGTGTCTCTACAATCCACAACCACCCACTAGCATGACTCTAATATCACCATCTTTATATCGCAAAACTATTGCAAGGAATCAAACATATCATATTCAGCGATCTACAAGTTTATGTAGGATTTTATGACTAACCATGTGAATGACCAATTCCTGTCATATCTCTAAATAGATATAAGTGAAGCAAGAGAGTTTAATTCTTTCTACAAAAGATATGCCCACGCTCTAACAAATATAAGTGAAGCAAAAGAGCATTCTACAAATGGCGGTTTTCTATATGAAGAGAAACAGGCAATCCAGACTTCAAGTGATATAAGTGAAGCACATGAAGCATTCTATAAAGCCATAATCAAAAGATTTGAGTGAAATGCAATGAGAATTATATAAATCAACCAAGTACTATCTCATACCAGCATGGTTCATAAAAGAAAAATGAAAACTAAATGCAAAAGACGCTCCAAGACTTGCACATATCGCATGAACGAAACGAATACGAAAACATACCGATACTTGTTGAAGAAAGAGGGGATGCCTTCCGGGGCATCCCCAAGCTTAGACACTTGAGTCTCCTTGAATATTTACTTGTTGTGCCTCGGGCATCCCCAAGCTTGAGCTCTTGCCTCTCTTCCTTTTCCTCATATCAAGACTTCCTCGTTTAGACACTTCATCCACACAAAACTTCAACAGAAAACTCGGTAAGATCCGTTAGTATAATAAAGCAAATCACCACTCTAAGTACTGTTGCAACCCAATTAATATTTTTTTTGCATTGTGTCTACTGTAATATAACTTTTTCATGGCTTAATCCACTAATATAAATTGATAGATTCATCAAAACAAGCAAACTATGCATCAAAAACAGAATCTGTCAAAAACATAACAGTCTGTAGCAATCTGAACATCCACCATACTTATGCTACCCCAAAAATTCTACCAAAATAAGGAAAAATAAAAAAGTTGTATATCAATACACTGCAAAAGGAATCAGAACTAATTGACGTTCCAGTTGAAAATGTAAAATCTCTCACTACAGCCAAAGTTTCTGTCCTGCACCGTACAAACCAACAAGCATTGTAAACATCCTAAAGGCAAACCTTGGCACATAATTTTTGTAATACAATGGAATTGTACAAGGGGATAATTATTTTTGTTGAAAAGTTTCTGTAATCAAGATTCTCAAAGTTTCCGTGAGCATGAACAAAGTTCAAGGAGCTCTCCCACTTCAACAATGCTTGTCTTTCTCACTTTCACTTTCCTTTTTGAAAAGTTTTTGTGTTCCCCTCTTTATTTTTTTGTTTTTAAACTATATGAAAGCACTCAACAGAAATAAATGACTCTCTAAAACTTCCGGTTGTCTCCCTGGCAGTGCTTTCTTTAAAGCCATTAAGCTAGGCATTTAGTGCTCAAGTAATGAATCCACCCGGATCCCAAGGTATATCAAAGCCAATTTTAATTAAGAATGATTTGTAATTTAGTAGTGAGCACAAAGTAACATATATCAAGCAATGACAAAGTCTAACTCTCTTCCTATGCATCGGCATGTCATAAAAGTACAATTCATGCACACCAAGTAAAGGCCAATGCATAGTATAAGCAGTTTCTTGCAATTCTATCGTGTTGGAAACATAGAGAGGTGGAGATATAGTTCCTCTCTCATAATAATTGCAAGTAGGAGCAGCAAGCACATGCATATTAAATCTATCAAAATTATCATGTGCAACGGTAAATGGCAACCCATCAATATAATCCTTACTAAGCGCAAACTTCTCCGGTATAGTGTAGTTGAGAGAATTCAAAAAGATAATAGGACTATCATGCGTGGGTGCAATAGTAACAATTTCATGTTTAACATAAGGAACTATAGCAAGTTCATCTCCATAAGCATAATTCATATTGGCATCTTGGCCACAAGCATAGCAAGCATCATCAAAAAGGGATATTTCAAATTCAAGGGATCATAGCAATCATCCTTCGGTAAGCACGAAGGGGAATTAAACAATGTATGAGTTGAAGAGTTACTCTCATTAGAAGGTGGGCACGGGTGATCAATCCGCTCTTCCTCCTTTTGTTCTTCGCTCTCCTCGTCATCTTTTTCATTTAATGAGCTCACAGTTTCATCAATTTCTTCTTCCATAGCTTCCTGCAAAATATTAGTCTCTTCTTGGACAGCGGAGACTTTCTCAATAAATGCATTAATATAGTAATTGTATTCATAATTTTCATAGCAATATCTAGTATAGCAAGATTTTCTGGTCTATAAACTGAATCATCAAAATCATCAAACGCTTTAAACATAGATTCAACCTCATAAGCACCCATAAAAGCAACAAATTCTTCTATTTGTTCCACATCATAGTAATCAAAGATACCATTAGCATAAGAAGCTAAGGTTTCATTATCATTTAATTTGCATGAAAAGGGAAGGTGTGGAGCTTTCATCCTAGAGCAACAAGTATAATCATGTATCACGCATAGTTGACGAGCATACCAACGCAACATAGAAATTTGATCCCATAATAGTTTCCCTTTTTGTGTCAAGCGATAATCCCTAAAGTATTCACGTTGATCCAACATGTCTCCCATAACATAACGGAATGGGGTTTTCTCAGGATTATTAAAGAAGTACATAATTTCTTTCACATAATGAGCATCGAGGGTTTTAGGAGGTTCCCAATCTCCATGAGCAGCAAGTACACCTAATTTTTTTGGTATTTAGTGTTCCATATCCATAACTAAAGATAGAGAACAACTTAGAACAGCAAATAAAAATTACTTAGTGATAAAGCAAACAAGCACACACGAGAATATTCACCCCACGCTATGACTCCCAAGAACGGCGCTTTAAAAGGTCTTGATAACCCGCAAGTATACGAGATAGTTGTAACCTCTTTCGATAAGTAAGAGTGTCGAACCCAACGAGGAGCTAAAGGTAGAACAAATACTCTCTCAAGTCCTATCGGCCACTGATACGACTCTACCGCATGCTTGACGTTCGCTTTACCTAGAACAAGTATGAAACTAGAAGTACTTTGTAGGTGTGACAGGATAGGTTTGCAAGATAGTAAAGAGCACGTAAATATAAACTAGGGGCTGTTTAGATAAAGATGCAATAAAGTAAATACAGCGAGTGTGGAAAAGTGATGCTAGGAGTTGTGAAATTGTCCCTAAGCAATTGACTATGTTACTAGACCGATAATCACTATTGCAATTCTATTTGAGGGAGAGGCATAAGCTAACATACTTTATCTACTTGGATCATATGCACTTGTAGCACCTTGAAGTATGTCTAGAGGGGGGTGATTAGACTACTTGACCAATTAAAAACTTAACCTTTCCCAATTTTAGAGTTTGGCAGATTTTAGCTATTTAGGACAAGTCAAGCAATCATCACACTATTCAAGCAAGCATGCAAAGAGTATATAGGCAGCGGAAATTAAAACATGCAACTTGCAATAAAGTAAAGGGAAGGGTTTGGAGGATTCAAACGCAATTGGAGACACGGATGTTTTTGGCGTGGTTCCGATAGGTGGTGCTATCATACATCCACGTTGATGGAGACTCCAACCCACGAAGGGTAACGGTTGCGCGAGTCCACGGAGGGCTCCACCCACGAAGGGTCCACGAAGAAGCAACCTTGTCTATCCCACCATGGCCGTCGCCCACGAAGAACTTGCCTCACTAGCGGTATAGCTTCACGAAGTAGGCGATCTCCTTGCCCTTACAAACTCCTTGGTTCAACTCCACAATCTTGTCGGAGGCTCCCAAGTGACACCTAGACAATCTAGGAGACACCACTCTCCAAGATGTAACAAATGGTGCGTTGATGATGAACTCCTTGCTCTTGTGCTTCAAATGATAGTCTCCCCAACACTCAACTCTCTCTCATAGGTTTTGGATCTGGTGGAAAGAGGATTTGAGTGGAAAGCAACTTGGGGAAGGCTAGAGATCAAGTTTCATATGGTAGGAATGGAATATCTTGGCCTCAACACATGAGTAGGTGGTTCTCTCTCAGAAATGGTAAGTTGGAAGTGTAGGTTTGTTCTGATGGCTCTCTCCACGAATGAAGCGGAGGTGGAGGGGTATATATAGCCTCCACATAAAATCTAAACGTTACACACAATTTACCAAACTCAGTGGGACTGATTCAACAGACTCGGCCAGACCAATTTAGTAAACCTAGTGACCGTTAGTGATTTTCGATGGGACTGACATGCAACTCGGTGAGACCGACTCGGTTAGGGTTAGGGCATAACGTAATCTCGGTAAGACCAATTACACAAACTCGGTGAGACCGATTTTGGTAATAAGCATTCCAGAGAGTTGGTGAGGTAAACTCGGTGGGACCGATTTGCTCTTTTCGGTGAGACAGAAATGTTACAAAAGGGAAACAGAGAGTTTACATTGCAATCTCGGTGGGACCGATCGCTCACTTCGGTTAGACCGAAATGTTACGAAGGGAAACAGAGAGATTACAATCCCATCTCGGTGAGACCCGAGATCCCTATCGGTAAGACCGATTTGCTTAGGGTTTGTGGCAGTGGCTATGACTTTTGGAATCGGTGGCGCTGGATAGGAAGAATCGGTGTGACCGATTTTGGCTTTAGGTTTAGGTCATTTGTGGATGTGAGAAAGTAGCTGAGGGTTTTGGAGCATATCACTAAGCACATGAAGCAAGAGGCTCACTAAGCAACACCTCATCCCTCCTTGATAGTATTGGCTTTTCCTATAGACTCAATGTGATCTTGGATCACTAAAATATAAAATGAAGAGTCTTGAGCTTTTGAGCTTGAGCCAATCCTTTGTCCTTAGTATTTTGAGGGATCCACTTTCATCATCCATGCCATGCCATTCATTGAGCTTTCCTGAAATAATAGTCTTGGAATAGCATTAGCTCAATGAGCTATATGTAGTTATGAATTACTGTAGATCGAAAGTATGTCTAGAGGGGGGGTGATTAGACTACTTGACAATAAAAATTCAGCCTTTTGATAAAGACAAGTTTTTGGCAAGTTCACAATGATGATCAAGTCAAGTATCACCCTACACATGCAATTCTAGAGTGTAGGCAGCGGAAAGTAAATTGCACATGTAGTAAAGAGAGGTGGAGAAGAGCAAACGCAATTTGGAGACACGGAGATTTTTCTCGTGGTTCCGATAGGTGGTGCTATCGTCAATCCACGTTGATGGAGACTTCAACCCACGGAGGGTAACGGCTGCGAGAGTCCACGGAGGGCTCCACCCACGAAGGGTCCACGAAGAAGCAACCTTGTCTATGCCATCATGGCCTACGCCCACGGAGTACTAGCCTTACTCGGGGTAGATCTTCACGAAGTAGGCGATCTCCTTGCCCTTACAAACTTCTTGGTTCAACTCCACATCTCGACGGAGGCTCCCAAGCGACACCTAACCAATCTAGGAGGCACCACCCTCCAAAAGGTAATAGATGGTGTTGATGATGATGAACTCCTTGCTCTTGTGCTTCAAATGATAATCTCCCCAACACTCAACTCTCCTCACGGATTTGGCTGTGGTGGAAGAAAGGATTGAGTGGAAAGCAACTTGGGAAGGCTAGAGATCAAGTTTCATATGGTGGGAGTGGAGCAACTTGATCTCAACACAAGGGTAGGTAGTTTTCTTCTCGTAAATGTAAGGTAGGAGTGGTAGTTCTTTCGATGGCTCTCTCCACGAATGAAGAGGGGGTGGAGGGGTATTTATAGCCTCCACACAAAATCCAACCGTTACACACATTTGACCAATCTCGGTCAGACCGAAGTTGACAACTCGGTGAGACCGAAAGTTCAAAACATGTGAACGTTGGGATTTTTGGTGGGACCAAAAATACAATCTCGGTGAGTCCGATTCGTGTAAAGACTAGGGTTTGCCAATCTCGGTGGGACCGACTTCATCATCTCGGTGACACCGATTTGATGACGTATGTTCTGAAGCTTGGCAACACCAGTTTCGTGAGACCGAGTTCGTAATCGGAAAATCCGAAATTTCTAGGGTTTGGTTATATGGTGAGGTGGTTCATCTCGGTGACTGAAGTTTAGGAAATCGGTGGGACCGAGATTACTTATGAGTGTATTATGGAAGTGAGAGTTGCTGATAGTTTAGGAGATATATCACTAAGCACTTGAGCAACCGGATCATTAACATAACCTCATCCCTTTTAATAGTATTGGCTTTCCTATGGACTCAATGTGATCTTGGATCACTAAACCAAAAATGGAGTCTTGAGCTTTTGCCAATGCTTGCCTTAGCATTTTGAGGGTCCACTTCTTCACCATTGCCATACCCATATCAATGAACTTTCTCAAATGATTCTCAAGAAACTATTAGTTCAATGATATATATGTTGTTATTAATTACCAAAACCACCCGGGATTAGTTGCACTTTCAATCTCCCCTTTTGGTAATTGATGACAACATATAGATCAAAGCTTCGACAAAGGATATAATCAATGAATAATATCGTCGCTTTGAGAAGTATGTGATAAGCAAGAGCTCCCCCTAAATTTGTGCATTATTTAAGATTTGCGTTTGAATGCAAATGCACAATCGATTAGGATCATGGGTCACTCTTCCATGTCACATACATCTTGGTGGAGCGCACAAAATGATAAGAATGAATAGCATGCACCCAATCACCAAGACATGAGTAAATGATCATACGAGATATGAATAGCATATGATAAGCATTAAGCACACATTAAAGCATAGTACGACCAAGCACTCATCAAAGTAGAATGAAACGTAGTATCAAACACACGGAATGTCTCGAAAATCTCAAAAGTATCTCAAAAAAGACCGCAAATGAACGAAAGAGCAAAAGCGCAAAGACAAAGCACTCTCTCTCTCGAAGTCCTATGATCTATACAATTTCTCCCCTTTGGCAACAAGTTACCAAAAGTTCAAAAGTATAGAGCTAAGCGCCACCGGGACTCTGTTTGGCGGCTCTATGCAGGTTGAGGTTGGAGTTGAGATGGCGATCATCGTCAAGACTTCACTGATGTTTGTGGAGCTGGAGGAGTGGTCACCTGGAGCTGGAGCTGGAACCGATGGAGCTGTGGGAGGTGCCGAGGCTGTAGTCCCGTGTCATCGCCATCGAATAGCAAATGATCGGGTCTTGTGGGAACCGGAGTGGCTGTTCATAATCATCTGGACTAGGTCATCCTGCATCTCCTGCATGAGCTCTTCCTTCTCCCTCTTTGCTTCCTCGATATCCGCCTCAAGCTTGTTGTGAGCATTTGCACTTCACCGACTTGACATCCGAGCATGGATCTTGTCTTCAACAATCCTCTCAAGACTCTCCGAGATCGCATAATGCTGGCCAGGCGTTGTTCAATCCTCCGGTAGCTTCAAGGAGCTGCTCTCCAACACTCTTGGGTTTAGCTGCTGCTGCCGCCGCTTCCTTCTCAGCTTTAGCTTTCTTGGCAGCTTCAATCTTGGCTTGACCTTCAACCGACGTTGGGTCCTCCTCATCCATCACAACTTCATTGTCCTCATGCTCAGCTGCAGTGGCAAGTGTGGTCTATCCAACAAGTATGTGCCCGTGCCAAACTTGGCATTGATAAGCATCCGAATGTGCGGGCAAATCCACACGACCTCTTACGGTCTCTGCAGTCCTCTTGATAGTCTCAACTATCAAATCCATCACCTTGAAAGGTGCCTTCTCATCAAGTATATGCAGCATGTTGATAGAATATCCTCGATCATGCGATGATCTCGGACTTGGGCATCAAGGTATGCCTCGTAATAGTGTTTGTGGTAGGTAGACCTGCTCGAGATGATACATCGAGCCGAGCTTCCAGATCTCCACATCCTTAGTGGAACCTCTTTGTACATGTCTTCATAGATTCATGGTTCTTCTTGGGAATACCATAGACATCAACATCATCCTCTCTCAGACTTTGGAGCATTCAGAAGTCTGCCCATTCTTCAACAAATGAAGAGAATCTTTGGCCTTCATCATCCATGTGATCTTTCCATCCGGATAGAAATGAGTGTGGCATAGAATTGCATAATCATTTCATCATTCCAATCATCAACTTTTGACCAACAAAATCTGCAACACCACATGCAAGAAAGCTCTCATGCACATGTGGAAAGAAGTCTCGTGCTTTCATTGTCAATGTATGCCCAATAACGAAGCGAGTGTCCGCAACTATGGGCTTCTTGTCCATCAAGATAGCCTCATAGAAGTCCTGCTGCTCTCGGTGTGGAACCTTGGATCTACAAAGCAGTTCTTCTCCTCACAAAGATATGGATCAGCTTGTCTCCATAGCCCGAGACCTCTATCCTTTCTTTCCTTCATGTTCTCGGCTTGAGGATGAGCATCATTGTGAAGTGGCAATTTCGACGAAGTTTCAAGAATACAGTGCCTCATCATCCGACTCATTTGGTGGCACATTATCTTTCTTCTTCTCTGAAGTGGAATGTTCTGATAGCTTTTGGGCTTGGCAAAGCGTGAGCTTGGCTTGAGCTGCCTTGACCGAGCAGATGGCTTAGAAGGGCTCCAGCCACGATGGCATCACCCATGAACTTAGACTTCGAGGAGGAGGCTGGGGTGCTTCCTCATCCTCATCTTCTTCTCACTGCATCATCATGCACAATCCTCTTCCTCTTGGAAGTTTTCTTCACCTTGCTTGAAGTTTCCTCTTCCATACTCAGCTTCTTGGCAACAAGTGGACTTCTTCACTTTTCTCGGTGCCTTTCTTGGTTTGTCGCCCTTGATGCTCTTTGGCAACAACTTTTCTCTTTGGCTTGGAGGAGACCTCTTCCTCAAAGAATGAAATCGAGTCTTCTTCATCGAATTCCTCTTCTTTCGCCCTGGTGGCTGCAGGAGGCAAACCACTTGGTGTGCTCCTCTCACCATCATCCTAAAAGTCCGGCCTCGGGACTAGTGCCCGCCTCGAATATCAGCAATAGGAGACTCAGACTGTTCGCTGTCACCGGCATCGACATGGCCGACAACCCGTGAATAGATTAGGTGTAGGCAGAGTGGAAGAGTTATCACAAACCGTAGAAGATTTTGCAAAAAATGAGTTCAAATTTCAGTTTTAGGTTTTCACGAGAAGACATTTCGGTCGATCGAAGTTTAAAATTCGTGAATCCAAGTGTTCAACCGAAGCATTCACACCACTTTCGGTGGGACGAAATGGGTTTCGGTCCCGCCGAGAACACTAGGGTTTCACTAAATCCTCATTTCGTCACACCGATTTGCACAACTTCGGTTGGACCGAAAAGTGCAAAGGCAATGGCCAGAGGCCAAATCGGTCATACCGAGAATGTAAAATCGGTCTCACCGAGATGTGTTCGGCGGAAACCTAACCCTAAAACTTTTATCAATTTCGCTCTAACGAACTAATCTCGTGTTAAGGAAGATCTCAAACGTGGCAAGATGTTAGGCAAACCAATCGTGCATAGAATCGGAGATGGGAGCACGAGGGATCAAACTCACCCTAATTTGGTGGAGTTCTCTCACGGCGGCAACGGCGCGGAGAGAATGTCCGCTGACGGCGACGGAGACTGCGGCGAGGGCGACAAAGCGACGACGGAGACGATCCGGAGACCACGGCACGGCAAAGAAGGGGTGGGGCGAGGCGTTTTGAAGTAGGAATCAACGCGCTGCCCTTGGAGTATATATACCCTTTGTTGTCGGTGGGACCGAGTTGTAAAACTCGGTGGCACCGAGATGGATAACGCAGTAGATTACACACTTCGGTCACGCCGAAAAGTACAACTCGGTTTCACCGAGGTGAAAACCTAGATCAATCCAAGTGCTTTCGGTTTGACCGAGTTTGAGTGGGTTGGTCTGACCAAAATCACTTAGAAGGTTTTTGGAAGTTTAGCCTTTGACGGATCGGTGGCTCCGAGTGCTCCTCACTCGGTGGGTCCGAAATTGACTTGTCCAAAGTTTGTGATATAAGCATGAATAGAATTTGAGACAAGAAAGCATAGATAGCTAGGGGAGGTACTTAGGCATTCTTGTCCATCCATTTGGTCAGAAAAATCAAAAAGTCCAAAACAACAAATGGATGTCCTCGAATGGATAGAATCATGCATCCAACATGCTCACGCAATAAGATAGCAAATGAAATATGTGTCAAACATGCACCAACAAAAAAAACTCTAGCTACTATCACACAATTTGTCGATGACTAGGTCATCTATATATGAGTATATTGACTTAGGAGTCAAATGAGAACATTTGATCATAGGTCATACTCATCGTTTAAGCACAAGTGGGGTTACCACTTTTACATAAAGCATTGATGTGTTCACATCATTTGAAGATGCTTTTGCTCAATTCTTTAGAGCAAAGCTCCCCTAGATGTGAGAACCCCTTTAAAGGGTCAAACTAACCTTGGGTTGTCGAGAAGACTTCATGTAGATGTTGAAGATGTGGATGCTCAATGTTGATGAAGATCATCAAGAGTTGGGAGCAATCCTTTGGATTCGGGCACTTTCAATACCTACATGGGTTAGTCCCACAAGGAACAAACAAGGATATCCATGGACATAGATTGAAGTTCACAAAGATGATGTCCATGAAAGCAATGATTACCTTGTCCCTTGACTTACCAACAAGAGGGTTTGTGACTCCATGAACTAGGGCACAATGTGGAAGTTGATTGCACAAGTTCTTGCCAAAATGAATGTGAGTGAAGTATGTTGGCGAGTCACCCTCAAGAACTCTCTAGTTCTTCTTCTTGGGATCCACATCATCTTGATGGGAATCCTTGGGGTTGTAGTTGAGCTTGACGAAGTAGAACTTGACGCTTCCTTGGGAACCCACTTGACCATGGCTTTAGGTGCTTCAATAAATGCATCAATCTCCTCTTGAAGCTTGTCCTTGCCTTTTAGCTTGTGGTCTTGTGGTGGAAGATCATCTTGAGCTTGTTCCACATTGGAAGAAGTAGGATCATACTTCTCCTTTTAGAAACAAACTTTGGAGTGGGATATTGACCTTCTTCCCATTCAACACCCTCGGCGTTGAACTTTCGCTCAAAACCAATTCCTTGATTCTTAGGTGCCTTCCTTGCTTGCGTAACAATTTCTCAAAGTTCTTGCTTAAGCAAGGCTCTTGTAGACACCTTCTCTATAATCCCTTTCAATAAACTATTTTCTTGCTCAAGTGTAACTTGGCTTGAAACATTGTTAGTGGAATCAAGAGAACTACTAGAAGTAACAACATTAGATTTAGCATGGTTATTGTTACTACTAGATGAAGAATTTTTCTTATGCTTGTCATGCTTAGTTTTAATAGGAGGCAAGAAATTAGACAAGAGAAGTCGTTTGGCAAGATATGAAGAACTCTTCTTTCGAAGATCGTCATTGATAGCTTTTAGAAACTCATGTTCTTGCTCTAGATTGAGCTTCTCGAAGCGTAGCTTCTCATGAGATCTTAGGAGCTCTCTATGATCTTCTTGAGTTGTTTCATGAGCTAACTTAAGAGTGTTTAGTTCTTTAGTTAGACGCTCAATCTCCTTCATAGCATTGTCATTCGACTCTTCTCGACTATAAAGACTACTAGCATGTTCATCATTACTAGGCTCACTAGATTTATCATGTAAAAGCTCATCTTCACCAAGCAAGTCATCCTCATCACTATCAAAGTCAATAAATTCAGGGTGTGATACCTTGGGGCCTTTAGCCATGAAGCATCTTCCAATTCCCTCATTTGGTGAATCAAATAAGTCATAGGAGTTGGAGTTGGAGGATACGAGAGCAAGACCGCAACACCTTCATCTTGATCAGAGTCGGAGTTGGAGTGATAGCTTCTTTCGAATGATTGTTTGAGTCGGAGCCGAGACCCATTCACCTACATGAGCTTGATGTTTTCTTCTTGTGTAGCTCCTTGATGACTTGTCTTTCCTCTCCGAATCCTTGCTTCTCCGAGAGGGTCTTCGCTCATAACGATCATCTCTACTCCTTCTCTCTTTCCGAGGTGACTCTTCTCTTGAGCTTCTTCTTCTTGGAGATTCTTCTCTTCTTGGGGAGCCGAACACTCATTTGAATAGTGTCCGGTCTTCCACAATTGTAGCAGCTTCGATCACGACTAGAAGATCTCTTTTCATCATATGATCTAGACTTTGAGCTTCTTTCTTTGCTTCTACTCTTGTAGAATTTGTGAAGTTCTTCACCATTAGGCTTATCTCTTCATTGGAAACTAGCTTGTCACTTGAGGTTGTGGGAGCATCACTTGTAGCTTTGTAAGCACCACTTGACTTGTTGTGAAGCTCTTCCTTATCTTTAAGTGTCATCTCATGAGCAACAATTCTTCCAATGACTTGGTTGGCTTGAGATTCTTGTAGTTTGGCATCATTTGGATCAAAGTGCACACGGTGTCATACTTTCCATCCAAAGCTCGAGAATCTTCTTGATGATGAATCGGTCGGTCATTTCTTCGCTTCCTAAGCCGGCAATCTCATTTGTGATGAGAGCAAGCCTAGAGTACATTTCAGCGACTCCTTCACCTTCCTTCATCTTGAACTTGTCAAGTCGACCTTGAAGAACATCTAGCTTTGATTCCTTCACGGACTCGGTACCTTCGTGCATTTCACCAAAGTATCCCAAATCTCTTTTGCATTCTCAAGACGGCTGATTTTGTTGAACTCCTCGACACAAAGCATTGAAGAGAATGTCACAAGCTTGAGCATTGTTTTGCAACATCCGCAATTCATCCGCTAGAAGCCACGATCCGAACTTTTCCTTCCTCAAGAACTCACCTTGCAAACCAACACAAATAATGCCCCATGCGGCAGGGTTATGTCCAAGAATATGCATTTTCATTTTATGCTTCCAACTAGCAAAGTTTGAACCATCAAAGTAAGGACCTCTACGAAAATTACCCTCACTAGACGCCATACTCTCCTAGGTTGTGAAACCAAGCTTATGGAGTCAAATGCAATGGAAACCAATACAATGGAGACCAAGGCTCTGATACCACTTGTAGGATCGAAAGTATGTCTAGAGGGGGGGTGATTAGACTACTTGACAATAAAAATTCAGCCTTTTGATAAAGACAAGTTTTTGGCAAGTTCACAATGATGATCAAGTCAAGTATCACCCTACACATGCAATTCTAGAGTGTAGGCAGCGGAAAGTAAATTGCACATGTAGTAAAGAGAGGTGGAGAAGAGCAAACGCAATTTGGAGACACGGAGATTTTTCTCGTGGTTCCGATAGGTGGTGCTATCGTCAATCCACGCTGATGGAGACTTCAACCCACTGAGGGTAACGGCTGCGAGAGTCCACGGAGGGCTCCACCCACGAAGGGTCCACGAAGAAGCAACCTTGTCTATGCCATCATGGCCACGCCCACGGAGGACTAGCCTTACTCGGGGTAGATCTTCACGAAGTAGGCGATCTCCTTGCCCTTACAAACTTCTTGGTTCAACTCCACATCTCGACGGAGGCTCCCAAGCGACACCTAACCAATCTAGGAGGCACCACCTCCAAAAGGTAATAGATGGTGTTGATGATGATGAACTCCTTGCTCTTGTGCTTCAAATGATAATCTCCCCAACACTCAACTCTCCTCACGGATTTGGCTGTGGTGGAAGAAAGGATTGAGTGGAAAGCAACTTGGGAAGGCTAGAGATCAAGTTTCATATGGTGGGAGTGGAGCAACTTGATCTCAACACAAGGGTAGGTAGTTTTCTTCTCGTAAATGTAAGGTAGGAGTGGTAGTTCTTTCGATGGCTCTCTCCACGAATGAAGAGGGGTGGAGGGTATTTATAGCCTCCACACAAAATCCAACTGCTACACACATTTGACCAATCTCGGTCGGACCGAAGTTGACAACTCGGTGAGACCGAAAGTTCAAAACATGTGAACGTTGGGATTTTGGTGGGACCAAAATACAATCTCGGTGAGTCCGATTCGTAAAGACTAGGGTTTGCCAATCTCGGTGGGACCGACTTCATCATCTCGGTGACACCGATTTGATGACGTATGATTCTGAAGCTTGGCAACACCAGTTTCGTGAGACCGAGTTCGAATCGGAAAATCCAAATTTCTAGGGTTTGGTTATATGGTGAGGTGGTTCATCTCGGTGACTGAAGTTTAGGAAATCGGTGGGACCGAGATTACTTATGAGTGTATTATGGAAGTGAGAGTTGCTGATAGTTTAGGAGATATATCACTAAGCACTTGAGCAACCAGATCATTAACATAACCTCATCCCCTTTTAATAGTATTGGCTTTCCTATGGACTCAATGTGATCTTGGATCACTAAACCAAAAATGGAGTCTTGAGCTTTTGCCAATGCTTGCCTTAGCATTTTGAGGGGTCCACTTCTTCAGTCATTGCCATACCCATATCACTGAACTTTCTGAAATGATTCTCAAGAAACTATTAGTTCAATGATATATATGTTGTTATTAATTACCAAAACCACCCGGGGATTAGTTGCACTTTCAATTACCAAAACCACCTAGGGATAGTTGCACTTTCAATCTCCCCCTTTTTGGTAATTGATGACAACATATAGATCAAAGCTTCGACAAATGATAATAAGATTTAACAACATCGTCGCTTTGAGAACTACGTGATAAGCAAGAGCTCCCCCTAAATTTGTGCATAGTTTAAAATTTGCTTTGGACTACAAATGCATAATGAATTAGGCTCATGGGTTACTCTTCCATGTCACATACATCTTGGTGGAGCGCTCAAAATGATAAAAAAATTAATACATGCACTCATCACCAAGCAAAGTGAATGATCATATAGGATAGATAGGATAATATCATCAAACATGCATAAGTGTAGCTTATGATCAAACACATGATCATCAATGTCTCACAAGCTTAGTATCTCAAGCAATCAAAATCAAACAAGTTTAACCACCAAATCAAGAGAGAATAAAAGCAACACTCTCTCTCTCGAAGCCTATGATCTATACATTTTTCTCCCCCTTTGGCAACAAGTTACCAAAAAGTTCATAGAAAATGCAAAGTGCTAGATCGACTCCCGGCTTGATCTTCAGGTGGTGGTGTCCGGATAACTCCAAGAACGAAGGCTTCAGTTGAAGTAGAGGGTGCTGGAGTTGATGCTGGAGCTGGTTGCACTAGAGCAGTAGGGGATGTAGCTGGTGCCGATGATGTTGCTCTAATGTCTGTCACAAGCACTGCAACTGACCTCTGGGCTCTAGGCACTCTGGCAAACACATTTGTGGTAGTCTTGCCCTGCCTCTCCTGCATGTCATCCTCGCAATGCTTCCACAACCGGCGAATCTCGCCACTTTGACATCAAGGTCATGGAATTTGAGTTCCATGATTATTTCCAAGCTCTCCTGATTCTGAGAGAGGGTGGACAGTCCCTTCTCAATCCTCAGTGTTGATGCTATTAAGTAACCAAGCTGCTCCTGCTTGTTCTTCAAGAAATACTCAGATGCCTCCTCTTGAGTTGGCATCCTGGCAGCCTTCTCCTTCCTTGCCTTCTCCTTCTTCTCCTGAGCTTGAACTGATGATGGGTCATTCTCATTCATGACAACCTCATTGTCCTCAAAGTCTGGATAAAGTGGAAAATGTTCCTTATCCAATTGATATTTCCCTGTGCCCATCTTTGAGTTAATCAACTCCCGAACTGAGGTGCATATCCACAGCTCCTCTCTCGATCCGCTGCAGTCCTCTTAATGGTTTCTATCATAAGGCTCATGACTTTGAACTTCTGTGGCACATCAAACACATGCAACATGTTGATGGCATGCCCTCTAATCATGTTGTGGTCACCAGACTTAGGCAACAGAGTGTGCCTTAGGATCCAATTGATAGTTGGCAGCCCTGACAACAGAAAGTGGACTGATCCAAACTTGTGTGTCTCAACAGCCTTGTCTAGGATCTCCTTGTACATGTGTGCCATGGAGTTGTGATCCATCTTCTTCTTTGCATAAATGTCCAGGTCATCATCATCTTCCTGTGGGGCATTGATCAGTCTTGCCCATTCCTCAACAGTGGACTGGTACCTTGTTCCTTCAGACATCCAAACAATCCTTCCATCTGGATAAAAGTGTGCTGTGGAGTAGAATTGCATGATAAGTTCATCATTCCAGTTGGTGAGTTTTTGCCCAACAAAATCAGCAACTCCACAAGCAACAAAGATGTCTTGCACTCCAGGATAGTGCTCTCCATTGTCCTTGATGTAGGTCCAGTCGACCCACCTCATATCACATACTATGGGCTTCTTGTCCAACAAGATTGTCTGATAGAAGTCCTGCTGTTCCTTTGTATGGAACCTGTAATCAACATCAGTTCTTCTCCTTGAGGCATATGGATCTTCCATCCTCCATATTCTCAACCCTGAGTCCTTCCTGATCCTCATGTCCTCAGCCACAGGATGGGCATCATTGTGGTTTGGTATCTTGGGCTTGAGCTTCCTTAGGACATGTCCTTCTTCATTTTCCTCATCAGCAACATTTGACACCGGGGTCTTGTTCTTCTCAGCAGCTGGAATACTCCTGGTATTCCTCTTTGGTGCAAGCTTGGCCTTGGGGGCAGCTTTGGGTGCTTCCTTGGGCTTAGATGTTGCAGCCCTCGATCTTATAGCATCACCCATAAGCTTTGGTGCCTTGGGTGCTGGTGCAAAGAACCTCTTCTTCCTCTTCGTAATCTCTTCTCATTGAGGGCTTTCCAAGAACACAGGCGGTTGTGGTTCTTGCTCTTCTTCTTCTTATCCCGAGCACCTTCATCCTCTCGATTCAATGGTAAACTTCATTGTTTCTCCGGTGGGGACTTTCTTGGGTTTGGAAGATGTGACTTTCTTAGCAGTGCCTCTTTGGGTTCAATCTATTCGGCACTTGAGTGGACCTTCCGACCTTGGGCATTAGTGTCCTCTTGGCAGAACTTTCTTGTTCATCCGTGCTTTGTATTCTTTGTTGAGCCATATTCCTTTTGAGAACTACTTTCTTGGAAGTAGCCTCATCCTCTTCGCTCTATAGTCCTCATCTTCGAGTCCAAGTTTTCTTCTTCCTTTGCCTGGTAGCAGCCTTAGGCAGGTTGCTAGGAGTGCTTCTGCTTCCTTCATCTGAAGTGCTTGAGGGACTAGTGCCCTCACTCATGTGAATCTGCTCTTCTGACTTGTTCTAGCTGTCACTCTGGTCTGACATGCTGCAAACACTGGCTGCTGACCCTATGAAGAGTTATAGATGAGATAGAGTGGATGAGCATCACAAAATGCAGAGATTTTTGCAAAAGAATGATTCAAAAATTCAGTTTTAGTTTTCCACAGAAAGCATTTCGGATCGACCGATTTTCAAACTCGGTGATACCAAAGCAGTTTTGGAACCTAAATCGATGATCTCGGTTGGACTGAGTCACAGATTCGTGGCACCGAGGCGCTAGGGTTTCACAAAGTCCTAAAATCGGTCTCACCGATAGCAATTCTCGGTCATCGAGAGTTACTAGTGCAATGGCATAAGCCAAATTGGTGGGACCGAGTTTTTCAACTCGGTGGGTCTGAGATGGTTTCGACAGAAACCTAACCCTAAAATTTTGAATCTCATCTAATCTACGGACTACATTGACTAGATAGGAGTGTTTCAATCGTGGCAAGAATCAATAAGAACACAATGTGCTAGGAATCGGACGAGGATAGCAAAGTGATCGAGTCCATACCCTAGCTTGGCGATGAACTCGCTACGGCGGCAATGGCGGGGGCGAAATCCGTTGACGGCGGCGGAGACCAGCTACTGGAGGCGGCTGGCAACGAGGAGACGATCCGGAGACCTTCGATGGTAGAGCGAGCTATTGCGCGGGCGAAGGGGTTTGGAGGAATTTCTAAATTTTTGCCCGTGACTATATATAGCCCGACCCTGTCGGTGTGACCGAGTGGAACAACTCGGTGGCACCGAGATGCATAAATGCTGATGCATAAAGAAATCAGTGTGACCGAAGTTCAAATCGGTTACACCGAGATTGAAAACTTAGATCAACTTAATGATCTCGGTGAGGACGAAATGAAGGAATCGGTCAGACCGATAATCACAAAGAAGTTTTGGAAGTTTAAGTCTATGACGAATCGGGGACTCCGAGTGCTCCTCACACAGAGTGGTTCGAATCTGACTTGATCAAATTTTGTGATGTAGCATGAATAGAGTTTGAGACGAGAAAAGCATAGATAGCTAGAGAAAGTTCTTAGGCATTCTTGTCCATCCACTTGGCAAAAAGAAAAGAAGCCAAACAATCAAAACAACAAGTGGATGTCCATGAATGAGTAAAATATGCACCAACATGCTCACACAATAAGATGGCAAATGAAATATGTGGCAAAGCATGCACAACCAATTCTAGCATCTATGAAACAATTGACGATGAATAGGTCATCTATATATGAGTATATTGACTTAGGAGTCAAAAGAGAACATTTGATCATAGGTCATACTCATCGTTTAAGCTCAAGTGGGGTTACCACTTTTACATAATGCATTGATATGTTCACACCATTAGAGTTTCTTTGACTCAATTCTTAGAGTTAAGCTCCCCCTAGATGTGAGATCCCCCCTTAGAGGGATGAACTAACCTTGGGTTTTGTCGATGATGACTTCATGTAGGTGTTGAAGATGTGGATGCTCAATGTTGATGTAGATCATTTGGAGCAATCCTTTGGAGTGAGTTGCACTTTCAATTTACCTACATGGGTTAGTCCCACAAGGAACAAACAAGAATATCCATAGACATAGAGTGATGCACACACAAGATGATGTCCATGAACTCATTAGGTTACCTTGTCCCTTGTCTTACCAACATGAGGGTTTGTGACTCCTTGAACTAGTGCAAGATGTGGAAGTTGATTGCACTTGTTCTTGCCATAATGATATGAGTGAAGAATGTTATGAGTCACCCTCAAGAACTCTCTAGTTCTTCTTCTTCGGGATCCACATCATCTTGATGGGAATCCTTGGGGTTGTAGTTGTACTTGATGAAGTAGAACTTGACGTAGTCTTGGGAACCCACTTGAACGAGGCTTTAGGTGCTTCTTAAAATGCATCAATCTCTTCTTGAAGCTTATCCTTGCCTTTGTTCTTGTGGTCTTGTGGTTGAAGATCATCTTGTGCTTGTGTTCCCTTGAAGGAAGTAGGATCATACTTCTCTTGTTGAGGAACAAACTTCGTCTTGGGTTATTGATCTTCTTCCCACTCTACTCCATTGGCATTGAACTTTCGCTCAAAACCAACACCTTGATTCTTAGGTGTGTCTTCCTTGCTTATGCATAATTTCTCAATTGCTTACTCCCGCAAGGCTCTTGTAAACACCTTTCTATAGTTCCTTCAATAAGCTATTTTCTTGCTCAAGTGTAACTTGGCTAAGAGAATCATTAGTGGAATCAAGAGAACTACTAGAAGCAACAATATTGGATTTGACATTATTATCATTACTACTAGAGGAAGTATCTTTCTTGTACTTGTTATTAAACTTGACTTGAGGCATGTAAGTAGATAAGAGTAAACGCTTGGCAATGTAAGAAGAACTTTTCTTACGGAGATCATCATTGATTGCCTTTAAGAACTCATGCTCTTGCTCAAGATTGAGCTTTTCAAAGCGTAACTTCTCATGAGCCCTTAAAAGTTCTCGATGATATTCGAAGATAGTTTCATGAGCCAACTTAAGAATGTGTAGTTCTTTAGTTAAAAGCTCAATCTTCTCCTTATCATTGTCATTTGTTTTATCTTGATTAGCATGATTAATTGACGTTTCATCATGAAAGTGTGTTATATCGACTAGAGGGGGGGGGGGTGAATAGGCGATTTTTATGAATTCTTCACTAAGGAATTTGCCGGTGAGGAAATTCCTTACTGAAGAACTACTAGCAGCGGAATAAGTACTCAGAAGTAAGCATAACAGGATACAAGCATGGTCATCATGATGAAATGAAGACTAGCACAGAGTACAGAAAGCACAAACACAGGATAACAAGATGAAGACAAACAGACTGAAGAAATTGAACTGAGGAATTTGTGAAAGTCTTCAGTCAAAGTCTTCAGGCACAGATATGAACAAACATTCAACACAATAATGAGGAAATGAAAGGGTTGAGGAGATAGAACCAGTTAGTTGGTGAAGACAATGATTTGGTAAACCAGTTCCAACTGCTGTCTCAGTTGTACGTCTGGTTGGAGCGGCTGAGTATTTAAACTCGAGGACACGCATCCGGACACCCGCCTCTCACCGCAACTCAGACACCCAAAGGCTCACAGATTCTCCTTGAACTAAGACCACGAGGCCTCGGCCCAATCACTCTTGGTAAGTCTTGGTGACTTCCAAACCTTCACAGACTTGGTCACTCGGCAATCCACAATTCCTCTTGGATGCTCTAGACCTTGACGCCTAACCGTATGGAAGAAGCACAGTCTTCAAAGGTAATAAGCATCGGATCCACGCGGATCAATTTCTTGAAGGACGCCAATCACTTTGGGTTGTGGGGTTTGGTTTTGGGGTTTTCCTCACTTGATGATTTTCGCCAAAGTCCTCTGAGGATGGGTTGCTCTCGATGACAAGTGTCAAGTTCTCTCGAGCAGCCAACCAGCTAGTGGTTGTAGGGGCGGCTATTTATAGCCTAGGAGCAGCCCGACATGATAAGACATAAATGCCCTTCAATGATATGACCGTTAGGTGGATAAGATATTTTGGGACAGCCGTGCCAAGAAAGACAACAACGGTCGGAAATTTGACTCTCAAAGTCCTCGTGGCTATCATGTTCCTCATCGTAATCGGCGAATTCCTAACTCCTCAATCGAGCAAAGTCATCAATGACCGTAAGAACTGCGCTCTCACATCAAGAACTTGACTGAATCTGTATGAGATTTCCAATGGCTTCACTCAAGGGATTGGTAGGTGTAGGATTTTGAGTTGAGCATCACATGGAAAATTTTCCTTAGTATTTCCTCGACCCCTTTAACAAAGACGGTGTTTCCTATGACTCAAGAAAGAGAAAATGAAACTACGAAAACAAAAGTCTTCACGCTTCATGTTCCTCAAATGAATACCAAGTCTTCAAGGTCACACCAATTTCTTCACTTTCAAAGTCTTCGTAAAGTGTTCGTAATATCAAAGTTTTCAAATGAAGAACTTCATTTTAGGGTCGACTTTCTCTGTAAATATCAAACTCCTCATAGACTTATAGACCTGTGTACACTCACAAACGCATCAGTCCCTTAACCTATAAGTCTTCAATACACCAAAATCACTAAGGGGCACTAGATGCACTTGCAATCTCCCCCTTTTTGGTGATTGATGACAACATAGGTTAACTTTTCAACGGGAATAAACATATGAAGTGTAAATACGGATATTGAGGAATTTGATTGCAAGATATAGAAGAACTCCCCCTGAATATGTGCATAGTGAGGAATTTGCTTTTGAGGCAATGCACATTTGAAGAATTGAATCATGGAGATCTCCCCCTATATCTTGTAATTCATACACACATTTGATATATAATATGAAGAATTTGAAATGCATGATGAAATATGGTGCCTGATGAGATTCAACATGCGTGCAATAATGTTAACGAGGAATAAGCATGCAGAATAACACATCAAAAGTATCAGAGCATAGTGCATCAAAATTATCAGAGCACTATGCACCTTCCAAAAGTATCAGGGCACCATCGGGTTTAAGATTACAACTCGATCCAGTAAAAAGTTTTGGAAGAACGAGAGTTGTAAATTAACAAAACGCCCATAATATAAACCCGCTTGAAGACTAACTCAGATTTCTCCCCCTTTGTCATCAAATGACCAAAAGGATCGAAACTGAGGACTAACGCCCCTGAAGAATTTCAAGTTGATGAAGGAGCGCCAGTGTTGTCGGGGTTGTTTGTTGAAGTAGGGCCTGCCGCAGTGTCGTCCAAATCTTCATGCTCATTAGTTGCACGCGATGAAGAATAAGAGCTGGCCACCAGATCAGGAACTTTGACCCTCTTGAATTTCTTCGGAGGTGGTGCAGACCAGCCAAATGCTTCCCGGAGACCCATAGTCTTGATTCGTTCCGCTTATATACATGAGTGAGAACAGCCCAGTGCGGTTGAGGGTTTCATGAAGGTGATAATGGTTTTTCTTCACTGCATTATGTGTTGAGGTCATGTTGTGAAGAACAGCAGCAAACTGACGCTTTACCCATTTATGATGGCGATCAACCTTCCGATGAAGACTAAGGAGTAGCTCATGATCACCATTACCCGGTGTCAGAGCTTGAGGATTTTGCTTAGCTGAGGTATTTTGGCGGTGTCATGTGTAGCGAGTCGTCATTGGTGGAGTAAGAGGTGGCGGATGAAATCGACCATCCAATGGACGAGTGCCTTCATCGATCACAAGCAGCTTGCCTTGCCTTTGTCATCGATGATGAACCGGCCTCTTGAGGACTTCAATGGGAGGCAAGTAGCTACCATGGTTGAGTGTCACTTTGTAATTCGGTGAAGATCTTGCCCTTATGAATCTCATAATCCAAGGCGATAGGGCTTCATTCGAAAGGTGACATAGCAACATTTGCCGAGTCCTCATGAAGAAATCATGGAAGTTGACGGAACGCCATGAATGATGTTGAAAAGCATGTTCTTCATGATGCCAATGACATCTTCATCATTTGAGTCGTGGCCTTTGATAGGACTCATTGTCTTCGCCAGATGCGATAGACGATCCGGGCACATAGAGCAATTCCTTGATGAGGAATTTGGTCTGTGGGGCCTGCCCAGCTTCAAAGGCTTCATGAGTACTTGCATATAATGATTTGACAATTCAGGTCATTGTAGATGCAACGGCATCGTCATGGGGAGGATCAAGAGGAAGGACACGAAGCAATTCAATTTGCGGTGCCTTGCAAAGTGAGTGTTTCCGGTCATCTAATCCAACACTCATGAATTGACATCTTCAAAGCGTCTCCAAAGTGATATGCAATGTGGCGAGAATCAAGAATGAGTTCTTCATTCCAATCACGATGTCATTGCGTAAATTGAGCAATCTCGCATCGTGAAGAACACTGAGGACTGGCTCGAAGCACGGCAGAGATTCCATATCCACATGAGGAATATGTTCATGATCGAGGATTTTGTCCTTGTCAAAGAGCACTGAGGAATAGAAGTTGGCTTGACTAGCAGTCCAGAAACGCCTCTTCCTTATGCGAGCAGAGTCATATGGATTATAATCAGTGAAGAACACATGCTCAGAAAAGAAGTCTTCAGCCTTGAATTTTTGCTTGCTTGAGAACGGATTCTTGGCTTGGGCAGAGGAGTGTCAGTGATTTGCAGCACAACCTCAGGAATCGCGAGCTCATGTACTTCAGGCTGAGGAATTTCTGGTTCCTCTTCTTGTGCAACTTGAGGACCAGCAACAACAGGTTCTTCAGCACTAGCAGCTAGAATTTCTTCATGAACAGAAGGAGTGGGATGAGTTTCTTCAGAGCCCATATGAACTGTGGTTGCCGGGAATTGAGGAATCTGTTGGATCGGTGTGAATGGAGGAGTATTGGGATGCTGACTTTCCCAAAAGTCATCATTCATCACTGGTGTAGTGCATCCAATATCCACATCTTCATCTTCATTTTCAATTTCCTCAACACCAGCCTCTTCAGCTATGAACTGAGGCAAAGGTGAGGAAACGACGGGCATTGAAGGGAATGCTTCCACTTCAATTTCTTCATCAAGCTGCTCTGACGTAGCAGCAGAATGATTTCCTTTATCAGATCCGCTTGGGATCTTGTAGTCTTCTCCATAAGGAACAATTTCCTTTGATGACATGGAGGAAATCGGAACGGCATCAATAGGATTTTCAAGAGAGCTGGTCATTGGCTTCATTTTCTTCGCATCCGAAGAATTTGACGCAATGATGCCTTCCTTTTCTTCATCGCAGCTCTGACTGCAGCCTTGGTCTTCTTCACTTCATAGGCGAAGGTAGAATAGGAGTTGGTGTAGGCGCGGAGGAGCCGAGGATTTTGGTTGATTTTCTTCAGCGAATCGATGCGGTTGCCTCGATCTCTTCGATTTCTTCAGCGCACCACTAGTGGATGCCCCGCAATTTCTTCAAGCTCGCTGGAATGGAGTCATCAGCCTACGAACTTACGTTTTCATCGCCTAGTGAAAGTCATCAGCAGATCTTGGCATGTTCTTCAAAGAAGTGAGCGAGTCCGCAGCACTCGAGGATTTTCTTGTTGCGATGGGGCTGCAATAGTTGACATTTTCTTCGTCAGTTGATTTAATCTCACTTTGGCTCCTTGCCAATCAGCATAGTATGCATCAAGTCCTTGCCGAGGGCTTGATTTCAGATCGAGCCTTGAGAAGTTCTTCGTGTCACCGACAACATTCTTCTTCGTAAGCTTCTCCTTTCTAGATTGAGCTCTCTTTATCTCTCTTGCCTTCTCATATTTCCATTTCTCTTGAGTGATGAAATGGGTCATCATGTGACTTTGACCGGAGTCGAGGCGATCAGGCATTGGAGTGCTTGGATCCTTGTGCCAGAGGTCAATGTAATCGAGGATTTTCCTCGGATCCAAAAGCAGTGGCACCGATGTGCCTTTGGCTCTAGCGGCCTTTGCTTGTGCATCTCGATGATTTCGCAAGTTCTTCATCAGAAGCTTCATCATCAGAGGGCACTTGGAATGCAACCTGTTTCTTCCTTGGACTTGGCCGAGGACCGCGTCCAGCTGTTACTTTAGTCTTCAACAGAGTGGGGCCTGATGAGGACATTGGTGTAGCTGAGGAACTTGCTGAGACACCAGAAGCAATTGAAAAACCATGAGTCCTTTGACATGTAGCCAGATGCATAGGAGTTGAGGACTTTGAGGGAGCTATTGAGGACTTTGGTGGAGCAGTAGCAGTCTGAGGAATTTCCCGTGAGGGCGCAGATGAGGAACTTGGCCGTGAGGGCGCTATTGGTGAAGCACTTGGCTTACGAAAGCAGGCTTCTTGGCATTGATTTCCTCGGTTTGACCGAGGTCTCAACACCAGCAGCAATGCAGAATCCTCATTGAATTTCCTCACCGCCTCCTTGGCTTGTCTTGCCAATTTTGCTTGACGCCTAGCCCATTCTTCAGAAAGTCCTCACCACGCTTGATCTTTGGTGGGATCACTACTTGGCCAGTGCCAATGGAGCTCTTGGGCATGGAGGATTTAAGGCTAATTTCTTCATGTACTTTGGAGTAACATATCGATATTCCTCCATTCTCGTGCCCATCTTCGCTCAATCCTCTGAATGCGCACCTTGCGCTTAATTTTGTTCTCTTTGCCAAACTTGGCTTCATCAGTGTGCAATAATCCTTGTATATTTCATCGTGGATTTCAAAGCGATCATGACCTCGTGTTTCTTTCCTCCTTTCTGCGGTCTCTTTCCTTGCACATATTCTTTGGATGAGGAATTTGAACAATTGAACACTCAAGAAGTATGCAATTTTTCTTCGAGGAACGCTGCAAATGAGTTAAGTTGATGAGAACCTAGTGATTCAAAGGCGGACATGAGTACCGTGAACAGAGTGTAGGTGCGAGGAATTTGGAGAGGTCATATGTTCTCGTAAGGTTTTTCAAAAAGACAAGTTTTGAGGAATTTGACCAGTGGAGCCTTGAGGAATTTCACTAAGCGTTTTTGTCTTAGGTTCCAGAGTTGTACAGATCGAAAATCCGCACAATTGAGGAATCTTGAAGAAAATGAGTGCTTAGAGAAATGGATCAAGAGCATACAGTAAGTGAGGTGTTCAGATGTGTGAAGATTTGAAGAATAAAACACCTTTGAAGATTTTCAGGAAAACTTGAGAATCAAAGTGAGTAATAAAAGTAACTTTTAATTACCCGAATCAAGAACACGATTTAACCGAGATGAACAGTGGTGAAGTTCGCTCAAGTTAGATCTCCCACGCCCTAACTTGGCAGAGGGAGACAGCTACGGCGGCGACGGAGTGAAGATTTCCGCAGCTGATGCGAGTACGACGGCGACAAGGTCGAGGCAGCGAAGCTCTTCCTCACCGGCGACGATGGAGTAGCGGCGACGCTAGGGTTTGAGGAGCTCGAGCGAGAGATAGCGACCGAGCGGAGTAAATGAAGTGAGGAAGGGGAGAGGGGTATTTATAGCCACGGTAAAAACTATTCGCCCGAAGATTTTGGGACGAACATGCCCCTGCCCTTTCTCCTTCACGCGACATGTGTCACCCACGTACTGTGCAGATGAGATCGTGTAAGATCGTGGGTGAATAAAATAATGCATCGTGGGATGCGGAACGGTTTGAGCGGCAAAACCGAAAATCTGGATAAGATTTGTTTTAAAGTTTCGTTCGCAATTTCTTCAGCTGACAAGGACACAGTGAAGATTTTGAACGAGTTTCAAATAGAACGCACATGAAGAATTTGTGAATAGATTGGATTGAGTATAGCATAGAGGGGAAGGGTCCCACCACATTCACTTAGCGTAAACACAACTTGAAGAAATAGCCATAAGTGAAATCTGAGAGGACATATACTCATATATATATATATATATATATATATATATATATATATATATATATATATATATAGCCAATGAAGAGAAACGACGGAAACAGTGAAGATTTTGCAAAGTTGAAGAATTTGAGAAACTGAAGAATTTCAAAAATGAGAAAAAAACTCAAATTGAAGATTTTCAACTTTTTGTGGTGGCGTGGCCCACCATATAAGAATGATGATTTCAGATACCGCGTACAATTGTCGTAGGGTTCTGAGGATCAAATTCTTCATTAATTTCTTCACACTTAGAGTGTTATTCTTCATTGATTGAAGAAAAACGTTTCTTCATGTGTTGCACATCTAAGTCATCAATTTTGCATAAGTGTTAGGATGTGTGTCCTTTTCAAAGAACATTCGAAGACTCTAAGATATTTAGCTCACACCGCAACTTGCTAAATCTCTTCTCATCCAAGGGCTTGGTGAATATATCAGCTAGTTGTTCTTCAGTCTTCACATGCTCGATGGAGATGTCGCCCTTCAACACATGATCACGAAGAAAATGATGACGAATCTGAATGTGCTTTGTCTTTGAGTCTTCGAAGCGGGTTATGAGCAATTTTGATGGCACTCTCATTGTCGCAGAGGAGAGGCACATTCTTCACGCTGACGCCATAGTCCTTGAGGGTTTGCTTCATCCAAAGCAGCTTGAGCACAAAGATGAGCCAAGAGCAATGTATTCAGCTTTGAAGAGAGCGGTGATACGCGATTCGCTTTCTTCGAGGACCAATGGACAAAAGATCGCCCAAGGAAATGACAAGTACCAGATGTTGACTTGC
Organism: Aegilops speltoides; assembly: GCA_021437245.1. Classification (NCBI taxonomy): domain Eukaryota; kingdom Viridiplantae; phylum Streptophyta; class Magnoliopsida; order Poales; family Poaceae; genus Aegilops; species Aegilops speltoides. The sequence continues at coordinate 26,535,917 of CM038144.1, read as the reverse complement.
GGTCCACACGATCACCAAAGATAGTCGAGTCGTAATATCCAATGAGATCAAAAGCAGAGCCCTTGGGGTACCATAATCCTAGTGTTGGTGTGTGAGCTAGATATCAAGAATATGCTTCATGACCTTATGGTGTGATTCCTTGGTGCAGCTTGAAATCGGGCACACATGCAAACACTAAGCATTATATCCGCCTAGATGCACATAAGTACAATAAAGACAATCATGGAGCGGTATACCTTATGATCAAAGTCAATACCATTTTCATCAGTGCATAGATGGCCATTTGTGGGCATAGGGATTTTGACGCCTTTGCAATCTTGCATGCCAAATTTCCTCAGTACATCTTTGAGGTATTTCTCCGAGATATGAATATGCCATTCTTCGCCGACGGATTTGAAGACCTAAGAAGAATTTCAACTCTCCCATCATAGACATTTGATATTCTTCACTCATCATATAGGCAAATTCATCACTATAACGTTGGTCAGTACAGCCAAAGATAATATCATCAACATATATTTGGCACACAAACAGTTCACCATCATAAGATTTAGTAAAGAGAGTAGGGTCGAGTGAATCGGGTGTGAAGCCATTCTTCATGAAGAATTCCTTCAATGTATCATACCACGCCCGAGGGGCTTGCTTGAGGCCATAGAGGGCCTTATTAAGTCTCAAGACTTTGTCGATTCTTTGGATCTTCAAAACACCGGGGTTGAGCAACATATACTTCTTCCTCAAGCTTACCATTGAGGAATGCACTTTTCACATCCATTTGATATAAGATGATATCATGATGGTTAGCGTAAGCAAGTAATATGCGAATAGCCTTAAGTCTAGCAACAGGTGCAAAAGTTTCATCGAAATCAATTCCTTCAACCTGTGTGTAGCCTTGAGCTACTAGTCGTGCCTTATTCCTCACCACAAGGCCATTTTCATCTTGCTTGTTGCGGTAGATCCACTTTGTGCCAATGATATTATGCTTGCGAGGATCAGGCGATTGACCAATTCCCGGACATTGTTAAGCTCAAATCGATGTAATTCTTCTTGCATAGCCTGAATCCACTCGGCTCCAAAATGCTTCATCTACCTTAGTGGGCTCTGTGATAGAGACAAAAGCATAGTGCCCACAAAAGTTAGATAAATGTGAAGCTTTTGAGCGTGAGAGGACCCGTGCGCTAATGTCATCGATGATCTTCTCCACTTGTACTTCTTTTGCAACGCTAGGATGAGCTGGTTGTCACCGAGGAATTTGATCAACATTTTCTTGAGACCATTTTCCTCATCATGTTCTTGAGTGCATCAACTCGACGCTCTTCATGAACAGGAATGAATTCTTCAACAGATTCTTGAAGAGGAATGACATCCTCGGTTGCCTTGAGCTTGATAGCATCCTCGGTCTGGTTCATCTAACATGAAGGTAGGTGCTCTCTTTGCGAGCCATTAGTTTCATCGAACCGCACATCTACAAAGGTCAACAATCTTGTGAAGAACAATGTTGAAGACTCAGAGGTGTCTGAGTCCTTTCCGTAACCAAGCATAAAACCTTCATGTGCTTTTGGTGCAAATTTAGAGTTGTGGTGAGGATCTCTAATCCAACATTTAGCAATCAAGACTTTGAAATAACTCACATTGGGTTTCTTGTCGGTGAGGAGTTCATAGGCCGTTTTCTTGAAAAATTTGTGAAGATATACTGCTGATGATGTGGCACGCAGATCAATTGCATCAATCCAAAAACACCGAGGCGTTTTGTATTCATCAAGCATAGTGCGAGCCATCTCAACAAGAGTTCGTTCTTGCGCCCACGACGCCATTTTGCTGAGGAGTATAAGGAGCAGATAACTCATGAGTAATACCAAGTTCATCAAGATAGGCATCAAGACCGGAGTTCTTGAACTCAGTTCCATTGTCACTTCTGATGTGCTTGATCTTCACACCAAAGTTGGTTGAAGCCCTCGAGGAAAATCGTTTGAAGACTTCCTGCACTTCATGTTTGTAAGTAACAATGTGTACCCATATATATCGAGAATAATCATCAACAATGACAAAACCATATAGAGATGCATCATTAGTGACTGCTGAGTAGTGATTAGGTCCGAAGAGGTCCATGTGAAGCAATTCGAATGGACGGGTAGTGGTCATGATAGTCTTTGCTGGATGCTTGGCCTTGGTCATCTTTCCAGCTTCACAGGCTCCTCATAAATGATCCTTGAGGAATTTGACATTCTCAATGCCAATAACATGCTTCTTCTTCGCAAGCGTGTGCAAATTCCTCATGCCTGCATGACCAAGTCGTCGATGCCATAGCCAGCCTTCTGAAGCTTTTGCAAGTAGACACACGGCTGGTTGTGGTCCTGTAGAGAAATTGACAATATACAAATCTCCTCTCCTAAAGCCTTCGAAGACTTTGGAATTGTCAGCTTCCATAATCACAACACAGCGATACTTGCCAAAGACAACAACCATATCAAGATCACAAAGCATTGAGACTGACATGAGATTGTATCCTAAGGACTCAACAAGCATGACTTTGTCCATGTGTTTATCCTTAGAGATTGCAACCTTACCAAGACCCCATACCTGACTTTTGCCTTTGTCAGCAAAGATAATATGTTTCAGAGGTGACGGTGATAAAGGAGCATCCATCAATAGATTCTTGTCACCAGTCATGTGATTCGTACATCCACTATCGAGGACCCATTCAGTAGTTTTGGGTTGATCATCCTGCAGATGAATTAGTGTAGCTTACAATCTCATATGCTTCATCAGTGAAGAATATGATATCAAGTTCATCAGATGAATTTCATCAAGCAGTAAACAGATATAGTAGTATGAGGACGTGTGAAATGAAAGTTCATTTCATCATGATTCGCCTGCGTCCTTTCGAGCAATTTTGTCAGGTCAAAGAAATTCTTGAGACATTTAAAGCACGCCGGAGACTGACCTCGCGAGAGAGATTAGTTCTTTTCTTCACCACCCACATCTAGAGGGGTGGCAAAGAATTCATCACTCTGCGAGCACCATATGAGAAAGGTGGCAAAGATGCCAAACCTGCTTTTGTTTCACATAAGAGGGGTTAGGGTAAGCATATGAATAAGCGAGTAATTCTTCGAGGACTTATGAACATAATGATTTGAAGAATAATGCACATATTCATAGCCCTTAGCTCTACCTGCGAGACAGAGAGTTGTTAGCACGATGATAATCATATGAGGACTTTGATCCTTTTGAGGAATTTGATCCATGTGAGGAATTTGGTCCGTATGAGGACTTGGATCCATATGAAGAGTTTGGTCCATATGAAGAGTTTGATCTGGGGTTCTGTTCTTCATGTGGTGTCATGAGGACATTCACCAAGACTTTCAACATAACTTTTGGGAACCCAGATTTTCTTCATAGGGAACCATTCTGCAGATTAGTGCCAACATATCTAGCAAATACTTCACCATTACGATTTTTGAACAGTTTATAATTGAGTCAAATGACTCATCAAAAGAATGAGGAGATTCACATGTAAAGCCAGATAAGTTAGATGGATCAATCTGGAGGTCCTTTTGCAAAGAACCCATGAGGTTTTGGGGTACCGCTCGGGCTTCCAATATGTTCCATTAGCATTAAGTTTCCTCTCAAAGGCAATACCCTCTTTCCTAGGGTTTCGTTGAGGATCTGCTTTTAAGCACATCACAAAGTGTCGATGCCCTTTGAGGCTTTTGTACATGCTGTCATGTACAATTCCTTCACTCTGCATTGTCAAGGATACTAGCAATGTCCTCGATGAGGAATTAGTGATAGCAGAGGCAGATGAAGAATTTGTAACAGTTGAAGCATTTGAACATTCAGGTGAAGAATTAGCAGATTCACGTTCAATGCACTTTAAGCATGGAGGAACAAATTCTTCCTGAGAAGCGCTGATTTGTTGAGCTAGTAATGAATCGCGCTCCTTATGAAGATCTTCATAACACACTCTTAGCTTTTCAAGATCTTCCTTTCTTTGAAGAGATTCAAGAGAAAGCTTCTCGTGATCTTGCTTTTCTTGAAGAAATTCATAAGAGAGTTTCTCATGATCAGATAAGAGAGTGTTATGATGATCTTGAAGGTTATCAAACCTAGACTGAAGTCTCTCAAGATTTTCGAATGGGGTTTAGTGCGATCCATTTCTTCACCCAACATATCATCACTTTTGTCTAGCATGTTTTGAACCTTTTCAAAAGCCCGTTGTTGTTTCACAGCAATCTTAGCAAGTTTAGAGTAGCTGGGCTTGAGATCCTCATCAGATTCATTTTCACTAGATTCAGAGGAGTTGTATTTGAGTACCTTAGCACCTTTTGCCATGAAGCAATAGGTGGGAGCGTAGCCATCATTATCTTCATCAGGCTTGTCGGTGGGGTCAGTTTCTTCAGTGTTGAAGATGGACTTGCTAACGAAAGCAGTAGCGACGGCCAGACTCGCTACACCAGATTTAGATTCTTCAGACGCCTCCTCTTCATCATTTTCCTCAGATTTAGCTTCAGAGTCCATTTCCTTGCCAATGAATGCCCGAGCCTTCTTGGAGCTGCTCCTTTTGTGATATGAAGACTTCGAGGATTTTGATGACGAAGATTTTGACGATTTCTTCTTCTTCTTTGCATCATCAGAACTGTAATCCTTGTATTTCTTCTTCTTCATCTCCTTTTTCCACTGAGGACAATCTTGGATATAGTGACCAGGTTTCTTACATTTGTGGCACAACCTTCTCTTATAGTCACTAGATGAGGAATCACTGCTTCTTGAGGATTTTCCAAAGCGACCACGTCTTGAGAACTTGGAATTTCTTCACGGCGATGCTAGCTCTCGCTCAATTCTTCAGATCACCAAGGCTACTACCGTAATCCTCATATTGAGTCGACACGCCTTGGCCTTGTGGCACGTGGTTTGCCATAGTTTGAACCATAGAGATCTCACTTTTGAACAAGTGGAACTCGTGAGTGTTTAGCCTTCGAGGATATCGGTAGGATCAAGAGACTTGTAATCAAGACGTTCTTGTATCATCGGCCCCAGAGTGTCAAATGAGGAATCAAGCGATCTCAACAGTTTCTTCACCACTTCATGATCAGTGATGTTAGTGGCACCGAGGGCTTGAAGCTCATTTGAAATGTCAGTGAGGCGATCAAAGGTTTGTTGGACATTTTCATTGTCGAGTCTTTTGAAGCGGTTGAAGAGATTCCGAAGAACATCAACTCGAGAGTCACGCTGAGTTGAGACTCCTTCATTTACTTTGGACAGCCTATCCCGATAAGCTTAGCGGTTCCAAAGCACTCACTCTTCCATCTTGTCCTTTGCTCGATGGCCACATATGATATTCTTCGCTGAGAATCGAGTTGTTTGAATCTCTTCACATCAATGGCGTTCGGTGAGGGTGAGACGGAGGAACACCATTTTCCACAACATACCGTAGATCGTTATCAATTGCCTCAAGATGCATTCGCATCTTGTTCTTCCAAATAAGGGTAGTCCGTTCCATCAAAGGTAGGACACCCACCGAGACCTTGATCATACTGCGGTCGACATAACTCAAACTCCGGCGGTTAAACCAAAATCACACGTAACAAGGAGTACCTTGCTCGATACCAATTGAAAGTCGTTATATCGACTAGAGGGGGGTGAATAGGCGATTTTATGAATTCTTCACTAAGGAATTTGCGGTGAGGAATTCCTTCTTCAAGAACTACTAGCAATGAATAAGTACTCGAAGTAAGCATAACAGGATACAATCATGGTCATCATGATGAAATGAAGACTAGCACAGAGTACGTAAAGCGTAAACACAGGATAACAAGATGAAGACAAACGGTGAAGAAATTGGGCGAGGAATTTGTGAAAGTCTTGATCAAAGTCTTCAAGCACGAGATATGAACAAACATTCAACACAAGAATGAGGAAATGAAAGGGTTGAGGAGATAGAACCGATTAGTTGGTGAAGACAATGATTTGGTAAACCAGTTCCAAGCTGCTTTGTCTCGGTTATGCGTCTGGTTGGAGCGGGTGAGTATTTAAACTTCGAGGACACGCGATCCGGACACCCGATCTCGAGCGCAACTCAGACACCCAGTCCTCACCGTATTCTTCTTGAACTAAGACCACGCAGCCTCGTCCAATCACTCATGGTAAGTCTTTAGGTGACTTCCAAACCTTCACAGACTTGGTCACTCGGCAATCCACAATTCCTCTTGGATGCTCTAGACCTTGACGCCTAACCGTATGGAAGAAGCACAGTCTTCAAAGGTAACAAGCGTCGGATCCACGGGATCAATTTCTTGATGATGCTCAATCACTTTGGGTTTGTGGGGGTTTGTTTTGGGGTTTTCCTCACTTGATGATTTTCGCTCAAAGTCCTCGGAGGATGGGTTGCTCTCAGATGACAAGTGTCAAGTTCTCTCGGAGCAGCCAACCAGCTAGTGGTTGTAGGGGGCGGCTATTTATAGCCTAGGGAGCAGCCCGACATGATAAGACATAAATGCCCTTCAATGATATGACCGTTAGTGGATAAGATTGTTGGAAATATGCCCTAGAGGCAATAATAAAAGTATTATTATATTTCCTTGTTCATGATAATTGTCTTTTATTCATGCTATAACTGTATTATCCGGAAATCGTAATACACGTGTGAATACATAGACCACAATATGTCCCTAGTAAGCCTCTAGTTGACTAGCTCGTTGTGATCAGCAGATAGTCATGGTTTCTGCTATGGACATTGGATGTCGTTGATAACGAGATCACATCATTAGGAGAATGATGTGATGGACAAGACCCAATCCTAAGCATAGCACAAAGATCATGTAGTTCGTTTGCTAGAGCTTTTCCAATGTCAAGTATCTCTTCCTTAGACCATGAGATCGTGTAACTCCGGATACCGTAGGAGTGCTTTGGGTGTATCAAAGCGTCACTGGCGAAGCGGGTGACTATAAAGGTGCACTACGGTATCTCGAAAGTGTCTGTTGGGTTGACACGGATCGAGACTGGGATTTGTCACTCCGTGTAAGCGGAGAGGTATCTCTGGGCCCACTCGGTAGGACATCATCATAATGTGCACAATGTGACCAAGGGGTTGATCACGGGATGATGTGTTACGGAACGAGTAAAGAGACTTGCCGGTAACTAGATTGAACAAGGTATCGGTATACCGACGATCAAATCTCGGGCAAGTGAAATACCGCTAGACAAAGGGAATTGTATACGGGATCGACTGAGTCCTTGACATCGTGGTTCATCCGATGAGATCATCGTGGAACATGTGGGAGCCAACATGGGTATCCAGATCCCGCTGTTGGTTATTGATGGAGAAACGTCTCGGTCATGTCTACATGTCTCCCGAACCCGTAGGGTCTACACTTAAGGTTCGATGGCGCTAGGGTTATAAAGGAAGCTTGTATGTGGTTACCGAATGTTGTTCGAGTCCGGATGAGATCCGGGACGTCACGAGGAGTTCGGAATGGTCCGGAGGTAAAGATTTATATATGGGAAGTCTGTTTTGGTCATAGGAAAAGTTTGGGGTTTATCGATAGCGTCTGGGACCACCGGAGGGTCCGGGTCCACCAAGTGGGGCCACCTGCCCCGAAGGCTGCGTGGGCCAAGTGTGGGATGGGACCAGCCCCTAGGTGGGCTGGGCGCCCCACCAAGGCCCAAGGCGTGGGAAGTGGGGAAGGGGCAAACCCTAGGCAGATGGGCCTAAGGCCCCACAGGTGCGCCCCTCTCTCCCCTCGCCGCCACCAGTTGGATCTCGAGGCTGGCCGCACCCCTTGGGGTGGGAAACCCTAAAGGGGCGCAGCCCCTCTCCCCTATAAATAGTGAGGCATAGGGCTGCCCAGAGAGCATGCAGAATACACGTGATTCGATCTCGCCTTTGGTTGCAGCCCTCTCCTCTCTCCCAAGTACTCCTCCTCTCCCGTGGTGCTTAGCGAAGCCTCGCTGGATTGCCACACTCCTCCATCACCACCACGCCGTTGTCTGCTGCTGCTGGAGGAGTCTTCCTCAACCTCTCCCTCTCTCCTTCTTTGGATCAAGGCGGGGAGGCGTCACCGGCTGTACGTGTGTTGAACGCGGAGGTGCCGTGCGTTCGCACTTGATCATCGGTGATTTGAATCACGACAGTACGACTCCATCAACCCCGTTCACTTGAGCGCTTCGCTTAGCGATCTACAAGGGTATGTAGATGCACTCTCTTTCTACTCGTTCTGGTCTCTCCATAGATAGATCTTGGTGACACGAGGAAAATTTTTGAATTTCGCCTCGTTCCCCAACGATGGCATCATGAGCTAGGTCTATTGCGTAGATTCTTTGCACGAGTAGAACACAAAGTAGTTGTGGGCGTTGATGTTGTTCAATATGCTTACCGTTACTAGTCCAATCTTGTTTCGACGGTATTGTGGGATGAAGCGGCCGGACCGACCTTACGTACTCTTCGTGAGGCGGAGTTCCACCGATTGACATGCGCCGTGCATAAGGTGGCTAGCGGGTGCGATCTCTCCCACTTTAGTCGAACGGATTCGATGAAAAGGGTCCTTATGAAGGGTAAATAGCAATTGGCATATCACGTTGTGGTTTTGCGAGGTAAGCGTTCTTGCTAGAAACCCATAGCAGCCACGTAAAACATGCAACAACAATTAGAGGGCGTCTAACTTGTTTTTGCGGGGTATGCTATGTGATGTGATATGGCCAAGAAGAATGTGATGAACAATATGTGATGTATGAGATTGATCATGTTCTTGTAATAGGAATCACGACTTGCATGTCGATGATTATGACAACCGGCGAGAGCCATAGGAGTTGTCTTTATTTATTGTATGACCTGCGTGTCATTGAACAACGCCATGTAATTACTTTACTTTATTGCTAACGGTAGCCATAGTAGTAGAAGTAATAGTTGGCGAGACAACTTCATGAAGACACGATGATGAAGATCATGATGATGGAGATCATGGTGTCATGCGGTGGACGATGATAATCATGGAGCCTCAAGATGGAGATCAAAGGAGCAAAATGATATTGGCCATATCATGTCACTATTTGATTGCATGTGATGTTTATCATGTTTATGCATCTTGTTTACTTAGGACGACGGTAGTAAATAAGATGATCCCTTACAAAATTTCAAGAAGTGTTCTCCCTAAGCGTGCACCGTTGCTACGGTTCGTCGCTTCTAAGCACCACGTGATGATCGGGTGTGATGGATTCTTACGTTCACATACAACGGGTGTAAGACAGTTTTACACAGCAAAAACACTTAGGGTTAACTTGACGAGCCTAGCATGTACAGACATGGCCTCGGAACACGGAGACCGAAAGGTCGAGCATGAGTCGTATAGTAGATACGATCAACATGAAGATGTTCACCGATGATGACTAGTCCGTCTCACGTGATGATCGGACACGGCCTAATTGACTTGGATCATGTAATCACTTAGATAACCAGAGGGATGTCTATCTAAGTGGGAGTTCATAAGATGAACTTAATTATCCTGAACATAGTCAAAAGTTCTTCGCAAATTATGTCATAAGCTCGCGCTTTAGTTCCACTATTTAGATATGTTCCTAGAGAAAATATAGTTGAAAGTTGTGATGGCGATTATGCGGACGAGAAAGCTTATGTCCTTAATGCACGCTCGATGAGCTGAACCCCAAGCGTTGTTTGTGGATGTTGCGAACATCGGACATACACGTTTTGATAACTACGTGATAGTTCGATTAAGCGGTTTAGAGTTGAGGCAGCAAAGAGCGTTTTGAAATGTCGCGGAACATATGAGATGTTTCGAGGGCTGAAATTGAGATTTCGGGCTCGTGCCTCACGTCAAGAGGTATGAGACCTCCGACGATTTTCTTAGCTCGCAAACTAAGGTAGAAATGCTCAATCGTTGAGCTTGTGCTCGATTATGCGAGTGCAACAATCACTTGAATCGAGTGGGATTTGATCTTCCGGATGAGATAGTGATGTTTCTCCAAAGTGATAGCCACCAAGCTGCTAGAGCTTCGTGATGAACTATAACATATCGAGGATAGATATGATGATCCTTGAGGTATTCGCGATGCTTGACACGCGAAAGTAGAAATCAAGAAGGAGCATCAATTGTTGATGGTTGGTGAAAACCACTAGTTTCAAGAAGGGCAAGGGCAAGAAGGGATACTTCATGAAGCGGCAAATCATTTGCTGCTCGATGAAGAAACCCAAGGTTGAACCCAAACCGAGACTAAGTGCTACGTAATAAAGGAACAACCAACTCGAGCGGAATTACCTAGATACTTGGTAGATGAGAATTTGGAAAGGTTGATAGAAGTATATTGGATATACATTATGTTAATGTGTACTTTACTAGTACTCCTAGTAGCACCGGTATTAGATACGGTTCGGTTGCTAAGTGTTAGTAACTCGAAATAAAAGCTACGGAATATACGGAGACTAGTGAAGGTGGTGACGATATGTGTTGGAAGTGTTTCCAAGGTTGATGTGATCAAGCATCGCACGCTCCCTCTACCATCGAGATTTGGTGTTTGCGTTGAGCATAGACATGATTGGATTATGTCTATCGCAATGTCTGGTTATTCATTTAAGGAGAATAATGGTTACTCTATTTATTTGAATAATACCTTCAATGGTCTTGCACCTAAAGAAATGGTTTATTGAATCTCGATCATAGTGATACACATTTTCATGCCAAAAAGATATAAGATAGTAATGATAGTACCACTTACTTGTGGCACTGCCATGTAAGTCATATTGGTGTAAAACGCATGAAGAAGCTCCATGTTGATGGATCTTTGGACTCACTCGTTTTGAATAGTTTGAGACATGCGAACCATGTCTATTGGTGTATATGCATGAAGAAACTCCATGCAGATGGATCGTTTGGACTCACTTGGTTTTGAATCACTTGAGATATGCAAATCATACCACAGATGACTGAAAAGCCTCGGTTTCAGCAAGATGGAACAAGATAGCAACTTGTAGGAAGTAACACATTTTGATGTGTGCATTCCAATGAGTGCTGAGGCATGCAGTGAATATCGTTATGTTCTTACTTCATAGATGATTTGAGTAAATGTTGAGTATATTTACTTGATGAAACACAAGTCTGAATTATTGAATGGTTCAAGTAATTTCAGAGTGAAGTTGAAGATCATCGTGACAAGAGGATGAAATGTCTATGATATGATCATAGAGATGAGTATCTGAGATTCTGAGCTTTGGCACATAATTAAGACATTGTGGAAATTGTTTCACAATTAATACCGCTGGAACACCATTGTTTGATGGTGTGTCCGAACATCATAGTTGCACCCTATTGGATATGGTGCGTGCCATGATGTCTCTTATCGAATTACCAACTATCGTTTATGGGTTAGGCATTAGAGACAACCACATTCACTTTAAATCGGCACCACGTAATTCCGTTGAGATGACACCGTATGAACTATGGTTTAGATAAACCTAAGTGTCATTTCTTAAATGTTTGGGGCTGCGGCGCTTATGTGAAAAAGGTTCAGTTGATAAGCTCGAACCCAAAGCGGATAAAATGCATCTTCATAGGACACCCAAAACAGTTGAGTATACCTCCTTATTCGATCCAAAGCAATATGGATTGTTTCTTGAATCGGGTCCTTTCTCGAGGAAAAGTATGTCTCGGAAAGTTGAGTGGGAGGATGGTGGAGACTTGATATGGTTATTGAACCGTCACTACAACTAGTGTGTAGCGAGGCACGAGGAAGTTGTTCTGTGGCACCTACACGATTGAAGTAGAAGCTTATGATAGTGATCATGAAACTTCAGATCAAGTCACTACCGTACCTCGAGGGTGACAAGGATGCGTCTTTGCTTGAGTGGTACAGTAATCCTGTCTTGAAGGACATGTTGCTAGGCAACGATGAACCTACGAGCTATGGAGAAGCAATGGTGGGCCAAAATTCCAACAAATGGTTAGAAGCCATGAAATCCGAGATAGGATCCATGTATCAGAACAAAGCATGGACTTTGGTGGACTTGCTCGATGATCGGCAGGCCATTGAGATAAATGGATCTTTAAGAAGAAGACGGACGTGGACGGTGATGTCACCATCTATGAAGCTCGACTTGTGGCGAAGAGTTTTTCACAAGTTCAAGGAGTTGACTACGATGAGATTTTCTCATCCGTAGCGATGCTTAAGTCCGTCGGAATCATGTTAGCATTAGCTGCATTTATGAAATCTGGCAGATGGATGTCAAAACGAGTTTCCTTACCAGTCTTCGTAAGGAAAGGTTGTATGTGATACAATCCGAAAGTTCTTGTCAATCCTAAAGATGCTAAAAGGTATGCTACCTCCAGCGATCCTTCTAAGGACTGGAGTAAGCATCTCGGAGTTGGAATATGTACTTTGATAAGATGATCAAAGATTTTGGGTTTATACAAAAGTTTATGAGAAACTTGTATTTCCAAAGAAGTGAGTGGGAGCACTATAAAATTTCTGATGAGTATATGTTATTGACATATTGTTGATCAGAAATGATGTAGAATTTCTGGAAAGCATATAGGGTTATTTGAAAAGTGTTTTTCAATAGAAAACCTGGATTAAGCTACTTGAACATTGAGCATCAAGATCTATGAGGATAGATCAAAAACGCTTAATGGTACTTTCAAATGAGCAGATACCTTAACATGATCTTGAAGGTGTTCAAGATGGATCAGTCAAAGAAGGAGTTCTTGCCTGAGTTCTAAGGTATGAAGTTAAGACTTAAAGCTCGACCACGGCAGAAAAGAGAGAAAGGACGAAGGTCGTCCCCTATGTTTTCAGACGTAGGCTCTATAGTATGCTATCTTTGTGTACCGCTTAGGAAGTGTGCCTTGCCATGAGTCATCAAAGGTACAAGAATGATCCAGAATGGATCATTGGACAATGATCAAAATTGTCCTTGGAGTAAATAAGGACATGTTTCTCGATTATGGAGGTGATAAAGAGTTGGCGTAAAGGGTTACGTCGATGCAAGCTTTAACACCTATCCGAGTGACTCGAGTAGCAAACCGGATCGTATAGTGGAGCAACCATTTGGAATAGCTCCAAGTGGAGCGTGAAAGCAGCATTTACAATATGACCTAGAAATTTGCAAAGCACACACGGACCTGAAAGGTTCAGACCCGTTGACTAAAACCTCTCTCACAAGCAACATGATCAAACCTAAAACTCATTGAGTGTTAATCACATAGTGATGTGAACTAGACTCTTGACTCTAGTAAACTCTTGGGTGTTAGTCACATGGCGATGTGACTGTGAGTGTTAATCACATGGTGATGTGAACTAGATTATTGACTCTAGTGCAAGTGGGAGACTGTTGGAAATATGCCCTAGAGGCAATAATAAAAGTATTATTATATTTCCTTGTTCATGATAATTGTCTTTTATTCATGCTATAAGCGTATTATCAGGAAATCGTAATACACGTGTGAATACATAGACCACAATATGTCCCTAGTAAGCCTCTAGTTGACTAGCTCGTTGTGATCAACAGATAGTCATGGTTTCTGACTATGGACATTGGATGTCGTTGATAACGAGATCACATCATTAGGAGAATGATGTGATGGACAAGACAATCCTAAGCATAGCACAAAGATCGTGTAGTTCGTTTGCTAGAGCTTTTCCAATGTCAAGTATCTCTTCCTTAGACCATGAGATCGTGTAACTCCCGGATACCGTAGGAGTGCTTTGGGTGTATCAAAGCGTCACAGCGTAATCGGGTGACTATAAAGGTGCACTACGGTATCTCTGAAAGTGTCATTGGGTTGACACGGATCGAGGATGGGATTTGTCACTCCGTGTAAGCGGAGAGGTATCTCTGGGCCCACTCGGTAGGACATCATCATAATGTGCACAATGTGACCAAGGGGTTGATCACGGGATGATGTGTTACAGAACGAGTAAAGAGACTTGCCGGTAACGAGATTGAACAAGGTATCGGTATACCGACGATCAAATCTCGGGCAAGTGAAATACCGCTAGACAAAGGGAATTGTATACGGGATCGACTGAGTCCTTGACATCGTGGTTCATCCGATGAGATCATCGTGGAACATGTGGGAGCCAACATGGGTATCCAGATCCGCTGTTGGTTATTGATGGGAACGCGTCTCGGTCATGTCTACATGTCTCCGAACCCGTAGGGTCTACACACTTAAGGTTCGATGACGCTAGGGTTATAAAGGAAGCTTGTATGTGGTTACCGAATGTTGTTGAGTCTCGGATGAGATCCCGGACGTCACGAGGAGTTCCGGAATGGTCCGGAGGTAAAGATTTATATATGGGAAGTCTGTTTTGGTCACGGAAAAGTTTGGGGTTTATCGATAACGTCTGGGACCACCGGAGGGTCCCGGGGTCCACCAAGTGGGGCCACCTGCCCTGAAGGCTGCGTGGGCCAAGTGTGGGATGGGACCAGCCCCTAGGTGGGCTGGGCGCCCCACCAAGGCCCAAGGCGTGGGAAGTGGGGAAGGGGCAAACCCTAGGCAGATGGGCCCTAAGGCCCACCCAGGTGCGCCTCCCCTCTCTCCCCCTCGCCGCCACCAGTTGGATCTGGAGGCTGGCCGCACCCCTTGGGGTGGGAAACCCTAAAGGGCGCAGCCCCTCTCCCCTATAAATAGTGAGGCATAGGGCTGCCCGGAGAGAATGCAGAATACACGTGATTCGATCTACGCCTTTGGTTGCAGCCCTCTCCTCTCTCCCAAGTACTCCTCCTCTCCCGTGGTGCTTAGCGAAGCCCTGCTGGATTGCCACACTCCTCCATCACCACCACGCCGTTGTGCTGCTGCTGGAGGAGTCTTCCTCAACCTCTCCTCTCTCCTTGCTTTGGATCAAGGCGGGGAGACGCCACCGGCTGTACGTGTGTTGAGCGCGGAGGTGCCGTGCGTTCGACACTTGATCATCGGTGATTTGAATCACGACAGTACGACTCCATCAACCCCGTTCACTTGAACGCTTCCGCTTAGCGATCTACAAGGGTATGTAGATGCACTCTCTTTCTACTCGTTGCTGGTCTCTCCATAGATAGATCTTGGTGACACGAGGAAAATTTTTGAATTTCTTTCGTTCCCCAACAAAGATATTTTGGTATGTACCGGTAGCCAAGAGACAAAGACGGTCGGAAATTTGACTCTCAAAGTCCTCGGGGCTATCATGTTCCTCCTTTGTGTAGGCAATTCGACTTTGGAGAATTCCTAACTCCTCGATCGAGCAAAGTCATCGATGACGGAAGAAGCTGCGTCTCATCCATGAAGAACTTGACTGAAGCGTATGAGATTTCAATGGCTTCACTCGAAGGATTGGTAGGTGTAGGATTTTGAGTTGAGCATCACATGGAAATTTTTCCTTAGTATTTCCTCGACCCCTTGAGCGAAGACGGTGTTTCCTATGACTCAAGAAAGAGAAAATGAAACTACGAAAACAAAAGTCTTCACGCTTCATGTTCCTCAAATGAATACCAAGTCTTCAAGGTCACACCAATTTCTTCACTTTCAAAGTCTTCAGAAAGTGTTCAGAATATCAAAGTCTTCAGTTGAAGAACTTCATTTTTAGGGGTCGTCTTTCTCTGTAAATATCAAACTGCTCATAGACTTATAGACCTGTGTACACTCACAAACGCATCAGTCCCTTAACCTATAAGTCTTCAATACACCAAAATCACTAAGGGGCACTAGATGCACTTACACATCATAGTATTCATCACTAGAGTTGTTAACAAGTAAATCATCATCCACAAGCAAGTCATCTTCATCACTATTGAAATCAACATACTCAGGATGTGTTACCTTTGGACCTTTGGCCATGAAGCATCTTCCAATTCCTTCATTTGGTGAATCAAATATGTCGTAGGAGTTGGTTGACACAAGTGCTAGACCGGCAACACCTTCATCTTGAGTATATTTGGAGTCGGAGTGATAGCTTCTCTCGGAGTGATTGTCGGAGTCGGAGCCGGATACCCATTCACCAACATGAGCTTGATGTCTTTGTTTTGTGTAGCTCCTTGATGACTTGTCCTTCCTTTCCGAATCCTTGCTTCTCCATGAGGGTCTTCGTTCATAACGATCATCTCTACTCCTCTCTCTTGGTGGTGATTCTTCTCTTTTGCTTCTTCTTCTTGGAGAATCTTCTCTTATTTTGTAGGGTGCCGTACACTCATTGGAATAGTGTCTGGGTCTCCCACAATTGTAGCAATTGCGCTCTCGACTAGAAGATCTTTTGTCATTGTAAGACCTTGACTTGGAGCTTCTTTCTTTGCTTCTACTCTTGTAGAATTTGTTGAAGTTCTTCACCATTAAGCTCAATTCTTCATTGAAGGTTTGTTTCTCACTTGATGATGTGGGGACTTCACTTGAGACTTTGTAAGCACCACTTGACTTGTTGTGAAGTTCCTCCTTATCCTTGAGTGACATCTCATGAGCAACAATTCTTCCAATGACTTCTGTTGGCTTGAGATCTTTGTAGTTTGGCATCATCTGAATCAATGTGCACACGGTATCATACTTTCCATCCAATGCTCTTAGGATCTTCTTGATGATGAATTTGTCGGTCATCTCTTCACTCCCTAAGTCGGCAATCTCATTTGTGATAAGAGCAAGCCTAGAGTACATTTCAGCGACACCTTCACCATCCTTCATTTTGAACTTGTCAAAGTGACTTTGGAGCACATCAACTTGGATTCCTTGACGGATTCGGTACCTTCATGCATATCAATCAAAGTATCCCAAATTTCCTTTGCTTTCTCAAGACGGCCGATTTTGTTGAATTCTTCGGGGCACAATCCGTTGAAGATGATATCACAAGCTTGAGCGTTGTATTGTAGCATCTTCAATTCTTCCGCATTAGCTTCACGGTTTGGTTCTCTCCCATCAAAGAATTCACCTTGCAAGCCAATACAAATAATTGCCCAAACGGCGGGGTTATGTCCGAGAATATGCATTTTCATCTTATGCTTCCAACTAGCAAAATTAGTACCATCAAAGTAAGGACCTCTACGGTGATAATTTCCCTCGCTAGACGCCATACTCTCCTAGGTTGTGAAACCAAGGCTATGAGCACGAAAAGCTATGGAAATCAAAGCAAATGGAGACCAAAGCTCTGATACCACTTGTAGGACCTTGAAGTATGTCTAGAGGGGGGGTGATTAGACTACTTGACCAATTAAAAACTTAACCTTTTCCCAACTTTAGAGTTTGGCAGATTTTAGCTATTTAGGACAAGTCAAGCAATCATCACACTATTCAAGCAAGCATGCAAAGAGTATATAGGCAGCGGAAATTAAAGCATGCAACTTGCAAGAAAGTAAAGGGAAGGGTTTGGAGGATTCAAACGCAATTGGAGACACGGATGTTTTTGGCGTGGTTCTGATAGGTGGTGCTATCATACATCCACGTTGATGGAGACTTCAACCCACGAAGGGTAACGATTGCGCGAGTCCATGGAGGGCTCCACCCACGAAGGGTCCACGAAGAAGCAACCTTGTCTATCCCACCATGGCCGTCGCCCATGAAGGACTTGCCCCACTTGCGGTAGATCTTCACGAAGTAGGCGATCTCCTTGCCCTTACAAACTCCTTCGTTCAACTCCACAATCTTGTCGGAGGCACCCAAGTGACACCTAGCCAATGTAGGAGACACCACACTCCAAGAAGTAACAAATGGTGCGTTGATGATGAACTCCTTGCTCTTGTGCTTCAAATGATAGTCTCCCCAACACTCAACTCTCTCTCATAGGTTTTGGATCTGGTGGAAAGAAGATTTGAGTGGAAAGCAACTTGGGGAAGGCTAGAGATCAAGATTCATATGGTAGGAATGGAATATCTTGGCCTCAACACATGAGTAGGTGGTTCTCTCTCAGAAATGGTAAGTTGGAAGTGTAGGTTTGTTCTGATGGCTCTCTCCATGAATGAAGAGGAGGTGGAGGGGTATATATAGCCTCCACACAAAATCTAACCGTTACACACAATTTACCAAATTTGGTGGGACCGATTCAACAGACTCGGTCGGACCGATTTAGTAAACCTAGTGACCGTTAGTGATTTTCGGTGGGACTGACATGCAACTCGGTGAGACCGACTCGGTTAGGGTTAGGGCATAACGTAATCTCGGTAAGACCGATTACACAAACTCGGTGAGACCGATTTTGGTAATAAGCATTCCAGAGAGTTGGTCATGTAAACTCGGTGGCACCGATTTGCTCTTTTCAGTGAGACCGAAATGTTACGAAAGGGAAACAGAGAGTTTACATTGCCATCTCGATGGGACCGATCGCTCACTTCGGTTAGACCGAAACGTTACGAAGGGAAATAGAGAGATTACAATCCCATCTTGGTGAGACCGAGATCCCTATCGGTAAGACCAATTTTCTTAGGGTTTGTGGCAGTGGCTATGACTTTTGGAATCGGTGGCGCCGGATAGGAAAAATCGGTGTGACCAATTTTGGCTTTAGGTTTAGGTCATTTGTGGATGTGAGAAAGTAGCTAAGGGTTTTGGAGCATATCACTAAGCACATGAAGCAAGAGGCTCATTAAGCAACCCCTCATCCCTCCTTGATAGTATTGGCTTTTCCTATAGACTCAATGTGATCTTGGATCACTAAAATATAAAATGAAGAGTCTTGAGCTTTTGAGCTTGAGCAAATCCTTTGTCCTTAGTATTTTGAGGGATCCACTTTCATCATCCATGCCATGCCATTCATTGAGCTTTCCTGAAATAACAGTCTTGGAATAGCATTAGCTCAATGAGCTATATGTTGTTATGAATTACCAAAACCACCTAGGGATAGTTGCACTTTCAATCTCCCCCTTTTTGGTAATTGATGACAACATATAGATCAAAGCTTCGACAAATGATAATAAGATTTAACAACATCGTGGCTTTGAGAAGTACGTGATAAGCAAGAGCTCCCCCTAAATTTGTGCATAGTTTAAAATTTGCTTTGGACTGCAAATGCATAATGAATTAGGCTCATGGGTTACTCTTCCATGTCACATACATCTTGGTGGAGCGCTCAAAAAGATAAAAAAATAATACATGCACTCATCACCAAGCAAAGTGAATGATCATATAGGATAGATAGGATAATATCATCAAACATTCATAAGTGTAGCTTATGATCAAACACATGATCATCAATGTCTCACAAGCTTAGTATCTCAAGCAATCAAAAGCAAACAAGTTTAACCACCAAATCAAGAGAGAATAAAAGCAACACTCTCTCTCTCGAAGCCTATGATCTATACATTTTTCTCCCCCTTTGGCAACAAGTTACCAAGAAGTTCATAGAAAATGCATAGTGCTAGATCGACTCTTAGGCTTGATCTTCAGGTGGTGGTGTCCGGATAACTCCAAGAACGAAGGCTTCAGTTGAAGTAGAGGGTGCTGGAGTTGATGCTGGAGCTGGTTGCACTAGAGCAGTAGGGGATGTAGCTGGTGCAGATGATGTTGCTCTAATGTACATCACGAAGCACCAAGAATCGACCTCTGGGCTCTAGGCACTTTGGCAAACACATTTGTGGTAGTCTTGCCTGCCTCTCCTGCATGTCATCCTGCGGCTGCTCCACAAGTGGATGAATCTCGTTACTTTGACATCAAGGTCATGGAATTTGAGTTCCATGATTCTTTCCAAGCTCTCCGATTCGAGAGAGGTGGCCATCCCTTCTCAATCCTCGGTGTTGATGCTATTAAGTAACCAAGCTGCTCCAGCTTGTTCTTCAAGAAATACTCAGATGCATCCTCTTGAGTTGGCATCTGGCAGCCTTCTCCTTCCTTGCCTTCTCCTTCTTCTCTTGAGCTTGAAGCGATGATGGATCATTCTCATTCATGACAACCTCATTGTCCTCAAAGTCTGGATAAAGTGGAAAATGTTCCTTATCCAATTGATATTTCCCTATGCCCATCTTTGAGTTAATCAACTCCTGAATCTGAGGTGCATATCCACAGCTCCTCTTCTGATCTGCTGCAGTCCTCTTAATGGTTTCTATCATAAGGCTCACGACTTTGAACTTCTGTGGCACATCAAACACATGCAACATGTTGATGGCATGCCCTCTAATCATGTTGTGGTCACCAGACTTAGGCAACAGAGTGTGCCTTAGGATCCAATTGATAGTTGGCAGCCCTGACAGCAGAAAGTGGACTGATCCAAACTTGTGTGTCTCAACGGCCTTGTCTAGGATCTCCTTGTACATGTGTGCCATGGAGTTGTGATCCATCTTCTTCTTTGCATAAATGCCCAGGTCATCATGATCTTCCTTTGGGGCATTGATCAGTCTTGCCCATTCCTCAACAGTGGAGTGGTACCTTGTTCCTTCAGACATCCAAACAATCCTTCCTTCTGGATAAAAGTGTGCTGTGGAGTAGAATTGCATGATAAGTTCATCATTCCAGTTGGTGAGTTTCTGCCCAACAAAATCAGCAACTCCACAAGCAACAAAGCTGTCTTGCACTCCAGGATAGTGCTCTTCATTGTCCTTGATGTAGGTCCAGTCGACCCACCTCATATCACATACTATGGGCTTCTTGTCCAACAAGATTGTCTGATAGAAGTCCTGCTATTCCTTTGTATGGAACCTGTAATCAACAACAGTTCTTCTCTTTGAGGCATATGGATCTTCCATCCTCCATATTCTCAACTCCGAGTCCTTCCTGATCCTCATGTCCTCAGCCACAGGATGGGCATCATTGTGGTCTGGTATCTTGGGCTTGAGCTTCCTTAGGACCTGTCCTTCTTCATTTTCCTCATCAGCAACATTTGACACTGGGGTCTTGTTTTTCTCAGCAGCTGGAATACTCCTGGTATTCCTCTTTGGTGCAAGCTTGGCCTTGGGGGCAGCTTCGGGTGCTTCCTTGGGCTTAGATGTTGCAGCCCCTGATCTTATAGCATCACCCATAAGCTTTGGTGCCTTGGGTCTTTGGTGCAGCAACCTCTTCTTCCTCTTCGTAATCTCTTCTCA
The DNA here is from genome assembly GCA_021437245.1 of Aegilops speltoides. Taxonomy (NCBI): domain Eukaryota; kingdom Viridiplantae; phylum Streptophyta; class Magnoliopsida; order Poales; family Poaceae; genus Aegilops; species Aegilops speltoides. Next base: position 26,514,955 of record CM038144.1, on the reverse strand, counting down.
TTGAGGGCTTTCCGGGAACACAGGCGGTTGTGGTTCTTGCTCTCTTCTTCTTCTTATCCTGAGCACCTTCATCCTCTGATTCAATGGTAAACTTCATTGTTTCTCCAGTGGGGACTTTCTTGGGTTTGGAAGATGTGACTTTCTTAGCAGGTGCCTCTTTGGGTTCAGTCTGTTCTGGCACTTGAGTGGACCTTCTGACCTTGGGCATTGGTGTCCTCTTGGCAGGAACTTTCTTGTTCAGTCCAGGCTTTGTATTCTTTGCTGAGCCATATTCCTTTTTGAGCACTACTTTCTTGGAAGTAGCCTCATCCTCTTCTGCTCTATAGTCCTCATCTTCAGAGTCTGAAGTTTTCTTCTTCCTTTGCCTGGTAGCAGCCTTAGGCAGGTTGCTAGGAGTGCTTCTGCTTCCTTCATCTGAAGTGCTTGAGGGACTAGTGCCCTCACTCATGTGAATCTGCTCTTCTGACTTGTTCTGGCTGTCACTCTGGTATGACATGCTGCAAACACTGACTGCTGACCCTGTGAAGAGTTATAGATGAGATAGAGTGGATGAGCATCACAAAATGCAGAGATTTTTGCAAAAGAATGATTCAAAAATTCAGTTTTAGTTTTCCACAAAAAGCATTTTAACCGATTTTCAAACTCGGTGATACCAAAGCAGTTTTGGAACCTAAATTGATGATCTCGGTTGGACCGAGTCACAGTTCGGTGGTACCGAGACTGCTAGGGTTTCACAAAGTCCTAAAATCGGTCTCACCGATTAGCAATTCTTGGTCAGACCGAGAGTTACTAGTGCAATGGCATAAGCCAAATCGGTGGGACCGAGTTTTTCAACTCGGTGGGTCCGAGATGGTTTCGGCGGAAACCTAACCCTAAAATATTGAATCTCATCTAATCTACGGGCTACATTGACTGGATAGGAGTGTTTCAATCGTGGCAAGAATCAATAAGAACACAATGTGCTAGGAATCGGACGAGGATAGCACAGTGATCGAGTCCATACCCTAGCTTGGCGATGAACTCGCTACGGAGGCTACGGCGGGGGAGAAATCCGTTGACGGCGGCGGAGACCAGCTACTGGAGGCGGCTAGCGATGAGGAGACGATCCGGAGACCTTCGATGGCAGAGCGAGCTATTGCGTGGGCGAAGGGGTTCGGAGGAATTTCTAAATTTTTGCCCGTGACTATATATAGCCCGACCCTGTCGGTGTGACCGAGTGGAACAACTCGGTGGCACCGAGATGCATAACTGTGTATAGTTACAGCAAATCGATGTGACCGAAAAGTTCAAATCGGTTGCATCAAGATTGAAAACTTACATCAACTTAATGATCTCGGTAGGACCGAAATGAAGGAATCGGTCAGACCGAGAATCACAAAGAAGTTTTGGAAGTTTAAGTCTATGAGGAATCGGGGACTCCGAGTGCTCCTCACACAGAGTGGTTCGAATCTGACTTGATCAAATTTTGTGATGTAGCATGAATAGAGTTTGAGACGAGAAAAGCATAGATAGCTAGAGAAAGTTCTTAGGCATTCTTGTCCATCCACTTGGCAAAAAGAAAAGAAGCCAAACAATCAAAACAACAAGTGGATGTCCATGAATGAGTAAAATATGCACCAACATGCTCACACAATAAGATGGCAAATGAAATATGTGGCAAAGCATGCACAACCAATTCTAGCATCTATCAAACAATTGAAGATGACTAGGTCATCTATATATATGAGTATATTGACTTAGGAGTCAAAAGAGAACATTTGATCATAGGTCATACTCATCGTTTAAGCTCAAGTGGGGTTACCACTTTTACATAATGCATTGATATGTTCACACCATTAGAGTTTCTTTGACTCAATTCTTAGAGTTAAGCTCCCCCTAGATGTGAGATCCCCCCTTAGAGGGATGAACTAACCTTGGGTTTTGTCGATGATGACTTCATGTAGGTGTTGAAGATGTGGATGCTCAATGTTGATGTAGATCATTTGGAGCAATCCTTTGGAGTGAGTTGCACTTTCAATTTACCTACATGGGTTAGTCCCACAAGGAACAAACAAGAATATCCATGGACATAGAGTGATGCACACACAAGATGATGTCCATGAACTCATTAGGTTACCTTGTCCCTTGTCTTACCAACATGAGGATTTGTGACTCCTTGAACTAGTGCAAGATGTGGAAGTTGATTGCACTTGTTCTTGCCATAATGATATGAGTGAAGAATGTTGGCGGAGTCACCCTCAAGAACTCTCTAGTTCTTCTTCTTCGGGATCCACATCATCTTGATGGGAATCCTTGGGGTTGTAGTTGTACTTGATGAAGTAGAACTTGACGTAGTCTTGGGAACCCACTTGAACGAGGCTTTAGGTGCTTCTTAAAATGCATCAATCTCTTCTTGAAGCTTATCCTTGCCTTTGTTCTTGTGGTCTTGTGGTTGAAGATCATCTTGTGCTTGTGTTCCCTTGAAGGAAGTAGGATCATACTTCTCTTGTTGAGGAACAAACTTCGTCTTGGGGTATTGATCTTCTTCCCACTAAACTCCATTGGCATTGAACTTTCGTTCAAAACCAACACCTTGATTCTTCCGGTGTCTTCCTTGCTTGCGTACAATTTCCTCGAATTGCTTACTCCCGGCAAGGCTCTTGTAAACACCTTTCTCTATAGTTCCCTTCAATAAGCTATTTTCTTGCTCAAGTGTAACTTGGCTAAGAGAATCATTAGTGGAATCAAGAGAACTACTAGAAGCAACAATATTGGATTTGACATTATTATTGTTACTACTAGAGGAAGTATCTTTCTTGTACTTGTTATTAAACTTGACTTGAGGCATGTAAGTAGATAAGAGTAAACGCTTGGCAATGTAAGAAGAACTTTTCTTATGGAGATCATCATTGATTGCCTTTAAGAACTCATGCTCTTGCTCAAGATTGAGCTTTTCAAAGCGTAACTTCTCATGAGCCCTTAAAAGTTCTCAATGATATTCGAAGATAGTTTCATGAGCCAACTTAAGAGTGTGTAGTTCTTTAGTTAAAATCTCAATCTTCTCCTTATCATTTTCATTCGTTTTATCTTGATTAGCATGATTAATTGACGTTTCTTCATAGTATTCATCACTAGAGTTGTCAACAAGTAAATCATCATCCACAAGCAAGTCATCTTCATCACTATTGAAATCAACATACTCAGGATGTGTTACCTTTGGACCTTTTGCCATGAAGCATCTTCCAATTCCTTCATTTGGTGAATCAAATATGTCGTAGGAGTTGGTTGACACAAGTGCTAGACCGGCAACACCTTCATCTTGAGTATATTCGGAGTCGGAGTGATAGCTTCTCTCGGAGTGATTGTCGGAGTCGGAGCCGGATACCCATTCACCAACATGAGCTTGATGTCTTCGTTTTGTGTAACTCCTTGATGACTTGTCCTTCCTTTCCGAATCCTTGCTTCTCCATGAGGGTCTTCGTTCATAACGATCATCTCTACTCCTCCTCTCTCTTGGTGGTGATTCTTCTCTTTTGCTTCTTCTTCTTGGAGAATCTTCTCTTCTTTTGTAGGGTGTCGTACACTCATTGGAATAGTGTCCGGGTCTCGCACAATTGTAGCAATTGCGCTCTCGACTAGAAGATCTTTTGTCATTGTAAGACCTTGACTTGGAGCTTCTTTCTTTGCTTCTACTCTTGTAGAATTTGTTGAAGTTCTTCACCATTAAGCTCAATTCTTCATTGAAGGTTTGTTTCTCACTTGATGATGTGGGGACTTCACTTGAGGCTTTGTAAGCACCACTTGACTTGTTGTGAAGTTCCTCCTTATCCTTGAGTGACATCTCATGAGCAACAATTCTTCCAATGACTTCCGTTGGCTTGAGATCTTTGTAGTTTGGCATCATCTGGATCAATGTGCACACGGTATCATACTTTCCATCCAATGCTCTTAGGATCTTCTTGATGATGAATTTGTCGGTCATCTCTTCACTCCCTAAGTCGGCAATCTCATTTATGATAAGAGCAAGCCTAGAGTACATTTTAGCGGCACCTTCACCGTCCTTCATTTTGAACTTGTCAAGCTGACTTTGGAGCACATCCAACTTGGATTCCTTGACGGATTCGGTACCTTCATGCATATCAATCAAAGTATCCCAAATTTCCTTTGCTTTCTCAAGACGGCCGATTTTGTTGAATTCTTCGGGGCACAATCCGTTGAAGATGATATCACAAGCTTGAGCGTTGTATTGTAGCATCTTCAATTCTTTCGCATTAGCTTCACGGTTTGGTTCTCTCCCATCAAAGAATTCACCTTGCAAGCCAATACAAACAATTGCCCAAACGGCGGGGTTATGTCCGAGAATATGCATTTTCATCTTATCCTTCCAACTAGCAAAATTAGTACCATCAAAGTAAGGACCTCTATGGTGATAATTTCCCTCGCTAGACGCCATACTCTCCTAGGTTGTGAAACCAAGGCTATGAGCACGAAAAGCTATGGAAATCAAAGCAAATGGAGACCAAAGCTCTGATACCACTTGTAGGACCTTGAAGTATGTCTAGAGGGGGGGTGATTAGACTACTTGACCAATTAAAAACTTAACCTTTTCCCAACTTTAGAGTTTGGCAGATTTTAGTTAATTAGGACAAGTCAAGCAATCATCACACTATTCAAGCAAGCATGCAAAGAGTATATAGGCAGCGGAAATTAAAGCATGCAACTTGCAAGAAAGTAAAGGGAAGGGTTTGGAGGATTCAAACGCAATTGGAGACACGGATGTTTTTGGCGTGGTTCCGATAGGTGGTGCTATCGTACATCCACGTTGATGGAGACTTCAACCCACGAAGGGTAATGATTGCGCGAGTCCATGGAGGGCTCCACCCACGAAGGGTCCACGAAGAAGCAACCTTGTCTATCCCACCATGGCCGTCGTCCACGAAGGACTTGCCTCACTAGCGGTAGATCTTCACGAAGTAGGCGATCTCCTTGCCCTTACAAACTCCTTGGTTCAACTCCACAATCTTGTCGGAGGCTCCCAAGTGACACCTAGCCAATGTAGGAGACACCACTCTCCAAGAAGTAACAAATGGTGCGTTGATGATGAACTCCTTGCTCTTGTGATTCAAATGATAGTCTCCCTAACACTCAACTCTCTCTCATAGGTTTTGGATCTGGTGGAAAGAAGATTTGAGTGGAAAGCTACTTGGGGAAGGCTAGAGATCAAGATTCATATGGTAGGAATGGAATATCTTGGCCTCAACACAAGAGTAGGTGGTTCTCTCTTAGAAATGGTAAGTTGGAAGTGTAGGTTTGTTCTGATGGCTCTCTCCATGAATGAAGAGGAGGTGGAGGGGTATATATAGCCTCCACACAAAATCTAACCGTTACACACAATTTACCAAATTCGGTGGGACCGATTCAACAGACTCGGTCGGACCGATTCAGTAAACCTAGTGACCGTTAGTGATTTTCGATGGGACTGACATGCAACTCGGTGAGACCGACTCGGTTAGGGTTAGGGCATAAAGTAATCTCGGTAAGACCGATTACACAAACTCGGTGAGACCGATTTTGGTAATAAGCATTCCAGAGAGTTGGTCATGTAAACTCGGTGGGACCGATTTGCTCTTTTCAGTGAGACCGAAATGTTACAAAAGGGAAATAGAGAGTTTACATTGCAATCTAGATGGGACCGATTGCTCACTTCGGTTAGACCGAAACGTTACGAAGGGAAACAGAGAGATTACAATCCCATCTCGGTGAGACCGAGATCCCTATCGGTAAGACCTATTTTCTTAGGGTTTGTGGCAGTGGCTATGTCTTTTGGAATCGGTGGCGCCGGATAGGAAAAATCGGTGTGACCAATTTTGGCTTTAGGTTTAGGTAATTTGTGGATGTGAGAAAGTAGCTGAGGGTTTTGGAGCATATCACTAAGCACATGAAGCAAGAGGCTCATTAAGCAACACCTCATCCCTCCTTGATAGTATTGGCTTTTCCTATAGACTCAATGTGATCTTGGATCACTAAAATATAAAATGAAGAGTCTTGAGCTTTTGAGCTTGAGCCAATCCTTTGTCCTTAGTATTTTGAGGGATCCACTTTCATCATCCATGACATGCCATTCATTGAGCTTTCCTGAAATAATAGTCTTGGAATAGCATTAGCTCAATGAGCTATATGTTGTTATGAATTACCAAAATCACCTAGGGATAGTTGCACTTTCAATCTCCCCCTTTTTGGTAATTGATGACAACATATAGATCAAAGCTTCGACAAATGATAATAAGAAATAACAACATCGTCGCTTTGAGAAGTACGTGATAAGCAAGAGCTCCCCCTAAATTTGTGCATAGTTTAAAATTTGCTTTGGACTGCAAATGCATAATGAATTAGGCTCATGGGTTACTCTTCCATGTCACATACATCTTGGTGGAGCGCTCAAAATGATAAAAAAATTAATACATGCACTCATCACCAAGCAAAGTGAATGATCATATAGGATAGATAGGAGAATATCATCAAACATGCATAAGTGTAGCTTATGATCAAACACATGATCATCAATGTCTCACAAGCTTAGTATCTCAAGCAATCAAAAGCAAACAAGTTTAACCACCAAATCAAGAGAGAATAAAAGCAACACTCTCTCTCTCTCTCGAAGCCTATGATCTATACATTTTTCTCCCCCTTTGGCAACAAGTTACCAAAAAGTTCATAGAAAATGCATAGTGCTAGATCGACTCTCAGGCTTGATCTTCAGGTGGTGGTGTCCGGATAACTCCAAGAACGAAGGCTTCAGTTGAAGTAGAGGGTGCTGGAGTTGATGCTGGAGCTGGTTGCACTAGAGCAGTAGGGGATGTAGCTGGTGCAGATGATGTTGCTCTAATGTCTGTCACATGCACTACAACTGACCTCTGGGCTCTAGGCACTCTGGCAAACACATTTGTGGTAGTCTTGCCCTGCCTCTCCTGCATGTCATCCTGCAGCTGCTCCACAAGTGGCTGAATCTCAGTTACTTTGACATCAAGGTCATGGAATTTGAGTTCCATGATTCTTTCCAAGCTCTCCTGATTCTGAGAGAGGGTGGCCAGTCCCTTCTCAATCCTCAGTGTTGATGCTATTAAGTAACCAAGCTGCTCCTGCTTGTTCTTCAAGAAATACTCAGATGCATCCTCTTGAGTTGGCATCCTGGCAGCCTTCTCCTTCCTTGCCTTCTCCTTCTTCTCTTGAGCTTGAACTGATGATGGATCATTCTCATTCATGACAACCTCATTGTCCTCAAAGTCTGGATAAAGTGGAAAATGTTCCTTATCCAATTGATATTTCCCTATGCCCATCTTTGAGTTAATCAACTCCTGAATCTGAGGTGCATATCCACAGCTCCTCTTCTGATCTGCTGCAGTCCTCTTAATGGTTTCTATCATAAGGCTCATGACTTTGAACTTCTGTGGCACATCAAACACATGCAACATGTTGATGGCATGCCCTCTAATCATGTTGTGGTCACCAGACTTAGGCAACAGAGTGTGCCTTAGGATCCAATTGATAGTTGGCAGCCCTGACAGCAGAAAGTGGACTGATCCAAACTTGTGTGTCTCAACAGCCTTGTCTGGGATCTCCTTGTACATGTGTGCCATGGAGTCGTGGTCCATCTTCTTCTTTGCATAAATGTCCAGGTCATCATCATCTTCCTTTGGGGCATTGATCATTCTTGCCCATTCCTCAACAGTGGACTGGTACCTTGTTCCTTCAAACATCCAAACAATCCTTCCTTCTAGATAAAAGTGTGCTGTGGAGTAGAATTGCATGATAAGTTCATCATTCCAGTTGGTGAGTTTCTGCCCAACAAAATCAGCAACTCCACAAGCAACAAAGCTGTCTTGCACTCCAGGATAGTGCTCTTCATTGTCCTTGATGTAGGTCCAGTCGACCCACCTCATATCACATACTATGGGCTTCTTGTCCAACAAGATTGTCTGATAGAAGTCCTGCTGTTCCTTTGTATGGAACCTGTAATCAACAATAGTTCTTCTCCTTGAGGCATATGGATCTTCCATCCTCCATATTCTCAACTCCAAGTCCTTCCTGATCCTCATGTCCTCAGCCACAGGATGGGCATCATTGCGGTCTGGTATCTTGGGCTTGAGCTTCCTTAGGACCTGTCCTTCTTCATTTTCCTCATCAGCAACATTTGACACTGGGGTCTTGTTCTTCTCAGCAGCTGGAATACTCCTGGTATTCCTCTTTGGTGCAAGCTTGGCCTTGGGGGCAGCTTTGGGTGCTTCCTTGGGCTTAGATGTTGCAGCCCTCGATCTTATAGCATCACCCATAAGCTTTGGTGCCTTGGGTGCTGGTGCAGCAACCTCTTCTTCCTCTTCAGAATCTCTTCTCATTGAGGGCTTTCCAAGAACCTAGTCAGTTGTGGTTCTTGCTCTCTTCTTCTTCTTATCCTGAGCACCTTCATCCTCTGATTCAATGGTAAACTTCATTGTTTCTCCAGTGGGGACTTTCTTGGGTTTGGAAGATGTGACTTTCTTAGCAGGTGCCTCTTTGGGTTCGATCATTACGGCACTTGAGTGGACCTTCTGACCTTAGGCATTGGTTTCCTCTTGGCAGGAACTTTCTTGTTCAGTCCAGGCTTTGTATTCTTTGCTGAGCCATATTCCTTTTTGAGCACTACTTTCTTGGAAGTAGCCTCATCCTCTTCTGCTCTATAGTCCTCATCTTCAGAGTCTGAAGTTTTCTTCTTCCTTTGCCTGGTAGCAGCCTTAGGCAGGTTGCTAGGAGTGGTTATGCTTCCTTCATCTGAAGTGCTTGAGGGACTAGTGCCCTCACTCATGTGAATCTGCTCTTCTGACTTGTTCTGGCTGTCACTCTGGTGCGACATCTGCAAACATTCGCTGACCCTGTGAAGAGTTATAGATGAGATAGAGTGGATGAGCATCACAAAATGCAGAGATTTTTGCAAAAGAATGATTCAAAAATTCAATTTTAGTTTTCCACAGAAAGCATTTCGGATCAACCGATTTTCAAACTCAGTGATACCAAAGCAGTTTTGGAACCTAAACTGATGATCTCGGTTGGACCGAGTCATAGTTCGGTGGCACCGAGACTGCTAGGGTTTCACAAAGTCCTAAAATTGGTCTCACCGATTAGCAATTCTCGTTCAGACCTAGAGTTACTAGTGCAATGGCATAAGCCAAATCGGTGGGACCGAGTTTTTCAACTCGGTGGGTCCGAGATGGTTTCGGCGGAAACCTAACCCTAAAATTTTGAATCTCATCTAATCTACGGACTACATTGACTGGATAGGAGTGTTTCAATCGTGGCAAGAATCAATAAGAACACAATGTGCTAGGAATCGGACGAGGATAGCACAGTGATCGAGTCCATACCTAGCTTGGCGATGAACTCGCTCTGGCGGCAACGGCGGGGCGAAATCCGTTGACGGCGGCGGAGACCAGCTCTCGGAAGCGGTGGCGCGACGAGGAGACGATCCGGAGACCTTCGATGGCGAGCGAGCTATTGCTTGTGGCGAAGGGGTTCGGAGGAATTTCTAAATTTTGCCCGTGACTATATATAGCCCGACCACTGCCGGTGTGACCGAGTGGAACAACTCGGTGGCACCGAGATGCATAACTGTGTGCGATTCTGACAAATCGGTGTGACGAAAAGTTCAAATCGGTTGCACCGAGATTGAAAACTTAGATCAACTTAATGATCTCGGTAGGACCGAAATGAAGGAATCGGTCAGACCGAGAATCACAAAGAAGTTTTGGAAGTTTAAGTCTATGAGGAATCGGGGACTCCGAGTGCTCCTCACACAGAGTGGTTCAAATCTGACTTGATCAAATTTTGTGATGTAGCATGAATAGAGTTTGAGATGAGAAAAGCATAGATAGCTAGAGAAAGTTCTTAGGCATTCTTGTCCATCCACTTGGCAAAAAGAAAAGAAGCCAAACAATCAAAACAACAAGTGGATGTCCATGAATGAGTAAAATATGCACCAACATGCTCACACAATAAGATGGCAAATGAAATATGTGGCAAAGCATGCACAACCAATTCTAGCATCTATCAAACAATTGAAGATGACTAGGTCATCTATATATGAGTATATTCACTTAGGAGTCAAAATAGAACATTTGATCATAGGTCATACTCATCGTTTAAGCTCAAGTGGGGTTACCACTTTTACATAATGCATTGATATGTTCACACCATTAGAGTTTCTTTGACTCAATTCTTAGAGTTAAGCTCCCCCTAGATGTGAGATCCCCCCTTAGAGGGATGAACTAACCTTGGGTTTTGTCGATGATGACTTCATGTAGGTGTTGAAGATGTGGATGCTCAATGTTGATGTAGATCATTTGGAGCAATCCTTTGGAGTGAGTTGCACTTTCAATTTACCTACATGGGTTAGTCCCACAAGGAACAAACAAGAATATCTATGGACATAGAGTGATGCACACACAAGATGATGTCCATGAACTCATTAGGTTACCTTGTCCCTTGTCTTACCAACATGAGGATTTGTGACTCCTTGAACTAGTGCAAGATGTGGAAGTTGATTGCACTTGTTCTTGCCATAATGATATGAGTGAAGAATGTTGGCGGAGTCACCCTCAAGAACTCTCTAGTTCTTCTTCTTCGGGATCCACATCATCTTGATGGGAATCCTTGGGTTGTAGTTGTACTTGATGAAGTAGAACTTGACGTAGTCTTGGGAACCCACTTGAACGAGGCTTTAGGTGCTTCTTAAAATGCATCAATCTCTTCTTGAAGCTTATCCTTGCCTTTGTTCTTGTGGTCTTGTGGTTGAAGATCATCTTGTGCTTGTGTTCCCTTGAAGGAAGTAGGATCATACTTCTCTTGTTGAGGAACAAACTTCGTCTTGGGGTATTGATCTTCTTCCCACTCAACTCCATTGGCATTGAACTTTTGTTCAAAACCAACACCTTGATTCTTCCGGTGTCTTCCTTGCTTGCGTACAATTTCCTCGAATTGCTTACTCCCGGCAAGGCTCTTGTAAACACCTTTCTCTATAGTTCCCTTCAATAAGCTATTTTCTTTCTCAAGTGTAACTTGGCTAAGAGAATCATTAGTGGAATCAAGAGAACTACTAGAAGCAACAATATTGGATTTGACATTATTATTGTTACTACTAGAGGAAGTATCTTTCTTGTACTTGTTATTAAACTTGACTTGAGGCATGTAAGTAGATAAGAGTAAACGCTTGGCAATGTAAGAAGAACTTTTCTTACGGAGATCATCATTGATTGCCTTTAAGAACTCATGCTCTTGCTCAAGATTGAGCTTTTCAAAGTGTAACTTCTCATGAGCCCATAAAAGTTCTCGATGATATTCGAAGATAGTTTCATGAGCCAACTTAAGAGTGTTTAGTTCTTTAGTTAAAAGCTCAATCTTCTCCTTATCATTGTCATTCGTTTTATCTTGATTAGCATGATTAATTGACGTTTCATCATAGTATTCATCACTAGAGTTGTCAACAAGTAAATTATCATCCACAAGCAAGTCATCTTCATCACTATTGAAATCAACATAGTCAGGATGTGTTACCTTTGGACCTTTGGCCATGAAGCATCTTCCAATTCCTTCATTTGGTGAATCAAATATGTCGTAGGAGTTGGTTGACACAAGTGCTAGACCGGCAACACCTTCATATTGAGTATATTCGGAGTCGGAGTGATAGCTTCTCTCGGAGTGATTGTCGAGTCGGAGCCGGATACCCATTCACCAACATGAGCTTGATGTCTTCGTTTTGTGTAGCTCCTTGATGACTTGTCCTTCCTTTCCGAATCCTTGCTTCTCCATGAGGGTCTTCGTTCATAACGATCATCTCTACTCCTCCTCTCTCTTGGTGGTGATTCTTCTCTTTTGCTTCTTCTTCTTGGAGAATCTTCTCTTCTTTTGTAGGGTGCCGTACACTCATTGGAATAGTGTCCGGGTCTCCCACAATTGTAGCAATTGCGCTCTCGACTAGAAGATCTTTTGTCATTGTAAGACCTTGACTTGGAGCTTCTTTCTTTGCTTCTACTCTTGTAGAATTTGTTGAAGTTCTTCACAATTAAGCTCAATTCTTCATTGAAGGTTTGTTTCTCACTTGATGATGTGGGGACTTCACTTGAGGCTTTGTAAGCACCACTTGACTTGTTGTGAAGTTCCTCCTTATCCTTGAGTGACATCTCATGAGCAACAATTCTTCCAATGACTTCTGTTGGCTTGAGATCTTTGTAGTTTGGCATCATCTGGATCAATGTGCACACGGTATCATACTTTCCATCCAATGCTCTTAGGATCTTCTTGATGATGAATTTGTCGGTCATCTCTTCACTCCCTAAGTCGGCAATCTCATTTGTGATAAGAGCAAGCCTAGAGTACATTTCAGCGACACCTTCACCATCCTTCATTTTGAACTTGTCAAGCTGACTTCGGAGCACATCCAACTTGGATTCCTTGACGGATTCGGTACCTTCATGCATATCAATCAAAGTATCCCAAATTTCCTTTGCTTTCTCAAGACGGCCGATCTTGTTGAATTCTTCGGGGCACAATCCGTTGAAGATGATATCACAAGCTTGAGCATTGTATTGTAGCATCTTCAATTCTTCCGCATTAGCTTCACGGTTTGGTTCTCTCCCATCAAAGAATTCACCTTGCAAGCCAATACAAATAATTGCCCAAACGGTGGGGTTATGTCCGAGAATATGCATTTTCATCTTATGCTTCCAACTAGCAAAATTAGTACCATCAAAGTAAGACCTCTACGGTGATAATTTCCCTCGCTAGACGCCATACTCTCCTAGGTTGTGAAACCCAGCTATGAGCACGAAAAGCTATGGAAATCAAAGCAAATGGAGACCAAAGCTCTGATACCACTTGTAGGACCTTGAAGTATGTCTAGAGGGGGGGGGTGATTAGACTACTTTACCAATTAAAAACTTAACCTTTTCCCAACTTTAGAGTTTGGCAGATTTTAGCTATTTAGGACAAGTCAAGCAATCATCACACTATTCAAGCAAGCATGCAAAGAGTATATAGGCAGTGGAAATTAAAGCATGCAACTTGCAAGAAAGTAAAGGGAAGGGTTTGGAGGATTCAAACGCAATTGGAGACACAGATGTTTTTGGCGTGGTTCTGATAGGTGGTGCTATCGTACATCCACGTTGATGGAGACTTCAACCCACGAAGGGTAACAATTGCGCGAGTCCACGGAGGGCTCCACCCACAAAGGGTCCACGAAGAAGAAACCTTGTCTATCCCACCATGGCCGTCGCCCACGAAGGACTTGCCTCACTAGCGGTAGATCTTCACGAAGTAGGCGATCTCGCTTCCCTTACTAACTCCTTGGTTCAACTCCACAATCTTGTCGGTGGCTCCCAAGTGACACCTAGCCAATGTAGGAGACACCACTCTCCAAGAAGTAACAAATGGTGCGTTGATGATGAACTCCTTGCTCTTGTGCTTCAAATGATAGTCTCCCCAACACTCAACTCTATCTCATAGGTTTTGGATCTGGTGGAAAGAAGATTTGAGTGGAAAGCAACTTGGGGAAGGCTAGAGATCAAGATTCATATGGTAGGAATGGAATATCTTGGCCTCAACACATGAGTAGGTGGTTCTCTCTCAGAAATGGTAAGTTGGAAGTGTAGGTTTGTTCTGATGGGTCTCTCCATGAATGAAGTGGAGGTGGAGGGGTATATATAGCCTCCACACAAAATCTAACCGTTACACACAATTTACCAAACTCGGTGGGACCGATTCAACAGACTCGGTCGGACCGATTTAGTAAACCTAGTGACCGTTAGTGATTTTTGGTGGGACTGACATGCAACTCGGTAAGACCGACTCGGTTAGGGTTAGGGCATAATGTAATCTCGGTAAGACCAATTACACAAACTCGGTGAGACCGATTTTGGTAATAAGTAGTCCAGAGAGTTGGTCAGGTAAACTTGGTGGGACCGATTTGCTCTTTTCTGTGAGACCAAAATGTTACAAAAGGGAGACAGAGAGTTTACATTGCAATCTCGATGGGACCGATCGCTCACCTCGGTTAGACCGAAACGTTACGAAGGGAAACAGAGATATTACAATCCCATCTCGGTGAGACCGAGATCCCTATCGATAAGACCGATTTTCTTAGTTTTTGTGGCAATGGCTATGACTTTTGGAATCGGTGGCACCGGATAGGAAAAATCGGTGTGACCAATTTTGGCTTTAGGTTTATGTCGGTGTACTAAGGTAGGGGTACCTCAGTACCCCAACTTGTGCACGGGCAGCTCCAGCTCCCCGCAGCTAGATCCATCAAATGCTTGCCGGAGACCATCTCCGCTCCGCACCAAGCCGTTCGAGAACAAAATATGTAAGATAGAAGCTCAAGACCCCGGCAAGAGGAGCTTGCCGGGAAGGCCATTCCAGGCTCAAGGCTACGTTACTCCTGCAGATCCCCGGCGAGAGGAGCTCGTCGGGAGGACTAGAAGATCATGTGGCGGAAGACACGCCTCGGCGCCGCTGCTGCCAGCGAGACCCGAGGCGGCAAGTCACAGAGCCCGACAAGCCCGGGTCCAGCAAGATCAAGGCCCGACAAGGTGCTTGCCGGGAGAGCTATGCTACGTGCCGCACTCCAGCTCATCTCGCCACGCGTCGCCTCCGGCCTTCTCCGAGAGCGTGGCGGGTGGCCGTCTTTGCATGAAGAATGCGGTGGCACTCCACGGTGGTGGCCGCCGCCGTGGCGAAAGAAGACGCAATGGCGGGAGCTTTTGGGGCGGCGGCGACGGGCATTTAATGCCCTTGTCCCCTCTGTCAAAAGTAGGTAGAAAGCACCTTGAGCTGCCTTTGTTCCGCCTTGTTCCAACTACCACCTCTTTTACGTTTTTACCCCTCTACCTCACGTTGACACCTGTCGGTGACCCCTTGCCCTATAAAAGGAGGCCCATGCACAACGTAGAGGGGGTTCGACCACGGGCTACTCTCGCGAAGGGGTTCGACCACTGGCTACCCTCGCGAGGTTTCACACACCACTCCACCGTTTGCTCGCATTCCTGAGCAGGATCTAATACAACACAATGCAGCAGTAGGGTTTTACGCGACCATCGCGGCCCGAAGCTGGGTAAAAATCCCCCGCGTGCATCGCCTCGATCTGCTCTCCGCGCAGCCTCCGCCCCGTGCATCAACACACGAAGGGCCCCGCCCCATAGGTGCCGCGCCACCCATCGGCGCGACATCTCTGCGCGCGCCGGTAGAAGCGTCGAGGTTGTGCGGACTGATCCGCGTTCAGCGCGCCGGCGCTCTTCGTCAACCTCTCCGGTTTAAATCGGCGGCTTCGCCGACAAGCTGCGTCATGGCCTCAAGACGAGAGCTTCGAGGGTCGCAGACCCATCTCCGTCCTCCGCCGCCACCGGAGCCAACGGCGGCGGAGGAGACGCCGGTGGAAGGTGGACACCGGCGAGGGCGCCGCGGTGCCACCAGATCGTGGATAGGGCGGAGGACCACGCCTCGGCCTCCGTAGATCCACGTCCATCTCAGCGCCCACGGCGACCGGCAGCGCCATACCGCGGAGGTGGTATCCGCTTGTTGGAACAGGACACGTCGGGGCTCGCGAGATGTTCCGGACCCCGTCGAACACGGCAAAGCGAAGGCGCGGGACAGACCTGCTCCTTCAACACTATCGGAAGCCCAGCGCGTCCGCTCCCGCGCCGCTCGCTCCGCTTCCCTCCACTTCGCGAAGCGCTCACGAGCGCAAATGCTCTCGACTTCCCTCCGCGGCGGACAAGGTCGAGGACCGGAGGGCTACCATTGAGCCTGGTCGCCGCCAACAACGGCCGTCAGCAGCAGCTGCGGCTCGCGGCCGCGCAAGCGGGAAGGCGAGCTCTGCGGCGAGAGACGCCGGGGTGCAACTACCGTGCACTCCCGCCTTGTGAAGCGAAAACGCCGCCCACGGAATAACGCCGGCAGCGACTCCACGGCATCGTCGGACCAGCGGGCTCGTCGAGATCAACGTCGAGTCCTCGGCAAGCGGCGGCAAAAGATGCCGGACCACGATCGGCGTCGCCGAGAGACTTCGGCGACAATCGACCAGAGCTGGGAGCACTTTGTCGAAGTCGCCGCCCGCGAGCCAGCGACTTGCCAGACACGGCGAGCTGCCCGCATTCACCCGTGAATGCGGCGCGCCCGATGGCCTAGCATGAAAAACTTCAAGCCCGACGTCTGGAGAAGTACGACGGCAAGACACACCCTCGGAGTTTCTCGGTATTTACACCATCGCGGTGCGAGCTGCGGGCGCGACGAAGATTCGGCGAACTACTTCCGCTCGTGCTTAGGCCAAACGTTCGTTCTTGGCTTATGCACTTGCCGAGGGCTCCATTTCCTCTTGGGCGGATCTTTGTCATCAGTTTGTTGGTGCCTTCTTTGGCGGCCACAAACCCCACGACCAAGAAAGTGATCTCCACATTTTGGCCTGGAAGGAAGGAGAATCCTCGCAAGTACATCCAACGCTTCAGCCGTGTGCAACACAACATCTCGACGTCCACCCCGCCGCGGTTATCAGCGCGTTCCACGAAGCGTGCGTAACCGCGCATGCGTGAAGAGATGGCGATGACCAAGATCCGAGATGTCGTGAGCTTTATGCCTGGTGACAAATGCGCGACGCGGAAGAGGAGGAGGCTTCGGGGAGGATCTTTGGCGCAGAGGGAGCGACTCGGCGACGCCGCCCGGCAAAGAAGCGCCGGCATGCAGTCTTCCGAAGAAGAACAAGGAAGCAGTGCTTGCCGTCGAAAAGTCCGCAAGGAAGCTCCGCCAAGCAAACACAGTTGGCAGTTCCGGCAAGGAGCTTGCCCAATGGCGGCAGCCGACAAGGGGCGCCTCCGGCAAGCAATCTTGCAAAATCCACCGCACCAAAGGCCACGACCTCTACAACGCAAGCGTCGATTATCTCGTCGAGCAGCAGAAAGCTGAATCGAGAGGCGTGACAAGGAGAGGGCCCAAGGTGGCGGAGGAGAACCGAGCAAGAAGCGACCGTTAAATCGGTCGGGAGGACCTCCGGCAAGGCCAAGCGGCGACAAGGTGATCGACCTTCTGAGTCGCGACAAGGATGAAGAAGACGGCGAAGAGGGCGTGGAGGATGAGGGCGACGGTGAGCAGGAATTTCGAAGGCCACGGAGGTCCTGTGCGTTGGCGGTGGCGCCGCTACACACCTCTCACCGCCAACTAAAGCGGTGGGCACGTGAGGTGAATGCGGCGAGCCGCCCATGGAGTCACGCAGACTCCTCAAATGGTCCAGACGCCCATCATTTTCGATCTTGAGGATCACCCGACCGCACCACCGCGGTCGGGTGCTCGCCGATGCTGGTCTCGCCCACCATCCGCAACCTCAAGGTCACCAAGATGTTGGTCGGCGGCGGGGCGGGCTGAACTTGATTTCCTCTGCTGTGATCAAGAAACTCCAAATCCCGGATGACGAGCTCGAAGAGACCGGCCCCTTCAAGGAATCAACCCGGGAGGAGCAGGCCCAAGGAAAAATCACCTTGCGGTGACCTTTGGCGGGAGGTCAACTTCAGGACCGAAGGCGTTACTTTCGGCGTTGCCGATATTCCGTTGCCATACTGGCGGGATACTCGGCGTCCCGCCTCGCCAAGTTCATGGCGGCTTCCCATTACGCTTACTGGCGTGCTCAAGATGCGGGTCCGATAAGCGTCATCACCGTCGCGGCGACAAGAAAGACGCGCTTATCTGCACCGACCAGATTTACGGGATGCGGCCGCGGCGGCGACAAGGATGCACTTGCCGCTGAAGTTCCCAAAGGAAAAAAGCGAAGATTGGCACGGCAAGCGCTCCGGGGCCCACTCAGCGATCGCACCCTTTGAGTGTTGCGCTGCTAGCGAGGACGCCCGTCGAGCTCCGCCGCAAGGATAAAAGGGATGGCTGCTCCGCGGCAACCAAGAAGGTGTCCGCCAAGGAGGGCGGCCTTGGTGGTACCTTCACCATCGATGCCACGCTGACAACGACAAATAGGAAAGCGCGCTCGTTGCTCTGCGGGCGAATGTCGATGTGTTTGCTTGGCAACCATCGACATCCCGGTGTTCCTGTGAAGGTAATTGAGCACAAGCTTGCCGTTTGCCCCATCGCGCCCGTCAAGCAAAAGTGAGAAACAAGCCGTGGAGCGCCAAGAGTTCATCAATGAAGAAATCAAGAAACTAGAGGCAGCTGGCCTAGTCGGGGTGTGATCCATCCGGCGTGGCTAGCAAACCCGGTTGTCGTCGCGCAAGGCCAATGGGAAATGGAGACTATGTATAGACTTCACCGATGTGAATAAAGCATGTCCCAGGATCCATTCCCTTGCCGCGCATCGACCAGATTGTTGACTCCATCGCCGGATGTGAGCTACTCGCTTTCTTGATGCGTGCACTCGGGCTATCACCAGATCTTCATGGCCAAAGAAGATGAAGAAAACTGCGTTCATCACTCCATGTGGCACCTATTGCTTCATCGCATGCCATTTGGGCTGAAGAATGCAGGTCAGCGTTCTTGAGGGTAGTGTATCTGCTTTTGAGCCACAGATCCACGAAATGTAGAAGCTTACATGGATGACATCGTGGTGAAGAGCAAGAGCAAGGATACACCGATTCAAGATTTAGAAGAGACATTCAGAACTCGCAGGATACAATTAAAATTGAACCACGAGAAGTCGTCTTTGGGGTCCCCTCCGCAAGCTTCTCGGGTTCTTTGTGTCGCAGAGGGGGATTGAAGCCAACCCCGACAAGATTAAAGCCATTGAGCAGATCCAAGCCCCAAAGCGGATCAAGGATGTCAGAAGGCTCGCAGGTTGTGTGGCTGCCCTCAGTAGATTCATTTCAAAAGTCTGCTGAAGGCATACTGCCCTTCTTCAAAATCTTGAAGAAGGCGGGACCCATGAAGTGGACTCCGAAGCGAGACAATGCTGCAAGACTTGAAACATTACATCCTCCACTCCAATACTTGTCGCACCTAAACCACGGGAGAAATTGCTGCTATACCTAGCGGCAACCAACCAAGTGGTTAGTGCTGCGCTAATGTGAGAGGGAATCCGACGAGGAGGCCACATCACCGGCAAGCCAGCCCAGCGACAAGCAAGGGACTGCTCCGGCAAGCCCTGGCCCCGGCAAGGACAGCCCTGCGCAGGAGCGAGGTGAGGTGCGGAAAAAGATGGTGCAGCGTCCGGTGTATTTTGTAAGCTCCCTTCTCCAGGGAGCCAGATCAAGGTACTCTGGTGTACAAAAGTTGCTTTTCGGTCTTCTCATGGCCTCGAGGAAGCTGCGCCATTACTTCCAAGCACACGAGATAACAGTGGTCACTCGCTTCCCGCTGAAAAGAATATTGCACAACCCAGAAGCAACAGGCAGGATCGTTGAATGGGCACTTTGGAGTTGTCGAGCCGGACTCAAGTTTGAAAGTACTTCAACCATCTGAGCCGGCTCTGGCAGAATTTATAGCGAATGGACCCCAACACACGATGAAGAAGTTCAAGAAACAAGTACACCCGCACAAGGGCGGCGGCGAATGGGTAATGTGCCGATGGTGCCTTCTCGCTACAAGGCGCCCGGTGCGGCGTCGTACTCATCGCGCCAACGGAGAGCACCTCAAGTATGTTATCAGATGCACTTTCCAAGAGAGCAGCGACAAACAACACCGCTGAATCGAGGGCTTGCTTGCGGCCTCGAGATTGCGGCGAGCTTGGGATCAAGAAGCTGATCGTGCGGGGATTTCAGTTGGTGGTCCGGCAAGTTAACAAGAACTATCAGAGCCCTTTGATGGAAGCTTATGTAGATGAAGTGAGGAAGCTTGAGGAGCACTTTGAAGGTCTGCAGATGGAACACATTCCGAGAGCTCAGAATGAAATTGCAGACGGCCTTTCAAAGTGTGCTTCAATGAAGTTACTGTGGAACCTGGGACCTTCTTGCTCAAGCTGACTCAACCCTCCGTTCGCCATCTATTGGGCAGTCCAAGAAGAGAAAGTTGATATCCGGCGACTACTGCGGTGGACCTCCCCGAGGCCGCCGCCAAGGTCCCTGGATCAACCTCGAGCGCCGAGGAACAATCTGCTCCGCCGATCATCGGATCTGTGCGATCGAAGCAAGTGTTCCCGACAAGTCTTGCCCGGCAAGCTTGCTTGGGACCTTCAGCTCGGCGGAGCAGAGATCCTTGCCGAGAAGCGAGAGGTTCCATAGCGGCCCTCATGCCTTTAGTCCTTGCCGTCGAGCCCGAGCTCCTCGGCGTGGAGCCTGACAGATCGTCCGTTTCTTGCAAACCGGAGAACTTCCAGCGACCACGAAGAGATAGAAAAGATAACCAGACAGTCAAGTATGTACCGGTTAAGTGGACAACGAGCATGCATGTAAGAAGGCTCAATGGTGTCGATTGAAATGCATCTCTAGGGAAGATGGACAACAGCTGTTGGCGAGAGATTCACGGAGGCATCTGCGGCCACCACGTTGGCGCAAGGGCACTTGCCGGAAAGGCTTTCCGGCAAGGGTTCTTTGGCAAGAAGCCCTCCAAGATGCAAGCGCACTAGTAACCAAGTGCGGCGTGTCGGTTCCATGCAAAGCAGATTCATCGGCCAGCTCAAGCTCTCCAAACAATCCCTTTGTCCCGCCCTTCTCGATGCTGGGGCTCGACATCTCGGCCCCTTCCCCGTGCCGTCGGGGCTTTGAGTACTTGTGCGTGTCGATCGACAAGTTCACAAAGTGGCGGAAGTAGAACCAGTGAGAAAGGTGACAACCGATCAAGCGATCAAGTTCTTGGTCGATTGTATGCCGTTTGGGATCCCCAACCGGATTATCACCGACAACGGTACACAATTTACCAACCGCACCTTCATGCAATATGTCCGGGACCTTGGCACCAAGGTGCATTTTCGCTCTGTTGCTCACCCGAGGAGCAGCGGTCAAGCGAAAGGGCCAATCTTGGAAGTGCTGCGGGCTCAAAACAAGAACTTTCGGCGGGCTACGCAAGTGCGGAAAAAATTGGATAGAGGAGCTGCGGCGGCTCTTTGGTCGATCGTAAGCGACACCAAACCGAGCCACCGGCGGACACCCTTTGCTCTAGTCTATGGGCGAAGCAGTTCTCCCACGGAACTCATATACGGATCTCCTCGAGTGCTCGCTTATGATGAGCTTGAGCAAGAGCAAGCTGCGACAAGATGGCGCATTGCTCCTCGAGGAGGGGCGTCTCGAGCTGTCAGACGAGCTGCTCGATACCGGCAAGCCTTGCGCCGCTACCATAGCCGCAAGGTCAAAGCCGAGGAGCCTCGAGGAAGGCGACCTTGTTCTTCGGCGTGTTCAGTCCGCCAAGAATTCCAACAAGTTGGCCTTGAAGTGGGAAGGCCCTTATCGGGTGAGACAAGTCACGAGACCCGGCGTTGTCCGACTTCGAGACCGAAGAAGGCTTGCCGGTGAGTAATTCTGGAACATAGAGCATCTTCGCAAGTTCTACCCATAAAGGCGCGGTTGCGTGATCCGTTCCGCAACCACCTTTTGTACAAAAGCTTTGCCGCCGTTGCATGTAACCCTTTGTACAAAGCGGGCGCAGACCCGTGCAGCAATAAAGTTTTCCGTGTCTTGCGTTATTTGCCTTTTTCCATGCTCTTCTTTGCTATTTGCATGAGTTATTTGGCATCTTTTAAGTATGACACGCATGTCCGACAAGCAATAGCACGTCAAAAATCTACGTGCCGTCATCTTCTTTTTTTTCTCCTTATTTCTCAAGCAAAGAAATGTTCCTCCGCACAAGTTTGCCGGGGAGAAATGAAGGGTGAACCAAGCACTCCAAATGCTGTTCAAGAAAGAGAAGCCTGCGGAGAACAGCGCGCAGTCACGTAAAGCTAAGTTGTCGGATTTGCGCAGCTCAAAATTTCAAATTTTGAGATTGCCTTCCTTGAACAACCACACCTTGTATGGAAAACACTGTGCTCGGAGGAACCTACCGACGAACAGCCGTGCCCTTATCTTGCGTTCGAGTCGACTCGCAAGTTAAGTGTGTTCTTGTCGGCAGCGGCAAGGTTGCTTGCCGGTAAGGCCTAGCCCTTGCCGGCAAGTCTTTCCTAAAGCATAAGGTTGAAGCGTACAGAGTTGAGAATCAAAACAAGGGAGTTGATTCTGCGATCATTGATCGAAATAAAGGTAAATATCCTACAAGGGATAGCTTGTTACAGTAACTAATAAGTTCGAAGCGACCTATGCAGCAGCAAAGGGAAACAAAAAAAAAGAGGAAGGGCCTAGTCTACGCGGCCGCCCTCCATCCTGGGGATCTTGTTCACTTTGGCGATGATGTGGGCGACCTGCTCCTTCAAGGCCTCCATGTCGCGTCGGTGGCAAGCTGCGAAGGACATTGAGAGGTTTATACCGGGTTGCGGTATCGATCTTCGTCGAAGACAGCTCCATGGTTCCAGCGCTGTGGTAGCGCCTCCTCGGCGAGCTGCTTGGGATCTTCTTCGTCCGCAGATTTGCGAGAGCTGGCGCGACCCCCGAAGAAGAGGCTGAGCTTGGCCTTTGTGGCGAGGTTTGGGTCCGGGAATAAATGAGGTGCTCCAACTTCAGCGCCCAGCTCTCTGGTCGATGGCGGTTGCGGAAGACACCAATTCCTCGGTCCATATCTCAACGATCTGGCGGAAATCCTCGGCTGCTCTGTTGGCACGGCCACTAAGGATCGCTCCTCACGGAGCTCTTCCTTGATTTGGTTTCTGGGCCCGGCAGCGTCGGCGAGTCCATCCGCAGAAACTTTCCGCTCAAGATCCTCGACGGAATCCCTGGCGGCCTTCAACTCGTCGCCCTTCTCAGCAAGACGCGCCTGGAGCTCTGAGTTGGTGCGAGTGAATTCCTCGCGCTCCGTGACGAGCGCGGCGATCTCCTCCGAGTCCACCTTCAACAGCTCCTCCAGTTGCGCGACCTTGGCGGCGAGATCCTCTTTGGCAGCCTCCATGATCGCCATGGCGTCTTCGCCTCCTTCAACTCCCGCCAAGGGCTTGCTCCCGGCGGCGAGGTCTTCCTCGTGGGCGTCGAGGCAACCTTCACTGGTTGAGCTCCCTTCGCCGGGACAGCTCCACCCGGCGAGCCGTTCTTGCTCCTCGGCCTCGGCTTTCTCCAACAGCCACTCTTCATCTTGCCCGCGAGCTGCTCGCGCCTCTCCGACACCTCGCGGAGAGCAGCTTGATTAGCGGCACGGAGCTCCGCCGCGTTTCTCCATCTCTCGGCGGCCTTGGCGGCAAGGGCCTCCCGGGAAGCAAGCCGCTGCCGGCCGGTAAAGGCCGGGATCTGCTGAAGCAGCTTCTCCTCATCGGGCCCCCGCTCCGCCGGTCCCTCGGCGACCTTCAAACCCGCGAGGCGAGGATCTCCCGTCGAAGGCCTCGCCCTCCTGGCGCGCGACGAGGAAGCCCACGGCATCTGGATAAAGACGCCGTTGGGGGCTTCAAGTAGCAGCGGGCCGTTTCGCCGACGGAAGGATCGGCGACGCACGGCGCAGCGCTCCCGCCGCCTCGGGCGGTGGTGCGCTGCCGTCCCCTCTCCGGCCGCTGCGTCGAAGCGAGGCAGTTCCGGCGCGTGTGGTTGGCGGCTCCGCCGCGTCCTCGGCAGCAGGAGCACCATCGCCGCCGCCATGCCGTCCTCCTCCTCCCCGGCAGCGACCTCCGTCTCCATCTGCTCCGGGAGGGGAGGAGGGTCTGGAAGAAGAAAGGAAAAGCAAAAAACGGTTCAAGCAAATATCCAAAGAGAGACAACACCGAGAAGGCGAAGTCGCAGAACTTACCTTGGTGGACGTCTTCAGCGGCAGGCTCTCTTGCCGGGGAACCATCCCTTGCCGGAGTAGCCGCCCTCGTCGGGCTACTCGCCCTTGGCGAGTACCCGCCCTTGTCGGACGCTCTCCCTTGCCGGGAATCCGACCTTGGCGGGGATGGAGGGACTACTACTGCTCCTCGGGGGCGACCTCCGGGTGCTCCTGTTGCTGCGGCTCCATCCCTGCGCAAGTCAAGACAAACACATCGAGATATTGGGACGAGATAAAGCTATCAGATGAACCCGACAAGCGAAGATGCGGAACCCAGACTTACGCTGGGGGCTGCACTGGGCTGCTCCTCGGGGCGGCGCTGGTCCGCAAACTCGGGTCGGGCGTCCCGGTCCCCTCGGCAGGCGAGTCGTCCATAATCTCGACCACAGGCGCCTTGGCTCTCTTCGCCGCCCACCAAGGTCAAGGTCTGAGTCAATACAAAAAACAAGATTAGCATCAGCAATAGCCAAGGCGAAATTTAAGAAGATGAAGGTCTTGGGGACTCACCCCTGTTCCTCCTCGTCGTCTTCGCTCAAGGCGGAGAGGTCGTCCGCACTTTGAGATCGTCGGTGTGAGGAGCAGAGACGAAGGCCCTCTCGGGCGCTTGGCGGTCCTCGGGCCTGGGGCTGCAAGACCCAGCCTGTGGCGGTCGAGACCGAGAAGTGGGCGGAGCCGCCGCCCGCTCCGGGAGGCCTCGGCGCTCGGCGCCGACTTATGGGCGCCTTTCTTTGTGGCCTGCCCATGAGTCGCCTCCGCCACATCTGGTGCGCTGGTCACCCCAGCGGCTCGACTCCCAGGAAGCTTGCGCTGCCCGTGGCGAGCTGGCTTGCCGGGGCTTGCGTGCTCACCTCCGCCGCAGCCTTGCGAGGCGCTTGCGGAGAACGCTTGGGGCTCGCCAGAGGCGGGAGGTTTCGGCGACGAGGCGTCGTCGTCATAAAGGCCCGTGGACCCGCCGGCATCATCGGCGACCGCGACGTTCTCCTCCTCCTCCTCGCCGGCTGGCTCGCCGGGCCCGGCGCCTTGCGCCGCGACCCCTTTACCTTTGGCGCCCCGGCTCCCTCCGGCGCCTCTGCTCCCTCCGGCGCCTCTGCTCCCTCCGGCAGCGCCACCGCTTGCCGCGATTTCAGCCACGATTCCGTGGATCCCGGAGTGCCTCAGAGAAGGGACCCCGGCAAGCGCGCGGGAGGAAGTTTCAGCAACGGCAGATCTCCGCCGCCTCCACTTGATAGGACTTCTCGCGGCCTCCTCCTCCTCGGGCGTGCAATCGATTCTCCTGCCGCTGCGGCTGCAAGAGCCTCTTCAGCCCGAGAGGCTATGTACGCGATCTCCTGATCCGTGGTGTCCCGTGTCAGCCCGCGGATCTCATCCTTGTTTTTCGCCACCTCCTCGAGGGTATCGAAGAAGTTGATGATGTCAGCCGGCTCAGGCGGAATCCATGAACGCTCCACGCCGTGGGAATCACACGCGGGCATCATGGCGAGAAGACGATCCCGGGCTACATTATTGCAGAGGGGCACCACTCCCCGGGGAAGCCTGAACCACTCTGGATGGGCCGGGTCGTATTTAAAGAGCTCCCGGACCATCCCCCTCAGCTCCAGCGTCGTGAAGTTGAAGTTCAGCCCGGTGCGCAGCCTCATTATATCCCAGCGCCCGTACTCCCAGGCGGTCTTTTACTGTCTTGGAGAGCGTGCGGCGACGGAGAAAGTCTGCGCCTACCGCTGCGATGGACAGCCCCGCGTGCCGGAGGCGAAGGATCCGGATGAGGGCAGCGTCGAGCTTGACGTCGTCGGAGTCCAGCTCGCTCCAATCTCTGCCCCGCTCAATGGGCGCGGTGCGCGGCGCGGTGAAGGGCTGCGGCTCGTCCTCGACGATCCAGCACCAGTCTGCGCGCCACTCGTCCCACTTGATCGGAGCTCCCCGGCAATCTGACCTCTTGAGTTGACGGAAAACCCAAGAAATCCCTCCGGAGAGGGGGGAGCCGGGCTCTGCTCTCGGGGTAAAGAAATGCCTGAACAGAGCTACATTTGGGTGGATCCCTACGAAGTTCTCACACATATGTGCGAAAACCGCCATTGTGAGGACGGCGTTGGGGGTGAAATCGAGAAGGTGGAAGCCATATGTGTGCATAATGGCAGTGCAGAAGAATTCAGAGAAAGGAGGACAAAGACCGCATGATGAAAGAAAGCTGCGAAGAAATGGTACCCGCCGGGATAGTTGTCCTTGAGATCGGCCGGGTGGGCGCTGGTCGAGGATGCGTTGAGGTCCTCTTGGACCGAACAAGAAGTACTTGCCCTGAGTTCGTCCACGCCGAGCGGCGGGGAAGGCGATGTTCTCCCTCCGCATCTGGCGAGCTCTTCCGCTTTGCTCGGTTTCTCCTTCTTGGTGCCTTCCGCCTTCTCCTTCCCTTCCTGGTCTTGAGGGCCATAACGGCAGCGGCGAGGAAGGGGATGAGGGTCAGACGGCCTTGGCGTAAAGAAACAGCGGAGGAGGTGCGGAGGTGGGCGCGAGGAGGGTTTTTGGCGGAGGAAGAAGAAGCAATGAAAGCAATGGAGGGAACGCGCTGCTGCCTCTGTTTTATGGGGAAGTGGGGCGAGCGCGTTCCGCTCTCCTCATTAAGGGGCGTGGGCACGTCCTACCCCCTGGCGCCAAGAATCGACGCGTCTTCTTTGCCTGCAGGGAAGGCGGCAGAGGCGGAGTGGATTCGACGCCGTGGGCTTCAAGGCCGTGCCAGATTGTCTTGGGCACAGCCCAACAGCGCTTCGGCACCGTGTATGGCCCAGGCCGGGGCTCTGTCGGTGTACTAAGGTAGGGTACCTCGGTACCCCAACTTGTGCGGGCAGCTCCACTCCCGCAGCTAGATCCATCAAATGCTTGCGGAGACCATCTCCGCTCCGCACCAAGCCGTTCGAGAACAAAATATGTAAGATAGAAGCTCAAGACCCGGCAAGAGGAGCTTGCCGGAAGGCCATTCAGGCTCAAGGCTACATTACTCCTGCAGATCCCGGCGAGAGGAGCTCGTCGGGAGGACTAAAGATCATGTGGCGAAGACACGCCTCGGCCACAAGCTGCGCCCGGCGAGACCGAGGCGGCAAGTCACGAGCCGACAAGCCCGGGTCCGGCAAGATCAAGGCCCGACAAGGTGCTTGCCGGGAGAGCTATGCTACGTGCCGCACTCCAGCTCATCTGCCTGCGCGTCGCCTCCGGCCTTCTCGAGAGCGCGCGTGGCGGGTGGCCGTGCTGCATGAAGAATGCGGTGGCACTCCACGGTGGTGGCCGCCGCCGTGGCGAAGAAGACGCAATGGCGGGAGCTTTTGGGGGCGACGGCGACGGGCATTTAATGCCCTTGTCCCCTCTGTCAAAAGTAGGTAGAAAGCATTTGTAGCTGCCTTGTTCCCAAGACTGTTCCAACTACCACCTCTTTTACGTTTTACCCTCTACCTCACGTTGACACCTGTCGGTGACCCCTTGCCCTATAAAAGGAGGCCCATGCACAACGTAGGGGGGGTTCGACCACGGGCTACTCTCGCGAAGGGGTTCGACCACTGGCTACCCTCGCGAGGTTTCACACACCACTCCACCGTTTGCTCGCATTCTGGCGGGATCTAATACAACACAATGCAGCGAGAGGGTTTCTGCGACCATCGCGCCCAGCTGGGTAAAATCCCGCGTGCATCGCCTCGATCTGCTCTCCGCGCAGCCTCCGCCCCCGTACCGAACACACGAAGGGGCCCCCCGGCCCCATAGGTGCCGCGCCACCCATCGGCCGCGACAGTTTAGGTCATTTGTGGATGTGAGAAAGTAGCTGAGGGTTTTGGAGCATATCACTAAGCACATGAAGCAAGAGGCTCATTAAGCAACACCTCATCCCTCCTTGATAGTATTGGCTTTTCCTATAGACTTAATGTGATCTTGGATCACTAAAATATAAAATGAAGAGTCTTGAGCTTTTGAGCTTGAGCAAATCCTTTGTCCTTAGTATTTTGAGGGATCCACTTTCATCATCCATGCCATGCCATTCATTGAGCTTTCCTGAAATAATAGTCTTGGAATAGCATTAGCTCAATGAGCTATATGTTGTTATGAATTACCAAAACCACCTAGGGATAGTTGCACTTTCAGCACTTATGATTGGAACCCTAGCAAGCATCCGCAACTACTAAAGATTCATTAAGGTAAAACCCAACCATAGCATTAAAGTATCAAGTCCCCTTTATCCCATACGCAAACAACCTACTTACTTGGAGTGCAGTGTACGTAAGCTCACGCCACCCACCATAAGCAAATCATAAACATATTGCAAACCCTACAGTGGGAATCCCTCACGATTGTGCGGCACGGAGGGCACAATAGGACAGCACCAATAATAAAACATGCAACTCAAACCAATCATAGCAATTCATCAATCACCGATAGGACAATGGAAATCTACTCAGACATCATAAGATGGCAACACATCATTGGAAAATAATATGTAGCATAAAGCACCACATTCAAGTAGAGGGTACAGTGGGTTGCGGGAGAGTGGACCACTGAATATGGATGGGGGAAGGTGATGGAGATGTTGGTGAAGATGATGGAGGTGTTGGTGAAGATCGCGGTGATGATGATGGCCCCCAGCGGTGTTCCGGCGCCACCGGAAGCAAGGGGGAGAGAGCCTGCCGCCTTCTTCTTCTTCCTTGACCTTATCCCTAGATGGGAGAAGGGTTTCCCCTCTGGTCCTTGGCTCCCATGGCCTGGGAGGGGCGAGAGCCCCTCCGAGATTGGATCTATCTCTCTGTTTCTGTGTTCTTAGATTCTGCCCCTTCACCGTTTCTTTTATATCCGGAGATCCGTAACTCCGATTGGGGTGAATCTTTCTCCCTTATATTTCTCATAAAATTAGCTTTCTTGCGGCAAAAGGAGAGCGTCAACCGCCTTACGGGCAGGCCAGGGGAGTCCAGGGCGTGCCTGCCTCCCTTGGGCGCCCCCTATCTCCTAGCCCCCTCGGGCACCGTCTCGCGTTGATTTTACTTCCCAAAAATCATAAATATTCCAAAATAATTCTCCGTCCGTTTTTATCCCGTTTGGACTCCATTTGATATGGGTTTTCTGCGAAACATAAAACATGCAACAAACAGGAACTGGCATTGGGCACTGGATCAATATGTTAGTCCCAAAAATAGTATAAAAAGTTGCCAAAAGTATATGAAAGTTGAATAATATTGGCATGGGACAATCAAAAATTATAGATACGACGGAGACGTATCAAGGACCGGTAAGGCCGCAAAGTCCGGCAAGGTCGTCAAGGGGCCCTTGTTTAGGCTGGCGCTGGGAGTGGTCCTGCTGAGCAACAACACCCGGCAGGCCGACATCCTCGCTATGATGCCGGTGTTTAACGCGCACGGTCTTGACCCGGCCTGGGTCGAGCCCCCGACATGTGAGGTGGAGGATTTCTTTGCCAACTTGGTCAAAGAACTCGATCATGACGAGCCGCTGCTCATCCAGGACACCACCCAGGAGGAGCTGGACTACATCACCGCCAGAGCGGAGGAGGCGAAGCTCGCCAGGCTGGCCGGCAACACCGGCAGCATGGAGAACGAGGTCGCCATGGCTGTAGAAGAGAAGGAGCTCGCCGAGTGGGTGAAGTCTTCTAGGGAGGCGGGTGGCACCAACACCGAGGCCCCCCGGTCGGGGGCGTGGGTGAAGAATCGTCCGAGGAGGAGGCCGAGGCCGGCGACCCCTCGGCTACGAAGAAAAGACGCATCCTGCGTCGGGCCAGCTCTGGCGAGCCGGTCCGGTCCGGCAGGGCCGAGGCGCGGCAAGGGGTTCTGGGGGAAACCGCGCGCGTGACGAGGGCTGCGGTGGCGAAGAAGAAGGCCGCGGTGGCGAAGAAGAAGGTGACTGCCTCTTATTCATCCAAACGCTACCGGACTCCATCGCCTTCCCCTCCCCCCACAGACACTGGCGTGGAGGTCACCTTTGACTTTTCGTCCCTCATCCCGAGGAGGAAGAGGAAGGCATCAGAAGAGGAGGTGGAGGATGAGTAAGCATTCTGCCCCTCGCCGTTTCCATCCTCTCTAATCGTCCCGCCTTTCTTGATTTGACTTGTTTTTGCAGGGAAATGGAGACGCTGGCCCAGCGTGCAGCGAAGAGGGCCAAGGCCTCGACGGGCAGCCAACCCCCGGCGGGTACCTCAAAGGCGCCGCTGGTGGTGGAGAGCAGCCCGGACAGTAGCACGCGGCGTAGCCCCCAGCTCAGCCCCCAGCGTGCGTTCACCACTTATTCCCCATCAACATGCACCGGGGTGTGACCTTTTTGGTACCGACCTTGCCATGGATGCAGGAGGGGGGCAACAACAGGAGGAGCCACCAAGGGCCTGTTGGGGAACGTAGTAATTTCAAAAAATTTCCTACGCACACGCAAAGTAAAAAGAGATAATATTTTTGGTATTTTTGATAGATAGATGCAAAGTAAAAAGTAAAGGCAAAGTAAAAACAAAGCAAGTAAATAAAGTGATATAGATTGATATGATGAGAATAGACCTGGGGGCCATAAGTTTCACTAGTGGCTTCTCTCAAGAGCATAAGTATTCTACGGTGGGTGAACAAATTACTGTTGAGCAATTGATAGAATTGAGCATAGTTATGAGTATATCTAGGCAATGATCATGTATATAGGCATCACGTCCGTGACAAGTAGATCGAAACGATTCTGCATCTACTACTATTACTTCACTCATCGACCGCTATCCAGCATGCATCTAGAGTATTAAGTTAAAAACAGAGTAATGCCTTAAGCAAGATGAGATGATGTAGATGAGTAAATTCATGCAATATGATAAATACCCCATCTTGTTATCCTCGATGGCAACAATACAATACGTGCCTTGCAACTCTTTCTGTCACTGAGTAAGGACACCGCAAGATTGAACCCAAAGCCATGCACTTCTCCCATTGCAAGAACTACCAATCTAGTTGGCCAAACCAAACGGATAATTCGAAGAGACTTGCAAAGATAACTCAATCATACATAAAAGAATTCAGAGAAGAATCAAATATTTTCCATAGATAAGTTGGATCATAAACCCACAATTCATCGGTCTCAACAAACACACCGCAAAAAGAAGATTACATCGAATAGATCTCCATGAGAGAGGGGGAGAACATTGTATTGAGATCCAAAAGGAGAGAAGAAGCCATCTAGCTACTAGCTATGGACCCGAAGGTCTGAAGTAAACTACTCACACTTCATCGGAGGGGCTATGGTGTTGATGTAGAAGCCCTCCATGGTGGATGCCCCCTCCGGCGGAGCTCCGGAATAGGCCCTAAGATGGGATCTCGTGGATACAGAAGGTTGCGGCGGTGGAATTAGGTTTTTGGCTCCGTGTATCATCTATTGGGGATACGTAGGTATATATAGGAGGAAGGAGTACGTTGGTGGAGCTCCGAGGGGCCCATGAGGTAGGGGAGCACGCCCAGGGGGGGCGCGCCCTCCACCCTCGTGACCGCCTTGTGGCTTTCTTGACGGAGGGTCCAAGTCTCCTGGATCTTATCAGATGAGAAAATCACGTTCCCGATGGTTTCATTCCGTTTGGACTCCGTTTGATATTCTGTTTCTTCGAAATACTGAAATAGGCAAAAAACAGCAATTCTGGGCTGGGCCTCCGGTTAATAGGTTAGTCCCAAAAATAATATAAAAGTGGAAAATAAAGCCCAATATAGTCCAAAACAGTAGATAAAGTAGCATGGAGTAATCAAAAATTATAGATACGTTGGAGACGTATCACATGCTCATGATCAAGTTGTTTAAAATTTATGATATCATTCCTAAGAGTGATGATCTTAGCGGGAGGAAAATACTTTGAGATAAAAGCATCTTTGCACTTGTTCTAAGAATCAATACTATTTTTAGGCAAAGACGAAAACGAAACTTTAGCACGATCTCTAAGCGAAAACGGAAATAACTTCAATTTGACAATATTGTTATCCGTATCTTTCTTCTTTTGCATATCACACAAATCAACAAAATTGTTTAGATGAGTAGCGGCATCTTCACTAGGAAGGCCGGCGAATTGATCTTTCATAACAAGATTCAACAAAGCGGTATTGATTTCACAAGACTCATCATTATTAAGAGGAGAAATCGGAGTACTAAGGAAATCATTATTATTGGTATTCGAGAAATCACACAATTTGGTATTATCTTGTTCCATGGCAACAAGTAATCCAACACACAAGCAAACAGAAAAGCAACGGGAAAAAGGCCAACGGGAAAGAGAGGAGGAGATTGGGAAAGAGAGGGCGAATAAAATGGCAAGGGTGAAGTGGGGGAGAGGAAAACGAGAGGCAAATGACAAATAATGTAATGCCAGAGATAGGGATTGCGATGGGTACTTGGTATGGTTGACTTGCTTGCGTGAGCCTCCCCGGCAACGGCGCCAGAAATTCTTCTTGCTACCTCTTGAGCACTATGTTGGATTTCCCCGAAGAGGAGAGGATGATGCAGCAAAGTAGCGTAAGTATTTCCCTCAGTTTTTGAGAACCAAGGTATCAATCCAGTAGGAGACCACGCACAAGTCCCTTGTACCTACACAAAACGATAGCTACTCGCAACCAACACGATTAGGGGTTGTCAATCCCTTCACGGTCACTTATGAGAGTGAGATCTGATAGAGATGATAAATAATATTTTTGGTATTTTTGATAGATAGATGCAAAGTGAAAAGTAAAAGGGAAAGTAAAAACAAAGCAAGTAATAAAGCGATAGAGATTGATATGATGAGAATAGACCCGGGGGACCATAGGTTTCACTAGTGGCTTCTCTCAAGAGCATAAATATTCTACGGTGGGTGAACAAATTACTGTTGAGCAATTGACAGAATTGAGCATAGTTATGAGCATATCTAGGTAATGATCATGTTTATAGGCATCATGTCCAAGACAAGTAGACCGAAACGATTCTACATCTATTACTATTACTCCACTCATCGACCGCTATCCAGCATGCATCTAGAGTATTAAGTTAAAAATAGAGTAACGCCTTAAGCAAGATGACATGATGTAGAGGGATAAATTTATGCAATATGATAAAAAAACCATCTTGTTATCCTCGATGGCAACAATGCAATACGTGCCTTGCAACCCTTTCTGTCATTGGGTAAGGACACCGCAACATTGAACCTAAAGCTAAGCACTTCTCCCATTGCAAGAACTACCAATCTAGTTGGCCAAACCAAAAAGGATAATTCGAAGAGACTTGCAAAGATAACTCAATCATACATAAAAGAATTCAGAGAAGATTCAAATATTTTCCATAGATAATACTGGATCATAAACCCACAATTCATCGGTCTCAACAAACACCGAAAAAAGAAGATTACATCGAATAGATCTCCGCAAGAGAGGGGGAGAACATTGTATTGAGATCCAAAAAGAGAGAAGAAGCCATCTAGCTACTAGCTATGGACCCGAAGGTCTGAAGTAAACTACTCACACTTCATCGGAGGGGCTATGGTGTTGATGTAGAAGCCCTCTGTGGTGGATGCCCCCTCTGGCGGAGCTCCGGAACAGGCCCCAAGATGGGATCTCGGGGATACAGAAGGTTGCGGCGGTGGAATTAGGTTTTTGGCTCCCTTTCTGTTCGTTTGGGATACGTAGGTATATATAGGAGGAAGGAGTACGTCGATGGAGCAACAGGGGGCCCACAAGGTAGGGGACGCGCCTAGGGGGGGCTCCACCCTCATGACCGCCTCTAGCACTTCTTGGAGTAGGGTCCAAGTCTCTTGGATCACGTTCGGTGAGAAAATCACGTTCCCGAAGGTTTCATTCCGTTTGGACTCCGTTTGATATTCATTTCTTGAAACACTTGAAATAGGCAAAAACAAGAATGCAGGCTGGGCCTCCGGTTAATAGGTTAGTCCCAAAAATAATATAAAAGTGGAAAATAAAGCCCAATATAGTCCAAAATAGTAGATAAAGTAGCATGGAGCAATCAAAAATTATAGATACGTTGGAGACGTATCACAAGTCTCTTCAAAGTATCAGTTTGGTTTGGCCTACTAGATTGATCTTTCTTGCCATGGGAGAAGTGCTTAGCTTTGGGTTCAATCTTGCGGTGTCCTTACCCAGTGATAGAAAGGGTTGTAAGGCACGTATTGTATTGTTGCCATCGAGGATAAAAAGATGGGGTTTATGTCATATTGCATGAGTTTATCCTCTACATCATGTCATCTTGCTTAACATACTACTGTTCTTATGCACTTAATACTCTAGATGCAGGCAGGAGTCGGTCAATGTGTGGAGTAATAGTAGTAAATGCAGGCAGGAGTCGGTCTACTTGTTGCGGACGTGATGCCTATATACATGATCATGCCTAGATAATCTCTTAATTATTCGCTTTTCTATCAATTGCTCGACAGTAATTTGTTCACCCACCGTAATACTTATGCTATCTTGAGAGAAGCCTCTAGTGAAACCTATGGCCCCCGGGTCTATCTTTTATCATATTTGCTTTCAATCTACTTTTATTTGCATCTTTACTTTTTGCATCTATATTATAAAATACCAAAAATATATTTATCTTATCATACTATCTCTATTAGATCTCACTTTCGCAAGTGGCCGTGAAGGGATTGACAACCCCTTTATTGTGTTGGTTGCGAGTTCTTTGTTTGTTTGTGTAGGTGCGTGGGACTTTTGAGGAGCCTCCTACTGCATTGATACCTTGGTTCTCAAAAACTAAGGGAAATACTTACGCTACTATTGCTACATCACCCTTTCCTCTTCAAGGAAACCAACGCAAGCTCAAGACGTAGCACAATCTTGGCGGCACGACGCTCCAATTCCTCCTCAAGAGAGAGTTGAGGAGCGGTAACTTGATCATCTTGAGCGTCATCTTGATCTTGTTCTTGATCTTGATCTTGCTCTTGATCTTGAACTTGCTCGGGAGGGAGAACTTGACCTTGGGCATCACTTGGTGGTTCACCACCATCTTGAGATTGATCTTGCCCTTGATCTTGTTCACTTGGTTGAGGGCCTTCACTTTGGTCTTCGGAAGCGTGTGAGTTTTGGGTTGGTGATGGTTCCACCTGAGTGGAACATTGTCCTTCTCCTTCGGCCACAAGGGGTTCTGCAATGGGTAGGATATCACCAACACCCATTCTTCTTATGGCTTGGGGAGGAATTTCATCTCCTACATCACATGTACCACTTTGCTCCACTTGGGAGCCATTATTCTTGTCAAACTCCACGTTACACGTCTCCTCAATGAGTCCCGTGGACTTGTTGAGGACAGGGTAAGCATGAGAGTTTGTAGCATAACCAACAAATATGCCCTCATGATCTCTAGCCTCAAATTTAGACAAACGAACACCTTTCTTGAGAATGAAACACTTACAACCGAACACCGAAAGTACTTGAGGTTGGGCTTGTTACCGGTGAGTATCTCATATGGAGTCTTGTTCAAGCCTTTGCGGAGATAGAGCCGATTGGATGCATGACAAGCGGTGTTGATGGCTTCGGCCCAAAAGTTGTAGGGAGACTTGAACTCCGCCATCATGGTCCTTGCCGCGTCCATCAACGTCCGGTTCTTCCTCTCCGCTACACCATTTTGTTGAGGGGTGTAAGGTGCGGAATATTGATGCTTGATCCTCTCATCACTAAGGAACTCATCCAAGGTGTAGCTCTTGAACTCAGTGTCGTTGTCACTTCTTATTGTCAAGATCTTTGCATTGTGTTGACGTTCAGCTTCATTTGCAAAGTGGATGACGGTTTGTTGAGTCGCACTCTTCCTCTTGAATAAATATACCCAAGTGTATCTTGAATAATCATCCACAATCACCAAGCAATACTTTCTACCCCCAAGACTATCAAAGGATGGAGGCCCAAAGAGATCCAAGTAAAGGACCTCCAAGGGCTTCTTCGAGTAGATGATAGTCGTGGGAGGGTGAGCCTTGTCATGTAGCTTTCCTTTGATACAAGCACTGCAAGCACGATCTTTGGCAAAACTAACATTTGTTAGTCCATGGAAATGGTCCCCTTGAGAAGACTTTGCAAATATCTCATATTGATGTGGGCTAAACAGCGATGCCAAAGCCATCGCATGTCAACTTTAGCCATTAGGCATGTCGTGGTCTTAGTGGTTCTTGCTCTGAAAAGTTAATCACATAAAGACCATTCTCGACATGCCCAACAAAGGTTACTTTAAGAGTCTTGCTCCACAAGAGGGCCACGGTATCAATATCAAAGAAAGTGGCAAAGCCCATGAGTGCAAGTTGACGAACGGAAAGTAAGTTGTATGCAAGGGACTCAACAAGCATGACTTTATCGATCGTGAGATCATGAGAAATGACAACCTTGCCAAGCCCCAATACCTTAGAAGATGGGGCATCACTCCATTCAACATTGGTGGGCATAGATGAAACTCTATGCACGTCCACCACCAAGTCCTTGCTTCCGGTCATATGATTTGTGGCTCCACTATCGAGCAACCATGATCCCCCACCAGAAGCAAACACCTACAAGAGATCAATGCTTGGTTTTAGGTACCCATTTTGTAAT
Organism: Aegilops speltoides; assembly: GCA_021437245.1. Lineage (NCBI taxonomy): Eukaryota > Viridiplantae > Streptophyta > Magnoliopsida > Poales > Poaceae > Aegilops > Aegilops speltoides. The sequence continues at coordinate 26,478,629 of CM038144.1, read as the reverse complement.
GGGTCCTTTGATGTTAGCAACCAGGGTCTTAGGTACCCAAATAGACCATTGAATGTACTCATAAGAAGAACCAACAAATTTGGCATAAACATGCACATCACTAGCACGACATAACACATAAGAAGGGTTAAAATCGCCGATTTTATTGGAAGGAGTGGCATTGCCCTTCTTGACACCGCCACCCTTCGTGTTCTTCTTCTTCTCCTTAGGAGTACCCTCTCCCTCCTTCACAAAGGTTTGCATGAGAGGAGGAGGTTGTGTGGTCTTGTCATTCTTCTTCTTCTTCTTGGACTTGGGTGCAAATCCAGTCCCCTCCTTGGCCACAACTTCCTTTTGATTGCTCAAAAGGTCATTGAGGTTCTTCTCTCCTTGTATGCACGACACAAGGCCTTTCTCAAGTTGCTCCTTCAACTTGGCATTCTCCTCCACAAGATGCACATGCTTACAACACGGGTTAGTAGCATTTGCATTATCAACTAAAACCATATGAGGAAATGTGGCTTTCTCCTTGGTTAGCTTCACTTGGAGTTGATCATGAGACTCTTTGAGGCTTGCATGAGCACTCTTCAAGACCTTGTGAGCCTTGTCAAGTATGTCAAACTCCTCCTTGAGTCTAGCATGGTCAACCCCAAGTTTAGCCTTCTCGGAATGGAGCACATGAGATACAACAAGGGCATGATCAAGATCTTTCTTCAATTTAGCATGATCATCGTTGTGTGACTCCTAAAGAGCCAAACGATGACCACACTCTTCCTCAAGCGCATTAGAGAGATCTAATATCTCATCGGCATAGTTACGTCTATGCTCTTCCATCTTAGAGATGGTTTCTTCATGAGCCTCAATCATGTCATTGGCTTCACCAAGTTGTTCCAACAGAGAACCAAAGTGCTTCTTGAATTTACCCTTGAGCTTACTCATAAAAGACTCAAATTCATTTTCTTCCTCCTTTGACTCCTCACTTTCATCAATGCAATCTGTCAAGGAAGGATTAGTAGTGATGGTGGTTTTGATGTTGGGGATTACCTTGTTGGTGGCTTTAGTCATGAGGCACTTGGCTGTGAAGTTCTCGTTGGGCGAGTCAAAGAGGGACACCCGTGGAGCTGTTGCAATGGCAACGAAGGCCATGGCAATTGTCTCACCGTCTTCATCATCATCATCATCCTCATTGTACTCTTCTTGTGCCACCAACCCCTTGGGAGGAGTCTTCTTGGTGAAGTTGTTCTTGTTGGGGACGGACTTGGCCTTGTCTTTTCGGATAAGCTTGCCTCCATTGTCTTCGCTCTTCTCGTACGGGCATTCCTCAACAAAGTGGCTCACATTGTCACAATTATAGCATGTCCTCACACGTTGCTTACCCTTGGTGCCACTTGAGTTGTTCTTGTTGAAGTTGGGCCTTGTGTTCTTCTTGCTCCAAAATTGTCGTGACGCAAGAGCCATGTGCTCATGACAAGCATACTTGGTATCTTCGGGGCAACATTCCTCTTCTTCCTCTTCACTCTCTTCTTCCACACTAGCCTTGGCCTTCAAAGCAAGGTTGGGCTTCTTTGATCGTTGAGAATGCAACACCGCGGCGGTCTTGTCCAAGATCCTCATAGAAACAAACTCATCCAACACTTCACTTGAGGACAAGGCGTGAAAGTCCGGCCTTTGACGGGTGACAGATGACATGGCCTTGTGGTAAGGCATCATGGCCTTGAGAAACCTATGCTTGATCCAAGTTTCATCTGTATCCTTGCTCCCATGATCTCAGAGTGAGACCGCGAGAGTGGTTAATCTCTGGTAAAGCTCACGAGGTTCTTCATCTTCATTCATAGCAAACTCACCGGCTTCATCTTGTACCACTTCAAAGTTGTGCATTGAATGCTAGCACTTCCCTTGTAAATGGAAACAACATGTTGCCATGCTTCCTTGGCCACGGTGAAAGGTCAGAGGTGTGCAATATCTTCGGGAGGAATTGCTTCTTAGAGGATGAAAAGAGCGGACTCGTTGAATTGATGGTCCGCGGCTTCTCTAGGAGTGAAGTTGCTTGGGTCGTGCGTAGAAACCTTGCTCAATAATTCTCTAAAGATTAGCAGAACTATGATTTAAATGACATTTAAAGCGATACAACCAAGAAGCAAAATCCTTATTTTTCACAAGCTTAGGAGGAGGACCAACATGATTCATATGAGTGGAGGGAACCGGTCCTCCATAAGTAAGTGGAGGTTCAACATGGCCAAAGATGCCACTCCCACTTCTACCACTAGGCATAGGAGCATGCTCACTACTAGCTTCCCCCTTTTTGGAGTTGGCATCCATCACCTTGTTAGCGGGTGTCGGTGTCAAAACCGGCGTATCTCGGGTAGGGGGTCCCGATCTGTGCGTCTAAGGCTGATGGTAACAAGAGGCAAGGGACACAATGTTTTACCCAGGTTCGGGCCCTCTCGATGGAGGTAAAACCCTACTTCCTACTTGATTGATATTGATGATATGAGTGTTACAAGAGTTGATCTACCACGAGATCGTAGAGGCTAAACCCTAGAAGCTAGCCTATGATGATTATGATTCTGTCTCTAAGGACTAAACCCTCCGGTTTATATAGATACCGGAGAGGGCTAGGGTTTACATGGAGTCGGTTACAAAGAAGGAAATATAATATCCGGATCGCCAAGCTTGTCTTCCACACAAAGGAGAGTCCCATCCGGACACGGGACGAAGTCTTGAGTCTTGTATCTTCATGGTCCAACAGTCCGGCCAAAGTATATAGTCCGGCTGTCCGGATACCCCCTAATCCAGGACTCCCTCAGTAGCCCCTGAACTAGGCTTCAATGACGATGAGTCTGGCGCGCGGTTTGTCTTCGGCATTGCAAGGCGGGTTCCATCTCTGAATACTCCAAAGTAATTATCGAACACTTGAATCGTGTCCGGATCCGCAAGATGATCTTCACATACCACCGTAGAGAGCATAGCACTTCATAAATCTGATCTGCTCGCAATTTTTGTACGGTGTGACATGACACCACGGTCGAGTCATTATTCGAACCATTTTCCCACAACCAGCCACAACGCATATTGCGAGGCGGTTTCCTCTGCACGTCTTGCCGAAGCAGAGATCGTGTCCCCTTATTACGGGATTCTCATCAATACGGGTATGGGTAGCCCAACCGCACCGCTAATTGCGGCGAGTGGGGAACGAGCGGGTTCCTCCAGGTAAGTGGGGAGGCGCAAAAGCTTTTCACCGCCTCTATAAAGAGATAAGGTCTCTTCCTTTTTTGCCCACACCTTTTCCTTCCGCTAGTCCATTCCCCTTTGCTCGAGCCCCATTGCCCAAGCACTCTTCTTCTCCACTGAAGAGAGATTCCGAAGATGTCTAGATCTGGAGCAGGAGGCAAATGGATGGCCTCTACCGTCCGGGAGAGGGATATCAAAAAGCTCCGAGAGGCCGGGTACTTGGACAAGAAAATCTGCCATCGTCTTCCACCGGCAGGACAGATCGTCCCCACTCTGGAGCCCCACGAGAGGGTCGTGTTCCTTCCTCATTTTGTTCGCGGGCTCGGGTTTCCCCTTCACCCATTTGTTTGCGGCATCATGTATTATTACGGGATTGATTTTCATGATCTTTCCCCCAATTCTTTCCTTAACATCTCGACGTTGTCATCGTATGTGAGGCTTTTCTCCATATTTCTCCCCACTTTGGCTTATGGCTGAAAATCTTCAATGTGAAGCCCAAGGTTGTGAATGTCGAGCACGCCGAATGCGGCGGCGCCATGGTGAGCAAGATGCCCAAGGTCGTATGGCCGACGGGCGCCTTCAATGATTCCATCAAGGAGTGGCAGCAGCAGTGGTTCTATATCACCGAACGCGCGGTAAAAAGTGGGCCACTGCTCCCGAATTCATATCCAAAGCCCCACTGCGGCTCACATCCTGGCCCGAGAAGGGCCTGAACTGGTCCTCATCTGACGAGCTGTCGATGCTCCAAATGCGCGTCCAGAGCATGGTCGACAAGGATGTCAAACTCGTCAACGTAGTCCAGGTGATGTTAGTTCGCCCGGTTCTCCCTTGCCAGCGTCGAGCCTGCAATTTATGGGAATCTGACCGGCGAACACGGATCCTCTGAGGAGCTCTATGGCTCCTCCCAGAAGGACATCTGGAAGGTGCTCTTCAAGTCCGGCAAACCGTGGCCGGGCTCCGCCGAGGACTACGGGTATCAACTATCTCGTTCTGCGAGTCCGGTAAGTCATTGCTGTGCTATGTCCATCCATGTTTTAGTTGACGTGTCCCGAGGGAGACGCTTTTATCATGCTTTCTATAATAATCCCAGGAATGGACCAAAAAGGTGGAGTGTCACATCCCTGGTCCTGGTATGCAGTAGGCTAGCCCTTCATGTGTGCATCATGTTTAACTTTTAAAATGAATTTGAAATGGGGATGTTCAAACCCTAGCACCAAATGGAATTCAAATAGGTTCAACCTAAAAATAATTTTAGTGAATCCAAATGGCTTTCAAAAATGTTCATCATTTCTGGAAAATGCTAGAACCATAACCAGAGGTGTTGCACATTTTCCATGACATATTTGGTCCTTGAATTAAATCATATGTACTTTGCATTTGGGCATTTAAATGCTAGTAAATATGTTAAATGCTCAAATAATTCTGAACTTAAGTGTGGGCTATTAGGAATAATCCCACAGAGCCCACAATTATTTGCAGGATTTTTGGGAGCGTTTTAGTATTTTTAATAAAGCCATCAAATTGCAGAAGAAATAGAAAAGAGAAATAAAAATAGGAAAGAGAGAAGGCCACCGGGCCACCTACCTAACTTACTCCGGGCGGCCAGTGCGCCCAGCCTTGTTGGCCCAGCCAGCGATCGCCCACGTCTTCAACCTCCCGGTGGCGGAGGGCGTGTGCGACGCGCCAAAGACGCTGCCACCTCCTCGCTCTGCCGACGCCTTGGACGGCTCCAGACGACGCCACGCACGCCCCCTGGAACCCCCTCGCGCTCTCCCTCGCTCCTTTCCCCCCTCCTCTGTCCCCTCGCTCGCGCCCGAGCGGAGCCCATCGCCACCGACGCCGTTCGCCGTGGCCACCGGCCACCCCTCGCCCTGCCGCTGAGCTCAGGAGCTCCGCCTCGACCCCCTCTTCCTTCCCACCGAGCCAAGCCCCTCGGGAAGCTCTGCATTGCCTCCACGACATCGTCTCCGTCCTCGACCGCCGCCGATGGTCGCCGCCTATTCGCCGTCACCCGTGCGCCCCCGAGCTTGTCGATGACCCCACCCGATGCGCTGTGAGATCCTCCGTCTTTCCCCCTCCTCCTCGAGCTCGTTCCTGTCCTCTAGCTATGCCAGCCGCCGTACCCGAGCGCCGCCGTCCGCCATGGTCGTTGCTCTTGCAGCCACCGTGCGTCTCCGCTCGAGTTTGAGCCTTCGGCGTGCTCCTGGAGCAACGGCGAGTCCAACGCAACCCCTAGCTAGCTTCCCCATGCCTGCTGGAACCACGCGGCAGCCATGCCCGAAGTTCCGCCATCGCGCCGAGCTCCTCGCCGTCGCCACAGCCACCCGGCCGCGACTTGATCCCGTTGGATGCGGAAAGCGCCCATTCTGGCGTGAAACCTCTCCGCCGCTCGTTTGGACGCCGGAGCGCGAAACCCGCAGCTCCTCCGCCGCGTTTGACCCCGCCGGCGGCTAAACGCCGGTGGGTTTGACCCACTTTGACCACGGCGGGACCCCGTGTGTCCATGACATGTGGGGCCGGCCTTTGACCGAATTAGTGTAGGGTTGTAATTAGTGCTAATCGCCCCTGTTTAGTTTAGGTGTTGGTTAGTTAGCGCTAATCAACTTAGTTAATTAGTTGGCTCACTGACCAGTGGGCCCAGAGCCCTGCTAATCTAGTTTAGTACTAATTAACTTCTAGTTAGCCAGCTAAGTCACTGACATGCGGGCCCACGCCCTAATTAACTAAGGTTAGCATTTAACTTAGCATTAATTAACTCCGTTAATTAGCTGTGACACTGACACGCGGACCCCACTGGTCAGGTTTGACCTGGACCGCGCCCGTTGACCGGTGACATCGCAGTGACGTCATGCTGACGCAATAAGCTATTTTCTGGATTTATTTTAATACAGGAAATTCCAAAAAATCTTGCAAACTTCTAAAATTCATAGAAAATCAACCGTAGCTCCAAATCAAACAAATGATATATGAAAAATTATCAGAAAAATTCAAGGAATCCATCTGTACCATTTTCATGCATGTTTGAACAATGATTGTCCTCTGTTTTGGACAAAACAAATAAATGGCATTTAAATATCCACATATGGAGTTTGAATTTGAATCTAGGGTTCAAACCAACTTCATTTAACTTGCTGCTAGTTGCATTAGCTCAAACCACATCATATTGCCATGTCATGATCATGCATCATATTGTGCATTGCATTGATTGTGCTTCTTCTTTGTTTGTCGGTATTTGTCCCCTCTCAGTAAGACGTGTACCGACGACGAGTTCGATGACACCGATGAAGAACTATATTATCTTCAGAAGTGCCAGGCAAGCAAAACCCCCATGTTCATTCCGATACAATCCCACTCTCTCGCTCCTGCTCTCTTTTACTCCATTAGGACAACAACGATTCATCTGTTACTTGCTGCGGTAGCTGAACCCCTTTATCCTTTGCATGACCTGTCATTCCACAGTAAATAGATGAAACCCACTAGCATGAGTAGGAGTTGTTTGAGCCCTGTTGTGCCTACTCATACATGCTTGTTTGTCATGCACTGCCATCGCTTAGAGTTGAGTCGGGTCTGATTCATCGAGGATGAATGAGAGGTGTGTGAACATGTCCTACTGTGTGTGAGCTAAGTGTGTGAACACGATTTGGTAAAGGTATCGGTGGGAGGCCATGTAGGAGTACATGGTGGGTTGTCTCATTGAAGCCGTCCTTAGGAACTGAGTTCTGTGTTTGTGATCCATGATTCAGCTACTACCATGCATTGGGCCCTGAAATATGACCCCGCTCGACTTCTTATTCACACTTGTCCTCTGTCCAGGAGTTGCAAGTAGTTTCTGGTGTTTGTAGCCTACTGGAGGCCGTGGACAGCGCTGACCGTAGGGGTGGGCTGTGATGCGGTAGGTACGTGGCACGGTGTACCAGATGCCCGTTTGGTATCTCGGGAACCTGTTCACATCGTTTGGGGCTGTGGCGAAACTTGGCGGATCTCCTCATGGATGGAACCGAATAGGCGATAAACTGGACTAGAGACTTGAGTGTTTAGGTAGGTCGTGGTCTACACGCACGTCGGCTTTAAGCTGAAGTCTGCCGAGCACATGTCGTGTCTGGGCGCTAAGTGGTGGAAACATGTATGAAGAAGTACACCCTGCGGGGTTAACATCATCTATTGAATAGCCGTGTCATGTAAAGGACTTGGGTTGCCTATAACAGTTCATAGACAAGTGAAAGTGGATACTCTAAAATACGCAAGATAAGCGTGAGTGCTATGGATGGCGTTCTCGTAGGGAGACGGGAGCGGATCCATAGTGGTGTATTGATATGGTGAATATGTGGACTCGTGTGCGCCACCTCAAAAGAGTCACTTGCAATAGTAGTTCAGGATAGCCACCGAGTCAAAGCTGGCTTGCTGTAGTTAAACCCCACCATCCCTTTTGTTGATAATGATGCATATGTAGTTAGTTCTGATGTAAGTCTTGCTGGGTACATTTGTACTCACGTTTGCCTATTTTATGTTTTTGCAAAGAGACCTCGGTCTCGCTAGTAGTTCCGCGTGGACTTCGACGTTTAGCTTGTTACCTCAGCTACGATCTTGTGCCCTCGGCGAGATCAGTAGATAGTCGGGCTTCTAAGCCTTTTTCATTTGTAGATGTCTGTACTCAGACATGTTAGCTTCCGCTTGTGCTTTGATTTGTATGCTCTGAATGTTGGGTCATGAGACCCATGTTTGTAATATCTCGCTCCTCGGAGCCTATTGAATAAAATACTTGAGTCGTAGAGTCATGTTGTGATGCCATGTTGTATTTGCACATATCGAGCATATTGTGTGTATGTTATTGAAATGCTTGGTATGTGTGGGATCTGACTATCTAGTTGTTTATCTTTGGTAGCCTCTCTTACCGGGAAATGTCTCCTAGTGTTTCCATCGAGCCATGGTAGCTTGCTACTGCTCCGGAACACTTAGGCTGGCCGGCATGTGTCCTTCTTCATTCCTGTGTCTGTCCCTTCGGGGAAATGTCACGCATTGAATACCGGAGTCCTGCTAGCCCAGTGCTACAGCCCGGAACTCACTTGCTGATGACCGACATGTTCGATGCTGGGTCATGGATGCCTGTCCCTGTAAGTCTGTGCCACTTTGGGTTTACGACTAGCCATGTCAGTCCGGGCTCCTTATCATATGGATGCTAGCGACACTATCATATCGTGTGCCAAAAGGCATAAGCGGTCCCGCAAGCAAAAGGCGACACCCGTGGGAATACCGTGCGTGAGGCCGCAAAGTGATATGAGGTGTTACAGGCTAGGTCAATGTGACATTGAGTCGGGGTCCTAACATGGAGTGGATACACTGTCCAGCCCCGCTGCCGGAGGAACCGTCCGGACCTCTTCTGACGAAGATGCTAGTCCCAGCGCCTTATGAGGCGCCGAAGGAAGAGGTCTCCAAGAAGGTCAAGAAGACCCGGAGTGGCCTCCGTCGTCGCGATGCTTCGGACACAAAATCCGAAGACTCCCACGACCATCCCTCCTCCGAAGATGAAGAGGAGGAGGAAGAAGACGAGTCCCCCGCAGGAGGAGGGAAGAAAAGGACGGCTTCCTCATCCCTGGAGGCCGAATCGCCAAAGAGGGGGAAAGGTTCCCTCCCCGAGGCGTCCACCACGGCTGCTGATAGCAGCCCGGAGTGGGATCCTAGGGCCCAACCCTTGGTAAAGTCGTAAGTATAGGAAACCCGCACACACCTATGTGCCCGAGGTCATTAGGATGTAGTAGTTTTAACTGTCGCCATATTTTGTACAGCCCCGCGAGGTCCCACACCGGGCAGTCCTCATCGGAGGATTCGCTGAGCTTAGATGCCCTGGCGAGCGAGACGCCTCCAGAGGCCCCTACCCCGAAGCCGAGGCGCGACACCGAGGTGTCGTCTCAGTGGGACCTGGACCAGGGAGGGCATATCCTTGGGGCCGGACACACGGGAGCGGCGGCTCCCATGCGTGTCGACGGCGGGGGCGATCTTAGGTTTGGACCGCAGCCGGACAGGGTCCTGGAGACCTTTAAAGCTCCAGGATCAGGCGAGCAGCCACCTTTGGCGGGGGGAGGCTTGCCTAATCCGCCAGCAGCCTCTGTCCAAGCAGAGCTGCCGGGCAGCCTATCGACAGCGCTAAGGAGCGCGTCTATCATTGATGAACATCGTGCCCTCATGGGTGCGGTGATTGAAAAGATTCAGTCCGCTGAGAGCGGACTGAATGAATCCTGCCTTAGTCTTATAAAGGGCTTTGAGGTATGTTTTTAAGAAATCTTTTGGAGATTGTCATAATATGAGTAGTAGCCCCTTATGCACAGTCCGGTGAAAGAAAGCCGGACAGGGGATCAAAATCTTCCGCTTTGCAAGAGACTCAATTAATGACGTGTATCCCTTTGTTTGAAAACAGGCGTCTGCAGAGAGGACCCCCGCTCATAGTGCGGAGGTGTCCAGACTATAGCAGCGTCTGGAACAGGCTGAATAGGAACTTGGCCACGTGAAGAAGCAGTTGGAGGACAAGCAAGGTATGTCGAATCCTTTTGCTAAGTTGAGCACGAATTAGAAGTTGTGCCTGATGAAAATATTTGTATTGTATGCTCTAGGGGCGAGTGCCGAAATTGAGGCACTGAAGAAGGCTGTGGCCGAAGCCGACAATAAGGCCGACGTCGAACAGGCTCTTCGTGAGAAGCATGAGGCCATGGTCATTGAAGCTGAGCGAGAGCTCTAGGAGGCCGTGAATAAAAGCGAGGCCTTGGAGCAGAGTCTAGCAGGGAGAGAATCCGAACTCGCCCAAGCTCTCCAAGCCGCAGAGGATGCTCGGGAAGAAGCCCGAGGTGCTCTGAAGGACATTCAGGAGGCCCGGAAGGTTGCGGCTGGTAAGGCCTTTTGTACTCAAGGCCATTTTTGCATAGTAATGGGAGGAACTCTAAGCGACAAGCTGAATTCTTGTTTCTCCAGGGGCGTTTGCAGATCTGCCACGCAGCATATCAGATGCTGCCCAATTCTACCGGACTGAGGAGAAGAAGTCTGCGGAGAAGCATTTCTGGTCGCGGTATTTGGCGCTGAATTATCCGGTGCCCTTTATCGATCGGTGAAGCGGTGGTCGAATTGCACCAATGCCGAACTAGCCATGAAGGACTTGGTTGTCCGGCTGTGGCCCACGGAGCCAATTCCAAGCAGTTACTTAGGACTCGTGAAGCGGATTGTTGGTGCTTGCCCTCGGCTCGATGTCATTAAGCAATCGGTCTGCATAGAGGGTGCACGCATGGTGTTTGCCCGTGCAAAGGTGCACTAGGGGAAGCTTGATGCTGAGAAGCTGATGACTGAGGGACCACCGGAGGGCAAGGAGCATCGCAAGCCCGAGTTGTACTATGAGGGTGTCCTAAAAGGAGCCCGCCTTGTGGCGGATCAGTGTACCAAAGACACTATATTTTGAAGGCAGTCGTGCCATTCTTTGTAATGCGAGATAATGGCACTTTTATTATTTGTTGCCTGTTTATGTGAACGTTTGTTCTTCCTGTGCGGCTGTTTAGTGTATATAAATCCTGAGAGTTGGCGATCGTGCATCGCCTTTACGTAAAAAATGCGGGGTGTTGGGTTATACTTGAACACTCTTTATCCCGTTGTTGGGTCCTTTTAAGGAGGTGTTCCTCACCACGAACCAGGCAATCAGACTATAGGGATTTATCACTCTCACTTAGCCATAGGAATTCGAGTATGGTGGGCGCAGCCCCTGGTGTTCGGGAGACCGTACTAGGGGCTCTATCGGCACCTGATCGGAAGACCGATCCATCGCACTTTGCATTTATAATGGCATTATGCAGAATAAATCTTTAAAGATTTTACAACCTCTCGAACAGCTGACCAACTCTCATTTGTATCATGTGATCGATTTTGGCTTTCTCTCTTGAGGTGCTCGTCCGGCTGAACCGGGACACAATCGCAGTAGTTCTCCCAGCGCTCCCTTAGCCGATGGAGCGGAACGTAAGGTACCAAAACATGGGAGCCTGGCAAACCCAACTAGTGACCCAAGACATGATTCAGAGCTGATGCATATAGTGCTATAAGTTCGGGGTGCTGAGCGACCGAAAAGGTGGTCGGACTTTGTTGCCATATCATTGAATACCATGAAGCCCGTGGTATAGTGGGGCATAACACAAGGCGTGGGTGCCGTTTATGACAAAAAGGCATCAATGAGGAACGACGACCAGTAAGTGTTGTTTAAGTCTACGCATTGTAGTAGAGTGACATGTCTATGCATATGAGCATAGTTTATGATTATAAAAGAGGTGTTTTTGGTGGAACCTGTCAAGGCCGAACTGGAGGAAGCTGTGTGTGGATCTGAAATGTATCCAGACTGCCTCCTTTGGGGTGGGGGAGGTGTTACTTATGTGTTCCTGCCTTGTGCGTCCGAGCTGATTTCACGTCGCCGGTCCTGTTCTGCGCCAAGGTTAGTCTGTAAAGACAAATGCTTAAAGGCAGCTACATGTCGTGTGGTTGAACCGCGGGTGCCTGATCAGAGCTTGGCTGAACCAGGCAATCATGCCATAAAGTAGCTCGGACTCCTCAGTTGGTGTCCGGGTAGTTGGCTGCCGAATCAAAATTTGATAAACAGGCACAACTCGCTATTCCAGCAGCGGTATGATTTCCACTCTGAGGGCGGGGTTCGGCCTTGCTCATAATTGTGACTATGTCACGCGGGACTGGCCTAATGTTGTACCCCTTTGAATCTAGCCAACGTGGTTCATCCCGGTAGTATGTGGTAATTACTGTATAACGGGACAATGCCGAAGACTTATTCTTTGGCGTGGTATTTGTTTGGTGATCCAAAGACAACCATTGGTGTGGTGGGCTAGTAAAATTTGGCATTTGCACCTGGCATCTTTTAGAAGATGTTATTGATAATTTTATGCCCGTGGGGGCTCGTGTGGGATGGATCCCCCAAACTATTGGGTCGATAGTGAGTGCAATTTAAATTGCTATGGTTGATGTTGTCCGGACGGTCGATGTGATGGGAGAAGATCGGACGTATTTTTGTACTGTGGAGGATCTTCTTTTGACTTCTCCATGTTTGATTGGTCTTTCGTTGTTTGAAACCTCCTTTCATTGTTTTCGGCACGCGACCGGCCGTTTTGTTTTGAGGATCCGTCATTCTCTATTGGTATGCTTGGCCGCCCTTCTAGGGGTACCATGAATTTCACATGGTTGATCGAGTATGCTGCTTGGGCCGGATGAGCTTGAGCTATTCTTTTTCCGCTGACCGGACTGGGGGCCGCTGAATTTGGCACCAACTTCCTTAACTTGACGCTTACGACTTCGTCGAGGTTTGTGGATGCTGCCTCGTGTTTCCCGCGTATTGTCCTGGACCGTGGTATATTGACGTCGGGGTGTGGGCTTTAGGTTCTCCTTTTTAGGTTGAGGTAGCGGATTGTGCCTTGTGTACCCTTTGACAGGGCGGCCGAGTCCGTATTCCTCGGTTGCCAGGACCTTAGTCCATCTGTCTATGAGCAAATCTTGGTCAGCTTTGAGCTGATGTTTCTTCTTTTGTAGGCTTTTTGCTGTGGCCATAAGCCGTCGCTTAAAGCGATTCTGTTCCGCAGGATCCCCAAGCACGCTAAATTCATCGTCGCCGAGGCTCACCTCGTCTTCGGAGGGGGGCGCGTAGTTGTCCCTCTCCAAGTATTCATCCGTCGGCTGTCCAGCCTGCTCGAAGGCAGGCTGATCGGGATTGTATTCATCTTCAGCACCATCTGGATTGTTTTTGACTGCTGTGCCGTTATTGTTGTGGCGGGGCTTGGGGCGGCGCTGATGACGTTCATACTTTGCCGTCTTCCTTGAGGGGTTATCCTCCATTGCCTCGTCGCCATTGGTTTCTTTCGGAGTGTCCACCATATATATATCATATGAGGAGGTGGTTGTCCACCGCCCCGTGGGTAGTGGTTCCTGTTCTTCTTCAGAGCCGCAGTCAAGCATGTCGGTTAAATCATCGATCATGGCAATGAAGTGGGTGGTGGGTGGGCAACGAATTCCTTCGTCGCCTGCTTCCCACTCGAGCCGGACATATTTCGGCCAAGAGTCTCCTGACAAAGAGAGAGACTTTAATGAGTTCAGCACGTCGCCAAAGGGCAAGTGGTGGAAGATATCCGCAGCGGTGAACTCCATTACCGGAGCCCAACCAGATTCGGTGGGCTCGGGAGCCGGATACGAGTCCGGGGGTCCGGTGTCGCAGGCTTCCTTGGGGGTGAAGCCTGTGTTTGGCTCTACCGTTGATGAGTGTGCGGCCTCCGGGGAGGGGTCCATCCACCCGTCCTCGGGCGATGCAATCTGCTCCGGATTTAGGTCCGGGGCTCCTGCAGGGACGATATCCCGAGCATTGTCCTACAACAGGTCTAAGCCGTGCTCATCGTGACTGTCCGACGCTCCTGGCGCAGGCCCGAACCTGTTGAAGATCAAGTCTCCGCGGATATCGGCCGTGTATTTCAAGTTTCTGAACCTGACCTGGTGGCTAGGGGCGTAGCTGTCGATCTGCTCCAGATAGCCAAGCAAATTGGCCCGCAATGCGAAGCTGCCGAACACGAAGATCTGTCTGGGGAGAAAAGTATCACCTTGGACCGTGTTGTTGTTGACGATTGAAGGAGCCATCAATGTCGGTGTCAAAACCGGCGGATCTCGGGTAGGGGGTCCCGATCTGTGCGTCTAAGGCTGATGGTAACAGGAGGCAAGGGACACAATGTTTTACCCAGGTTCGGGCCCTCTCGATGGAGGTAAAACCCTACTTCCTGCTTGATTGATATTGATGATATGAGTGTTACAGGAGTTGATCTACCACGAGATCGTAGAGGCTAAACCCTAGAAGCTAGCCTATGATGATTATGATTCTGTCTCTAAGGACTAAACCCTCTGGTTTATATAGATACCGGAGAGGGCTAGGGTTTACATGGAGTCGGTTACAGAGAAGGAAATATAATATCCGGATCGCCAAGCATGTCTTCCACGCAAAGGAGAGTCCCATCCGGACACGGGACAAAGTCTTGAGTCTTGTATCTTCATGGTCCAATAGTCCGGCCAAAGTATATAGTCCGGCTGTCCAGATACCCGCTAATCCAGGACTCCCTCAGTGGGATCAACCACTTCCAATATGGTTCGGTGGATAATTTAACCCATCAAGAAATTCTATAAACATGCCTTTAACCTCGTCTGTCATGGAGGTTTTCAATGTGTCCATAGCCACATTGAACTCCTCACGAGAGGACTGGGCCCCAACTCCCCCTAGGGCCCATGCGCCTAGGGTTGAGGGGAAACCCTAAAGGGGCGCCCCCCTTGGCTTGGGGGGCAAGCCTCCCCCCTTGACCACCGCCCCCCTCTAGATCCATTTGGAGGGGGCCGGCCCCCCTCTCCCTTGCCCCTATAAATAGAGGGGAGGTGGGAGAGCTGCCGCACCCTTCCCCTGGCGTAGCCCTCCCCCTCTCCAACACCTCCTCCTCCTCCGTAGTGCTTGGCGAAGCCCTGCCGGAGAACTGCAAGCTCCACCACCACGCCGTCGTGCTGCCGGAGCTCTCCCTCAACTTCTCCTCTCCCCTTGCTGGATCAATAAGGAGGAGACGTCCCCAGGCTGTATGTGTGTTGAACGCGAAGGCGTCGTCCGTTCGGTGTTAGATCAGATCTTCCACGATTTGAATCGCCGCGAGTACGACTCCATCTTCCGCGTTCCAGTAACGCTTCCTGTCGGGGCGTCTCTCTGTGGCCACGAGCACCTATGGGGCAGGGGGCCCCTTCTAGTCCGGCAAGGGAGCGGAGGGCGGCGAGAGCGGATCGAGGTCGGTAGCGGGGAGGCGGGCGATTTTACCCGGCCGGAGCTCTCCGGAGAGATAAAACTCCTACTGCTGCTTTGTGTTTGTATTTGATCTTGCTCGAGAGTGCGAGCGTATGGCGGTGTTGGATGTGTCGAATGAACCGAACCCCCCCTACGTGCGCATGGGCCTCCCTTTTATAGTCTGAAGGGGGCACCAACAGGTGGCAGCGTAGGAAGAGGGGGTAGAAAGGTAAAAACGCAGGTTGGTACAACAGTGACCAACAGTGCCCCTACCTAACTCGATGGCGGGGACAAGGGCATTTAATGCCCGTCCGTCGCCTAACAAAGGCAAAGAAACGACCGTTAAGTGCGCCATCGGTTGCCATGATGGCCTCCTTGTCAGCTCCGCTTGCCACCTCGCTCCGCATGGCTGCGCAGCGCCTCGCCACGTGCTCCTGGGACGGCCCTGGGGTGACACGTTGCTGGACGCGCTGGAGTTTGGGTGTAGGGTGGCAGCCTTGCCGCGGCAAGCGTCTTGCCGCGGCCCTTCTCCTATCGCGCCGGCAAGCTTGCCGGCCGCCGGGCCTTGTCGGGACGCACGGGGCGTCGCGGCAAGTTTCCTGGAAGCGCCTTGGTTGGGCTTCCCGACAAGCTCCTCTTGCCGGGGCCTTTGTCCTCCTCGGCAAGCTTCTCTTGCCGGGATCTGTGTCTTCTTAGTCGATACTTTGTTTTTGAATGGCAGTAATAGGAAATTGACGGAGGGTCTTGGCGGGCGCCAGAAGCCTTGCCCTTGAGGCGCCATGTTGCCGTGCACAAGTTCGGGGTACTAAGGTACCCCCTACTTTAGTACACCGACACTTCCGCTTAGCGATCTTCAAAGGTATGAAGATGCACATCATCTCTCTCTCTTGTTGCTAGAATCTCCTAGATTGATCTTGGTGATACGTAGGAAAAATTTGAATTATTGCTATGTTCCCCAACAGTGGCATCATGAGCTAGGTCTATGCGTAGATTCTATGCACGAGTAGAACACAAGTAGTTGTGGGCGTTGGTTTGTTCAGTTTGCTTACCGTTACTAGTGCTATCTTGTTTCGGCGGTATTGTGGGATGAAGCGGCCCAGACCGACCTTACACGTCCGCTTATGTGAGACAGGTTCCACCGACTGACATGCACTTGTTGCATAAGGTGGCTAGCGGGTGTCTGTCTCTCTCACTTTAGTCGGATCGGATTTGATGAAAAGGGTCCTTATGAAGAGTAAATAGCAATTGGTATATCACCGTTGTGGCTTTTACGTAGGTAAGAAACGTTCTTGCTAGAAACCCATAGCAACCACGTAAAACATGCAACAACAATTAGAGGATGTCTAACTAGTTTTTGCAGGGTATGCTATGTGATGTGATATGGCCAAAAGAATGTGATGAATGATATATGTGATGTATGAGATTGATCATGTTCTTGTAATAGGAATCACGACTTGCATGTCGATGAGTATGACAATTGGCAGGAGCCATAGGAGTTGTCTTAATTTATTGTATGACCCGCGTGTCATTGAAAAATGCCATGTAATTACTTTACTTTATTGCTAACCGTTAGCCATAGTAGTAGAAGTAATAGTTGGCGAGACAACTTCATGAAGACACGATGATGGAGATCATGGTGTCATGCCGGTGACAAAGGTGATCATGCCGCACCTTAAAGATGGAGATCAAAGGCGCAAGATGATATTGGCCATATCATGTCAATTTATGATTTGCATGTGATGTTTGTCATGTTTACATCTTATTTGCTTAGTACGACGGTAGCATAAATAAGATGATAATCCCTCCTTAAAATTTCAGAAGTGTTCCCCCTAACTATGCATCATTGCAAAAGTTCGTTGTTTCGAAGCACCACGTGATGATCGGGTGTGATAGATTCTAACGTTCGTATACAGCGGGTGTAAGCCAGATTTACACATGCAAAACACTTAGGTTGACTTGACGAGCCTAGCATGTACAAACATGGCCTCGGAACACAAGAGACCGAAAGGTCGAACATGACTCGTATAGTAGATACGATCAACATGAAGATGTTCACCGATGATGACTAGTCCGTCTCACGTGATGATCGGACATGGCCTAGCTGACTCGGATCATGTATCACTTAGATGACTAGAGGGATGTCTATATGAGTGGGAGTTCATTAAATAATTTGATTAGATGAACTTAATTATCATGAACATAGTCTAAAATATCTTTGCAATATGTCTTGTAGATCAAATGGCCCACGCTAATGTTGCCCTCAACTTCAACGCATTGCTAGAGAAAACCAAGTTGAAAGACGATGGTAGCAACTATACAGACTTGGTCCGGAACTTGAGAATCATCCTCGTAGCTACCAAGAAAGCATATGTCCTTGAAGCACCGCTAGGTGGCGCACCCATTTTACCAGCAACTCAAGACGTCATGAACGCCTGGCAGTCGCGTAGTGATGATTACTCCCTGGTTCAGTGCGGCATGCTTTACAACTTAGAACCGGGGCTCCAAAAGTGTTTTGAGCAGCACAGAGCATATGAGATGTTCCAAGAGCTGAAAATGGTTTTCCAAGCTCATGCCCTGGTCGAGAGATATGAAGTCTCCGACAAGTTCTACAGTTGTAAGATGGAGGGAAATAGTTCTGTCAGTGAGCATATACTCACTATGTCCGGGTTGCACAACCGTTTGTCTCAGCTGGGAGTCAATCTTCCAGATGACTTGGTCATTGATAGGATCCTCCAGTCACTCCCACCTAGCTACAAGAGCTTTGTGATGAACTACAATATGCAAGGGATGGAGAACTCCATTCCTGAGTTATATTCAATGCTGAAATTAGCGGAGGTGGAAATCAAAAAGGAACATCAAGTGTTGACGGTGAATAAGACCACTAGTTTCAAGAAAGGCAAGGGTAAAAAGAACTTCAAGAAGGACGACAAGGGAATTGCCGCACCCGGTAAATCAGTTGCCGGGAAGAAGCCAAACAATGGACCCAATCCTAAGACTCAGTGCTTTTATTGCAAGGGAAATGATCACTGGATGCGGAACTGCCCCAAGTACTTAGCGGACAAGAAGGCCAACAACACCAGAGGTATATGTGATATACATGTTATTGATGTGTACCTTACCAGTACTTGCAGTAGCTCCTGGGTATTTGATACCGGTGCGGTTGCTCATATTTGTAACTCAAAACAGGAGCTGTGGAATAAGCGGAGACTAGCGAAGGACGAGGTGACGATGCGCGTCGGGAATGGTTCTGTCGGTGTACTAAAGTAGGGGTACCTTAGTACCCTGAACTTGTGCACGGGCAGTTGTAGCACCCCGCGGCAAGGCTTGCCGGGCACCCGCCAAGATCCTCCGTCATTTCCTATTGCTGCCATTCAAGAACAAAGTATCAACTGAGAAGACAAAGACCCCGGCGAGAGGAGCTTGCCGGGAAGGCCAACCAAGGCGCCTCTAGAAGACTTGCCGCGACGCCCCGCGCGTCCCGGCAAGACCCAGCGACCGGCAAGCTTGCCGGCGCGACAAGAGAAGGGGCATGACAAGGCGCTGGCATGCAAGGCTGCCACCCTGCACCCAAACTCCAGCGCATCCAGCGACGTGTCACCCCAGGGCCATCCCAGGAGCATGTGGCGAGGCGCTGCGCAGCCATGCGGAGCGAGGTGGTAAGCGGAGCTGACAAGGAGGCCATCGTGGCGATTGGTGGCGCCCCTAACGGTCGTTTCCTCACACTGTTGGGGCGACCAGACGGGCATTAAATGCCCTTGTCCCCTGCCGTCAGAGTTAGGTAGGGGACACTGTTGGACACTGTTGTACCAACCTGCTTTTTTACCTTTCTACCCCTCTTCCTACACTCCCACCTGTCGGTGACCCCCTTAGACTATAAAAGGGAGGTCCATGCGCACGTAGAAGGGGTTCCGCAGTTGGTAGATCCAGCACCACTATACGCTCGCGTTCTCGAGCAAGAACAAATACAAACACAAAGCAGCAGTAGGAGTTTTATCTCCCCGGAGAGCTCCGAAGCTGGGTAAAAATCGCCCATCTCCCCCACGCGCTCGACCTCGATCTGCTCTGCGCACGCCCTCCGCCTCCTTGCCGGACTAGAAGGGGCCCCCTTGCCCCATAGGTGCTCGTGGCCACAGAGCGCCCCGACATCTTTGGCGTGCCAGGTAGGGGGGCGTCGAGGTCGTGAGCATCTGATCCGGTCTCCGCGCAAGCTACATCAACGCCTTCATCAACATGCCACAAAAGAAGAAGCCTTCGGAGGTGGCCGCTCCGTCTAGATCGATTCTACCACCACCGCCGGAGCAAACGGGCGGTGGAGTGGACACCGGCGGAGGAGCGGGCGCCGACGATGGGACTCACGTCGTCACCAGGTCCAAAAACAAGGCCCCGCAAGCGTCGGCGACCATGCAGACACCGCACCCTTCCCAGGAGGTGCAAGGTCGACAACGCCCCGGTGCTCCTAGCTCCGTGCTTGCATTGGAGCAAGGCCAAGCTGGTGGGTCGCGAGACATTCGAGACCAGCATGCACGCCAGCATGCTGGCGCGAGTGAGGTACGGTCGCCCGGACGGGGTGTTGCTCCTTCCAATCCAGTTGGGAGTCCGAGCACATCCCGCTCCTCGCGCCGCTTCGTCGCCGCCACCACCTAAGATCTGCAGAGGAAGCGCCCGAGCCCGGCTGCTTCTAGATTACCCTCGGCGCCACACAAGATTGACGGCGGAGGATGACCATTACTGCCTCATCGGCCGCCCAGCAGCGACAAGCCCGGCAACCGAAAGCACGTCAAAGCCCGGCGAGGCGCCCGGCGCAAGCCGACGCCGACAAGACCGCTGGGGTGCCACTTCCGTGCACTCCCAGCCCCGAAGGCCAAGATCGCCGACTCGCCGGGCCAACCCTGACGCCGACTCCACCGCGTCGTCGGACCCGCGAGCTCGCCGCGATCAGCGCCACGTTCTCCAGGAACGACGACACGAAGATGCTCGTACTCACATCGAGCGCAGACGGGAAGCGCGACGCCAATCTGACCAGCGCGCTGGGCCCACTGTCGATATGCATGCACCAGGGGAACCAGGCGACTTGCCGTACGCGGCAGGTTGCCCTGCGTTCACCCGTGAGCTGTGGCAAGTCCAGTGCCCCAGAACCAAGAACTTCAAGCCAGACATGCCCGAGAAGTACGATGGCAGGATACATCCGTCAGAGTTCCTCAGCGTCTACACCATCGCGGTGCAGGCTGCCGAGGGACGCGACGAGAAGATCCTCGTCAACTACTTCCCGCTGGTGCTCAAGCCCAACGTCAGATCTTGGCTCATGCACTTGCCGGACGGCTCCATCTCTTCATGGGCGGACCTATGTCATTAGTTTGTCGGCGCCTTCACAGGCGGCCACAAGCCTCATGGCCAGGAGAGTGACCTTCACTTGCTCGTCCAGAAGGAGGGAGAGCCCCTGCGCAAGTACATACAGAGGTTCAGCCAGGTGCAGCGCAACATCCCAGACATCCACCCTGCCACAGTTATCAGCGCGTTCCATCAGAACGTGCGTAACCGTAGGATGAGGGAGGAGATGGCGATGTGCAAGATCAGAGATATCAGCGAGCTCTATGCTCTTGCCGACAAGTGTGCACGGGCTGAGGAGGGGAGGAAGATCCCCAGAGAGACTGCCGGAGCAGAAGGGTCTGACAGTGAGGATGCCGCCCCGGCAAGGAAGAACCGGAGGCGGAACAACAGAAAAAGAAAGGCTAAGGATGTGCTAGCTGTCGAGCATTCCGGCAACGGAGGCGGCTCCGACAAGGCCAAAGCCGATGACTCCGGCGAGGCTGTGGTAGCCGCCGACAAGCAGGATGGCTCCGGCAAGTGGTATTGCAAGATCCACCGCACCAAGGGCCATGATCTCCAAACCTGCAAGAAAGTTGAGCAGATGGCGGAGCTACAGAAAGCTGAGTACGAGCGCCACGACAAGGAGAGAGCCTAGGGAGGTGGCGGAGGATCCGGCAAGAAGTTTCCCGCTTGGGGAGGGCACCGCGGCAAGGCCAAGCCGCGGCAAGGAGACAGGCCTCCCCGAGGCCGCGACAAGGACGAAGATGAAGATGAGGATGATGAGATGGAGGAAGATGAGGCTGATGACCAAGAGTTTTAGAAGGCGACGGAGGTGTTGTGCATCGACGACGGTGCCTCTCTGCACACCTCGCACCGCCAACTCAAGCAGTGGGTGCGAGAAGTGAGCACAGCAGAACCGTCCGTCGAATCGTGCAAGCCTCTCAAGTGGTCCAGCACGCCCATCATTTTCGACGTTGAGGATCACCCTGATCGCATCACTGCGGTCGGCTGCTTGCCGATGTTGGTCTCACCAACAATCCGCAACCTCAAGGTCACGAAGATGTTGGTTGACGGCGGGCCAGCCTGAACCTGATTTCCTCCGCAGTGCTCAAGAAGCTCCAGATCCCCGACAGCGAGCTCGAAGAGACCGGTACCTTTCAAGGAATAAATCCAGGAAGGAGCAAGCCAAAGGGGAAGATCACACTGCCAGTGACGTTTGGCAGCGGGCTGAATTTTAGGACAGAGAGGGTCACATTTGACGTCGCTGATTTCCCGTTGCCCTACAATGGGATACTCGGCCGACCAGCGCTTGCCAAGTTCACGGCAGCCTCTCACTACGCCTACAATGTGCTCAAGATGCCTGGTCCGATAAGTGTCATTTCTGTCCAAGGCGACAAGAAGGACGCACTTATCTGCACCGACAAGATCTACCGGGAAGCAGCAGCCGCAGCAGAGCGCGAGCCACTTGCCGCTGAAGCTCCCCGGGGGAAGAAGAAGGCCAAGTCCGGCAAGAGTAGCTCTGGTGCCCACTCCGGCAAGCGCACCTCTTTGGAGTGCTGCGCTACCGTCGAGGACGCACCATCGAGCTCCACCGGCAAGTGCAAGAAGGCAAAGGCAGTTCTACCAAAGACTAAACCCGGCGAGAACAGCTCTGGTGCCTACTCCGGCAAGCGCACTTCTCCGGAGTGCTGCGCCACCGTCGAGGACGCGCCATCGAGCTCCACCGGCCAGTAGAGCAAAGAGAGCAGTCAGTTTCAAACTTTTGAGTCGTATTCCTTGAAAGACCGTACCTTGTATGGAAAACCTGTGCGCAAAGGGGTCGAATCGTGGCTAAGTTGCGCCCTTGATCTGTTTCGAGTCCGTTCAACAATGAAAGCGCGCTGCAACTAGCCCGACGAGGTTTTCCTGCCGGAGGCAACACCGCCAGCGGGCTGCTGATGTTCCACACTCAGCAAGTGTGTTTGCACCGGCGGGTCCCCCGAAAGCGTGAGGGTGGAAACATACAAGGAAGGGAATCAAGGGAGAAGTGCGGCCTTGCCGGAGCGCAGAAGACAGAAAAGCTAAGTTGCCCAAGTTTGAGTACAAAGCACCTTCAGTCTTAAATTTTTATGTTATATTCCTTGAACGTTCGTGCCTTGTATGGAAAACCTGTGCGCGGAGGAACCAACTCGTGGTTAAGTTGCGCCCTTGCTTTGTTTCGAGTCCGCTCAACAATACAAGTGCGCTGCAACTGGCCCGACAAGGTTTCTTGCCGGAGACAACACCGCCAGCGGGTTGCTGATGTTCCGCACTCAGCAAGTGTGTTAGCGCCGGCAAGTTTCCTAAAAGCGTAGGGTAAAAACATACAAGGGATGTGATGGGGTAAAGGATGTAACATAGCGAGCCTTGCCGTGGGACGTCCTTTGTATGGGAAACTTGTGCGCGGAGGAGCCGGCTCGTGGCTAAGTTGCACCCTTGATTTGTTTTCGAGTCGCTCAACAATGAAAGCGCTGCAACTAGCCCGACGAGGTTTCTTGCGGAGGCAACACGCCAGCCAGGCTGCTGATGTTCCGCACTCAGCAAGCGTGTATGCACCGGCAAGTCCCCTAAAAGCGTAGGGTATAAACATACAAAGGGTGAAACATAGCATTGCATTGCCCAACATGAAGCTACGTTACAAAAAGTAACTTGTTACGGCGCTGTCTAAGTTGTTCTCATGACTGGAATAACAGCGACAAGGAAAGAGCAGGAAGGCGCACTGGCACCTGGGCCCCGGCAAACCGGCGTTGCTGGGGGCTGCGAGTACCAAGATTCCTTCGCGGCAAGCCAGGATCACTGGGGGCTGCGACGTCAGCGACAAAAACAAAGAAAGGAGCACCGACACCTGGGTCCCGATGAGCCAGTGTTGCCGGGGGCTGCAAATACCAAGATTCACCCCCGGCAAGCCAGAGTCGCCGGGGACTGTGATATCAGATAAGTTTTTCATCCCTCATCATGCATCCTCTTATGGACTGGAGAATGCGAGGCCGCGTCCTTGAACGAGCGTGCCTTGTATGAAAAAAACTTGTCTTGTGGAGGAGCGAATCGCGGCTAAGTCGCGCCCTTGATTTGTTTTCGAGTCCGCTCAACAATACAAGTGCGCTGCAACTGGCCCGATAAGGTTTCTTGCCGGAAACAGCACCGCCAGCGGGCTGCTGACGTTCCACACTCAGCAAGTGTGCTTGCGCCGGCAAGTTCCCTCAAAGCGTAGGGTGGAAACATACAAGGCACAGAATCAAGTAGAGGATATAACCCGGCAAGCATTCCCCTCTTTTCATTAAAAAACATCCCATTCCAGTACAAGTCCATAGAGGATGAAAAACATGAAAGAGAGGATTACAAGTTTTAAATGCAGCTACGGCCCGAAGGCTTACAAATTGAAAAGATAAGATGCCGTAATCCTCTCTGTTTCTCTCTTCGGAGGTAGGTCAAGGAGGCCCGGCAAGAGAAGTTTGCGGGAAGGGCAAAAAGGCGCCTAGGTGAGCTACGGGTGCCAGAAGACACCAAGAGAACATCCCGGGGGCCGGCCAGGGGCTTGGCAGAGACGGAGGCGCCGGAAGCAGAGCTCGAAGACGGGGCGGCAGGACGTCGGCACGCTGTCGAGGGTACCACGCCCTCGTACTCCGACTTGACGGCCTTGCCGCCACCCCTCTTCCTCTTCCGCAGCCTCCCTACGCCAACCGCCCAAGGAGACGACCCCGGGGAGTTCAGAAGGCCGGCGACCCGGATGATGGGGTCGCCGGTGGCGCGCGAGGCGACGGCCGACGCCTAGTCGAGCCCACCGCCGTCCTCGTCGTTGCTGTCGCTCTCCTCCTCATCACTCTCGCTCGAGGGGGAGTCTTCGCTATCAGAGGAGCTGTCCACGCAGCATCTCGCCGGGTGCGGAGTCCCGAAGACCTTGACGGCGAAGGTCGCCTCCATTAACTTAAAATGGAGGTGAACCCCGCCGTCAAGCTGTGGATGCGGGCGAACGTCTTCCACCCTCGATCAAGATACATCACGCCGGGGGCTGGGGATACGACACTAACTCGCGTGCCGCTGATCCCGCAGCCCCTCATGCGCAATTCCAGGATCTCGGGCGGGTCCGGCTCCATCGCGCTCGCAAACAGAGCCGGAAGCCAGAGGTGGCGACGAGGTGCCCGGCGCAGCTTGACGAAGAACTCCCAAGGATCGTCCCCCGTGTGGACCGCCGGGAGGAGAGGAGCCGCCGGCGGAGGAGACGCCGACGCGCCGCCCCGACCGCCTCTTCCCCGCGCACCTCGACCTCGCCCTCGGCCTCGCCCACGGCCTCGCCCCCTCCCTCTCCCCCTCGGGCTGGTTACGCCACCAGGCGCGGGAAGGAGGGATCGCTACTGGCGGCGACTCTCGCCGCCACCGATGAAGGACCCGGGTTCCCTCCCTCCATGGCGGATGAGAGGAAGGATAACAGAAGTTGAAGGAAGGAGAAGATGAGGAAGTGCGGGATTTTTGCGCTCCCCTTCCACCCCGTTTTAAGGAGCAACGTGGGGGCTCGACCGCCCCGCTCAGCCAACCAGAGCATGGGGAGAGCAGGGAGTCGGGGCCGACCTGCTGCCTCCGCCCGTGACGGCTCGATTTCCCACTTCCACCGCCCACGACCCCACGCGCATGGGGGCTGCGTGGCGAAGATGCAGAGCCGAGGCGACGGGTGAGGAGGCCTCGCCCCCACCCCGTGATCACAGGGGAGGGCACCTTGAAAATCGCGCACGCCCCCCCCCCCCGCGCCTCCCACGATGTCGCAATTAACGCGTGCCGTTACGGGAGGGGGTGAGGTGGATTCGGAGCGGATTCGGCTGGGATCCAGGCCGCGCGTGCCCGTGCACTGTTTTGGGCCTGGCCCAACAGCGCTCGGCACCGTGTATGGCCCAGTCCCGGGGGCTCCTGTCGGTGTACTAAAGTAGGGGTACCTTAGTACCCCGAACTTGTGCACGGGCAGTTGTAGCACCCCGCGGCAAGGCTTGCCGGGCACCCGTGTAACACCCCGAGACCGGAGCTTCAGAAGACTTCCAGCTATTCCGAGTTTCGCCGTGTGTTTCATCTGTGCCTGCCTTTTTATTTTTGCATTGCATCATGTCATTAATTTTATAACTCCTTTAAATAAATTGTATGGATTTTTTCGATCCATTTAAATTGAGGGATATTCACAATGGTGATTTCTCTTTATAACATACCCTCCCGATATTTAGGGAGCTATATTAAATATTCCACTAATTCGGAATCACCCATAAACACACTTGCAAAATAATTTCGTTCCTTTTCTACTTCAAGTTTGGTCTCCAACTTCGCCCATAATTTCTTTCATCATTTTTCAGAGCTCCACCAAAAACCCGAACATTTTTGGACCTTCCAAACTCCCACTTCCTATTTAAACTCTTTTGAATGTAATTCAAATGAGGTTGTATTCAAACCCTTTGACACGTATCTTTGCAATTTTTCTGGATCAAGACCATTTTGGTGAGCCCAGGAAAATTAACTCCATTCCCAAATTGCTTCTCTAACATCTTCTTTTCTCTCTTTTTCTTTCCTTCTATTTTTTCCTTCTGTTTTTGGAAGAGAGAACTCTAGCCAGCAGCCCAGCCGGCCTCTTGGGCATGTCAAACCAGGCCGGCCCATTTGCTCCCAAGGCCCAGCCCCACCGACCGAATCCTAACCCTAGGCCTAGCCCGACCCCCTGCATCTCCCCCTCGTCCATCCCCCAGCGCCGCCGTGCTGCGTTTCCCCATCCTCTCGCTCGCTCCTCCCTCATCCCGCGAGACCGCCCGCTCCTCCCATCGATCGATCCCCTCCTCCTTGTTTTCCTTCCGCCGCCAGCGCTCCACCTCGCCCCCTTCTCTCTCTCGATCGCCCTCGTTCCATCCCCTCGGTCTCCTCATCGTCGCCTGCATCCGCCGCCCAGTCGTGAGCAGGAGCGTCAGCGCCACCAGACCACCGTCCGTCGCGCCTCCTCCACCCGCGCCCCCCCTCCTCCTCGCGCGACCCGCCGCCTCGCGCCTCCACCTCCTCGCCCGGCCGGCCGCAGCTCGCCGCACCTGCTTCTCCTCCCGTGCCTCACCACCCCTCGTGCCGACCAACGAGCTCCTCGCCTTCGCGCCCCACAAGTCGTCGGCGCCCCGACGGCCTCGTCAGCCCGTCGTTGAACACGGGCAACTCCAGAGCTTCCCGAGCTCCAGCAGCTCCAGCGCTGCCACCGGAGGCCAACTCCGGCGCCCCTACCTTGCGTCGCCCTCTGCTTCCGTCTCACGCGCGACCACGACCCCATCTCTGCGCGAGACCGCGATCGATGCTGCTCTGCTGCCCAGCGCCCGTCCCTGGAGCTCGTCCGCCTCCCCAAGCCGCCACCCTTCACACCTCCACGCGGTTCCCCTCGCGGTACCTCTCCGAGCAGGAGCTTCGCCTCCGCTTCACGCTAAGGCCGACGCTGGCCGCCGTCCTTGCCGCCCTGCTGCCGCTGCAGTCCAGCCAGCGCCTGCGCTGCGTCGCCCCCATCGACCAGCGCATCCCACACATGGCCTCGGCCTCGAGATGTTGTCACGGTAACTACCCGAACAGGAGCAATTTTGGATACGCCAAGACCGAACCCGTCAAGTACCCTTCGGATGCGTCAAGTTTGACTACATGGACGCGTTCCACTACGACATGCACCACTACTACCGCTGAGGGTTTCGTCAAGTTCAACTACATCGACTACGAAACATGAACGACTACCGTCGCCGAGACCGCAAGTACCACGACGAACATGTACAGCTACCGCCGCCAAGATCGCGAGTACCTCTACCGTCGCCCGGAACGACTACTTCCACTACCGTCGGCCGTGAACGACTACTTCCTTCTACGAACTCGACCCGTTCCGAAAATGCACGCTTCGAAGGTATAACCCCGAGGCGACCGCCGTGAACGAATGCATGTTGTATGAGATGCCCGTGTTTGCTCCGTGCCCGTTTGTCTTTGCACATTCCTCCTCGTTTGCCATGCCGTCGACCCGTGGGAACCCGGTAGTCGGGAGCACCCCACCATCTTTTGCATGTTCCGCACATCCGCACATTTGCTCTTTTGCACCGGTATCTCAATGAGTTATCGGATCATCGGAATGTTGCCGTGGCACCATTTTCGTTATCGTTGCCGTGGCACCATTTTCGTTATCATTGTCGTGGCACCCCTTTCGTTCCGCCATGGCGACAAATGCTTCATAACATGCTCTTGTCAACATTTTCATAAAATTGCATAAACTTGCATATGTCATCCGCATCATGATAACAACAATTAAAATGTTTAAAATTGTTGTTGCTTTAAATTGCTAAATGCACATGGGGATTTTCCGGAATTGTTGTTCGTTGTTCCGGCCTCATTTAAACTTGACTAGATAGGTAGTTTTATTATGCTTCACCTCTTGCCATGTTAACCAACATTTAATCTTGTCTTGTTCATAACTGAGAGAGAACTAAATAATTGATGTGGTGTTTACGTCAATATGCAACTCGTTGCATATTGAGCTCCACTTAACTTGTAGTGTTGTTTGTGCTTTGCCATGCCATGCATATTTAAGCGGACATGCATCATACTTGTTTGCGCATCATGCTATGTTTATGTGATGGTTGTTTACTATGTTTGTTTCTTTCCGGTTGTTTCTCTCGTTAGCTTCGGTTTCGTTCGGGAGTTGTGAGGATCCATTCGACTACGTCCGTTTGTCTTCTTCTTGGACTCGTTCTTCTTCCTTGCGGGATTTCAGGCAAGATGATCATACCCTCGAAATCACTACTATCTTTGCTATGCTAGTTTGCTCGCTCTTTTGCTATGCCAATGCTACGATGCCTACCTTTTGCTTGTCAGCCTCCCAAATTGCCATGTCAAACCTCTAACCCACCATGTCCTAGCAAACCGTTGATTGGCTATGTTACCGCTTTGCTCAGCCCCTCTTATAGCGTTGTTAGTTGCAGGTGAAGATTGAAGTTTGTTCCTTGTTGGAACATGGAGATGTTGTTCCTTGTTGGAACATGTTTACTTGTTGGGATATCACAATATATCTTATTTAATTAATGCATCTATACACTTGGTAAAGGGTGGAAGGCTCGGCCTTATGCAGTGTTTTGTTCCCTCTTGCCGCCCTAGTTTCCGTCATATCGGTGTTATGTTCCCGGATTTTGCGTTCCTTACGGTTGGGCTATAATGGGAACCCCTTGACGATTCGCCTTAAGTAAAGCTCCTCCAGCAATGCCCAACATTGGTTTTACCATTTGCACTAACAACCTACCACCTTCCCTTGGGTTCTGCAGACTCAAGGGTCATCTTTATTTTAACCCCGGGCGGTGCTCCTCGAGTGTTGGTCGAACCGAGCTACTGCTGGGGCCACCTCGGGAAACTTGAGGTTGGTTTTACTCGTAGCTAGTCTCATTTGAGTGTGCCACGAGAAAGAGATATGTGCAGCTCCTATCGGGATTTGTCGGCACATTCGGGCGGTGTTCTGGTTTAGTTTTACCTGTCGAAATGTCTTGTTGTACGGGATACCGAGTCGATCGGAGTGTCTCGGGTGGAGGTCTATTCCTCCGTTGACCGTGAGAGCTTGTCATGGGCTAAGTTGGGACACCCCTGCAAGGATTTGAACTTTCGAAAGCCGTGCCCGCGGTTATGGGCAGATGGGAATTTGTTAACGTCCGGTTGTAGAAGACCTGAAGTTGACCTTAATTAAAATACATCAACCGTGTGTGTAACCGTGATGGTCTCTTTCCGGCGGAGCCCGGGAAGTGAGCACGGTGTTGGAGTTATGCTTGCCGCAGGTTGCTATAGGATCACTTCTTGATCATACTTTTATCGACCGTGCTTTGCCTTCTCTTCTCGCTCTCATTTGCGTATGTTGGCCACCACATATGCTAGTCGCTTGCTGCAGCTCCACCTCATTACTCCATCCTTCCTATAAGCTTAAATAGTCTTGATCTCGCGGGTGCGAGATTGCTGAGTCCTCGTGGCTCACAGATACTTCCAAAACCAGTTTGCAGGTGCCTATGTTACCGAGCAGGTGATGCAACCAAGCTCAAGGAGGAGCCCGATGAAGATCTTGCCCTTTGTGTTGTTTCGTTCTAGTTGATCAGTAGTGGAGCCCAGTTGGGGTCGATCGGGGACCTTTGTCGCATTTGGGGTTCTTCTTTTATTTTGGTTCCGTAGTCGGACCTTGTTTGTATCTGGATGATGTAATGCTTTATTCATGTAATTGTGTGAAGTGGCGATTGTAAGCCAACTATGTATCTCTTTCCCTTATGTATTACATGGGTTGTGTGAAGATTACCTCACTTGCGACATTGCTTTCAATGCGGTTATGCCTCTAAGTCGTGCCGACACGTGGGAGATATAGCCGCATCGAGGCGTTACAAGTTGGTAATCGAGCCTTCCCGACCTTAGGAGCCCCACTGCTTGATCGTTTTTAGCGGCCGAGTTGTGTCTAGAAAAATGTTTTGAGTCATTTAGGATTTTATATATCGGAGAGTTTAGGAATTCTTTTACTCCTCAGTCCCTTCGACCTTCTGGTGAGGTACCCTGACGTAGATGTTTTGACTTTCCTCTTCTCAAATTTCACTAAATTTTTTTAGGATCACGCGGGTATCTTGGAATCGTTCCGATATTCTTATGGCGAGAACATTGTTCTTGGTGCCTCGACATTTAGGGGTTGTGGCGGTGTCGGGGAGTTGAGCTCCGAGGTGTTGTCGTCATAATTTTATCGTTGCAGATTCTGGAATACACGAGTTTAATGCGCCGACATCGAAAATCTCTTTTATGCAGTTGTTGGTGAGATAACCCGCTAACCCGATCTTGAGGTGAGTACGGAGTATTGCCATGACTCGTATAACGGATGCTTTTGAAGGTTGAGGTAGACGATTTCGAAGGTTTCTTGGTTATGTGTTGACGGATGGATACAATTTGGATGTAGGTATTGTTAGTTTGGGTGAGATATATTGCTTCCCTGTATCCCCAACACAGATTGCATAACCGAGAAAGTTTGGGAGTTTCATAGGTGGGAATTCAAGTAGCTCTTAGGATATCTTTCCGACGGATGTATGATATGAAATTGGGGTTCGGCGTCTAGTGGTCCGCCTATTCACGGTTGGTTTCTGATGGTCTCATTGTGTCTTAAAGAGTCCTTGGCTATGCCGACTGGGACACGCCGTATGTCATGTGCACTACCTTGTACATGATGGTGCTGTACGATCGAGCCCGTGTAGGCCCCACCACGAAAACTTCGGACGAAATCTCTATCATATGTTTGTTCCGGCTTATTCTGCAAGCCAGTCCTTTGTTTTGTTTTGAGTTGTGGTATTCGAGTTGCTTCAATGTCAAATATTGAATCCATACCTTTCCTAAACGGTGTTCTCATATTGCTATGTGAATACTAATCCTTTTTAATCATTGAGGTTGTCATGTTAATCCTTTTCCAACCGGTGCGCTTCTCTTCGAGATGATCCCATCATTCTCCCCATCTGCAAGATCAATTCTAAGTGTTCTCAACGGTGTTTGTTCCATCCGTCTCCAAGTTGCCTTTGTTTTTCCCGCCCACCCACCCTTTTTCCTCAAGGACTCAGATTTCTTAATCAAGTATCCATTTATTCATGTGAAGTCTCATCACTCTTTTCAATCAATGGTCTGATCCGGTGATCCCTCGTGAAAATGCTCACGAGCTTCAAGTTCATCATCCTTCATTGTTGTTTCTTCTCTGATGGATCCAATTCAAGCTTTCGATATTCATCATATTCCTTCCTCATTTCTAATGCTTTCTCATGCCGATGCACCTCATTATCATTCTACTTCTCGCTATTTGTTATTCCGGAGTGCTCAAGATATCTCGAAGATTCGTGTTTCCACTCTGCATTCGTTCAAGCTCTTTCGAGATTGGTATCTCATTCAAGTCTTTAATTCAACCGGTGCAACATCTCTTTTAAATCTTTTCAACGGTGTTCTTTTGAGTGGGCCCTAACCCACAGGTCTTTTCGAGGATCTTACGACTCTTCTATTTTCCCGAGCTATCCTAAATTCTTCTCCAAGTTTGGCGTAAGAATGAGTTATCATCGGTCAAATGCTTTTCTCCAAGATCTTTCAAATTCTTTTCATAGTTGGCTCAACCTCTTCGCTTTTGATTCTTCCGGTGTGCCTCAATAATTCTTGGTGGTGTTTCTCGTTGTCATTCTCATCATTTGAAGACCGAAGAAGAGTTCCTCTTTAATCTTGCTCTATTCTCTTCAAGATTCATGGTGCTAGCTTGTTGCCATCCCCTCATAATTGTTTTCGATTGTGAAAATCTTTTTTTCACCCATCCGAAGCATTTTAGGAGTCTTTTCAGTTTCATTCTTTGAAGCCCATCATCTCAGTATTATTCATTCAAGCTTTCAGCTCTCGTTCTCCAAATCATACCGGTGCATCACTCAAGTATTCTCTAATCAGCTCGTGATCTATTTGTTCATTTGTATCTAAATCCCTTCAAGTATCTTCAATCGTTTTCAAATTCTTCCTTTGCTACTTTCATTTTCAATTCTTACGGTGGTTCTTTCAAGATTTTTTTTCTTTGATTATCATATTAATTCATTCGTTCTTTTCAATCCTACCGGTGGTTCATGAAGACCTTCTCAAGTTTACGCTATATCCCTCTTAATCCTTTCTACGAGAATAAGTAGTATGCCAAATCCGTGCTTGTCATCAATTTAAATTGGTGAAGGATACACATAACATAATTCTTGTTCTTGTTTCATCCAAGTGATTAATTCCTTCTTTCGGAGTTTGTTCATGATGAATAAATTCTCGGTTCGAGATGCTTCATCTTTTCTTTTCCGGAGTTCAAAGTTTTATCATTATATCGTCCTGAAGCTCCATCTAAATCATTACAAGGTTTCACCTTGTGTTTGCAACTTCTCTTTCTTCTCGTTATCCTTTTGTTACCGGAGTTCTTCATGGAGGCTCTATATGGTGGTTCGCTAAAGATTTAACTCATTCTCAAAGTGTTCTTCAAGATTGTTCTTGGAAAAGCTCAAGTATTCTTCATCTTGCATTCCAAAGTGCGATTCCTTCTACCTTATCTTTTGAGGTGGTGTTAGGTCATTCTTGATAATTTCCCTTCGCGTTTCATGATTCACAAGTTTTCAAGAGTGACATATTTAAATCCATCATTTTCTCTGTTAAAGAGATCTTTTCAACCGTCAATCTCTTCATTGGAGTTATCTTGGTATAGATTTCACCTAAAGCCTTCCCTAAGGAATGTTCCTATTTTGGTGCTTATTAATGACCCAAGTTATCTCTTTTCCATCTTGATGGAACAAGCTTTCATCTCTTCGTTAATCTCAAGCAAGCAATTGTTTCCGTTAGTGGCCGGTTGTCACTTCATAATGTTGAGATGTTTCCATAAGCCCACTACAAGCTTATTCGTTTCGTTGTTGGTTTTCCAACAACTCCGTTATAACCTTCTTGGAAGGGTGCTTGGCATTTTCTTCTCCATTCTGTTATTCCAATGATCTATCTTCTATTATTTCTTTCGGAGGCATTGTGATGTTGCTCTCTTCACTATTCTTCTCGAATTGAGGATCGTGTTCTTTTCTTGCTTATCAATTTAACCGAAGTGTCGTGTTTTCATTCAAGTTCTTTCATCTTATCAAGTTTTGCCTCTCTTTTCAACCTTAGTGCTGTCTGAAATCTTTCTTACCCCTCGTGCCATTCTTTCAATAGTTCCAGAGGCAGTGTGTAGTTGATTTCATCAAGTATCATCCCATTTTCTTATGTTCATGTTCTATTCCTTCCATGTTCAACCAGGGTGCTGCCCGAATTCTTCCCCTCTCATCTTGTTTTAACCGGAGTGGTTTCGAATTCTATCTTGTCCATTAAACTCTTGATTCATGTCTTTGCAACCTTCAAGTCCTCGTAATACTCCTTGTTCATCTTTTCTAACGGATTGTTTGCAATCTCGTTCATCTCTGTTGTACTCTTTCTTTTAAATTTTCAACCTCTCAAGGTTCGTGGTTTCACTCGTTCGTCAAAGAAGCAACTTAGTTTTACCTCTTCTCTTCCTCTTCCGTTTCTCTCCGGTGCCATCCTAGATCTCGGGACGAGATCCTCTCGTAGTGGTGGAGTGTTGTAACGCCCCGAGACCAGAGCTTCAGAAGACTTCCAGCTATTCCGAGTTTCGCCGTGTGTTTCATCTGTGCCTGCCTTTTCATTTTTGCATTGCATCATGTCATTAATTTTATAACTCCTTTAAATAAATTGTATGGATTTTTTCGATCCATTTAAATTGAGGGATATTCACAATGGTGATTTCTCTTTATAACATACCCTCCCGATATTTAGGGAGCTATATTAAATATTCCACTAATTCGGAATCACCCATAAACACACTTGCAAAATAATTTCGTTCTTTTTCTACTTCAAGTTTGGTCTCCAACTTCGCCCATAATTTCTTTCATCATTTTTCGGAGCTCCACCAAAAACCGAACATTTTGGACCTTCAAACTCCACTTCCTATTTAAACTCTTTTGAATGTAATTCAAATGAGGTTGTATTCAAACCCTTTGACACGTATCTTTGCAATTTTTCTGGATCAAGACCATTTTGGTGAGCCCAGGAAAATTAACTCCATTCCCAAATTGCTTCTCTAACATCTTCTTTTCTCTCTTTTTCTTTCCTTCTATTTTTTTCCTTCTGTTTTTGGAAGAGAGAACTCTAGCCAGCAGCCCAGCCGGCCTCTTGGGCATGTCAAACCAGGCCGACCCATTTGCTCCCAAGGCCCAGCCCCACCGACCGAATCCTAACCCTAGGCCTAGCCCGACCCCCTGCATCTCCCCCTCGTCCATCCCCCAGCGCCGCCAGCGCGCGTTTCCCCCTCCTCTCGCTCGCTCCTCCCTCATCCCGCGAGACCGCCCGCTCCTCCCATCGATCGATCCCCTCCTCCTTGTTTTCCTTCCGCCGCCAGCGCTCCACCTCGCCCCCTTCTCTCTCTCGATCGCCCTCATTCCATCCCCTCGGTCTCCTCATCGTCCTTTGCATCCGCCGCCAGTCTGTGAGCAGGAGGCGTCAGCGCCACCAGACCACCGTCCGTCGCGCCTCCTCCACCCCGCGCCCCCACCTCCTCACGCGACCCGCGCCTCGCGCCTCCACCTCCTCGCCCGGCCGGCCGCAGCTCGCCAGCGCTGCTTCTCCTCCGTGCCTCACCACCCCTCGTGCCGACCAGCGAGCTCCTCTGCCTTCGCGCCCGCAAGTCGTCCGGCGCCCCGACGGCCTCGTCAGCCCGTCGTTGAACACGGGCAACTCGAGAGCTTCCCGAGCTCCAGCAGCTCCCAGCGCTGCCACTGGAGGCCAACTCCGGCGCCCTACCTTGCGTCGCCCTCTGTTTCCGTCTCGCCGCGACCACAACCCCATCTCTGCGCGAGACCGCATCGATGCTGCTCTGCTCCAAGCGCCCGTCACGGGCTCGTCCGCCTCCCAAGCCGCCACCCTTCACACCTCCACGCGGTTCCCCTCGCGGTACCTCTCCAAGCAGGAGCTTCGCCTCGCTTCACGCCAAGGCCGACGCTGGCCGCCGTCCTTGCCGCCTGCTGCCGCTGCAGTCCAGCCCGCGCCTCGCTGCGTCGTCCCCATCGACCCGGCGCATCCACACATGGCCTCGGCCTCGAGATGTTGTCACGGTAACTACCCGAACAGGAGCAATTTTGGATACGCCAAGACCGAACCCGTCAAGTACCCTTCGGATGCGTCAAGTTTGACTACATGGACGCCACGTTCCACTACGACATGCACCACTACTACCGCTGAGGGTTTTGTCAAGTTCAACTACATCGACTACGAAACGTGAATGACTACCGTCACTGAGACCGCAAGTACCACGACGAACATGTACAACTACCGCCGCCAAGATCGCGAGTACCTCTACCGTCGCCCGGAACGACTACTTCCACTACCGTCGGCCGTGAACGACTACTTCCTTCTACGAACTCGACCCGTTCCGAAAATGCACGCTTCAAAGGTATAACCCCGAGGCGACCGCCGTGAACGAATGCATGTTGTATGAGATGCCCGTGTTTGCTCCGTGCCCGTTTGTCTTTGCACGTTCCTTCTCATTTGCCATGCCGTCGACCCGTGGGAACCCGGTAGTCGGGAGCACCCCACCATCTTTTGCATGTTCCGCACAACCGCACATTTGCTCTTTTGCACCGGTATCTCAATGAGTTATCGGATCATCGGAATGTTGCCGTGGCACCATTTTCGTTATCATTGCCGTGGCACCCCTTTCGTTCCGCCATGGCGACAAATGCTTCATAACATGCTCTTGTCAACATTTTCATAAAATTGCATAAACTTGCATATGTCATCCGCATCATGATAACAACAATTAAAATGTTTAAAATTGTTGTTGCTTTAAATTGCTAAATGCACATGGGGATTTTCCGGAATTGTTGTTCGTTGTTCCGGCCTCATTTAAACTTGACTAGATAGGTAGTTTTATTATGCTTCACCTCTTGCCATGTTAACCAACATTTAATCTTGTCTTGTTCATAACTGAGAGAGAACTAAATAATTGATGTGGTGTTTCGTCAATATGCAACTCGTTGCATATTGAGCTCCACTTAACTTGTAGTGTTGTTTGTGCTTTGCCATGCCATGCATATTTAAGCCGGACATGCATCATACTTGTTTGCGCATCATGCTATGTTTATGTGATGGTTGTTTACTATGTTTGTTTCTTTCCGGGTTGTTTCTCTCGTTAGCTTCGGTTTCGTTCGGGAGTTGTGAGGATCCATTCGACTACGTCCGTTTGTCTTCTTCTTGGACTCGTTCTTCTTCCTTGCGGGATTTCAGGCAAGATGATCATACCCTCGAAATCACTACTATCTTTGCTATGCTAGTTTGCTCGCTCTTTTGCTATGCCAATGCTACGATGCCTACCTTTTGCTTGTCAGCCTCCCAAATTGCCATGTCAAACCTCTAACCCACCATGTCCTAGCAAACCGTTGATTGGCTATGTTACCGCTTTGCTCAGCCCCTCTTATAGCGTTGTTAGTTGCAGGTGAAGATTGAAGTTTGTTCCTTGTTGGAACATGGAGATGTTGTTCCTTGTTGGAACATGTTTACTTGTTGGGATATCACAATA
Source organism: Aegilops speltoides (assembly GCA_021437245.1). Classification (NCBI taxonomy): domain Eukaryota; kingdom Viridiplantae; phylum Streptophyta; class Magnoliopsida; order Poales; family Poaceae; genus Aegilops; species Aegilops speltoides. The sequence continues at coordinate 26,442,153 of CM038144.1, read as the reverse complement.
TATCTTATTTAATTAATGCATCTATACACTTGGTAAAGGGTGGAAGGCTCGGCCTTATGCCTGGTGTTTTGTTCCACTCTTGCCGCCCTAGTTTCCGTCATATCGGTGTTATGTTCCCGGATTTTGCGTTCCTTACGGTTGGGCTATAATGGGAACCCCTTGACGATTCGCCTTAAGTAAAGCTCCTCAAGCAATGCCCAACATTGGTTTTACCATTTGCTCTAACAACCTACCACCTTCCCTTGGGTTCTGCAGACTCAAGGGTCATCTTTATTTTAACCCCGGGCGGTGCTCCTCCGAGTGTTGGTCGAACCGAGCTACTCTGAGGGCCACCTCGGGGAAACTTGAGGGTTGGTTTTACTCGTAGCTAGTCTCATCTGAGTGTGCCCTGAGAAAGAGATATGTGCAGCTCCTATCGGGATTTGTCGGCACATTCGGGCGGTGTTGCTGGTTTAGTTTTACCCTGTCGAAATGTCTTGTTGTACCGGGATACCGAGTCTGATCGGAGTGTCTCGGGTGGAGGTCTATTCCTCCGTTGACCGTGAGAGCTTGTCATGGGCTAAGTTGGGACACCCCTGCAAGGATTTGAACTTTCGAAAGCCGTGCCCGCGGTTATGGGCAGATGGGAATTTGTTAACGTCCGGTTGTAGAAGACCTGAAGTTGACCTTAATTAAAATACATCAACCGTGTGTGTAACCGTGATGGTCTCTTTCCGGCGGAGCCCGGGAAGTGAGCACGGTGTTGGAGTTATGCTTGCCGCAGGTTGCTATAGGATCACTTCTTGATCATACTTTTATCGACCGTGCTTTGCCTTCTCTTCTCGCTCTCATTTGCGTATGTTGGCCACCACATATGCTAGTAAACTTCTGCAGCTCCACCTCATTACTCCATCCTTCCTATAAGCTTAAATAGTCTTGATCTCGCGGTGCGAGATTCTTGAGTCCCGTGGCTCACAGATACTTCAAAACCAGTTTGCGGTGCCTATGTTACCGGCGGTGATGCAACCAAGCTCAAGGAGGAGCCCGATGAAGATCTTGCCCTTTGTGTTGTTTCGTTCTAGTTGATCGATGAGTGGAGCCCGGTTGGGGTCGATCGGGGACCTTTATGCATTTGGGGTTCTTCTTTTATTTTGGTTCCGTAGTCGGACCTTGTTTGTATCTGGATGATGTAATGCTTTATTCATGTAATTGTGTGAAGTGGCGATTGTAAGCCAACTATGTATCTCTTTCCCTTATGTATTACATGGGTTGTGTGAAGATTACCTCACTTGCGACATTGCTTTCAATGCGGTTATGCCTCTAAGTCGTGCTTCGACACGTGGGAGATATAGCCGCATCGAGGGCGTTACAACCCGCCAAGATCCTCCGTCATTTCCTATTGCTGCCATTCAAGAACAAAGTATCAACTGAGAAGACAAAGACCCCGGCAAGAGGAGCTTGCCGGGAAGGCCAACCAAGGCGCCTCTAGAAGACTTGCCGCGACGCCCCGCGCGTCCCGGCAAGACCCAGCGACCGGCAAGCTTGCCGGTGCGACAAGAGAAGGGCCGCGGCAAGGCGCTTGCCGCGGCAAGGCTGCCACCCTGCACCCAAACTCCAGCGCATCCAGCGACGTGTCACCCCAGGGCCATCCCAGAGAGCGCGTGGCGGTATTCTTGCAGCCATCTTGAGCGAGGTGGCAAGCGGAGCTAACAAGGAGGCCATCGTGGCGATCGGTGGCGCCCCTAACGGTCGTTTCCTCACACTATTAGGGCGACCAGACGGGCATTAAATGCCCTTGTCCCCTGCCGTCAGAGTTAGGTAGGGGACACTGTTGGACACTGTTGTACCAACCTGCTTTTTTACCTTTCTACCCCTCTTCCTACACTGCCACCTGTCGGTGACCCCCTTAGACTATAAAAGGGAGGCCCATGCGCACGTAGAAGGGGTTCCGTAGTTGGTAGATCCAGCACCACTATACGCTCGCGCTCTCGAGCAAGAACAAATACAAACACAAAGCAGCAGTAGGAGTTCTATCTCCCCGGAGAGCTCCGAAGCTGGGTAAAAATCGCCCGTCTCCCCCGCGCTCTCGACCTCGATCTTCTCTGCGCACGCCCTCCGCCTCCTTGCCGGACTAGAAGGGGCCCCCTTGCCCCATAGGTGCTCGTGGCCACAGAGCGCCCCGACAGGTTCCAAGGTCGATGTGATCGCCGTCGGCACGCTACCTCTACATTTACCTACGTGCTTAGTTTTAAACCTCAATAATTGTTATTTAGTGCCAGCTTTGAGCATGAACATTGTATCTGGATCTCGCTTAATGAGAGATGGCTACTCATTTAAATCCGAGAATAATGGTTGTTCTATTTATATGAGAGATATGTTTTATGGTCATGGCCCGCTGGTCAATGGTTTATTCTTATTGAATCTCGAACGTGATGTTACACATATTCATAGTGGGAATACCAAAAGATGTAAGGTTAATAATGATAGTCCCACATACTTGTGGCACTGCCGCCTTGGTCACATTGGTGTCAAACGCATGAAGAAACTCCATGCAGATGGACTTTTGGAGTCTCTTGATTATGAATCATTTGACACGTGCGAACAATGCCTCATGGGCAAGATGACCAAGATTCCGTTCTCCGGAAGAATGGAGCGAGCAACCAACTTGTTGGAAATAATACATATTGATGTGTGCGGTCCAATGAGTGTTGAAGCTCGCGATGGCTATCGTTATGTTCTCACCCTCACTGATGACTTAAGTAGATATGGGTATGTCTACTTGATGAAACACAAGTCTGAGACCTTTGAAAAGTTCAAGGAATTTCAGTGTGAGGTGGAGAATCAACGTGACAAGAAAATAAAGTTCTTACGATCAGATCGTGGAGGAGAATATTTAGGTCACGAGTTCGGTACGCACTTAAGGAAATATGGAATTGTTTCACAACTCACGCCGCCTGGAACACCTCAGCGAAATGGTGTGTCCGAACATCGTAATCGCACTCTATTGGATATGGTGCGATCTATGATGTCTCTTACTAATTTACCGCTATCATTTTGGGGTTATGCTTTAGAGACATCCACATTCACTTTAAATAGGGCATCGCCTAAATCCGTTGAGAGGACACCGTATGAATTATGGTTGGGAAGAAACCTAAGCTGTCATTTCTAAAAGTTTGGGAATGCGATGCTTATGTCAAGAAACTTCAATCTAAAAAGCTCAAACCCAAGTCGGAAAAATGCGTCTTCATAGGATACCCTAAGGAAACCATTGGGTATACCTTATACCTCAGATCCGAATGCAAGATCTTTGTTGCCAAGAACAGATCCTTTCTGGACAAAGAGTTTCTCTCGAAAGAAGTAAGTGGGAGGAAAGTAGAACTTGATGAAGTACTGCCTCTTGAACTGGAAAGTAGCGCAGCTCAGGACGATGTTTTTGTGGTGCCTGCACCGACTAGAGAGGAAGTTAATGATGATGATCAAGGAACTTCGGATCAAGTTGCTACTGAACTTCGTAGGTCCACAAGGGCACGTTCCGCACCAGAGTAGTACGACAACCCTGTCCTGGAAATCATGTTGTTAGACAACGGTGAACCTTCGAACTATGAAGAAGCAATGTCGGGCCTAGATTCCAACAAATGGCTTGAAGCCATGAAATCCGAGATAGGATCCATGTATGAAAACAAAGTATGGACTTTGATAGACTTGCTCGATGATCGGCGAGCCATAGAAAATAAGTGGATCTTTAAGAAGAAGATTGACGCGGATGGTAATGTGACCATCTATAAAGCTCGGCTTGTCGCTAAGGGTTATCAACAAGTTCAAGGGGTTGACTACGATGAGACCTTCTCACCCGTAGCAAAGCTGAAGTCCGTCTGAATCACGTTAGCAGTTGCCGCATTCTATGATTATGAGATATGGCAAATGGACGTCAAAATGGAATTCCTTAATGGTTTCCTTAAGGAAGAATTGTATATGATGCAGCCGGAAGGTTTTGTCGATCCTAAGAATGCTGACAAGGTGTGCAAGCTCCAGCGCTTGATGTCTACTACGCAACCTTCTCCTTGTAAACGTTGTTGGGCCTCCAAGTGTAGAGGTTTTTAGGACAGTAGCAAATTTCCCTCAAGTGGATGACCTAAGGTTTATCAATCCGTGGGAGGCGCAGGATGAAGATGGTATCTCTCAAACAACCCTGCAACCAAATAACAAAGAGTCTCTTGTGTCCCCAACATACCCAATACAACGGTAAATTGTATAGGTGCACTAGTTCGGCGAAGAGATGGTGATACAAGTGCAACATGGATGGTAGATATAGGTTTTTGTAATCCGAAAATATAAAAACAGCAAGGTAACTAATGATAAAAGTGAGTGTAAACGATATTGCAATGCTTCAAAACAAGCCCTAGGGTTCATACTTTCGCTAGTGCAAGTTCTCTCAACAATAATAAAATAATTGGATCACATAACTATCCCTCAACATGCAACAAAGAGTCACTCCAAAGTCACTAATAGCGGAGAACAAACGAAGAGAGTACTGTAGGATACGAAACCACCTCAAAGTTATCCTTTCTGATCGATCTATGCAAGAGTCTGTAGTAAAATAACACGAAGCTATTCTTTCTGTTCGATCTATCATAGAGTTCATACTAGAATAACACCTTAAGACACAAATCAACCAAAACCCTAATGTCACCTAGATACTCCAATGCTACCTCAAGTATCCGTGGGCATGATTATACGATATGCATCATACAATCTTAGATTCATCTATCCAACCAACACAAAGTACTTCAAAGAGTGCCCTAAAGTTTGTACCGGAGAGTTAAGACGAAAATGTGTGCCAACCCCTATGCATAAGTTCGTTGAACCCGCAAGTTGATCACCAAAACATACATCAAGTAGATCATGTGAATATCCCATTGTCACCACAGATAAGCACGACAAGACATACATCAAGTGTTCTCAAATCCTTAAAGACTCAATCTGACAAGACAACTTCAAGGGGAGAACTCAATTCATCACAAGAGAGTAGAGGGGGAGAAACATCATAAGATCCAACTAATAGCAAAGCTCGCGATACATCAAGATCGTATTACCTCAAGAACACGAGGGAGAGAGATCAAACACATAACTACTGGTACATACCCTCAGCCCCGAGGGTGAACTACTCCCTCCTCGTCATGGAGAGCGCCGGGATGATCAAAATGGCCACCGGTGAGAAATGCCCCCTCCGTCAGGGTGCCGGAACAGGGTCCCGATTGGTTTTTGGTGGCTACAGAGGCTTGAGGCGGTGGAACTCCCAATCTATTGTGCTCCTCGATGTTTTTAGGGTATATGGACATATATAGGCGAAAGAAGTCAGTCAGGGGAGCCATGAGGGGCCCACGAGGGTGGGGGCGCGTGATGACCCGCAAGTATACGGGATAGTTGTAGCCTCTTTCGATAAGTAATAGTGTCGAACCCAACAAGGAGCTAAAGGTAGAACAAATACTCTCTCAAGTCCTATCGGCCACCGATACGACTCTACGCACGCTTGACGTTCGCTTTACCTAGAACAAGTAAGAAACTAGAAGTACTTTGAAGGTGTTGTTGGATAAGCTTGAAAGATAATAAAGAACACGTAAATAAAAAGTAGGGGCTGTTTAGATAAAGAAGCAATAAAGTAAGTATTAGTAGAGAGTTCTTTGTTACAAGAAAGTTATTTGTCCAGGGCAATCGATAACTAGACCGGTAATCACTATTGCAATTTTATTTGAGGGAGAGGCATAAGCTAACATACTTTCTCTACTTGGATCATATGCACTTATGATTGGAACTCTAGCAAGCGACTGCAACTACTAAAGATTCATTAAGGTAAAACCCAACCATAGCATTAAAGTATCAAGTCCCCTTTTCTCCCATACGCAACAATCCCCTTACTCGGGTTTGTGTTTCAGTCACTCACGCAACCCACTATAAGCGAATCATGAACGCATTGCAACACCCTACAGCGGGAATCCCTCACGCTTGCGCAACACGGAGGGCACCATAGGATAGCACCAATAATAAAACATGCAACTCAAACCAATCACGATCATCAATTAACCCATAGGAAAAAACGGATCTACTCAAACATCATAAGATAGCCATACATCATTGGGAAATAATATATAGCATTGGGCACCATGTTAAAGTAGAGGGTATAGCAGGTTGCGGGAGAGTGGACCGCTGGATATAGATGGGGGAAGGTGCTGGAGATGTTGGTGAAGATGACAGCAGTGTTGGTGAAGATCACGGTGATGATGATGGCCCCCGGCGCTGTTCCGGCGCCACCGGAAGCAAGGGGGAGAGAGCCCCCCTTCTTCTTCTTCTTCCTTGACCTCCTCCCTAGATGGGAGAAGGGTTTCCCCTCTGGTCCTTGGCTCCCATTGTGTGGGAGGGGCGAGAGCCCCTCCGAGTTTGGATCTATCTCTCTATTTCTGCATTCCCAGATTCTGCCCCTTCACCGTTTCTTTTATATCCGGAGATCCGTAACTCCGATTGGGGTGAATATTTCGCCCAGATCTTTCTCATAAAATTAGCTTTCTTGCGGCAAAAGAAGAGCGTCAACCGCCTTACAGGGGGCCAGGAGAGTCTAGGGCGCGCCAGCCTCCCTGGGGTGCGCCCCCTATCTCCTGGCACCCTCGGGCAACGTCTCGCGTTGATTTTACTTCCCAAAAATCACAAATATTCCAAAATAATTCTTCGTCCGTTTTTATCCTGTTTGGACTCCTTTGATATTGGGTTTCTGCGAAACAAAAAGCATGCAACAGACATGAACTGGCAATGGGCACTGTATCAATATGTTAGTCCCAAAAAATAGTATAAAAAGTTGCCAAAAGTATATACAAGTTGAATAATGTTGGCTTGGAAGAATGAAAAATTATAGATATGACGGAGACGTATCAGCATCCCCAAGCTTAATTCCTGCTCGTCCTCGAGTAGGTAAATGATAAAAAAGATAATTTTTGATGTGGAATGCTACCTAGCATAATCTTGACCATATTTATAATCATGGCATGAATATTAAGACACGAGTGATTCAAAGCGATAATCTATCATTTGACACAAAAACAATAATACTTCGAGCGTACCAATAAAGCAATCATGTCTTTTCAAAACAACAAGGCCAAAGCAAGCTTATCCCTACAAAATCATATAGTTTGGCCATGCTTCATTTTCGTCACACAAAATGCCCCCATCATGCACAACCCCGATGACAAGCCGAGCAATTGGTTCATACTTTTTAATGCGCTTCAGCTTTTTCAACCCTCACGCAATACATGAGCGCAAGCCATGGATATAGCACTATAGGTGGAATAGAATATAATGATGGAGGTTATGTGGAGAAGACAAAAAGGAGAAAGTCTCACATCGACGCGGCTAATCTACGGGCTATGAAGATGCCCATCAATTGATGTCAATGCGAGGAGTAGGGATTGCCATGCAACGGATGCACTAAGAGCTATAAGTGTATGAAAGCTCAACAAAAGAAACTAAGTGGGTGTGCATCCAACTTGCTTGCTCATGAAGACCTAGGGCATTTGAGGAAGCCCAGCGTTGGAATATACAAGCCAAGTTCTATAATGAAAATTCCCACTAGTATATGAAAGTGATAACATAGGAGACTCTCTATATGAAGAACATGGTGCTACTCTGAAGCACACGTGTGGAAAAAGGATAGTAACATTGCCCCTTTTTTTTCTTTTTTTTCTTTTTTTTCTTTTTGGGTGGGCTTCTTTGGCCCCCTTTTTTATTTAGGCTTCTTTGGCCTTTCCTTGTTTTCCTTTTTTTTCTTTTTCTTTTTTTATGGGGCAATGTTCTATAATGATGATCATCACACTTTTATTTACTTACAACTCGATATTACAACTTGATACTAGAACAAAGATATGACTCTATATAAATGCTTCCGGCGGTGTACCAGGATGTGCAATGATCTAGCATAGCAATGACATCAAAAAATGGACAAGCCATGAAAATATCATGCTAGCTATCTTACGATCATGCAAAGCAGTATGACAATGAATGCTCAAGTCATGTATATGATGATGATGAAAGTTGCATCGCAATATATCTCGGAATGGCTATGGAAATGCCATGATAGGTAGGTATGGTGGCTGTTTTGAGGAAGATATAAGGAGGTTTATGTGTGATAGAGTGTATCATATCACGGGGTTTGGATGCACCGGCGAAGTTTGCACCAACTCTCGAGGTGAGAAATGGCAATGCACGGTACCGAAGAGGCTAGCAATGATGGAAAGGTAAAAGTGCGTATAATCCATGGACTCACATTAGTCATAAAGAACTCATATACTTATTGCAAAAGTTTATTAGCCCTCAAAGCAAAGTACTACTACGCATGCCCCTAGGGGGATAGATTGGTAGGAAAAGACCATCGCTCGTCCCCGACCGCCACTCATAAGGAAGACAATCAAAGAAACACCCCATGCTTCAAATTTGTCACTAGCAGTTACCATACGTGCATGCTACGGGACTTGCAAACCTCAACACAAGTGTCTCTACAATCCACAACCACCCACTAGCATGACTCTAATATCACCACCTTTATATCGCAAAACTATTGAAGGAATCAAACATATCATATTCAGCGATCTATAAGTTTATGTAGGATTTTATGACTAACCATGTGAATGACCAATTCCTGTCATCTCTCTAAAAAGATATAAGTGAAGCAAGAGAGTTTAATTCTTTCTACAAAAGATATGCCCATGCTCTAACAAGTATAAGTGAATCAAAAGAGCATTCTACAAATGGCGGTTTTCTATGTGAAGAGAAACAGGCAGTCCAGACTTCAAACGATATAAGTGAAGCTCATGAAGCATTCTATAAAGCCACACTCAAAAGATTTAAGTGATGTGCAATGAGCATTCTATAAATCAACCAAGGACTATCTCATACCATCATGGTGCATAAAAGAAAAATGACAACTAAATGCAAAAGACGCTCCAAGACTTGCACATATCACATGAACGAAACGAATACGAAAACATACCGATACTTGTTGAAGAAAGAGGGGATGCCTTCCGGGGCATCCCCAAGCTTAGACACTTGAGTCTCCTTGAATATTTACTTGGGGTGCCTCAGGCATCCCCAAGCTTGAGCTCTTGCCTCTCTTCCTTTTCCTCATATCGAGACTTCCTCGTTTAGACACTTCATCCACACAAAACTTCAACAGAAAACTCGGTAAGATCCGTTAGTATAATAAAGCAAATCACCACTCTAAGTACTGTTGCCACCCAATTAATATTTTGTTTTTGCATTGTGTCTACTGTAATATAACTTTTTCATGGCTTAATCCACTAATATAAATTGATAGATTCATCAAAACAAGCAAACTATGCATCAAAAACAGAATCTGTCAAAAACAGAACAGTCTGTAGTAATCTGAACATCCACCATACTTCTGGTACCCCGAAAATTCTACCAAAATAAGAAAAAAATAAAAAAGTTGTATATAAAGACAGTGCAAAAGGAATCAGAACCAATTGATGTTCCAGTTAAAAATGTAAAATCGCACACTACAGCGAAATTTTCTGTCCTGCACCGTATAAACCAACAAGCATTGTAAACATCCTAAAGGCAAACCTTGGAACATTACTTTTATAATACAATGGAATTTTACAAGGGGATAATTATTTTTGATGAAAAGTTTCTGTAATTAAGATTTACAAAGTTTCCGTGAGCATGAACAAAGTTCAAGGAGCTCTCCCACTTCAACAATGCTTGTCTTTCTCACTTTCACTTTCCTTTTTTGAAAAGTTTTAGGTTCCCCTCTTTCTTTATTTTTGTTTTTAAACTATATGAAAGCACTCAACAGAAATAAATGACTCTCTAAAACTTCTGGGTTGTCTCCCTGGTAGCGCTTTCTTTAAAGCCATTAAGCTAGGCATTTAGTGCTCAAGTAATGAATCCACCCGGATCCCAAGGTATATCAGAGCCAATTTTAATTAACAATGATTTGTAATTTAGTAGTGAGCACAAAGTAACATATATCATGCAACAACGAAGTCTAACTCTCTTCCTATGCATCGGCATGTCATAAAAGAACAATTCATGCACACCAAGTAAAGGCCAATGCATAGTATAAGCAGTTTCTTGCAATTTCATCGTATTGGAAACATAAAGAGGCGGAGATGTAGTTCCCCTCTCATAATAATTGCAAGTAGGAGCAGCAAGCACATGCATATTATATTCATCGAAATCATCATGTGCAATGGTAAAAGGCAACCCATCAATATAATCCTTAATAAGCACAAACTTCTCCGATATAGTGTAGTTTGGAGAATTCAAAAAGATAGTAGGACTATCATGCGTGGGTGCAATAGCAACAATTTCATGTTTAACATAAGGAACTATATCAAGTTCATCTCCATAAGCATAATTCATATTGGCATCTTGGCCACAAGCATAGCAAGCATCATCAAAAAGGGATATTTCAAACAAATTCAAGGGATCATAGCAATCATCATAGCAATCATCCTTCGGTAAGCACGAAGGGGAATTAAATAATGTATGAGTTGGAGGGTTACTCTCATTAGAAGGTGGGCACGGGTAGCTAATCCGCTCTTCCTCCTTTTGTTCTTCGCTCTCCTCCTCATCTTTTTCATCCAACGAGCTCGCTGTTTTATCAATTTCTTCTTCCATAGCTTCCTGCAAAATATTAGTCTCTTCTTGGACAGCGGAGAAGTCCTCAATGTATGGTTTAACATAGGCATTAGAAGCATAATTATCATAACAATATTGAAATATGGCAAAAAATTTAGATTTTTGAAGAGTAGCATCATACTTTTCAATCAAAGAGGCAATCTCATAAGCACCTTTAAAAGCAACAAATTCTTTAATTTGTTGAACATCATAGTAATTGTAAACACCCTTAGCATACGAAGATACGATTCCATTATCACTAAACAAGCATTGATAGGGTAGGTGTTTCTTAGGGTCTTCAGAACAACAAGTAAACTCATATATTTCACATAAATTCCAAGCATAGCATTGCAAACGTTGGATTTGATCCCATAATAGTTTCCCTTTTTGAGATAGACGGTGTCGCACAAAACAAGCATGCTCATCTAAAGATTTGCCCTCAACTAAACTAGTGAGGGTTTCAGCATGAGCACAAAGGGATCGAAGATGATCCAAGTAAAAAGCTTCAGGAGTGTGATAGATTTTGAGTGGTTCTTCAACCACTGGTTCTGTAGGTACAACTAATTTTTTTGGTATTTTGCGTTTCCTACCCATAGCTAAAGATAGAAAACAACTAAGAACAGTAAATAAAAATTACTTAGTGATAAAGCAAACAAGCACACACGAGAATATTCACCCCACACTATGACTCCCCGACAACGGCGCCAGAATAAGGTCTTGATGACCCGCAACTATACGGGATAGTTGTAGCCTCTTTCGTTAAGTAAGAGTGTCGAACCCAATGAGGAGCTAAAGGTAGAACAAATACTCTCTCAAGTCCTATCGGCCACTGATACGACTCTACGCACGCTTGACGTTCGCTTTACCTAGAACAAGTATGAAACTAGAAGTACTTTGAAAGTGTTGTTGGATAAGCTTGCAAGATAATAAAGAACACGTAAATAAAAAGTAGGGGCTATTAGATAAAGAAGCAATAAAGTAAGTATTAGTAGAGAGCTTTTTGTTACGAGAAAGTTATTTGTCCAGGGCAATCGATAACTAGACCGGTAATCACTATTGCAATTTTATTTGAGGGAGAGGCATAAGCTAACATACTTTCTCTACTTGGATCATATGAACTTATGATTGGAACTCTAGCAAGCGTCCGCAACTACTAAAGATTCATTAAGGTAAAACCCAACCATAGCATTAAAGTATCAAGTCCCCTTTTATCCCATACGCAACAATCCCCTTACTCGGGTTTGTGTTTCAGTCACTCACGTAACCCACTATAAGCGAATCATGAACACATTGCAACACCCTACAGCGGGAATCCCTCACGCTTGCGCGACATGGAGGGCACCATAGGACAGCACCAATAATAAAACATGCAACTCAAACCAATCACAATCATCAATTAACCCATAGGACAAAACGGATCTACTCAAACATCATAAGATAGCCATACATCATTGGGAAATAATATATAGCGTTGAGCACCATGTTCAAGTAGAGGGTACAGTGGGTTGCAGGAGAGTGGACCGCTGGACATAGATGGGGGAAGGTGATGGAGATGTTGGTGAAGATGACGGCGGTGTTGGTGAAGATCGCGGTGATGATGATGGCCCCCGGCGGCGTTCCGGGGCCACCGGAAGCAAGGGGGAGAGAGCCCCCCTTCTTCTTCTTCTTCCTTGACCTCCTACCTAGATGGGAGAAGGGTTTCCCCTCTGGTCCTTGGCTCCCATGGCGTCGGAGGGGCGAGAGCCCCTCCGAGATTGGATCTATCTCTCTGTTTCTGCGTTCCCAGATTCTGCCCCTTCACCGTTTCTTTTATATCCGGAGATCCTTAACTCCGATTGGGGTGAATCTTTCGCCCAGATCTTTCTCATAAAATTAGATTTCTTGCAGCAAAAGAAGAGCGTCAACCGCCTTAAGGGGGGCCCAGGAGAGTCCAGGGCGCGCCTGCCTCCCTGGGGCGCGCCCTCCTATCTCCTGGCCCCCTCGGGCACCGTCTCGCATTGACTTGACTTCCAAAAAATCATAAATATTCCAAAATAATTCTCCATCCGTTTTTATCCCGTTTGGACTCCGTTTGATATTCGGTTTCTGCGAAACAAAAACATGCAATGAGCGAGGCGGCCTTTGAGCCTTTGGATCAATATGTTAGTCCCAAAAAATAGTATAAAAAGTTGCCAAAAGTGTATAAAAGTTGAATAATATTGGCATGGAACAATAAAAAATTATGGTTACAACGGAGACGTATCAGCGCGCCCAGGGGGGTAGGGCGCGCCTCCCTGCCTCGTGGCTTCCTCGTTGCTTCCCTTACGTACACTCCAAGTCTCCTGGATTGCTTTCGTTCCAAAAATAACTCTCCCGAAGGTTTCATTCCGTTTGGACTCCGTTTGATATTCCTTTTCTTCGAAACACTGAAATAGGCAAGAAAACAACAATTTGGACCGGGCCTCCGGTTAATAGGTTAGTCCCAAAAATAATATAAAAGTGTGTAATAAAGTCCATAAAAATCCAAAATAGATAATATAATAGCATGAATGCTTCATAAATTATAGATACGTTGGAGACGTATCAGCGCTCCATCTATGGGCTGGTGCAAGCATCTCGGAGTTGGAACATTCGCTTTGATGAAATGATCAAAGTGTTTGGGTTTATGCAGACTTATGGAGAAGCCTGTGTTTACAAGAAAGTGAGTGGGAGCTCTGTAGCATTTCTCATATTATATGTGGATGACATACTATTGATGGGAAATGATATAGAACTTTTGGAAAGCATAAAGGGCTACTTGAATAAGTGTTTTTCAATGAAGGACCTTGGAGAAGCTGCTTACATATTAGTCATCAAGATCTATAGAGATAGATCGAGACGCCTCATTGTTCTTTCAAAAAGCACATACCTTGATAAGATATTGAAGAAGTTCAACATGGACTAGTCCAAGAAGGGGTTCTTGCCTGTTTTGCAAGGTGTGAAATTGAGCACGGCTCAATGCCTGACCTCGGCAGAAGATAGAGAAAAGATGAGTGTCATCCCCTATGCCTCAGCCATAGGGTCTATCACGTATGCCATGTTGTGTACCAGACCTGATGTGAACCTTGCCGTAAGTTTGGCGGGAAGGTACCAAAGTAATCCCGGCATGGAACACTAGACAGCGGTCAAGAATATCCTGAAGTACCTGAAAAGGACTAAGGATATGTTTCTCGTTTATGGAGGTGATGAAGAGCTTGTCGTAAAGGGTTACGTTGATGCTAGCTTCGACACAGATCTGGATGACTCCAAGTCACAAACCGGATACGTGTATATTTTGAATGGTGGGGCAGTCAGCTGGTGCAGTTGCAAGCAAAGCATCGTGGCGGGATCTACATGTGAAGCGGAGTACATGGCAGCCTCGGAGGCAGCACATGAAGCAATCTGGATGAACGAGTTCATTACCGACCTAGGAGTTATTCCCAATGCGTCGGTCCCAATGACTCTCTTCTGTGACAATACTGGAGCTATTGCCCTTGCCAAGGAGCCCAGGTTTCACAAGAAGAGCAGGCATATCAAGCGTCGCTTCAACTCCATTCATGAAAATGTTCAAGATGGAGACATAGATATTTGTAAAGTGCATACGGACCTGAATGTCGCAGATCCGTTGACTAAACCTCTTCCACGAGCAAAACATGATCAACACCAGAACTCTATGGGTGTTCGATTCATCACAATGTAACTAGATTATTGACTCTAGTGCAAGTGGGAGACTGTTGGAAATATGCCCTAGAGGCAATAATAAAATGGTTATTATTATATTTCCTTGTTCATGATAATTGTCTATTGTTCATGCTATTATTGTATTAACCGGAAACCATAATACATGTGTGAATACATAGACCACAACATGTCCTAGTGAGCCTCTAGTTGAATAGCTCATTGATCAATAGATGGTTATGGTTTCCTGACCATGGACATTGGATGTCATTGATAAAGGGATCACATCACTAGGAGAATGATGTGATGGATAAGACCCAATCCTAAGCATAGCACAAGAGTTTTTCTAATGTCAAGTATCATTTCCTTAGACCATGAGATTGTGCAACTCCCGGATACCGTAGGAATACTTTGGGTGTACCAAACGTCACAATGTAGCTGGGTGGCTATAAAGGTACACTAAGGTATCTCCGAAAGTGTTTATTGGGTTAGCACGAATCGAGACTGGGATTTGTCACTCCTTATGACGGAGAGGTATGTCTGGGCCCACTCGGTAATGCATCATCATAATGTGCTCAATGTGAATAAGCAGTTAGTCACAGGATCATGCATTACGGAACGAGTAAAGAGACTTGTCGGTAACGAGATTGAACGAGGTATTGGGATACCGACGATCGAATCTCGGGCAAGTAACATACCGATTGACAAAGGGAGTTGTATACGGGATTGATTGAATCCCCGACATTGTGGTTCATCTGATGAGATCATCATGGAACATGTGGGAACCAACATGAGTATCCAGATCCCGTTGTTGGTTATTGGCCAGAGAGATGTCTCGGTCATGTCTGCATGATTTCCAAACCCGTAGGGTCTACACACTTTAGGTTCGGTGACGCTAGAGTTGTTATGGGAATTGGTATGTGGTTACCGAATGTTGTTAGGAGTCCTGGATGAGATACCGGACGTCACGAGGAGTTCCAGAATGGTTCAGAGATAAAGATTTATATATGCGAAGTCCTTATTCGGTCGCCGGAAGTGTTCAGGGGTTTATCGGTATTGTACCGGGACCACCGAAAGGGTTCCGGGGGTCCACCGGGAGGGTCGACCTTCCTCGAAGGGCCCTATGGGCTGAATATGGAGGGGAACCAACCCCTAGGTGGGCTAGGCGCCTACTCCCCCTAGGGCCCATGCGCCTAGGGTTGGGGGAAAACCCTAAAGGGGGCGTCCCAATTGGCTCGGGGGGCAAGCCTCCCCCTTGGCCGCCGCCCCCCCTCTAGATCCATATGGAGGGGGTCGGCCACCCTTTCCCTTGCCCCTATAAATAGAGGGGAGATGGGAGGGCTGCCACGCCCTTCCCCTAGCGCAGCCCTACCCCTCTCCAACACCTCATCCTCCTCCGTAGTGCTTGGCGAAGCCCTGCCGGAGAACTGCAAGCTCCACCACCACGCCGTCGTGCTGCCGGAGCTCTCCCTCAACTTCTCCTCTCCCCTTCCTGGATCAAGAATGAGAAGACGTCCCCGGGCTATACGTGTGTTGAACGTGGAGGTGCCGTTCTTTCGGCGTTAGATCGGATCTTCCGCGATTTGAATCGACGCGAGTACGACTCCATCATCCGCGTTCTAGTAACGCTTCCACTTAGCGATCTTCAAAGGTATGAAGATGCACATCCTCTCTCTCTCTCTCTTATTGCTAGAATATCCTAGATTGATCTTGGTGATACGTAGGAAAATTTTGAGTTATTGCTATGTTCCCCAATAGAAACAACAAGTCCAGAACTAGGTCAAGCATATTCGCTCCCTCGTAATCGAAACCCAAGCAATACAACCTAAAGCAGGAGTAGGCCTTTACACTACTAGGGAAAACCCTAGTAGTAGTGCGGGTTTTGAGGCTAGCAGCAGCGCGGGTAGCCGCGCTACTAATAAGGCGCTACAGCTTACTTATAGTAGTAGCGCGGTTTGTACCCGCGCTACTACTGTTGACGATATCAGCAGCGCTTTTGCGGAACGCGCTACTATTAGTTAGCTGTAGCAATTTCGTTGTCCCTCGCTACTCTATATCTTTCATCATTTTCCCCCTGTACCCCTTTCCCTCTTTCCCTTTCAGATCTTTCAGATACTAGGTACTACTAGATATGAAATTCATAAACCATTATAAGTACTAGGTAGTACTCCCTTCGTTCCAAATTACTCGTCGTGGTTTTAGTTCAAACCACGAAGAGTAATTTGGAATGAAGGGAGTACTAGATAACAATTTCATGCATAGTCAACATGCATCCTCAAGCAGTACAAGGTCGTATCGATGGCAATCATCATATGTAGTTCTAGATGATATCGACGACGATCATCATATGTAGTTCTAGATGATATTGACAACGATCATCATATGTAGTTCTAGATGATATAGCCACACACAAATATGTAGTTCTAGATGATATCAAAGACAATCATCATCCTCAAGCCTAGACGGTTGGTGTTCCTAATAGTAATTAGGATGGCCTGTCCAACACGAAGATTCTTGCCATCGAGGAATTTCTTCCACCCAACCGAGTTTAAGTGTGTGCGACCGTTCGTGTCCACGCTGGTAAGTCTGAGGTTGTGTGGAGCCCCTTGCGAAGGCGTAGTCCAGCTGAGCCTTCTTCATCAGGCTCGATACCATAACTCACAGATAGGCTCTTTGCCAATTTCTAAATAAGAAAAACATATCAATTAATAAATAGCCTCGCACATACTCTTGCAAATAAGTATATATACACTATCTACACTATTAATAGTTCCTTAGATTCTACACTAATAAGCATGTGATCGAACTCTACACTAAAATATATCATCGACTAGATTCCACACAACATACCATATCATTGGATTGTACACTAAGTATTTCATCGGATAATTTGCATTTGTAAGTATAACATACCATATCATGTCGATCAACCATGGTACTTGTCAGGCGGGTCACGAATGGCACCCCGACAAAGTCAGCATGTGGCGGAATTATGTCCCACGGGTTGGACACCTCCTCCTCGCTCAGCCTCATTCTTTGAGCTACGATGGCTTCATGAAGTGGGTCCTCATCATCTTCATCAAGTGGGTCCTCATTATCTTCATCATCTTCATCATCTTCGTCATCTTCGTCATCTTCCACCAGGTTTAGATAAATGACAGCCAGCTTGGGTCTTTCTGCTTTGAAGGAGAAGCTGATCAACTCACCACTAGTAAGACGAATGCGGGCAACGAAACGGGCCCATCCATCTCCTCCAATCTGTGACATATTGCGTCCTTTCTCGACCTCCATAGTGTACGCCCCCCAGGAGCCTCAAATGTCACAGTGTCTCCTGTCAGCTTGTTGAATTTCAACCTCACATTGCATGGGACAATCTGTGTAAAATAAGCAAAATGACACGATGCAGTAATGCCAACACTAAAAATAAAATAGTTATTACATTTCATCTAATTTCTTACCGCCGCATGACGAAAACTCAGCTGGAAGTAGATGCCGAACAGCTTGCCAGTTGCAAGCCTGTTGGCGCACCTTGACTTGCACAGTCGACATAGTGGTGGTGGTGGTGGCGCCATTTTTCCTAAAGCAATATGAGCAAAGTATTAATGATCCACTTCACAGGAAAGAAAAACAGTAGCATGTGATATTTTTGGTTCTTCCGCGAGAAGCAATTTGATGAACAATTATAATCCTAAGATCTAGTAACATATTAGATGACAAGGTACCACCTACATTTTGCCAAAAAATAAGTCATTACAAAAAACAAAAGCATCTACCTATCCATGTATAGAAAAAATAACAACATAATGGTGCATACTAAATCAACTAAATCAACTAGCCTACTAAATCAACTAAATCAAAATGGTCTAAATCAACTAAATCAACTAGCCTACTAAATGAACTAAATCATATCAACTAAATCAAAATGTTGCATATGAACTAGCCTACTAAATCAAAATGGTGCATACTAAATCAACTAAATCAACTAGCCTACTAAATCAACTAAATCAAAATGTTCTAAATCAACTAAATCAACTAGCCTACTAAATCAACTAAATCATATCAACTAAATCAAAATGTTGCATATGAACTAGCCTACTAAATCAAAATGTAGCAGGGAGGAGGGAGAAGCAGGGGCGACTCGAGGAGGGAGAAGAGAGTAGGACGGAGGAGGAAGGCGGAGCGAGGAGGGGCTGGCTGGCGGCCAATGGAGGGAGGACGGAGGAGGAAGGCAGAGCAAGGAGGGGCCGACCAGCGGCGAGTGGAGGGAGGACGGAGGAGGAGGCCGGTATCGAGTCCAGCAAGGAGGAGGAGGTGACGGCAGCGCAGAGGGAGGAGGGGTGATGGGGAGGACCGGCGCGTGGGGTTTAGGGGGAGACCCAGTGAGTGTGTGAGTGTGAGTGGATCGGATAGAGGAGAGGGGGGGTGGGAGATGGAATGACTTAGCAGTAGCGTGCTATAGAGAAAGACGCTACTGCTAAACTACCTAGCAGCAGCGCCTTTCACAAAGAAAGCGCTACTGCTATGTGTCAGCATGTAAAAATAGACTTCAATGTATCAAAAATACATTGATCATCAACGATCTTTTTGTGTTCAATCTGATTTGTCAATATGAGTCCTCACGGTTTAGGAACTGGTGAAGACTCATATTATGCCTAAATTCTACACATAGAGTTCAATGAAGACCAAGTGCTTGTCAAAGTTTGAGAAGTAACATATTTAAGGTGGTAGAAACTCTCTTCACGGAGCGAGGTGAGACTAAATTTTTGTAGTAAACTTAGTAGTAGCGCTTATTGGTGAAATGCGCTGCTACTATATGCTACGTAGCAGTAGCGCTCTTCGTGATAACGCGCTACTGCTAAAACTAGCCTCGCGGCGGCCTGGCGGCGGCCTCGCGACGGCCTCACGGCAGCCTTGTGGGAATTATATCAGTAGCGCGTTTTAGAGCAGGCGTGCTACTGCTATATTTATTTCAGCAGCGAGTTATGCTTGCACACGCTACTGCTACCTAGCAGCAACACCTTATTTTAAAGCGCGCTGCTGGTAAGATTCTGTGTATAGGCTTTTCCCTAGTAGTGTTACCTTATTGCAAGGGGCTGAACCTGGGTAAAATCTTTGTGTCCCTTGTCCCGTTTTAACCCCTTAAAGCTAACCTCATAGCAATGGCTCCACACCTAAGTCCTCATGCTAGGGCATCTGCCGTGACAATTCCACGATAGTTGGCGCCCACTGTGGGGCCAGCACACGGTGGTTTCGAGTTCTTGAAGGGCAGCTTCGCAGGGCTCAAGGGGTAGGTTGTGGGCCAGATGACTAAAAGTCGTCGCGGCAAGCTCTACAACGATGACGAGGGCTGCAGCCTAGAGGCCGGCTCAATCGAGTAGGGGTACCGGGTCCCCTTTGGTGGAATCCAAGTCTTCATTGGCAAGATTGGTGAGTCGGAAGCTGAGCCGGACATCTGCACCGGCATCATCGAAACGGCTCGGCGCACGCGACCCGCCAAGGTTCAAGCTGCCCCAAAGCATGTCTTTGTTGGCTTCATTCATGGAGCAGAGCTGGAAGGAGGATCTAAATCTGGTGGTGAGATGATTGTATACTCAGGCGACGAGTCCTCAACTGATGAGACCAACTCCATCTGTCAAGTTCAGGACGATGGGCTTGGGAGCTGTTCCGATGGTGACAGTATTCCGGACCCCTACTAGCCGCCACACCGGGTTACAATCTTCATGGCCGGTACACAGCTAGGGCAGGATTCTTCCACTGCAACAACAATGATCTCCGGGTCAGCAACAACGATGACTGCTGGGTCAGGAGGCCATGTGCGCCTGCCGGCTCAAGTTTTGTCTGATCTGTTGGATGCCCTGACAACGTTGTTGACGGTGGAGGTCAACCCGGTGAATCAAACTCAGCATAATGTGGATGTTGCAAAATTACGAGATGAGATAACCCAAGCCAAGGAGGAGCTAAAAGCGGAGAACACCCAGATGGCAACGGAGCGAGCTGCCTTGCAGAGGGAGGCGGAACGGCTTCAGGCAGAGAGCTTGCGCTTAAGCCTGGACTGGGACGCATCAAACGTTGTCTTTAACAGAAGGCATGTGAGTCGATTACGCCCGGCTTACGATGCGATGATTTTTTTTAACACGCTTGGGGCAGGAACCAGTAACCCGCTTGGTGTGGATCGGGCCGTTGAGGCGTCGGCAGCTGGAGAACCGGTTCAGCCACGTGCTACAGACCCCCCATGTTTGAACTTAACCCCTCCTCGTCACGTTCTGATGCCCCCGGGGCATTTTTCTAACTCCTTGGATAACATGATAGCTGCGGCAACTCGACTGGCGGCTCACCCAGCTTAGGATGAGTCGCCAATGGTGATGGAAATACGGAGAGGCAGAGAGCTTCTTCAGACGGTTGTGGCTCAACAGGCAGCTTATTCATATAGTCGTGATCGTATCCATTCAACACCACGGCCAAGCCAGAATTATAGCAGGCATATTGATGAACCGACGGTGTCAAGCAGTGAACGGCACCACAATCAGCCTCGTAGGCCTGACCGTGCTGGTAATGATGCTCAGGCTTTGGTGGACCAGGGCAGGGCACGACGTGAGGCGGAGCTGGCGGCTCAATTGGTGGCTCAGCAGCAATCTCCGGTTTATCCGTCAGCGTCTATGGAGACAATAGTGACCTCTAGAACCTTGGGTGTGCCATGTTTAATGCCTGCTCTATGCAATGAGCGCTTGCCTAGGATTTCAAGGGCCCCTGTAAGGTGCCTAACTACGCGGCAGATCAGTCCCCAGAGGCTTGGATTGAGAGTTATGAGATGGCTATGGAGATGCTGGATGTCAGTGATGCTGCATGTGCTAAGTATTTCACCATGATGTTGGATGGACCGGCTCGTACTTGGATGAAAAGCCTGCCCGCTAACACCTTTGGGTCACGGGCGGAGTTGAAAAAGCGATTTATTCAAATTTTCAAAGACACGTGCAAGCGGCCTATGTCAATTCTGGATCTGGATTCCTACGTGCAAGGTGAAGGCAAGTCAACAACCAATTGGGTGCACCGGATCTTGGTTGTTATACACTCGTTGGAAAGTATCAACGCCGGTTCAGCAGTCCTGATGTTAGAGAAGAATTGTCGCTTCCTTCCCCTTAAGCAGAAATTGGGGCGGCTTAAGCGTCATTGCAATAATATGGGGGAGCTCATGGCAGCTCTCGTCAAGTATGCCGACTCTGATAGCACTAAAGATCCTGAGTCTAATGAGGAGAAGGCTGGTAAGGGGAAGAAGGGTGGCAATGCAAAGGGACATCATAACACGGCGGGTCAAAGTGGTAATGGTAACGTAAGGCGGACGTCGGTTTAGACTTTGTGGCTAACACCAGCACGCGGAGTAATAACCAACATCGTAAGGGGAAAGCACAAGCACCCCAGTTTGGAGGGCCAAAGTTCAACCTTGAAGCCATGATGAATCAGCCTTGTCAAACATGGGACCCCGGATAAGACGGCCAATCATCCGTGGAAGGATTGCTTCATCATGAGGGAGTATAGAAACTCAACTTTTTTCAGAATAATCATGGCCCGCACGACGGTTCAAGTTTCGGTTCTCATGGACCTGGCTTTGGCGGTGGCGGCTCAAGCTCTAGCTTTCAAGGCCAAGGTAATCACAGTGGTTTTAATCAACAATCTGGCCAAGGGAATCAGCAGCAACAGTCTGGTTATCAGAGTCATCCAAAGCAGCTGAATGGTGGTCAGTATCATGTGTTCACCACAAGCCTGTGCAAGCAAGATCAGAAAATGCATAAGCGGGCGATGAACTTTGTTGAGCCGACAGTGCCTCGTTATTTAAGGTGGTCTGAGCAGCCTATTGTATGGAGCCGTGAGGATCACCCGCCCCTGGTTGACAATCCAGCTCAGTTCGCATTGGTGGTTGCTCCACATGTAGGAGGGTCTAAGCTTACTAGGGTGCTCATGGATGGGGGCAGTAGTATCAATATCCTTTACTATGAGACTTTTTGTCGCATGAATTTGACTGACAAAGATCTTAAGACGTCTTCTACTGTTTTCCATGGGGTGGTGCCTGGTAAGTCGGCGTATCAAGTAGGTAAGATAACACTGGAGGTAGCCTTTGGAGATTATCATGACTCCAAGGCTGAGAAGTTGACCTTTGAGGTGGTGAAGATCAAAAGCCCGTATCATGCTTTGTTCGAGCGGCCGGCTTACGCCAAGTTTATGGCACGGTCGTGTTATGTTTATTTGCAGCTTAAGATGCCGGGTCATAAGGGCACCATCACGGTGCATGGTAATAGAAGAATTGCTCTAGATTGTGAAGAGGGTGATGCTGCTTATGTTGAGTCGGCCTATGCCACTAAGGAGTTGAAGTTTTATAAGGACAATGTTGACCCGATGGATATGACCCCTTTGAAGAAGCCAACTATAGAGAATGACCCCCTGTTGAAGTTTAAGTCGGCTGATGACACTAAGTTGGTTGATTTTGTGCCTGGCGACTCATCCAAGCAGTTCAACATCAGTGCTAATATGGATCTAAAATAGGAAAGCGCGCTCATCAAGTTCATCCGTGAGAACCGGGACATCTTTGCATGAACGGCTTCAGGCAGAGAGCTTGCGCTTAAGCCTGGACCGGGACGCATCAAACGCTGCCTTTAACAGAAGGCATGTGAGTCGATTACCCCCGGCTTAGGATGCGGTGAATTTTTTTTAACACGCTTGGGGCAGGAACCAGTAACCCGCCTGGTGTGAATCGGGCCGTTGAGGCGTCGGCAGTTGGAGAACCGATTCAACCACGTGCTACAGACCCCCCACGTTTGAACTTAACCCCTCCTCGGCACGTTCTGATGCCCCCGGGGCATTTTTCTAACTCCTTGGATAACATGATAGCTGCGGCAACTCGACTGGCGGCTCACCCAGCTTAGGATGAGTCGCCAATGGTGATGGAAATACGGAGAGGCAGAGAGCTTCTTCAGACGGTTGTGGCTCAACAGGCAGCTTATTCATATAGTCGTGATCGTATCCATTCAACACCACGGCCAAGCCAGAATTATAGCAGGCATATTGATGAACCGACGGTGTCAAGCAGTGAACGGCACCACAATCAGCCTCGTAGGCCTGACTGTGCTGGTAATGATGCTCAGGCTTTGGTGGACCAGGGCAGGGCACGACGTGAGGCGGAGCTGGCGGCTCAATTGGTGGCTCAGCAGCAATCTCCGGTTTATCCATCAGCGTCTATGGAGACAAGAGTGACCTCTAGAACCTTGGGTGTGCCATGTTTAATGCCTGCTCTATGCAATGAGCGCTTGCCTAGGATTTCAAGGGCCCCTGTAAGGTGCCTAACTACGCGGCAGATCAGTCCCCAGAGGCTTGGATTGAGAGTTATGAGATGGCTATGGAGATGCTGGATGTCAGTGATGCTGCATGTGCTAAGTATTTCACCATGATTTTGGACGGACCGGCTCGTACTTGGATGAAAAGCCTGCCCGCTAACTCCATTGGGTCATGGGCGGAGTTGAAAAAGCGATTTATTCAAATTTTTAAAGACACGTGCAAGCGGCCTATGTCAATTCTGGATCTGGATTCCTACGAGCAAGGTGAAGGCAAGTCAACAACCAATTGGGTGTGCCGGATCTTGGTTGTTATACAGTCGTTGGAAAGTATCAACGCCGGTTCAGCAGTCCTCACGTTAGAGAAGAATTGTCGCTTCCTTCCCCTTAAGCAGAAATTGGGGTGGCTTAAGCGTCATTGCAATAATATGGGGGAGCTCATGGCAGCTCTCGTCAAGTATGCCGACTCTGATAGCACTAAAGATCCTGAGTCTAATGAGGAGAAGGCTGGTAAGGGGAAGAAGGGTGGCAATGCAAAGGGACATCATAACACGGCGGGTCAAAGTGGTAATGGTAACGTAAGGCGGACAGCGGTTTAGACTTTGTGGCTAACACCAGCACGCGGAGTAATAACCAACACCGTAAGGGGAAAGCACAAGCACCCCAGTTTGGAGGGCCAAAGTTCAACCTTGAAGCCATGATGAATCAGCCTTGTCCGAAACACGGGACCCCGAATAAGACGGCCAATCATCCGTGGAAGGATTGCTTCAGATGCTGGGTCATAAGGGCACCATCACGGTGCATGGTAATAGAAGAATTGCTCTAGATTGTGAAGAGGGTGATGCTGCTTATGTTGAGTCGGCCTGTGCCACTGAGGAGTTGAAGTTTTATAAGGACAATGTTGACCCGATGGATATGACCCCTTTGAAGAAGCCAACTATAGAGAATGACCCCCTGTTGAAGTTTAAGTCGGCCGATGACACTAAGTTGGTTGATTTTGTGCCTGGCGACTCATCCAAGCAGTTCAACATCAGTGCTAATATGGATCTAAAATAGGAAAGCGCGCTCATCAAGTTCATCCGTGAGAACCGGGACATCTTGGCATGGAAGCCTTCGGACATGCCAGGTGTACGGAGGGAACTCGCTGAGCACACTCTTAATGTGGATCCCAAGTTTAAACCGTTCAAGCAGTTTCTGCATCATTTTAATGAGGAAAGGTGCAACACAATTGGTGAAGAGGTGGCCCGGCTCTTAGCGGCAGGGTTCATCATTGAAGTTTTTCATCCTGAGTGGTTGGCTAACCCGGTGCTGGTACTTAAGAAAAATGGCACTTGGCGTATGTGTGTGGATTATACATACCTTAACAAGGCTTGTCCGGCTGATCCTTTTGCTCTCCCTCGTATTGGTCGGATTATTGATGCTATGGCGGGTTGTGAGCGTTTGAGTTTTTTGGATGCTTACTCTGGTTATCATTAGATCAAGATGGAATTTAAGTACCAGGTGAAAACAGCTTTCATCACTCCCTTTGGAGCCTTTTGCTATGTGTGTATGCCTTTTGGGCTCAAGAGTGCCTAGGCGACTTACCAACGGTGTGTTCAGAATTGCTTCCGTTGCCAGATTGGGCGCAATGTTCACGCTTATGTGGATGATATTGTTGTGAAATCCAGGAAGAAAGAAACCTTGATAGATGATTTGAAAGAGACCTTTGACAATCTCTGGGTCTATAAAATGATGCTTAACCCAGCCAAGTGTGTTTTTGGTGTGCCAGCGGGCAAGTTATTAGAGTTCCTAGTTTTTGAGAGGGGCATTGAAGCTAACCCGGAGAAGATCAAGGCTACCACCTCTTTGGCTAAGCCGGCATGCATCAATGACATCCAATGCTTGGCGGGTTGTATTGCGGCTTTGAGCCGGTTTATAAGCCGCCTGGGAGAGAAGGCCATCCCTTTGTATCAAATGATGAAGAAGACAGATGACTTTGTCTAGAGCGATGCTGCTAATGAGGCATTTGAGGCACTTAAGAAACAGCTAGCTGAGCGGTCGGTTCTTGCAGCTCCTATTGAGAAGGAGCCCTTGTTGTTATACGTGGCTGCAAGCAACAGGGTGGTCAGTGTGGCAGTTGTGTTTGAAAGGAAGGAATCAGGCAAGGAGTATCCGGTTCAAAGGCTAGTTTATTATGTCAGTGAGGTGCTCATTCAATCCAAGCAGAGGTACCCACATTGGCAGAAACTGGTTTACGACGTGTTCATGGCCAGCCACAAGTTGAAGCAATATTTTCTTGGTCATCCCATCACTATGGTTAGTTCTGCTCCCTTGGGAGATATTATTCAAAACAGAGAAGCCACAGGTCGGGTAGCTAAGTGGGCGTTGAGCTTGGACCCCATGGCTTGAAGTATGTGCCTCAGACAGCTATAAAATCACAAGCGCTTGTGGACTTTATCAATGATTGGACAGAGCTACAGATGCCTGAGGATAAGCCGGACAATACATATTGGACTATTCATTTTGATGGGTCCAGGCAATTGGAAGGCTCGGGGGCTGGAGTTATATTGACTTCCCCACGAGGTGATAAATTTTGTTATGTTTTAAGGTTGATGTTCCCTTGTACTAACAATGCAGCTGAGTATGAAGCCTTACTCCATGGACTTCGGATGGCTAAATAGATGAATCTAAGCCGGGTAAGGTGCTTTGGCAACTCAGGTTTGGTGGCTTAGCAAGTGTCAGGAACTTGGGATTCAAAGGATCCACTCATGGCGGCTTATCATCGAGAGGTTGATGCCATTGCTGGTCATTTCAAGGGATATCAAGTGGAGCATGCTGATTGAAGGAAAAATGAAGTTGCTGGTGCGTTAAGCCGGCTGGGGTTTCAGCGTAAGCCGGTGCCCCCTAATGTTTTCCTTGATGTTTTGCATAACCCATCAGCAAAGTTACCTATAGAGGAGGATTTGGTCGTTCCTCCAGAGGCACAGTTGGTGGCGGCTCTCCACGATGGATGCAAGAAGGATAGAAGAGCATAAGATTGGGGATGCACCGACATCCCAAGCTATTATCCAAGAATGAGCAACCAACTAAGCTTGGGGACGCCCCCGAGTGGCATCCCCTCTTTCTTCTAACGACCATCGGTATTTTACTCGAGACTATATTTTTATTTGTCACATGATATGTGTTTTGCTTGGAGCGTCTTGTATGATATGTGTCTTTGCTTGTTTTATTTGTGTTTTAAGTCATAAATCCTTGCTGTACGCACCTATTTGAGAGAGCCAAAATTATGCCATGACTTGTTAGAATTGCTCTCTAAGCTTCACTTGAATTTTTATGAGCAATGGACTTGCTCTAGTGCTTCACTTATATCTTTTTGAGCACGGTGTGCTTAGTATTTTTGAAGAAATGCTCTCTTGCTTCACTTTGATTTATTTGAGAGTCAGTAAAATTTTGAAGAAACTCTCTCTTGCTTCACTTAAATTGTTTTGAGAGAAATAAAATATGTTATGCTCATGATCTTCACTTATATTTGTTTGAGCTTATGAAAACCAACACATGAAAATTAGTCCCAAAGTGATAGATATCCAAGAAGGATAAAGAAAGAAAGAAATATATGTCATGAAGATCATTGGACAAAATAATATGATGATGTGATATGTGAGTCATGTTGGTGAGTAATTGTGCTCTAGTAAGAATATTGGTGTTAAGGTTTGTGATTCCCTATGCATGCACGAAAGTCAATAATCATGCAATGAAAATTATATCCTACTTGTGGTGCATTATTCGGTGATAATTATGCTTAATGCTTGCTTATGAGATTATAAGTTTCTTGGTTGGTCGCTTCTCAATCTTTTTGCTAGCCTTCATTTTGCACCAAGTATGACTTCTACTTGTGCATCCAAAATTCATTGAACTAGTTTTGCCACATGAGTCCACTATATCTACCTATATGCGGTATTCTTTTGCTGTTCTAAGCAAATTTTCATGTGCCATCTCTAATTTCCAAAATAAACTTCTCTTTTGTGTGTTTATTTCGCTCGCGGAACGGTAACGGGTAGCTAATATTTTCCATGCTAGATGTGTTATTCTCACGATGAGTGTTTATTCACTTGTCATTGCACGAGAGTAGGGAAAGGTTTTAGGGATGCTTAGTCCCGAAATGCAAAAATTCATTTACTTTATGTTGTCAAATAATAAATTCCTTGGAAAGTGTTGGTATGGAGGGCACCCGTGGATATGGCTAGCCATGGAAAGTGAAATTTATGGTTTAAAAATGAATAAACTTTACTTTCTGTTTGGGAACCGCCTATGATATATCTAGCATGGAAAGTGTTGGGATGCTCCAAGTCATTTTCGTTGGTGGGATGGATACACCTCCCAAAATGTTTTATCTCTATTTTTTTGCTTTGAGCTCTGGCACCTCTACAAATCCCTACTTCCCTCCATGAAGGGCCTTTCTTTTACTTTATGCAATTTTTATTTTTTAAATTGAGTCTCCATCCTCTCTTATAAAAGCACCAACTAGGGGACAATATGATGTACCTAAGCATAGGGTGTAGCTAATATTCAAGTGTGTTTCATGAATGGATCCATGTTTGAGCATGATGGGCTAGGGATAAATTGTTTTAGCATTGATATTTTGAAAGACATGGTTGCTTGTTGATATGCTTGAGTATCTAAATTATTATGTCAAAACTAGACTATTGCTTTGAATCACATAAAAGTCCAAATGTCCATGCTATGAAGAAAAGAATATGATATGACGTGATAAATAACACTCCACATCAAAAATTCTGTTTTATCACTTACCTACTGGAGGACGAGCAGGTAAGCTTGGGGATGCTGATACGTCTCCAACGTATCTAATTTTTTTGATTATTCCATGTTGTTTTATTATCAATCTTGGATGTTTTATAATAATTATATAGTCATTTTATATCATTTTTTGGTACTAACCTATTGACATAGTGCCAAGTGCCAGTTGTTGTTTTTTGCATGTTTTTTACATCGTAGGAAATCAATATCAGATGGAGTCCAAATGCCACGCCAATTTACGATGATTTTTTATGAGCCAGAAGGAACACAACGGGCCCTGGTTGCACCTGGGGGGAATCCCGAGGAGGGGACAACCCACCACTGAGCGCCAGGAGGCCCAGACGCGCCCTGGTGGGTTGTGCCCACCTCTGGTGCCCCCTGGACCGACTCTTTGTTCTATAAATACCCAAATATTCCAGAAACCCTAGAGGAGTCGACGAAATTTTCATCCAACCGCCGCAGAGTCCAGAACCACGAGATCCAATCTAGACACCATCACGGAGGGGGTTCACCACTTCCATTGGTGCCTCTCCGATGATGCGTGAGTAGTTCTTTATAGACCTCCGGGTCCATAGTTAGTAGCTAGATGGCTTCCTCTCTCTCTCTCTCTCTCTCTCTCTCTCTTGATTATCAATACAATGGTCTCTTGGAGATCCATATGATGTAAGTCTTTTGGCGGTGTGTTTGTTGGGATCTGATGAACTTCGAGTTTATGATTAGTTATATCTTTTTATATCCATGAAAGTTATTTGAATTCTTTGATCTCTTATATGCGTGATCTCCTATAGCCTCGTATTCTTCTCCGATATTTGGGTTTTGTTTGGCGAACTTGATCTATTTATCTTGTAATGGGAAGAGGTGCCCGGTAGTGGGTTCGATCTTACGGTGCTTGATCCCAGTGACAGAAAGGGAACCGACACATATGTATTGTTGCTACTAACGATAAAAAGACGGGATCCACATCTGCCGCAATAGATAAACGGTTCTTGTCTACATCATGTCATCGTTCTTACTGCATTACTTCGTTTTCCCATGAACTTAATACACTAGATGCATGCTGGATAGCGGTCGATATGTGGAGTAATAGTAGTAGATGCAGGCAGGAGTCAGTCTACTAATCTTGGACATGATGCCTATGTAATGATCATTGCCTGGATATTGTCATGATTATTTGAAGTTCTATCAATTGCCCAATAGTAATTTGCTCACCCACCGTTTTCTATTTTTCTCAAGAGAAGCCACTAGTGAAACCTACGGGCCCCGGGTCTTCTTTCTCATATATTTGCCTTGCGATCTACTCTTTCCTTGCATTTATTTTCAGATATATTAAAATAAAAAATACAAAAATAACTTGCTGCAATTTATTTGTTCCGCGATCTATTTATCCCATGTACAAATTTACCTCACGTCCTTTGCCTATCTTGAGGCGCCGTACCCCGAACGGGATTGACAACCCCTTTAACACGTCGGGTTGCGAGGTGTTGTTCTTTCTGTGTAGGGGCTGTTTACGTTGTGTTGCTTGGTTCTCCTACTGGTTCGATAACCTTGGTTTCATATCTGAGGGAAATACCTAGCACTGTTGTTCTGCATCATCCCTTCCTCTTTGGGGAAATACCGACGTAGCTTCAAGCGACATCAATGACTTAAATGAAGCTATGGCTTCACTTAAGACGTCTATGACGACTGAAGTCAAGTCCATGCTAAAAGAATTACTTGAGGGGTTGAAAGCTTCTCCCGATCCTTTGCTTGTGGTCAATCCCACTGCATCGGAATCGAAGGCCAATTCCGGTAAGGAATCGGCTAAAGGTACTCATGTTTCTTCCCCCCATGACAACAATGGGATGGGAACCTTGCCTCAGTTCCCCCTCCCCCGGTCTATGGAGGACTGATTCCTACACCTCGCATCAATAATCTTGGTCCTCCTCCTAAGCTTGTTAAGGGTGATTTTGCTAATTGGGTTTTTCGTATCAAGTCTCATTTGAATCACAGCTCAACAAACCTTTGGAGAATCATTGAGCAAGGCTTCTACCTGCATGATCCAAACAACTTCACCCCAAGAGAAGAAGTGGACAATCAATACAATCACTTTGCTTTGTTCATTCTTCAAGATGCGGTGCAACCCTAAGATCTATCCCACTTACGTCCCTTCACTCATGCAAAGGATTGTTGTGAACACATTGTATGTTTGTACAAGGGGAGCTCAAGCATCCAGCGGTCCAACTTTGAAGTGGTCCTTGATGAGGCCGATGAATTCATGATGCTAGAAGATGAGGATCCACGTGATCTCTACCGGAGGGTGGCAACTCTTGCGATTTCTCTCCAAGACCATGGGAGCAAGGATACGGATGACAATTGGACCAAGCGCAAGTTTCTCAAGGCCATTATGCCCTTCAACAAGGCCATGTCTTCCGTGATTCGTCAAAGGCCCGACTTTCACACCTTAACCTCAAGTGAAGTGTTGGATGAGTTTATTGCCATGAACATCATGAACAGGACCGCCTATAATGCTCTTGCTCATGTCCGGTCAAAGAAAAGCTCAACCACCCTTGCTTTGAAGGCCAAGGCCATTCCGGAAGAGGAAGAGGAGGAAGAAGAGGAGTGTTGCCCCGAGGATACCAAATATGCTTACCATGAGCACATGGCTCTTGAGTGAAGGTAATTTTGGGGCAACAAGAGAAACTCAAGGCCCAACTTCACCAAGAACAACTCAAGTGGCTTAAAGAACAAGCAACGTGTGAGGACTTGCTACAATTGCGACAATGTGAGTCACTTTGTGGCGGAGTGCCCTTATGAGAAGAGGGAATATAATGGTGGCAAAATCATTCGCAAAGACAAATCCAAGTCTTTCCCAAGCAAGAACAACTTCACCAAGAAGAATCCTCCAAAGGGCTTGGTGGAGCATGAAGAGTATGCCTCCGATGATGATGATGGAGACACAAGTGGAGAAGGAATGGCAATGGCAACCATTGCAATTGCCACATCTCCCCCCTCCAAGGTCTCTCTGTTTGGTTCCCCCAACGAGAACACCATTGCCAAGTGCCTCATGGCCAAAGGTATCAACAAGGTAACCTCAAACATCAAAACCACCATCACTACTACTCGTTCACTGTTAGATTTTGTTGATGATAGTGAGGTGGTAAATGTTGATGAGGATGAGTTTACCAAGTTTGTGAATAAGCTCAAGGGTGAATCCAAGAAGCACTTTGTTGCTCTCTTGGAACAACTTGGTAAGGCCAATGATATCACTGAGACTCATGAGGATACTATCTCCAAGATGGAGGGACATAGTCAAGATTATGCCGATGAGATTGCAGATCTTTCCAATGCTCTTGAGGAAGAGCTTGGTCTTCGTTTGGCTCTTGAGGAGTCACACAACGTTGATCGTGCTAAATTACAAAAAGATCTTGACCATGCTATTGTTCTTCCCGTGTGCTTAAATACGAGAAAGTTGCACTTGGGGTTGACTATGATAGAGTCAAGGAAGAGTTTGATACACTTTACAAGGCTCACAAGGTCTTGAAGGGTGTTCATGCTTCTCTCAAAGAGTCTCATGATCAAGTCCAAGTGAAGCTAACCAAGGACTTGGCAAGGTGGTCATCTCTCAAGACTTATCTATTGAGAAGGTCATGCTTGTTGAGTCCCTTGCATACAATTTTCTTTCCGTTTGTCAACTTGCACTCATTGGCTTTGCAACATTCTTTGATCTTGATACTGTGGCCCTTGTGGAGCAAGACTCTTAAAGTAGCCTTTGTTGGGCATGTCAAGAACGGTCTCTATGTGGTGAACTTTTTGGAGCGACCCACTAAGACCGTGACTTGCCTAATGGCTAAAGTTTATGTGGGTTAGCTTTGGCATCGCCGACTAGCCCATGTCAATATGAGATCTTTGCAAAGTCTCCTCAAAGGGGATCACGTTCGTGGACTAACAAATGTGAGTTTTGCCAAAGATCATGCTTGCAGTGCTTGTATCGAAGGAAAGCTTCATGGAACGGCTCACCAACCCTCGACTATCATCTACTCGAGGAGGCCCTTGGAGCTCCTTCACATGAATATCTTTGGTCCTCCATCCTTTGATAGTCTTGGTGGAAGAAAGTATTGCTTGGTAAT
Organism: Aegilops speltoides; assembly: GCA_021437245.1. Lineage (NCBI taxonomy): Eukaryota > Viridiplantae > Streptophyta > Magnoliopsida > Poales > Poaceae > Aegilops > Aegilops speltoides. The sequence continues at coordinate 26,409,596 of CM038144.1, read as the reverse complement.
TGTGGATGACTACTAAAGATATACATGGGTATACTTCTTCAAGAGGAAGAGTGAGACTCAACAAACCGCCATCAACTTTGCAAATGAAGCTCAGCATCAATATGAAGCAAAGATCTTGATGATTAGAAGTGACAACATCACCGAGTTCAAGAACTAAACCTTCTATGGGTTTTTTAGTGTGAGGGGATCAAGCACCAATATGCCACACCTTTTACCCCTCAACAAAATGGTGTGGCGGAAAGGAAGAACCGGACATTGATGGACACGGTAAGGACCATGATGGCGGAGTTGAAATCTCTGTACAACTTTTGGGCTGAAGTCATCAACACCGCGTGTCATGCATCCAATAGGCTCTACCTCCGCAAAGGCCTAAACAAGACTCCTTATGAGATACTTACCGACAACAAGCCCAACCTCAAGTACTTCCGGGTGTTCAGTTGTAAGTGTTTCATTCTCAAGAAAGGTGTTCGTTTGTCTAAATTTGAACTAGAGCTCAAGAGGGCATATTTGTTGGTTATGCTACGAACTCTCATGCTTACTGTGTCCTCAACAAGTCCACCAGACTCATTGAGGAGACATGTAACATGGAGTTTGATGAAAATAATGGCTCCCAAGTGGAGCAAAGTGGTCTTTGTGATGTAGGTGATGAAATTCCTCCCCAACCCATAAGAAGAATAGGGATTGGTCAAATACTCCACATTGAGGAACCCCTTGTGGCCGAAGGAGAAGGACAATGCTCCACTCAAGTGGAGCCATCACCGATGCTAGACCCACACGCTGCCAAAGAAAAAAGTGAAGGCCCTCGACACAATGAACAAGATCAAGGACAAGATCAACCATGTGAAGATGGTGATGCACCAAATGATGTCCAAGATCAAGTTCATGCCGTCGAGCTCGTTCAAGATCAAGAACAAGCTGACGATCAAGGGAAAGCTCAAGATGGCACCAAAGATCTCGAGCGAGCTCAAGATCAAGAGCAAACTCAAGACGGTGCTCAAAATGAGCAAGATGATCCTCAAATGCCCATCGAGGAACTTTTGGAGCGCCGTTCCACTAAGGTGGCTTCCAAGCTCAAGCGTCACCAACATGTCATGGAGAATGTGCTTGGAAGCTTGAGAAAAGGGGTAACTACTTGCAAACAATTGTCAAACTTTTGTGAGCATCACACGTTTGTTTCGTGTGTTGAACCCCAAAATGAGGTGCTTGATGATTAGGATTGGCTTGAAGCTATTGATGCAGCTTGAACTACACCGGTATTTCCCCAAAGAGGAAGGGATGATGCAGCACAACTACGGTAGGTATTTCCCTCAGTGATGAGACCAAGGTTATCGAACCCGTAGGACAACCAAGCAATACTATGTAAACGGTACCTGCACACAAAGAACAAATATTTGCAACCCGACGTGTTAAAGGGGTTGTCAATCCCTTTCGGGTAACGGCGCCAGAAATTGGCACGTTGACAGGAGAAAGTTGTAATAGATTGATAGATGCAAATAATGACAAATAAAATTCATTGAGGTATTTTTGGGTTTTTGGTAATATAGATCTGAAAATAAAAGTGGCAAATAAATAAAAAGGCAAATAGCAATATAGATATGAAGATATATGATGAGAAAATAGACCAGGGGGGCGTAGATTTCACTAGTGGCTTCTCTCAAGAAAAATAGCATAAGGTGGGTAAACAAATTACTGTTGGGCAATTGATAGAAATTCAAATAATTATGACGATATCCAGACAATGATCATTATATAGGCAGCACGTCCAAGCTTAGTAGACCGACTCCTGCCCGCATCTAGTACTATTACTCCACACATCGACCGCTATCCATCATGCATCTAGTGTATTAAGTTCATGGAAAAAACAGAGTAATGCAATAAGAACGATGACATGATGTAGACAAGATCTATTCATGTAGGAATAGACCCCATCTTGTTATCCTTAAGAGCAACGATACATACGTATGTCTCCTAGAAACGAAGTCTTTCTTATCATAACGTTTATTCTTAGGTTGTGGTTTATCAAGATCAATAGTAGGTTCAATCTCCACATCATTATCATTACTAGGTTGAGCATCAACATGAACATCATCATTAACATTATCACTGGGTTCATGTTCATCACCGGATTGCGTCTCAGCATCAGAAATAGAAATATCATTTGGATTCTCAGGTGTATCTATAATAGGTTCACTAGAAGCATGCAAAGTCCTATCTGTTTTCTTTTTCTTTTTATTACTAGGAGGACTAGGTGCATCAGTATTAATTCCCTGACAATCTTGCTCAATTCTCTTAGGATGGCCTTCAGGATACAAAGGTTCCTGGGTCATCTTACCACCTCTAGTCATAACCCTAACAGCATGATCATTGTTCTTACTATTCAACTCATTAAGCAGATCATTATGTGCCTTAAGTACTTGTTCTACTTGAGTTTTAACCATGGAAGCATGCTTACTAATAATCTTAAGACACTAACAGTTCTACCCATGTAATTACCCAAGCAGTCAAGCATGTAAGCATTATGTTTCAATTGTCTACTAGGACTGAGAAATAGAATACCTCTTTTCTTCGGAGTTGGCTTAGGAATTGGTCCAGGAAGTGTCCAATCATTATCATTGCTCAATATATTATTCAATAGCAATTGAGCTTGCTCAACAGTTCGTTCCCTGAAAACACAACCAACACAACTATCTAGGTGGTCCCTAGAAGCATCAGTTAGTCCATTATAAAAGATATCAAGTATTTCATTTTTCTTGAGAGGATGATCAGGCAGAGCATTAAGTAATTGGAGAAGCCTCCCCCAAGATTGTGGGAGACTCTCTTCTTTAATTTGCACAAAGTTAAATATTTCATGTAAAGCAACTTGTTTCTTATAAGCAGGGGAATATTTTTTCAGAGAAGTAGTAAATCATATCCTGGGGACTACACACACAACCAAGAGCAAGAGAATTAAACCATAACTTAGCATCGCCCTTTAACGAGAAAGGAAACAATTTAAGAATATAGTAATAGCGAATCTTTTCCTCGTGAGCAAATATTGTGGCTATATCATTCAATTTAGTAAGACGTGCCACAACAATTTCAGATTCATAACCATGGAAAGGATCATATTCAACCAAAGTAATTAACTCAGGATCGACAGAGAATTCATAATCCTTATAAATAACAAAGATAGGTGAAATAGCAAACTTAGGATCATATTGCATTCTAGCGTTCAAAGATTTTTCTTTCCACTTGCATAATAATTTCTTAAGATCATCTCTATCCTTACAAGCAAGAAAGTCCCTAGCTACCTCTCTATCCATAACATAACCCTCACGCATAACAGGAAGTTCATATCTAGGAGAGCTAGCATAATCAATAGTTCTAACCCTAGCAAGATGTTCATCAAGTAATTCACCCAGTGGCACAGTTTTATCAAGCAAAGCAGTAGTAGCATCATAAGCATCATTGATAGCAGAAGTAGCATCATCAATAACATGCGACATATCAGAATCAATAGTAGGTGTAGGTGTCTCAAGTTTACTCAAAACAGAAGGTGAATCAAGTGCAGAGCTAGATGGCAGTTCCTTACCTCCCCTCGTAGTAGAGGGATAAATCTTGGTTTTGGTATCTTTCAAATTCTTCATAGTGATCAACAGATATAAATCCCTAGTGACTCAATGAATAGAGTTATGCTCCCCGGCAACGGCGCCAGAAAAAGGTACTGATAACCCACAAGTATAGGGGATCACAATAGTTTTCGAGGGTAGAGTATTCAACCCAAATTTATTGATTCGACACAAGGGGAGCCAAAGAATATTCTCAAGTATTAGCAGCGGAGTTGTCAACTCAACCACACCTGAAAGACTTAATATCTGCAGCAAAGTATTTAGTATCAAACTAGTATGGAAGTAACGGTAACAGTGGCAAAAGTAACAGTAGCAGTTTTGTAGCAATTGTAACAGTGGCAACGGCAGAGTAACGTAGCAAAGATCAATATGTGAAAAGCTCGCAGGCAATGGATCAATGATGGATAATTATGTCAGATGACATTCATCATGCAACAGTTATAACCTAGGGTGACACAGAACTAGCTCCAGTTCATCAATATAATGTAGGCATGTATTATGTAAATAGTCATACGTGCTTATGGAAAAGAACTTGCATGACATCTTTTGTCCTACCATCCCGTGGCAGCGGGGTCCTAATGGAAACTAAGGGATATTAAGGCCTCCTTTTAATAGAGAACCGTAACAAAGCATTAGCACTTAGTGAATACATGAACTCCTCAAACTACGATAATCACCGGAAAGAATCCCAATTATTGTCACCTTGGGGTATGCGGATCATAACTCGTAATAGGTGTCTAAAACTTGCAAGATCGGATCAAGAACACAAATATATTCATGAAAAATAAAGGGTTCAGATATGAATTCATGGCACTCGGGCCCTATGACAAGCATTAAGCATAGCAAAGTCATAGCAACATCAATCTCAGAACATAGTTGATACTAGGGATCAAACCCTGACAAAACTAACTCGATTATATGATAAATCTCATCTAACCCATCACCGTCCAACAAGCCTACGATGGAATTACTCACGCACGGCGGTGAGCATCATGTAATTGGTGATGGAGGAAGGTTGGTGATGATGATGGCGATGGATCCCCCTCTCCAGAGCCCCGAATGGACTCCAGATCAGCCCTCCCGATGAAGAACAGGAGGCGGCAGCGGCTCCATATTGTAAAACGCGATGGATCCTTCTCTCTTATTTTTTTCTCCCCGAACATGAATATATGGAGTTGGAGTTAGGGTCGGAGGTGGTCCAGGGGACCCACAAGGCAGGGGGCGCGCCCTAAGGGGGGCGCCCTCCACCCTTGTGGACACATGGTGGGTCCCCTCTGGTTGATTCTTTCGCCAATATTTTTTATTTATTCCAAAAATATTCTCCGTGAATTTTCAAGTCAATCCGATAACTTTTATTTTTGCACAAAAGTAACACCAAGGCAATTCTGCTCAAAACAGCGTCAGTCCGGGTTAGTTCGAATCAAACCATGCAAATTAGAGTCCAAAACAAGGGCAAAAGAGTTTGGAAAAGTAGATACGATGGAGACGTATCAACTCCCACAAGCTTAACCAATTGCTTGTCCTCAAGAAATTCAGTTGACAAACTGAAAGTGATAAAAAAAACTTTTACAAACTCTGTTTAATCTTGTTGTTGCAAATATGTATAGCCAGCATTCACGTTTTCAGCAAAGATTACAAACTAACCATATTCACAATACCATTTAGGTCTCACATTTACTCATATCAATGGCATAATCAATTAGCAAGCAATAATAATAGATCGCAGATGACAACACTTTTTCAAAACAATCATGATATGATATAACAAAATGGTATCTCGCTATCCCTTTTTGAGACCTCAAAACATAAATGCAGAGCACCCGTGAAGATCAAGGACAGACTAGACATTGTAATTCATGGTAAAAGAGATCCAATCACAGTCATACTCAATATCAATTAATAGCAAAGCATACAAATGAAAGTGGTGCTCTCTAACTGGTGCTTTTTATAAGAGGATGACGACTCAACAATAAAAGTAAATAGATAGGCCCTTCACTGAGGGAAGCAGGGATTTACAGAGGTGCGAGAGCTCGATTTCAAAATAGAGATGAATATTGTTTTGAGCGGTATGCTTTCATTGTCAACATAACAACCAAGAGATCTCAATATCTTCCATGCTAGATACATTATAGGCGGTCCCCAAATAAAATGGTAAAGATTTTACTCCCTGTCGGTGTCAAAACCGGCGGATATCGGGTAGGGGGTCCCGAACTGTGCGTCTAGGCGGATGGTAACAGGAGACGAGGGACACGATGTTTTACCCAGGTTCGGGCCCTCTTGATGGAGATAAAACCCTACGTCATGCTTGATTAATATTGATGATGTGTATTACAAGAGTGGATCTACCATGAGATCAAAGAGGCTAAACCCTATAAGCTAGCCTAAGGTATGATTGTTGTAATGGATGTTGTGTCCTACGGACTAAAACCCTCTGGTTTATATAGACACCGGAGAGGGCTAGGGTTACACAGAGTCGGTTACAATGGTAGGAGATCTACATATCCATATCGCCAAGCTTGCCTTCCACGCCAAGGAAAGTCCCATCCGGACACGGGACGGAGTCTTCAATCTTGTATCTTCGTAGTCTTGGAGTCCGGCGGACGATGATAGTCCGGTTGTCTGGACACCCCCTAGTCCAGGACTCCCTCAGTAGCCCCTGAACCTGGCTTCAATGATGATGAGTCCGGCGCGCATAATGTTCGGCATTGCAAGGCAGGTTCCTCCTTTGAATAATCTATAGAAGATTGTGAACACCAGGATAGTGTCCGGCTCTGCAAAATAAATTCCACACTCCACCATAGAGAGAATATTATGTACACAAGTTCAATCTGCTGACGTATCTTGTAGCATGACGTCACGCCACTACCAAGCCTTTACTTGAATCGTTTTTATTATACCACCTCGGTAGCGTTTAGCGGCGGTTTCTTGGCACGTCTTGTCGAAGCAGAGATCGTGTTCCCCTTATTCCGGGATTCTCATCAATACGGGCGTGGGTAACCCAACCGCGCCCGCCGGCACGCCCCCTCTATCGAAGGCGAGTCCCGAACGGTCACGGAGACGGCTCTTGGTATTCTCCCTCTTTATAATAGGACCAAGGCTCATTTCTTTTCTTCAATCCTCCATCAAATCTCCTCCTCGCTCCAAGTTCCAACACCCAGAGCCCCAGATTTATGTGCTTCGGACCTTCAACAATGTCCGGTTCCGACCTTCAGGGCCGGTGGATGCCCTCCTCCGTCACGGAGGAGGACGTGCTAAAGCTGCGAGAGGCCAAGTACCTGTCTTATGAGATTTCGCACAGGCTGCCCGCCGAAGGGCAGGCCATACCCACCCCCAAGCCCGGCGAGTACGTCGTCTTTGTATCCCACCTCCTTCGGGGTTTAGGCTTCCCAACGGATCCTTTCGTGAGAGGGCTCATGTTCTACTATGGGCTGGATTTCCACGACTTGGCTCTGGAGTCCATCCTCCATATTTCCGCATTTATTGTGGTCTGCGAAGCCTTCCTCCGCGTCACCCACCACTTCGGCCTGTGGCTGAAGACCTTCAATGTGGAGCCGAAGATGATTGGGGGCGTCAAGCAGAGTGCGGCGGGGCGGCCATAAGCAGGAGGGCCGATGCCCCATGGCCCGAGGGCTCCTTCCAAGAGGAGCTCGGCTTGTGGCAGCAGGAGTGGTTCTATATCACCGCTGCGAAGGGCAGAGGCAGAAGCCGCCGCCCATATTCCGCTCGGGACCTCCTCGACGGTTGATGTCGTGGGTCAACCAAGGGCTCAACTGGGGGCCATCAAAAGACGTTCCCCTATTGCAGGGCCGGATTCGAGACCTCCAGGCGAGGGAGATCGATCTGGTCGTGGTGATGCAGGTTATGCTAATTAGGCGTCTCCTGCCCTGCAAACGCCGTCCTCTCCGGCTATGGGAGTTCAATCCGGAGGGACCACGAATTCTCCAACACTTTATGGGTACGACACCCGTGGAGATGTACAAGTTGTTCTTCGGACCACAAGCGGCGTGTCCGGAATTGACCGAGGATGCCGGCCTAAGCTGCAATCGCCCGGATACTCAAGTAAGTAGCCCAGTGTTCGGACATACCATTTGTTTGGTTTTCTACAATTCGCCTTTTAACCCGTTATCCTGCAACAGGAGTGGATAGCGGAAGCAAAGCTGATACGGTGTCCGGCCCCCCTCCCAGAGACCACGCCGGATCCCATGCTAGTCAGGATGTTGGAGGTTGCGCCTTCAGAAGGAGGCGAAGGGGAAAATAGAGGAGCTACCGCCTCGCCCAAGGGGGCGCTTGAAGAAGGGGGGATCGAGAATCCCTCCCTCCAGGGGGAGAAGAGGACCGCCTCCGAAGACCCGGAGGCCAAAGCCCCTAAGCAGGGGAAGAAATCTTCACCAGAGGGTCCTGCGTCCGGGGAGGTCCCGGACGCACAGTCTTCTCTAAAGAATCAGCCCTCCAGCGAGCCGTGAATAGAAAAAGGGGAGTTAATTAATAAGAAACATCCCTATTTGTGCTTCTGAGGATAACCGAAATTTTTACCTTGTAGTTCGGATCTGCGACCTTCTCAGATGAGCTCGTCTTCGGGGGATCTTCGCCCGGACATGATGGAGAGCAAGACGCCTCCGTCTGCTGCGCCGTTGGATAGGGCGGACGAGCCTGAAGTGTCGTCACGGAGGGTATCCCCGAGCCCGGCAGAGCCGAAGAGTTCGGCGCCGACTAGTGTTCGACCGGGAGAGCTGAAGGATCTGCTTGAGAGGGTGTCCATCTCAGAAGATCACCGTGCATTGATGAGTACGGTGATTAGAAGGATTTCGTCCGCCGAAAGCGGATTGCATAATGCCGTCAGGAGTTTGCTGGCGGGGTTTGAGGTATGTAAAAATGACACCCATTTTTAACAGTTTTACACATAAAGTGCGCCCTGTATAGATAGTAGCCCCTGAGACTCGGTGGGTTGTCGAAAGCGACAGCGTGCCGAGGATCAAAATCGCAGGTATTGAGTGTCGCCTTTCCTATGCAGGTGGCGAATAGTCCGGGGGCTAGCCGGACTAATGGAGTTGCTGAATTAATGCGGCAACTCGATGTTGCGGATGCGGACATCGCGCTAGTCAACAAGCGACTTGACGAGTCGCAAGGTAAATTGTGTCTCCGCAGTCACCTATTAAGGGAGGAAAAGCCCACCTCTTACAATGTTTATGCTTGACGCAGATGGTGTTGCTGCTGTGGAGAGCCTTCGGGCAGAACTTGCTCAAGCCAAGGAGCAAGCCAGAAGGAGTGATGCGGCTGCCTCGAGGGCGGCCGAGGAGTTAGAAGCCGAAAGGGTTGCATACTGCCGAAGCAGGGAAGAGATGGCCGAATTGGCCGTTAAATTGAAGGATGCTACCGACCGCAATGAGGCTCTTGAAAAGGAGTGCCTATCGGAGCGAGAAAACCTGGGGAAGGCCACCGCCGAAGCCAAGGATGCCCGTTCTGCAATGCGGGCTATAAAGGAGGAGCTGCGTCAGGCCAGAGACATTGTGGCTGGCAAGCCTTTTCTACTACGCCGCAGGTTTACGGATCCAAAGTATGCGCAGCTTGGCCAGCTGTGGGGTCCGGAGGATCCATATATAGACTTAGCGGCGAGTGCGGAGGATGCCGTTGTGCACTTCCAAAGTCAGAAGGATCACAAGACGGAAGAGCTATTTTGGTCTCAATTCCATAGTCCGGATCGTTCACTTCCGCTGACCGATCGGTTGGCCGAATGGGCTGAGCTGAATAGGTTGTCCGGACTTGCCATGACGGATATCGTGACTCATGTCTGGCCGGAGAGGTCCAAGCCGACGAGCTATTTTGGCTTATTGCAGCAGTTTCTTGGGGCGGTGCCGCATATCAAGGTGATGAAGCCGTCGGCCTGCATAGAGGGTGCGTGGATGGACCTTGCCCGTGTGAAGACACATTGGACAGAGATGGATGCCACCGCTGTTGCAACCCAGGGTTCGGACGAAAGCCGGTTACCCGCCGAGCACTATTTTGGGAAAGTTATGCGTGGTGCTCGTGTAATAGAATCGCAGTGCTTGAAAATGTCATGTTCGAATGAACGTTTTATTTTGTAAAACAACGGTTATGATGTAATCGCTTTTTATACTTGTGCGTTCAAGTATTGGAATATCTCCTATGCGGCCGTTTATGTATACGTCTGTATAACCTTAAAGATGGCAGTCTTTGGCTTCAGCCCCCACGCACAAGGTGCGGGGGTGTTCGCAAAAAAAATAGCACATTTTCACACTTAATCCGACGTCTCGGTCCTGTTAAGGAGGTGGTAGCGTAGCAAACGAGGCAACCGGACTATGATGCTTTATCACTTTCACTTAGCCATTGGAGTTCGAGGGTGGGACTACGATATAGCCCCTGGGGGCACCGCGCTCTCCGAATTTGGGGCGTGTGTGCTCGACCGAAACGGTCCTTCGTCAAAGCGGAGGAATTCTAAACATTCGGTGGTCGATCGAGTGGTTGACCAGTCTCGTTGTATCATGATGATCGGTTTTCGGCTTTCATCGAGGTGCTTACCCAAATTAACCGGGGCACAATCGCAGTAGTTCTCCTGGTGCCGCGTTAGCCGATGATACGGAACGTAAGGCAGCAAAACACAGGAGCCGGGCAAACCCAACATCTGTCCAAAGACATGATTCGGAGCTGATGCATATAAGGCCTAACTCGAGACGCCGAACACTCCCTGAGGTGTTCGGTCTTTATAATAATGGGCAGAACAATGCCCTAAACCCCTAGTGTCCAGGTACGGGCAAGGTCTTCTGACGCGGCCGATGCCAAAATGTCAGTCTCCACTCTGGTTATAATGAAAAGCCAGGGGAGTATAGCAACAATAGACAGTAAAAAAGGTATACGCAGGGTCTTAATCTGAAAAGAATCCTTCCGACAGGTCCCTACTGCACGTCTGCGCCTGTGTCTCCGTTGTGCCGTTATCCTGGACGGGTATGCACGTTGTTCATCTGTAAAAAGAGAGGAACTTAGTTTGAAAGGAAATCGTGCGAAAAAGTGCATGAAAAATATTAATAAATGAATAAAGCGGAGTCTATATTAGCTCATTATTGCTTATACGCACAGCCCCTTGTGAAGGGGTGTGCGGCTAGGGAGCCCCTAGCTTATTTATGCCGGACTCGTCTAGCCGTGTCCGGGGTCTTTGAATGACCCTCTTAATGAAATGATGCCACGCGGACCGGGCATTTTAAGTGTAAGAGACGCGTAATGTGGTATAGCGTTAAAGCGGACAAAAGCTTCTCGTTCCAATAGTGCTTGATGGCTACTTTTGAATGGGGTGACATGAAAGATTAGTTTTTTGCGTCGGAAGTTGTTCGGTGACCCGAACACAACTTCTAGTAATAGGGAGCCTGTGCACTTGGCGTAAGGGCCTGGCGTCACTCCTTTAAAGGAAGTGCGGCTACGTCGAATTGTAGTAAGGTCTATCCCCAACTTGCGGATTGTGTTCGGGTATAGCAGGTTTAAATCGCTGCCGCCGTCCATCAGGACTTGTGTAAATTGTAGTCCGTCGATTATAGGATCCAATATCAGAGCAGTCCATCCTGCATTTCGAACACTTCTGGAATAATCCATGTGGTCAAAAATGATTGTTTTTGACATCCAATCTCGAGGTTCCGCTGGGGTGGACCGTGCGAGACCCATCTTAGCGAGACCCATCTTACTGCTTTGACTTCTTGTGGGAAAGTCTTTTGTTTTCCGGTGCCCTGCTGGTGGGGTTCGTCGTCGTCCTCGCTTGGTGCGTCAAGCCCCTTGTGTTCGGCGTTGAGTCGGCCGGACTGTTTGAAAACCCAACAATCTCGGTGGGTGTGGTTTGCAGGCCTTCCGGAGGTACTGTGGATTTGACATATCCGATCCAAAATTTTGTTTAAGTTGGATAGCTCGTCACTGTTGTCCTTAAGAGGCAGTGTTTTGTTGTTTGGCCGTGAGCTTTTGAATCCGGCGTTGACCGCCGTGTTCTTTGGGCTTTTCTCTTTATTCCGGCGTTGATCTTTTCTGCGCCGTGATTTTCCGTTTCCATCTCTGATCTCGGATGTACTTGGGTCGCTGGTGCTGCATCTTGCTAGCCAGCTGTCTTCCCCCGCGCAAAAGCGGGTCATGAGGCTTGTTAGCGCGGACATTGTCCTCGGCTTCTCTTGGCCGAGGTGTCTAGCGAGCCATTCATCTCGGACGTTGTGTTTGAAAGCTGCTAAGGCTTCGGCGTCCGGACAGTCGACTATTTGGTTCTTTTTAGTAAGGAACCTGTTCCAGAATTTGCGCGCTGACTCTCCGGGCTATTGAGTTATATGACTTAGATCGTCTGCATCCGGAGGGCGGACATAAGTCCCTTGAAAATTTGCTCTAAACGCGTCCTCAAGCTCTTCCCAACTTCCAAAGTGTTTTCGGGAGGCTTTTGAGCCAATGCCGAGCTGGCCCATTGAGCTTGAGGGGTAGATATTTTATGGCGTGGAGGTCATCTCCTCTAGCCATGTGTATGTGTAGTATATAATCCTCTATCCAGACTCACGGGTCTGTTGTTCCGTCGTAAGCCTCTATGTTTATGGGTTTAAACCCTGTTGGGAATTCATGATCCAGCACCTCATTGGTGAAACATAGTGGGTGTGCGGCGCCCCTGTATTTGGGTGTAACGCTGTCTTAGAACACTTGGCGTGTTGTGTTGCTTCCTGGGGCCCTCTTTTTTGGCCCGTAAATGGACCTGTTTGGGCCATCTGTTTTCCCAGGATCATGGGCCGGCTTGTGTGCGGCGCCGCTTATAGTTTTTGGCCTATCATCTGGCCGTCTATCCGCCAGCGGCCTCTTTGTTTTTTTTTGTGGGGGCTCTATGGCTTCCTCGTCGACTCGCAGCAGCTTGCGCCGGGTAGCTCTTTGATTGATGGCCATTGCCGTATTTGTCTGCGGTTTTGAGCACTTTGCTCCACCTCATTCTGAGTATGTCTTCCGCTGTTTTTAGCTTTCTCTTTTCCTTCTTCAGACTTCTTGCAGTGGCGATGAGTCTTTTGCGAAGGCTCTTATTCTCCGGTGGTGTGTCCGGCGTGAGGTCGTCTAGACTGTTGGTTTCGCCGGGCATTGATTGATTATCCGATTCGTCCTGTCCGGACGGTTGCTTGGCTGCATGTTCGTCGTCCACCGGTTTGCCCTGCTCCATTGCTGGGTCATTAGGAGCGCTGTTGTTGTCGAGGCGGGACTTAGGGCGGCGTCTGCGTCGCCGTTTTGGTTGTTTATCGGCGGGATTATCTTTTGCCGCGCCCCGTTGGTCCTCGTTATCACTTCCTTTTGGGGTATCCACCATATATACATCATGGTTTGGGGTGGCCTTCCAGTGCTCTGTGAGCGCTGGTTCTTGATCGTCTCCGGCATCGTCGTCTATACCGTCGATGTCTTCGGAGTCGTAGTCTAGCATGTCGGTTAGATCGTCGATAGTGGCTACAAAGTGGGTGGTGGGTGGGATTTGAATTTCTTCGTCGTCCGCATCCCAACCATCCTAGCCATAATCCGGCCAGGGCTCTCCGGATAGCGAGAGATGCTTTAGCAAATTTAGGATGTCGCCAAAGGGTGAGTGCTGAAAGATGTCCGCAGCGGTGAACTCCATGATCGGCGCCCAATCGAATTCGATTGGCAGGGGCGCAGGAGGTTCGGGGTCCGGCAGGGAGTCCGGCACCTCGGAGTCACGAGTTTTATAGGGGACAAGGTCAGTGTTCGGCTCCATTGCCGCGGATGTTGCGGCTCCCGAGGCGGTGTCCAGCCACTCGTCCTCGATCTGCGCGATCGGCTCCGAACTATGGGTCAGAGCGGATTCATGTGCGGCCTCCAAGGCACTGCCCGGCGGTAGAGCTAGATCGTGCCCATCGCGACAGTGCGGCATGCTCGGCTGCGGATCGGATCCATCGAAGATCAAGTCTCCGCGGATGTCCGCCGTGAAGTTTAGGCTTCCAAATCTGACCTGACGGCCAGGGGCGTAGCTTTCGATCTGCTCCAGATGGCCAAGTGAATTAGCCCGCAGTGCAAAGCCGCCGAATACGAAGATTTGTCCGGGGAGGAAAGTCTCACCCTGGACGGCGTTGTTGTTGATTGAAGAAGCCATCAAGCCTATTGGTGACGACACAGAGGAACTCTCAATGAAAGCACCAATGTCGGTGTCAAAACCGGCGGATCTCGGGTAGGGGGTCCCGAACTGTGCGTCTAGGCGGATGGTAACAGGAGAGGAGGGACACGATGTTTTACCCAGGTTCGGGACCTCTTGATGGAGGTAAAACCCTACGTCCTGCTTGATTAATATTGATGATGTGTATTACAAGAATGGATCTACCACAAGATCAAGGAGGCTAAACCCTAGAAGCTAGCCTAAGGTATGATTGTTGTAATGGATTTTGTGTCCTACGGACTAAAACCCTCCGGTTTATATAGACACCGGAGAGGGCTAGGGTTACACAGAGTCGGTTACAATGGTAGGAGATCTACATATCCGTATCGCCAAGCTTGCCTTCCACGCCAAGGAAAGTCCCATCCGGACACGGGACGGAGTCTTCAATCTTGTATCTTCGTAGTCTTGGAGTCCGGCGGACGATGATAGTCCGGCTGTCCGGACACCCCCTAGTCCAGGACTCCCTCACTCCCCCTCCACCAACAATCACACTCCACGGCTGGTCCGAAACAACAGCTACCGTCCATACCAACAACAGTCCTGGGGGAGTTTTGTTTGAAATTATATTTTGATTTTATTTGAGCATGGAACTAGGCATTTCGTATCATAAAACGCGATGAATCCTTCTCTCTGATTTTTTCTCCTCGAAAGGATCAACAGGTGGATGATCTGCCACGAAATCCACGCCAAACGGGCGCTCATACGGGCGCACGCGCCCGTATGGAGTGTCGTCTTTTGCTCTGTCTTCGCGCAGACGTTTCCTGTTGATCCTTTCTTCCTTCATTTTCCTTCCATCCCCACACGATTTCTTCCCTTTTTAGCCAATTTCTTGTGGAAACACATCAAAGAGAGCATTGTGGAATCATTTGCATTCATTAGTCATTAATAGCAATATCGAAGAGAATATCTGTCTTTAAATGAAATATATCGGTTTAAACAAAGGTGAAATGAGTGTAAAAATATCATTGATCCGAGCATCCGAATGCGATGGTAATCATCGCGCCGTCGGGGAGGAGCGATCTGATCATCCTCCCGGTATCCATACTGGTCTTTGTGTCGGGGGTGAACCACATCCCTCGAAGGGGTTACGGTGTGCGTCTTCTAGGCACAATCAACCTATGGGCGGACTGAACCGTTTTAGTGCAAAATGACACACTATGAATGCAATCTCATGACTACGACACAACAATGTTCTGTGTCATGGCTGTCTTTAGCAAAGCTCAGATCTGCCGAATCCCTTCTCTTGCTGCCGAGCCGGATGGCTGGATGGAGTCGGCGATTTAGATCGCTGCTATGTAGCTGTGAGCGTCCGAAGCACTTGTGACGACGTCCAGCGGGAAGAAGAGGTGTCACCTGGTATGGGACCGACGACTGTCGGAGAAGGACTCCGTACGAAGAGGCGCGGAAGTGTGTTGTGCCTCGGATGGGCAGCGACTCCGCGTCCAGCGGGGCTTCGTGAAGCCACGCTGAGTCATCGGCGATAACGCCGAGGGAGCCGAATCGGATCTCGTCATCGAACACCATCTCGCCGCTGAAAACCATGAGGACGGAAATACCACTTGCGCCGGAAAATAGCTAGACGTGTAGCCCCACGGTGGGCGCCAACTGTCAAGGTAAAAATATGACAGTAAGTACTAAGGGTACAAATAGGGGCGGAACCTAGCTACAGCACATGTGCTACATTTGGATTTTACGAGTTCAGGCCCCTCGCGGAGAGGTAAAAGCCCTGTGTCTCTAGCCCTGAGGCTATGTTTTCTCTGGGGTATCTGATTACAGGAGGGTTGCGAACCCTTGTCTAGGCACTGGAGGGCGGCTTATATAGAGTGTGCCGTCCCTCATTAAGCCCAAGTTACAAGGGAGATAAAGATGAGAATTTATTCAGGCGTTACTCGTAATTGCTGCCATAACTACACTTGAAGCTTGGCGTTATGCTCCTCGAATATTGCAGGTCCTGCGTGGCCCTTTCGCCTTCCATGTTCGAATGTTGGCGAGTGCGGCCGACGGGTGGTGGAGCCTCCGAGTGAGCTATCTCCATTCGAGTGGATATTGAGAAGTATGCATCCAAATGCACCTATGGTCTTGGAACCTTACAATGATGGCTTGAGGACCCTAGGTGGGCCCAGGATATCAGGTCCTTGACCCTACCCTTAGTAGGTGACCCCATCAACTCCTGCTGGCACTTGTTTCAACAGGCCAGCCCAAGTCGGCGTTCGCTAACTCCAACTAGCGCTTTCGCTTATTTTTTTATTTTTTCTTGTTTGTTCGGGTTTTCAGCTGCTTTATTTTTTCTTTTTATTTTTTTATTCTGGATTAGATAGTTTTTCTTTTAGTGTTTTCTTGATATCTTCTGATTCCTCTTTTTTTCAAGTTTTTCATTTTGCATTTGTTATTTCTTTTTTATAGGGTTTTCTACACATTTTTTTAACATATTTGGTAATATACATTGAATATTTTTAATATGCAGAGAACATTTTACTAATTCGTGATGAATACATGGTGAAAAGTTTTGTAATATATTTTGAGCAATTTTTCGCATCGATGAACATTTTCTAATAGGTGGTGAACTTTTTGTAATATATGGTGGACATTTTTTAATTACACTGAACTTATTTAAACACATTTTGTACCATGATTGACTATTTAAATGTGTACTTTATATATATATATATTATATATATATATATATCCTAAAAATATCAAACATTTGGCTTTTTTGTGGAAAGCGGCTGAAAAACCAAAAAACAAAAAAAAAACTGCTGAACAGAGCGCACCATGCGTAACCAGAGTGGGTCAGCCCATTAGCTTGAACGTGCGAAGCATCAACTATTTGACCCTAAAATCGTCAAATAGGAGGTCTCTACACCTCTGCTCGCCGATTGTTTTGGCCTTTGAGGACTTGTTCGAGTTCAAGCCGTGCGTGTGTTCTATTTTTCTTTTTCTTGTTTCATCCGCATGTAATCTGTTTTATAAAATGCAGAGAACATTTTATTATTCATGGTGAATATATGGTGAACATTTTTTAATTACACCGAGCTTACTTAAACACATTTTTATACCAAGTGGACTATTTAAATGTGTATTTTTATTTTTAATAGGTATATATATTAAATCCTAAAAATATCAAACAACTGTCTTCTTTGAGGAAAAGCGACTGAAAACCCCAAAACCCAATAAAAGAAAACCGCACAACAGAGTGCAACACGCGTCGCCAGAGTGGCTCGGCTCATTAGCTTGGACTTGTGTGAAGCCTCAACTATTTGACGGTAAAAATCGTCAAATAGAAGGTCTCTACACCTCTACTCGCCGATCCTTTTGGCCTACGACGACTTGTTCGAGTTCAAGTCGCGCGTGTGTTCTCTTTCTCTTTATCTTGTTTGTTCCCATTGTAAAGTAGTTTCCTAAACATTCTTGGGCCATGGATTTATTAATTCAAAGCTAGGTGTGATGCATTTTATATAGAGAAAACATCGATCTCACTTGCTAGTGGCTGGTAATTTTAAAAGCAACATCGTATCTTAAGGCATCTCCAAGGCGGATCCATAAACCACCCGTATCCGTCCGGACTGTGTTGTCCGGACCACGAAAGTCATCCAACGTGGTCCTGAATCGGTCCGCGGGGCAATCCGGACGCGATTTCTGTGCAAATTGAAGGCAGGTCAGGGAGGTGTGCGGGATTTCGGACACCCGAAATGTAAGACTCTGACACCCCCGACCCACCCAATCCCTCCTCTCGGTCCCACTTTCTTCCACTCCGCCCTCTCCCCCTTGCTTTGCATCCGCACCCTTCACCTTCGTCGTCGCTGTTGTACGTCTCCAGCCGCTACAAAGGCATTGCCGGGCATCCGCAACTAGCAAGGACACGCTCGCTCTCCGTTATGACGGAGCTTTCCACCCTGGAGCCCCTGGCGATGAATGAATTTTGGAATGAACAACAACACCACACCATTTTTGTTGATTTGGATTCTTTCCAACGCGTTATTCTGCCAAAATTTCTAGCCACGACTTGTCCAAATTTTGACCTTCTTTGTAACAAAACCGAAACTTTTGGGTCTTGACTGCAAACATTTTGGCCTTGTTTTTTGGAAAACCAAAACTTATGGGTCTGGAACAGTCGGATTTGACGCGTGCGGTGAACTCCTTCGAAAGTACCCATATCTTCCCCACACATGAAGATGTTCAGAAAATGCCTCCGGTATTAGCCCTTTCCAGTCCAGAATTCCTGCTGCCGGCAATCTCCCTCTTTATGTGAAACTTACAAAATAAGGCAATCTCTCTCATGTGAAACTTACAAAATAAGAGAGAAAAGACATAAAAATTGTATCATAGTGCGAAATAATAGTCCATAATGCAATAAATATCAACATAAAAACATGATGTAAAATGGATGTATCATAAACCTATCACACAAGATACATGTAAACAATCCTTGGTCATGGTGAAAAAAGGGAGACTAAAGAAAAGCAAAGAACCATCCTTTGCGAGCAGCATAATGTCTTCGATGATGTTCAAGAAGCCTTTGCCAGCAGAAGCCATGTTCGAAGTAAGGGGAGCCATCTGCCAAATGTGAATGATGTTTTCGTCAAGGATATAGCATCGTTGAAGACAACATTCGGATAAAGGCCCTGTTTGGATCCACGAGTTAGAGTTAGTTTGGGTTAGTTTGGACTCAACTAACCCAAAAAAATTCAAACAAGAGGGTTAGTTTGGGTTAGATGCATCTAACCCATCCAAAAAATCTAACTCACCCAAGAGGTGCTTATTTGCGTTAGTTCTCCTCAAGACCGCTAAAAAACACCTTTTTCTCTTACTCTCCCCGTAGCAGATCCCTCACCACTTCCTCGAAGCTTCTTGTCCTCTCCCTCCCTCCCTCCCGCACTGCCCGTGAAGGCGCCTCGTTGTATCCGTGCTCCATCTAACCCTGCCATCCAAACACCTCTTTGGCTAGAGTTAGTTCAGGGTTAATTCAGGGTTAGAATCTAACTCTAACCTCTAACTGAGTTAGAGTATCCAAACAGGGCCAAAGTATTGTCAAAGACAACATTCAATGATGTTCTCTGCGATATGCCATATCTGAATATTGTCTTCGGCATTGCTAGCAAGCACCCAGTTCAAGTCCTCATC
This sequence comes from Aegilops speltoides, assembly GCA_021437245.1. NCBI lineage: Eukaryota > Viridiplantae > Streptophyta > Magnoliopsida > Poales > Poaceae > Aegilops > Aegilops speltoides. Next base: position 26,390,702 of record CM038144.1, on the reverse strand, counting down.
ACCAGGGGCAAAGATAAGGGGGCCCTTGCCCCCTCCCATAATACCATTGATTTCAGCTAATCTTTGTATGAACATTGTGGATTTTGTTCTTATTGCTCCCCTTCAACATCTAAAATTACGCAATCCTGCCTCCGCCATTGAATATCTATATACAGAGAACTATTAAACACCCCTTATTCTTCATGTATGATCTTGGTCTCTATCAGTTCAATGTTCATTTTGCTAGAGGCACCACATGAACTTTTGAGATGATAAGTTACACACACTTGTATAAAATAAAAGTATGAAAATTTTGCTACATTAGTTTGGTTTTAAAGTAGGACACTGGGAGAGATATGTTGTCGGTTTCTTAACCCAAAGCTGGATGGATTCTCTCCAAAAGGTCAAGCGTCAACGTGCGGAAATTGACACGCAGGACGACATGGAGTATGAGATGGAACAAGTAAGTGAAGAAGCAGACGAGCAACGAGCCAAGGCATTGCCGGACATCCGCAACCAGCACGAACGCGCCCGCTCGCCGTTATGACGGAGCTTTCCACCCTGGAGCCGTTTGTACCAAGGTACACTCAGTCCCCTGTCGATGACCTTCATGGTGGACACCACGCCCAACAGGTGCTCGGTCAAATGCCATTAAGCTTATCCAAATCAGCGTCACCAAGTTTTACGACGTGGTTCGTCAGGTCAAGGCGAGGTGGCCATTGCACGTGGCAGAGGATGAGATGGTAAGTTTTTCTTTCTCTTGCTCAACTTATTGATTCATTCATTCATTCCATGTTGGTCTAAATGTTATATGTATCACGCACGCGCTGCCGTGGTCCCACAGGATAGAGCGACGGCCGTTTATGTGCACACACTATTGGATGAAGCTGAAGGGCAAGTATGTGTGAGATGACATGATCCGTTCATGAAAAACTTGTTGGACATCCGGGATCTAGTCGAATTTGAGACCTCGTTGTACTAGACTTAATTTGCATGATATGTATGGATGATTTGTGCTATTTTCTTTTCGAATTTTGATGAATATCGGCTGGTTTGCATGAACTTCGCCCGGTTTGTTAAAATGCGGGTTGAAATGTATACGGCTAGGATTAGATGGCGTCGTCCTATATCCGTCTCTGTGGACTAGTCCCCCGTCCACGGGAGAATACGAAAGGAAATATACGGGTTGCCGTTGGAGATGCCCTTATCCCCTCACAGTACACCACTACACTAGTGTTTTCTCTACAGACATGTTGATGTAGATGATGATTATATTATCTTGTAAACATGCATGCATCCTCCATTAAACACTAAGCACACGAACGGAATAATTAATTGCTGTGGATGGTTAGATGATGATCGAACCCGTGCGTCATCGGCCCCACACCAACCCAGCTGGACGCGTACGCTGCATCCGCATCGACGGTCGCCGTCGGCGACCCCGACCACCCATCGATCGATCCATCCCCATTGGAGCCCGAAAGCGCGCACTAGAAATGCATGAAATAACGAAACGGGGACGGATGGAGGGGGACCGGCCGACTTGTTCGTTACTAAACCGCCCGCACAGCGCGCGGCGGCGTCACATCGGCCACCAACAACGGCAACGCCGACGGAAGTGGGAGCGGCGGTTGGGGAGGACCGGTCGCGGCCGGAATCTTGGCGCGCGCGCGTCCCCCCCGCTGCAACACGCACGCACGCACGCACGGCCCCTAGCTAGCTACCCCCGGCCCAGCGCGCGCCGGGCGATCACTGATCCGTGCGGCGTACAGTTCCCCGGAAAGCGACCGGCGCACGCGTGCGGCGGCGACGCGCGCGCTAGCTCGCTCGGTGGTGGGGGTGGGCGAGCGGGCATACAGCTCGATTGATTGGCTGGCTTATTTTGGGTTGCCTTGTGCGCGTATGTTACTTGGGATCAAATTAAGCTAGCCCCCCTCTTGCGCGGTGGCCTCTACGACTACGTACGAACTTGGAAGTAGCCTGGTGAGCGAGCTAGCTATAGCTTGGCCTGCTGATGGTGATGTCTCTGCCAAGTACAGCGTAACTAACTATTGGAGATGGCTATGTGGCTTCATATATGAAATGATGGGAGCCGATCTGGTGCATAACTGATAAATAATTCACTCTCCAGGGCGCAACACGTGTTCTAATTAGGCCATACTGTCATAAGTTTAGGTGGTTCGGTACTTCTTCTTTTAGTGGTTCGGTACTTCCACAGACACACAAGCGTATATCTTTGTTGCACGTAACAGATTAGCCAATGTAAGAACACCACCACGGAGAACTACTGTGCCGAAATCCTGAGATGAATCTCTTCAGTACGTATGTAGGTTTGTGTTGATTCTCGTTGCTAAGCGTGGTATAATGTGTAAAAAACGGGGACAATCTAAGTGGGTTGCATATACAAATCAGTTTTCTGTCATCTCCTTCGGGTGACGATATCAGGGAATAGCAAGATTTGGTGTCAGTTGCTTTAGATCTATCAAGGTTTCAACGATGATGATTACGGCTTCAGGGCACCGGTCCTTAGATGCATGTGCACGAAGACTTTCTGGTTGTCATTGGCAAAGTCAAGTCGGCTCTGGTAGGGGAGAGGCGACATCGGCGCGTTGGAAGCTTGTTCTAGCGGCAGTAGTGGTCGTTCAGCTGTCTAGCGATCTCAATGTAATTTGTATTATGTTTGACATGATTTATATTTCTGATGAACTTTTATAATATATCTGAATTTCTTTTGCAAAAATTTCTATCACTTTTCTGTTTATGGGACTTTCTAACAAGAATTTCTTTATTATGAGAGGAGCTTTGCTACACTTACGTTTGCATATTTATGTTTGTTGCAACGAATACTTTCGAACAAGATCAGTTTGCTTGAATAGATTTTGACAACCTATTTTCATTTACAAAGCTTCAAACATTAAAACTTGCTAGTCATAATATTTAGTTCTTACCAAGTTTCATTTGCTTAAGGGGTTAAGTTCTAGTACCTCCGTTCCAAATTGCATAACACTACAAAATACAAATACATCCGTATCAAGACAAATCTAAGACAAATAATTCAGGATGGATAGAATATATTTTAAAACTTTGTAAATTCATCATTCGTTCCTATCAAGTTTTACTAGTTGAAACTTGGTGAAGTTTTTAAAGCTTGTCAAAACGTATTAAAAATGGTATTGTTTCAAAGCACTCGTTACAAGAGACACGAATATGCAGATGAAATATAATTTTGACTTTCGGTTCAAACATAAAATAAATTCAAATTTAGAAATAAGAAAAGCATAGGAGGTGAAGTGAGTGGGCATGCACTCTCTGCTGAAAGCTGCATGCGTGGACCATTTTACAACAATTAAATCCTAAACACATACAGAAAGCAATCACGACGCAATCGGATGGACACAAATCTAACTGAGTGGTACAAATCGCCTCCCGTCATCATTGGATAATTAGCATATCTGTGTGCATGAAATCGCTATAGAGGCCGAGTGTTATACATCCTCCTTTGAACAAATTATGAGCATCTACATCCGGACTTGACAAATTCGACCCCTCAAACGCCCGTAGACGTGACCGGGCGCCTTTGCGGACAGTGAACGATCACGTCTCCAATTTGGTGCCATGCATTCGAGTCTCTCATATTTCATCCCATAAATCCATACAAATCATACGAAATAAATATACGTACTACCACACACTAACTATTCTTTGTGGTCGGAGATGTCCACGACGTCGGTGCCGGGCGCCAGCTGGTGGATGGCCGCGTAGGAGGGCTCGGGTTACTCCTCCTCCTCATCCATATACGCGAGCATCTCGTCGACTTCTGTGGCATGCTCTGCCTCCACCTCCTGCAGACGACGACGTCTGGCCTCCGCTTCCAACTCCGACCGGAGTCCCCAGCGTCCCCAACATCCTCCTCTGGCTCGTCCTCCCCTCAACCTCATCAACCTCATCCTCCTCCGGATCCACCGCGTCTGGAGATAGCCCCACGGCTATCCGGGCTTTGCACCTTGTCCAAATTTGCTCAAGGAGCTGCAGCTGACACTCTGACGTTAGATATGGGTAACTTCTTACCTGGCGGCATGGGGGCATGACTATTAATGGTGGTGAGCGGCCATTGGGAAAGTGCGGCGGTGGTAGAAAAGAGGGGGAAAATGTGGACGCGTAGGGTTTTGGTGTCTGCGGCCGGCTTAAAAATAGACGGGCTAGGCACAACGCGGCCCACCGGAGCGGCTCCACACGGCGCCATCAGTCCAATGGAGAAGACTAGCTCCGGACCGCCAGATTTCAGAGTGTTTTGTTGTGGGGCCCACCGTCAGTCCGACATGGCGAACGCGCCGAGCGCGCCCATGTGCCTCATATCCGCCCCAGATTTGGCCTGGATATGAGGGATTTTAGCCAGCCCGGGCGTTTGAGACCCGTATGAAAAGCCTAGACGTTTTTAGTAACCGGTCACTGACCGGGCCGTCCGCCCGAGCGTTTGAGGCGGGTTTGGGATGCTTGGCTGTAGAAGCTCCGACGAGTACTTGGTTTTAACTTTTAAGTGTGAATTCGTGGCTAATTCGTAGTCTTTTTACATAGCATGTGAATTCCCGATGGCCCATGTATACCTTTTTTTCAGCAAAACGTCAATTGTAAAAGTCGTTGATCCAGGTTTGTTAAATGTCATGTCGATCAGGTCAATATAGTACATGAGGCTTCACCGTTACACCGTCTAGGGCAACAGGTTTCCAAAAGTGATTCGACAAGGAAGCGTGAATGGATCAAGCTTGTGCGCCGAAAGGCGACAACGATCAATTACACACCGCGTATCAGCTTTCGTCCATTTTCACTTTCACTGAGATGGAACGTGCATTTCATCCGTGCGAGCGAGAGTGGAGGTCCAAATCAGGGAAAGTTGCGCGGGGATTAACTACTGACGTGAAACGACTGCTGTAGTAGCGATGATCATGGAGATGTTCGCGGACAAACCGGTAGACGATAAATATGGCACACGGATGCCATCAGCGAGCTCCTGCATGACTGATTCAACACGATCAACACATTTACACATCATGCTGCTCATGAGTAAGGTGTATCGCTCAATGCAAACTTAACTTTTTGTAGCACCTACATGTATATATAACGCGATAAAATGAGTTAATAATATATAATGCTCCTCCCTTTTATCTAAAAAAAATATAACGTGATAAAATGAGTTAATAATATATAATGCTCCTCCCTTTTATCTAAAAAAATATATAACACGATAAAATGAGTTATTAGTACTATATATATAGCACGTAATCATGTATATGTAATGATGAAATAATCAAGTAGATGTCATAGACACCTAGCACAATACTTAATAATATGGCGAAACATTTATGCAAAACACCTATCGCGAGCACAAGCAATGAAACTCTGCATACATGCAAGTGAAATCCAATCTACGGCGGACAGCATCGTTGTGGTATACTATGTAGTAATTTTAGAGAAATCATGACCACATGGCATAGATGGGAAGGTCATAAACGCCTATACCGTAAAATCGGAATCAACAAGACATACCTGATAAAATCGTAATCATAGAATACGACCCTAGCATACATAAGCACACTCATCCTTCTAGTAACGCCTACTAAAGGCTCCGTGAGTGTCAAGTTCAGCGAAAGTCACCTCCATCTTAATGGGACATAGAGAGCAACAAAATGAGGTTCAATCTCTGATGGACTGCCATTCCTTGGAGAGCCTAGCTTGTGGTACTCTCGGGGGGTTTATGTTGCTGGAGTCGTTTTAATTGTCTATAGGTTATCGACAGTTATGCCGATATAGCCTTAGCTGTTTTGTGATCTTGGCAGACAGACGAGTCTAGCTCGTGTTGTTCTGCCACGATTGCGCATCGTTTTATTTCCTTTTGCCGCTTCTAGTCCCTGGTAGTTGTAAGAAAAGACAAATGGTTTCTGATATATGAAAAGCAGAGAGGGTGCTCTCTTTATCAAAAAATAATAGTCTTTGATGGACTGGCGGGTACAATACACCATGGGACTATTCTGTTATCTTTAATAGTGGAAGGTCCGAGGAAAAAAAATATCTCATCACTATTAAAACCCCATAAAAACCAATAATCAAACAGATTAAATGACTGATTAAAACATCGAAAAAACATCCCATGACTGATTAAAACCCTCCCTAAAAAACCCCATAATAACCAATAATTAAACATATTAAATGAGAACAAAAAATGTTTATTATTAATTAACTTTACAAATGATGAGAGAAAAGCCTCGTTCGCCATATCTCACGAAGAACTCTGCATGGGCGGGCATATACATGCATGTGTGCGTACATCAATAAATTACATGTGCATGTCATATATATACGTTTGCATTTCGCTTAGCTTCCTCTATAAGTATATTTGGTGTTAGATTGCTACAGATGTAGCATGCCCCGGCCTCCTCACAAAGCATTACAAGCTGCTTTGGATGCACCACCCCTAGTTAAATACTGACCCATAACATATATAGATAAGATAAATCACTGACGGGAAGTCCCAACCTCCATGAAATCTATGAGCGACACCTGCCCTTCGGCTTGCTGATCGTCGTCGTCGTCCCGGTTCTCCTCGATGCTCGAGCCGCACTTGGTGTCGCTCGAGCTAACGTTCACCTGGAGGAAATCGTAGAACTCCACCGATCTATTCGTATCTGCAAAACAAACCCTAATTGATTCATTCCAGACATACAAGCTAATCTATTCGTATCTGCATGCAATGGATCAATCATTTCACCTTCGTTCGTGGATGAGCAGTAACCCTCCTTGCTACTGTGATGGCTGATCGCGAAGGGGGCAGCAAATTCTCTGCGGTACTTGTGGAGCAAGGCGGCCATGGTATTCGCCGCCGGAAGTCTCGGCTTCTCGCCGCCGGTGGTGTCCCTAGGGCTATCGTCTTTCTCGGCACCGGCCGTGGTGGTGGAGGCGGCGGCGGGCGTGGAACGTCTGTTGGACGACAGCCTCATCCGCTCCCTGCACCGGCGCGCCATGATCACATGCCAGTGGTTCTTGACGGCGTTGTCAGTGCGGCCCGGGAAGAGCCTCGCGATGACGGCCCACCGGTTGCCGTGGACGCGGTGCGAGGCGAGGAGCAGCTCCTCCTCCTCCTCCGAGAAGGGGCTCCGGTTGATCCTCGGGTCCAGCTGGTTGAACCACCTCAGCCTGCAGCTCTTCCCTGAAACCACACAACAGGTCATTTTCCATGGGTTGATTAATTACGTACCTAGCTAAGCTTACGCGGATGTGTGCTTGCAACGACGCCATGGCTAGATAGCTTGTGCGTGATAGATGAATTAGGAAGCAAGAAAGGTAAAACTAACTCTCTCAGTGGCTAGCGCTAGCTAGATAAAATTGCTCCACAAGTGATAGAGATGCCATATGCACATCAAGGTGAGCATGACACCCTAACAAATCGAAATTCTCTCGTGGACCAATTAACAAGAAATCCCCCAAAAAGTCAGATAAGCTTAATTAACGGAACCGGATTGCGCCAGAAAGGAATGAAAGGGGTTAACGGAACACAAAGTACATCTAATTAATTAGCCAGTAAGAGGGATTCATTAATTCCACACATGATCGGTTGATGATCATGCATGCACACATGGTATCTATCGTACCTGATCGGCCCTGGAGCTTCTCGGCTATGGCGTTCCAGTTGTGCGGCCCGTACCGCGCGACGAGCTCCTTGAGCCTCTCGTCCTCCGACGGCCTCCAGTGGCCTCTGGTGCACATCCTCGATCGATCGATCAACCAAGCACAAACAACAGCAGCAAATCGCTCTAACCTCTACCGATCCCTCCAGCTAGCCACCTCTTAAATATATAATTAGATTTGTAAGGCTAGCTGCACATAAACAGCAGCAAAAGAATAAACTAACAACTAAACTAATTTCAGACGCAGATCGATCGATCCGATCGAGGCCACTGGAGAGAGATGAACAAAGAGAGAGAAGGGAAGAGAAGAGACAAAGATCGATCGGCAGGATGAGAAGAGGCAAGAGAAAGATAAGGGGTGGGGGATATATAGATAGATAGAAAGGTGGGGAGAGGGGCCAAGGGAAAGTGATGAGCAGGCAGTTTCTCTCTCTCTCTCTCTCTCTCTCTCTAACTGGCCAACCCCAGCGAGCTCGCTCTCGTTATTGTTGATCGGTTAGTGAGGGAGAAGATAGCGAGTTGGGAGATGGTTACACCGGAGTTAGTTTGATGCTACGTGTGGGCTAACGGGTGGTTTTGTACGTTAAGCTTCGCGAGAGCGGAATAGAAAATGTTAGTTACATGCTATCTATAGCTAGAGCTAGCTAGGTCCACGAGATCAACGAACTAATCTGCAGTGTCTCGCCAGTTACATTTGCTCAACAAACAACACACGGAAAAGATACCAAATTAAGCACACTGTTTGTGTTTTCTTGTGTGTGTTTGTGTCTCCAAGCATGTGTGACGTGTCATGGACAAATGCCAACAACTTACTAGTATGACATTTGCGGCAACCGGTGGCTTATATTATAGCAACAGTTGATTTGAGAGTTACGACTAATAATTACGACAAATTCTGTTGTGACTTTTTATTACTTAGCAAATCAATTTGGCCAAACCAATGTTATTCTGTGCTAGCTTGTGTTGTAAACTTGTGATTAATTAAGCTGGTGCAATAATTAATTGAGCCTGAAGGTTGGATCACTATATACATATGTGCCTTTCAGAGAGATCATTTGTTACTGTCTTTCACAGACCGGTGAGCCGGTCTTGGTGCGCAAGGAAAATTTTCTGCACTTGGTGCACCTAATGTTTCCTGGGGATTTTGGGGGCAGAAAGATGCCGCTAGCTGCAGGGTTGCTTGGTGGGGGGAATTCTGTTGTTCAGGTCTCAACATCCCTCTGATGTTTCAAACCTACAACGTCTACTTAGAACCAACCCGTCACTCTCCTTCCCCAAATGTACGCCGCACCTAACTACAACAGTAACATACCTTAAAATAGGTTCTGCTGCGTTCGCCGGTCAGCTGAATAACCTCCTTTTCTTTTCCTTTTAGATGGCAATTAGCTCCAAGCCGACTAATTAATCGTCCTGATCACTACTTCTTGTCTTTTCATTGCTATACCATACCATGCTTTCATTCTCAGGGCTAGTGCAGTATTGCATGCATGGGCATTAATGAACAAGAACACTAATTAAGTAGAGTATAAACAGATCAACATGCTGGCTAGTTGATCTGTACGTATACTCCATTACAGTACAACTTGTTTGATCTTCTGCTTGCCTAAAATAGGCAGTATAGTTAATGAACAAGAACACTAATTAAGTATAAACAAATCAACAGTACTACTGAGAATTATTTATGGGGGAGACTTTGTTTCTGCTTGTTAATTATTGGGAACAAAGAGCCAGCAAGTTAGTTGTTACGGGTTTTCCTGTGCCGTTGGGCGCCTCAGACCTACCTGGCCAATCAATGCAATTCTCTATTCGGTTGCACTGCTAAGCATGCATAATTATGTCAACTGACTAGTCTATATGTAGTACTATGCTACGTACTTCAGTTGCTGCTTAGCACTACTAATTTGTTGTTTTCAGTGTGCTGAAATGTTTGTAATTCCGTTTGTGCGACTTAATTTGGAACAGCTCTTTTGGCGGTGCAACTTTATGTTTTGTTTCAAGATAATCAAATTTTGGCTATTGGATGAAACAATATTCTCTTTATATATCATATTAATACTCCCTCTGTAAACTAATATAAGAGCATTTAGATCACTAAAATAGTGATCTAAACGCTCTTATATAAGTTTACGGAGGGAGTACTAGTTAATGTGTACTATGTGTATTTTGGCGTGATTTCGGTAAAACATGTTCCGTGCCGTGTGTTACCTGTAAGCTGAGTGTTTTTAGTTGGTACAAAGCGGGCTCTTGCCGAGGCCGGGGAGTCCCCCTTTTCGAAAAAAAAAACAAAGCGGGCTCTTGCCGAGGCCGGGGAGTCCCCCCTTTTCGAAAAAAATAACAAAGCAGGCTCTTGCCGAGTGCCCATGAAAAAATACTCGGCAAATAGCCGAACACTAGGCAAATACAGATTTTCCTGAAGTGGTATGTTTCAGCACTGTGATTTCTATAGCTATAGCTTGGCATACATATACATGATACATCTACTAGCTAGCCATACACAAGTTGAAGAAAAAATTGTTGGAATGTATATTTCTAAAAGCATTCGATACAAAATGCATACGAACATGCAAATTGTGTTTATAAATTAGTGAAAAAACAGCGTGCTATAGCAAAATAGCGTCAACCTTAAAATATGCTATTAGCACGCTATATCACGCTATAGCGTGATTTTAGCGAGACATTATACATTGCTATATTTAGCGAGTCATTCCTCGACACATTATAGCGTGCTATATTTTTCAATGGTATTAGCGGCGTGTGTTGCATTTGTATCCCGTTGGACCTTGGTTGTGCTTTTGGTGGTTTGCTTACTTATAAAGCGGCGCGAAAACATTTTTGGGTAATGATATAGATTGAAGAACACACATGCACGAGCTCCCAAAAGATACAAACATTTTAGTAAGAGTGTATTAGTAATTTGGAACATAAAAGAGGTTATTGCTATGTCTCTATCTTAATTGCTTTTTCTTTTTAGCTTTACCTATATAGAACATAGCCATCTTTTTTATCATGGACTTTTAGAAATTGGGTGATGGAGCCTTGACAACTATATGAAACATTCCTACGATAACGAGTTTATATCACGGTAACAGCAACTACCTGCCAGAAGTTCACATAAATTAGTTCCTTCTTGCCGTAGATTGCTTTGATGGTCAACAATGGAGGAGCCACTAGATAGGCAGCTTGTGCTTGTGCGGTGCTTCTATTGCAGGTAAGATGCATCACAAGAGTGTAGTTGCTAGCTAGCTAGATGTCAGCTTCAACCGTTGGCCTAACCCTGTTCCGTATACATGGCAGATAAAACCCCTTAGGTTTTAAGCAACGAACATCGATCAGCTTAAGAAACGTTAAAATAAAACTCAACTTGCTGCTGGTATGCATCTTTGTCTTCGGACTAGTGGCAGCTCGAATTGACATATGTACACGCGTACACTGAACTAACTACTTTTCGAAGGGTGGCATGTTGTACACGTTCTTTTTGAAAAGAGTATGTTGGGCGTTGTGTCGTTAACTAGCTTTCAGTCTAACACTTTACTGTGCCAAGTCTTTCTCGTTTGAACATTTCGATCCAACCGCAGCGATTTCGTACCGTACCCGATGTCGAACGAGATGGTGCTTTTGGACTTTAATTGGACGATTAAGCACACCCTAACGTGTGCATGCCTTGACTGATGGAGACGTCACGGAGAACATGAGCCTTCTCACACGGAAAAGGATTTTATTCCCAAACATTTGAGAGAGAGAGTACAAATTCGTTTGAACGCACACATGATCGAGAAGAGGAGTACGTACTTAACGGCGTTTCGGTGGAGAAAAAGGAGGAACTAACGGTGCAGAAGTGACGTGAGTGCCGTAGACGACTTGGCCATTTTTATAACCAAGGAATCTTGTTCGATAAGGTATCAAGGGTAAGGCGACCTAGTAATCACCCACCACCGTGCTTGCTGAGCAGCTTAGCTGAACCGGTGCTAGTTTCACGTACGGCCCGCCGGGGTTTTTCCTGCCTACTACCATCTTTGAACGCGGTGATCTCAGCACGCATGCACGGAGTAGGACTTAGTTAAGCTAACCTAAAGTGACAACTGACATGCATGTAAACCACGGAAGATGGAGAGATGTGGTTCGAGTTTTGATATGATCTATGCGTGCGTGTGCAAGACAAAGATCTTTTCACTCTATTTTTTTTCTCTTTTCTATATGTTAGGGCATTGAGGTAGTTGGTTTGGGGTAGCGGCAGGTCTCGGGTGAGGTGGTGTCAAGGTCTTGGATGCCGGGGCGACGGTCCTGAGGATGGTAGTGTGGTGCTCATGGGCAGATCCCGTGGCTTGGAGCCCATGGTTCGTGGTATGCGGCTTCATCTCTTCGCGGTAGTGTGTTCAGGTCGAGGACTCCGGGTGCTCTTGTAGTGTTCGGGGTGGTGTTGCTGCGCTCAACGCCTATGTATCCTGCCTTGGGTGTGTGCGTGTGTTTGTACCGGGTTGTTGTTGATCGTTGCCTTATATGTAAAGTTTGGCGAAAGCCTTTTTGGGTATACGTTAGGGCATTTCTAACCAATCCCCTAAAAGATAGCGGAGTATATCCGGCCGAGTAAATCTTAGTGGAGTATTTATACTCCACTAAGTTTTAGTCGGTTCTAAGAGATCCTCTTAACTTAGCGGAGTAAAACGTAATTTGCATCAATTCAACCTAATTTCAACCAAAGTTTGCATGCATTTAAACATAAGTTCAACATAGATAGGCTTGACAACCGAACATTAAACATATATTCAAACTTAAACCACACTAAAATAGAGATCTTCATCGGCCGTAGTGGAGGTTGAGCCAATCCTTCCGCAACAGGCCACACTCTGTTGGGGAACGTTGCATGAAAAAAAATCTTACGCCCACACAAGATCTATTAAGGAGATGCATAGCAATGAGAGGGGAGAGTGTGTCTACGTACCCTCGTAGACCGTAAGCGGAAGCGTTTGACAACGCGGTTGATATAGTCGAACTTTCTTCGCGATCCAACTGATCGAGTACTGAACGTACGACACCTCCGTGTTCAGCAGACGTTCAGCTCGATGACGTCCGCGACTTCTTGATTCAGCAAGACGGCGAGGTAGTGGATCAGTTCTGGTAGCACGACGGCGTGGTGACGGTGATGGCGAAGTTATCTCCGCAGGGCTTCGCCTAAGCACTACGAAAATATGACCGGAGGTGTAAACGATGGAAGGGGCGCCGCACACGGCTAGACAATTGTCTGTTGTGCTAGGCGCCCCCTCCCACATATATATAGGCGGGAGGGAGGGAGGAGCAGCCAAAGGAGGCGCCCAAGTAGGAGAAATCCTACTTGGAGTCCCTCCGAAGCCGCGCCCCCCTGCCTTATATAGGTGCGGGGGAAAGGCAGGGAAGGGTGCCCCCCCCCCCTTTCGTGCTTATATAGGTGCGGGGGAAAGGCAGGGAAGGGTGCCCCCCCCCCCTTTCGTTTCTCCCATGAGAGGGAAAGGCAAGAGGGGCTAGCCCTCCCCCTTTTCCTTCCCTTAGGGCCTGCTGTCTAAAGAAGGGACGCACCAGGGGCTGGTCTGTTCCCCTTTTGGACCATTAGGCCCATATCTTTGCCGGGGCGAAACTCCTTTCCGGTGACCCATAAGTACCCGGTACCCTCCGAAACACTTCCGGTGTTCGAATACCATCGTACTATATATCAATCTTTACCTCTCGACCATTTCGAGACTCCTCGTCATGTCCGTGATCTCATCCCGCACTCCAACAACATTCGATCACCAAATCACATAACTCATATAATACTGTATCATCGTCGAACGTTAAGTGTGCGGACCCTATGGGTTCGAGAACTATGTAGACATGACCGAGACACCATTCCGGTCAATAACTAATAGTGGAACCTAGATGCCCATATTGGCTCCTACATATTCTACGAAGATCTTTATCGCTTGAAATGTTATGACAACATATGTAATTCCCTTTACCTGCCGGTATGTTACTTGCCCGAGATTCGATCGTCGATATCTTCATACTTAGTTCAATCTCATTACAGGCAAGTCTCTTTAATCATTCTGTAATACATCACCTCGTGACTAACTCCTTAGTCTTTTGCTTGCAAGCTTATGATGTGTATTACCGAGAGGGCCCAAAGATACGTCTCTGATACTTGAAGTGACAAATCCTAATCTCGATCTATGCCAACTCAACAAACACCTTCGGAGATACCTGTAGATCATCTTTATGATCACCCAGTTACGTTGTGACGTTTGATAGCACACAAGGTATTCCTCCGATATCCGGTAATTGCATAATCTCATAGTCGAAGGAATATGTATTTGACATGAAGAAAGCAATAGCAATAAACTGAACGATCATTATGCTAAGCTAACAGGTGGGTCTTGTCCATCACATCATTCTCCTAATGATGTGATCCCGTTATCAAATGACAACACATGTCCATGGTTAGGAAACATTAACCATCTTTGATCAGCAAGCTAGTCGAATATAGGCATACTAGGGATTCGGTATTTGTTTATGTATTCACACATGTATTTAAGTTTCCGATCAATACAATTCTAGCATGAATAATAAACCTTTATCGTGAATAAGGAAATATAAAATAACAACTTTATTATTGCCTCTAGGGCATATTTCCTTCACACTCGGAGAGACATGGGTCCGGGTCGGTGCCGTCCTCGTCGCAGTCACGGAAGATGCTCCGCCACTCACCAACATCGAACTCCCTCCTCCTCGTCGCCTTGCACCTTGTCGTTCGAGATGACGATGACCTCCCTGCCATTGTCGACAAATATCGCCCGCTGTGCCTCCACGAGCTTCAGGTGCGTGCTAGTGGCGGAGGTCCTCCATGTACACCTCGGCAGCGACGCCTCCGCCTCGATGCGCTCCCTCGCCTCTCGGTCCTCCGGAGCCATCGCCGTGCTCACCACATGCGGCTCCGGCTGGACAAGGTGGAATAGCGTCGAAGTTCAGCCTCGCATCACGGTCGTGGTACCGGACTTGCCACCGGTCATACTCCATCGCTGCGAGCTCCGCCGTGTGGAACGACCCTACCCACTTCCTCTCGTTGGTCTCCTGGTCGGTGATCTCCGCCATCCATAACACTCACGGGCGCTGTCGAACGCCAAGGTAGGTCGTCAGCGACGGAGGGAGCTCCGAGAAGTTGGTGAATCGGGTGGGGGCGGGCGGATCAGGCAAGCGGAGGCGGCTCGAGGATGCGCAACGGACGACGACACGCGGGCGTGCCACCACGGATCCATGTTGCGGATTGGCAGCGGGGACCTCCGGCAACTGCGTCTGGCCATTGGGAGGAGAGGGGCGGTGGGGAACGGCAGGGGACACGCTGACGCCAGGGCGAGGAGGAGAAGAGGAGGCAGAGGAGGGGAAGAGGAGGAGAGATTATTTACTCGGTTGCGAACGGTGGAGTAAATATAGGGAGATTTGTGGTGGCCGAGTAATTTTTTTACTCCAGTATGGTCTATTGGGGATAGGTTAGGTCCTGATCAGAGTAACCGGTTATTGGGGGTTGGTTTGAAATGTCATCCCCTATCCGGCATTGGAGGAGTAAAAAGTCGGTTGTCCTCTATCCGGTGTCGACTTCTCCTCTGCGTGCCCGTGCTCGTCGAGGAAGCGGCGGTTGTAGGCCTGGTCGGCTTGCAAGGAGTCGTTGTCCTCTGGCCTTTGGGAACGATCATCAATCACATTACACTGCTTAGAGCCACTACCTGATACTAGTGCTACATCCACTAATATAGGTGTCAACTGTTGGAAATATGCCCTAGAGGCAATAATAAAATGGTTATCATTATATTTCCTTGTTCATGATTATTGTCTATTGTTCATGCTATAATTGTATTAACCGGAAACCGTAATACATGTGTGAATACATAGACCACAACATGTCCCTAGTGAGCCTCTAGTTGACTAGCTCGTTGATCAATAGATGGTCATGGTTTCCTGACCATGGACATTAGATGTCATTGATAACAGGATCACATCATTAGGAGAATGATGTGATGGACAAGACCCAATCCTAAGCATAGCACAAGATCGTGTAGTTCGTTTGCTAAAGCTTTTCTAATGTCAAGTATCATTTCCTTAGACCATGAGATCGTGTAACTCCCGGATACCGTAGGAATGCTTTGGGTGTACCAAACGTCACAACGTAACTGGGTGGCTATAAAGGTACACTACAGGTATCTCCGAAAGTGTCTATTGGGTTGACACGAATCGAGGCGGGATTAAATCACTCCGTATGGCGTAGAGGTATCTCGGGCCCACTCTGTAATGCATCATCATAATGAGCTCAATGTGACTAAGTAGTTAGTCACGGGATCATGCATTACGGAATGAGTAAAGTGACTTGCCGGTAACGAGATTGAACGAGGTATTGGGATACCGATGATCGAATCTCAGGCAGGTAACATACTGATTGACAAAGGGAATTGTATACGGGATTGCTTGAATCCCTGACATCGTGGTTCATCCGATGAGATCATCGTGGAACATGTGGGAGCCAACATGGGTATCCAGATCCTGCTGTTGGTTATTGGCCGGAGAGCTATCTCGGTCATGTCTGCATGATTCCCAAACCCATAGGGTCTACACACTTAAGGTTCGGTGACGCTAGAGTTGATATGGGAAATTAGTACGTAGTTACCGAATGCTGTTCGGAGTCCCGGATGAGATCCCGGACGTCACAAGGAGTTCCGGAATGGTCCGGAGGTAAAGATTTATATATGGGAAGTCCAGTTTCAGTCACCGGAATAATTTCGGGGGTTACCGGTATTGTACCGGGACCACCGAAAGGTGTCCGGGGGTCCACCAGGTGGGTCCACCTGCCACAGGGGACTTAGTGGGCTGAAAAAGGGTGGGAACCAGCCCCCTAGTGGGCTGGTGCTCCCCCCTTGGGCCTAAGGCGCCTAGGGTTGAAAACCCTAGGAGGTGGGGGCGCCTCCCACCAACTTGGGGGGCAAGTCCCCCCCCCCTTGCCCCCCTTAGATGAGACCTAAGGGGGCCGGCCCCCTCTCCCCTTCCCCTTATAAATAGTGGGGGGTGGGAGGGATGCGATACCCTTCCCCTGGCGCAGCCCTCCCCCTCTCCAACTCCACCTCCTCCTCTATAGTGCTTAGCGAAGCCCTGCCGGAGAACTGCAAGCTCCTCTACTACGCCGTCATGCTGCCAGAGCTCTCCCTCAACTTCTCCTTCCCCCTTGTTGGATCAAGAAGGAGGAGACGTCCCTGGGCTATACATGTGTTGAACGCGGAGGCGCAGTCCGTTTGGCGTTAGATCGGATCTTCCGCGATTTGAATCGCTACGAGTATGACTCCCTCATCCGCGTTCTAAGTGACGCTTCCGCTTAGCGATCATTGAAGGTATGAAGATGCTCATCCTCTCCCTCTCTTGTGTTGGGGAACGTAGTAATTTCAAAAAAAATCCTACGCACACGCAAGATCATGGTGATGCATAGCAACAAGCGGGGAGAGTGAGTCCACGTACGCTCGTAGACCGAAAGCGGAAGCGTGAGCACAACGCGGTTGATGTAGTCGTACGTCTTCATGATCCGACCGATCCAAGTACCGAACGTACGGCACCTCCGAGTTCAGCACACGTTCAGCTCGATGACGCCCTGCGAACTCCGATCCAGTAGAGCTTCATGGGAGAGTTCCGTCAGCACGACGGTGTGATGACGGTGATGATGTTGCTACCGACGCCGGGCTTCGCCTAAGCACCGCTACGATATGACCGAGGTGGAATATGGTGGATGGGGGCCGGCACCGCACACGGCTGGGAGAGATCAACAGATCAACTTGTGTGTCTCCAAGGGGTGCCCCTCTCCCCCGTATATAAAGGAGTGGAGGAGAGGGAGGGCCGGCCCTCTCTATGGCACGCCCTAGGGGAGTCCTACTCCCACCGGGAGTTGGATTCCCCCTTTCCTAGTAGAACTAGGAGCCCTTCCAAGTAGTAGGAGTAGGAGAGAAGGAAAGGGAAACGAGAAGAGAAGGAAGGAGGGGGCGCCGCCCCTCCCCCTAGTCCAATTCGGACTAAGCCTTGGGGGGCGCGCAGCCTCCCCTCTCTCTTTCCCTTAAAGCCCAATAAGGCCCATATACTCCCCGGCGAATTCCCGTAACTCTCCGGTACTCCGAAAATACCCGAATCACTCGGAACCTTTCCGATGTCCGAATATAGTCATCCAATATATCGATATTTACGTCTCGACCATTTCGAGACTCCTCGTCATGTCCCCGATCTCATCCCGGACTCCGAACTACCTTCGGTACATCAAAACACATAAACTCATATTATAAATCGTCACCGAATGTTAAGCGTGCGGACCCTACGGGTTCGAGAACTATGTAGACATGACCGAGACACGTCTTCGGTCAATAACCAATAGCGGAACCTGGATGCTCATATTGGCTCCCACATATTCTATGAAGATTTTTATCGGTCAAACTGCATAACAACATACGTTGTTCCCTTTGTCATCGGTATGTTACTTGCCCGAGATTCGATCGTTGGTATCTCAATACCTAGCTCAATCTCATTACCGGCAAGTCTCTTTACTCGTTCCGTAATACATCATCCCGCAACTAACTCATTAGTTACAATGCTTGCAAGGCTTACAGTGATGTGCATTACCGAGAGGGCCCAGAGATACCTCTCTGATAATCGGAGTGACAAATCCTAATCTCATTCTATGCCAACCCAACAAACACCATCGGAGACACCTGTAGAGCACCTTTATAATCACCCAATTATGTTGTGATGTTTGTAGCACACAAAGTGTTCCTCCGGTATTCGGGAGTTGCATAGTCTCATAGTCATAGGAACATGTATAAGTCATGAAGAAAGCAATAGCAGTAAAATTAAAACGATCAAGTGCTAAGCTAACGGAATGGGTCAAGTCAATCACATCATTCTCCTAATGATGTGACCCCGTTAATCAAATGACAACTCATGTCTATGGCTAGGAAACTCAACCATCTTTGATCAACGAGCTAGTCAAGTAGAGGCATTCTAGTGACACTATGTTTGTCACTGGATTAAATCATTAGCTATTGAATTTGGGCATTCAAATAATGTAAAATATTTTAAATGCTCAAATAATTCTGGAAATAAGTGTGGGCTGTTGGAAATATTCTAAACAAAGCCCCTAATTATTTTCAGGATTTTTGGAAATGCCTAGCTATTTTTAATAAAGCCACACAGTTACAGAAAAAAATAGAAAAACAATTAAAATGAAAAAAAGAGGGAGAGAAAGGCCAGAGGCCACTTACCTGCACTAGGCCGGCCCACCTGGCCCGTGCCAGTCACCACCCACCTCTGCCAGTAGGCAGAGGAGGGCCACCGCGACGCCACCGAGCTCGCCACGCCACCTCCCTGCCTGCCTGCGTCACCCGCGCCAGCGCAGCGTCTCGAAGGGCCTCCTCGGCGGCGCCCCGAGCCCCTGGACACCTCATTCGCCCCCTTACTCCTCTCTCTCGCCCTCTCCTCGCCATGGCCGACGCAGCCGGTCCCGTGCCGTCGTGAAGTCGCGCCCACCGTCGTCCTCGCGCCACCCCGCCGTGTCCACGAGCTCCACCGTAGTCCGCTTCACCGAGCCAGCCGAGCCCCGAGCGCTCGAACGCTCTGCACTCCCTCCACCGACCTCGCCTTCACCGCCCATCGCCGGAGATCCACTTCGCCGTCACTGCTGTAGCAGCTCGTCCCCGACCTCGTCGTCTGCTTCGCCGTGACCACCGTGAGCCCAGCTACCTCCCCATCCTCTCCGTTCCTGCTCTCAGGCATCGTAGTGACAGCACGAAGCTCAATTGCACGCGCCGCCACCGAGCTCGTCGCCGACGTGACTCCGGCCATGCAACGGCCTCGCCACCCTACCCATTAGCCTCACCGCATCCCCAGGAGCCCGCAGCACCACTCCACGCACCTCGCCGTGCCTCCTAGCGATGAGCCCGAGCTCGCCCGAGCTCCGGCAGCCGCCAATGTCTTCGTCGGCGATGTTTCCGTCCAACCCGAGCCCAACCACCGCCAGCACTGGACGCGGCTCGTCCCCAGCTTCACGTAGATGCCCTCCGCCGCCCTTTTGGTCGCCGGAGCACGAAACCCGCACCTCTCCGCCGTCCCTGGAACTGCCGGCGACAAGCCCCGGGTCAACTCCGGTGAGTTTGACCCGGGTTGACCCCAGTTTGACCCCCCTGGGTCAATGACAGGTGGGGCCATGCCCTGCTAATTAACCTAGGATTAGAACTAACTAAAGGTAGTTAGTCTAATGACACTGACACGCAGGACCCACTGGTCAGGTTTGACCTGGACCTTCCCCGTTGACTGCTGACGTCACCTTGACGCAATGCTGACGCAATAACTCATTTACTGGATTTATTCTTATAAAGGAAATTCCAAAAAATGCTACAAACTTCAAAAATTCATAGAAATTAATCTGTAGCTCCAAATGCAAAGTGTTATATATGAAAAATGATGAGAAAATCCAATCTATCCATCTGTACTGGTTTCATGAATGTTTAAGAAAGTTAACCCGTTGTTTAGTGCAGAACATGATAAAGCATTATTAAATGCCATATAAGAGCTTGGAACTTGAATCTTTGATTCAAAATGGTTCAAACCCATCTGGTCTTAGTTGCATTAGCCCAATACACTCATCTTGCCATGTCTCATGCATGCATCATATTGTTGCACACTGTTTGGTGATGATTGTATATCGGTGCTCTCTACGGCATGTTCTGCCCCCGGAGAGTATCGCGAGTATCCAAACGAGGAGCAATACCAGTCCACGGACCCGCAAGGCAAGCAACCAACCATTTGATCATATCAATACAAACCCATGTTCTCGCGTTTGCTCTCTTTTACTGCATTTAAGACAACCCGTTTCAAACTGCTGTGTGCTAAGGTAGTTGAACCCATTTCCTCTGCATGACCTGTCATTGCCACAGTAACTAGATGAAACCCACTAGCATGTGTAGGAGTTGATTGAGTCATGTGTATGTGTTTCCTACCTTGCTATGCCTGCTATGCTTAGAGTTGTGTAAGGTCTGGTTCATCCGGGTGATGGGCTGGAGTGAAAAGATCATGTCGGTAATGAGAGTGATGTATTGAACATGATTTGGTAAAGGTATTGATGAGAGGCCATGTAGGAGTACATGGTGGGTTGTTTCATTGGAACCTTCCTTAAGCACTGAGATCTGTATGTGTGATTTAAGATTCAGATATTACCATGCATTGGGCCCTGAAATATGACCTCGCTCGACTTCTTATCCACCCTAGTCCTCTGTCCAGGAGTTGCAAGTAGTTTCTGGTGTTTGTAGCTTACTGGAGGCCGTGGGCAGCGCTGACCCTCGGGGTGGGCTGTGATGTGGTAGGTACGTGGCACGGTGTACCGGATGCCCGTTTGGTATCTCGGGAACCCTGTTCGGGGCCGTATGTGGAAACCTCGGCCGGACTCCCTGCGGATGGAACCTGAATAGGCGATAAACCTGGACTAGAGACTTAGGTGTTTAGGTAGGTCGTGTTCTGCACCCACGTCGGTTTTCGCTTGAAGTCTGTCGAGCACATGTCGTGTGCAGACGCTAAGTGGTGGAAACATGTATGAAGAAGTACACCCCTGCAGGGTTAACATCATCTATTCGAATAGCCGCGTCCACGGTAAGGACTACTTGGTTGCCTATACAGTTCATAGACAAGTAAATGGATACTACTAAAAGCCTCAAGATAAGCGTGAGTGCCGAGGATGGCTCTTCCGTATGATGACAAAGGTGGATCCTCGATAGTGTATTTAAGTGGTGTGTAGTGGACTCGAGTGCGCAAAGCAATTTCAAGTTGGTGTCTCGTAAGATAGCTTAGCCAAGAGTCAAAGCTAGCTTGCTGCAATAACCCCACCATCCCTTCTTGATTATGTGCATGTATGTAGGATCTGATGTAAGTCTTGCTGAGTACCTTTGTACTCATGTTTGCTCAATTTACGTTTTACAGAAGACGCTGCAACCCCTTCTGATGGGTTCTTCATAGACGTCGATGTCGACGAGTAGGCTGAAGCCCAGTTGGTGATCCTGAGCTCACGATGGACCTTGTATAGTCAGGCTTTCTCAAGCCTCTTTTATTTTCTAGTTGTTTGTACTCAGACATGTTACTTCCGCTGTTGGCTTTTATGTTTGTATGACTTGAGTCGTGTGACCCGTACTTGTGTGTATGATATGTGTGGCTCTCTGAGCCTTTAAATAAAGTACTTGAGTTGTAGAGTCATGTTGTGATACCATGTTGTATTTGCACATATCGAGCATACTGTGTGTATGATTGAAATGCTTGGTATGTGTGGGATCTGACTATCTAGTTGTTTATCCTTGGTAGCCTCTCTTGCCAGGACTCCTAGTGCTTCCACTGAGCCCTGGTAGCTTGCTACTGCTCCGGAACACTTAGGCTGGCCGGCATGTGTCCTTCTTCGTTCCTGTGTCTGTCCCTACGGGGAAATGTCACACGATGACTACCGGAGTCCTGTTAGCCCGCTACAGCCTGGTTTACCGGAGTCCTGCTGGTGCAGTGCTACAGCCCGGATTCACTCGCTGATGAACGACACATTCGTTGTTGGGTCATGTATGCATGTCCCTGTTAGTTAGTGCCACTTTGGGTTCACGACTAGCCATGTCAGCCCGGGCTCCTTGTCATATGGATGCTAGCGACACTATCATATATGTGTGCCAAAAGGCGCAAACGGTCCCGGGTAAGGTAAGGCGACACCCGTGGGAATACCGTGCGTGAGGCTGCAAAGTGATATGAGGTGTTACATGCTAGATCGGTGTGGCATTGGGTCGGGGTCCTGACAGCGTTGGCATCAGAGCCGGACTGCCTGTAGGTTCTCCAAGCCAAACTGGTCGATGTTGAGTCTAGAAATGCTTTAGTTATATGTAGGGGAATTGATTGTGGGATGGAACATAAGGCTCTTTTTACTCCTTTACCTCATGGAATTTTGATCTAAGTCAGTCCATTCTTTCCACCGGGGGTTAAGTATTAGGATCTCTTCTCTCTATCAGGTTCATGTGTTACTAATCAGTAGTACCTGATAGGATTGATGGATACAAGCCTAGTTCAGATTTACTACCCCATTATGTTGATAAGATGGACCTAGAACCCTGATATGATGTTGTTGAGTGTCTATGCAATTCTTTGCAAAGTGTCTCAAAATCTTTTTTGAGCATTTACAGCCATTACGCTGTCCAATTTCTGCTAGAAATTTTGATGCCATTGCATTACATCGTGTTTCAGATGGCCTCCTGCACCCAGAATCAAGTTGTTCGTTTGACTCGGTGCCTCGATGTACCTGGCCAATTGCCATGCTGGTCCCCGTAATGATTGAGGTTGGCTACCGATAGTATCCCGAATATACCGCTGAGGAGCAGTATAGAGATTTCAATCAAAGCCAATACCTCTGCACAGTCAGGATATACCCTTCCTATCCTGGATCCACTGAACCCCTCCATTGATCATATGGACTTGGGGTTACCATCAAGATGTCCGTGCAGGACGCTGCTTATTCGATGATGACTATTATGCGGGCTAGAACTGCCTTGCTTTGGAACACTGAGTTCCGCTATATGCCAGCATCACTCCCTGGGGCAAAAGGTTACTACACGACTCTTTACACCGACTCTGCTCATGAGGATTCGCTACTCCGCACTACAGCAGAGATGCTTGAGGATAAGGACCACGAGAATCATGCCTTGTGATTGGAGCTTTTCAACACTCGGTCTGATCACTGGGCCACCTTGACCTGGTTTGCACCTGCTGTGCAGGCTGGGTATATGGATATGCGGGATCTGTACCCCGTGCGGTCTAGCCTGCCGGATCGTATGGATTGGCGTGATGTAGGGGGCATCACTCCTCCCCGTGGACCTCGTCTGCCGCCGTTTGTTGGACCAAGGCCACATCCGTGTCCTTATGGACCGCAAGCTCCACAGGATCGACTGTTTCCAGATGATCACGTCCAGCTTCTAGGACATGGGGGTAATCTCTATGAAGATTACAACGGAGATGTCTGAGTTGATGGTAGCACCACTAGTATTATAACAGTTATATCATCCACAGTTCTGCGTGACTCGTGGGATATGACTTAGTGTGTACCAAATTCCAGAGGTGTAGAAAAATAATGTATAGGAGCTTGGGATGCCTCCGATGAGATGTAATCTTCCTTTCACCGCAGTTGTACTCAGTTTGGTCTTGTACTAAACCTTGTATGGTGTGTATGATGATGGAATAAATGTAGCAGTTTCTGTATTTACCATGTCATATGGATGAACATCTTGCATTCTGAGTTATCCCTTACATTCTGCATTTCTATGTTAGAATCTTATCATTCTGGACTAAACCATTGTCTTGTTTTCCTAGGATGGTCAACACACGCAACAAACCTGCTCCCCCGGAGCAGGCTGAAGGCAGTGGGGCTAGGGATGCGAACTTGCCTCATCCTCCTTCTCTGGCTGAGATCATGCTGGAGGCCGAGAGGAACAAACGGGAGACCAACCGTTTGCTGGAACGCATCTAATAGAACACAACACTACACTAGAGGAACAACTTGGTGTCACTCAGTGACTTCATCAAGTTACATCCACCCACCTTCCATCACTCCGTCGAGCCCCTCGACGCTGATGATTGGCTTTGCAGCATTACCCACAAGCTATGTTCTGCACTTGTAGCTGAAGCTGACAAGGTTACTTTTGTTGCCTATCATCTTGAAGGCCCCGCCAGTCTCTGGTGGGAGAACTATGAGGCCATGCACCCAGCTGGCCAGGTCACTACTTGGGCAGAATTCAGTGAGGCTTTCCGTGAACATCACATTCCGGAGGGTCTTATGGATCGTAAGCGTGAGGAGTTCTGCAGTTTCACCCAAGGTAAAATCTTTGTGGATGCATACAGCAGGGAGTTCGGTAACCTAGCACATTATGCAACCGAGGAAGTTTCCACCGATGCCAAGAAGCAGGCAAGGTTCCGCAAGGGACTTAGCCCCGAGCTTCACCATGATCTCTGTCTGCACGAGTGCACTTCCTTCCAGAAGCTTGTGAACAAGGCCATCAGTGCTGAGACAGTGAGGCCATGCGCCCAGCTGGCCAGGTCACTACTTGGGCAGAATTCAGTGAGGCTTTCCATGAACATCACATTCCGGAGGGTCTTATGGATCGTAAGCATGAGGAGTTCTGCAGTTTCACCCAAGGTAGACTCTCTGTGGATGCATACAGCAGGGAGTTCGGTAACCTAGCACGTTATGCAACCGAGGAAGTTTCCATCGATGCCAAGAACCAGGCAAGGTTCCGCAAGGGACTTAGCCCCGAGCTTCACCGTGATCTCCGTCTGCACGAGTGCACTTCCTTCCAGAAGCTTGTGAACAAGGCCATCAGTGCTGAGACGGGTCAGACTGATTTTGAAGCAACATGCAAGCATGGCCGTGACACTTGTTCCTCATCAGGTTCTGGCTCTCAGAAGCACCGGGTGTGGGTGCCTAACACCGCCCTGTCACCCAGGTTCACAACGAGGCCATCCTATCAGGCGCCTCGCCCAGCTCAGCAGTATGCACCAGCTAAGTCCTATGGTGGTTCCACCAACAATGCTCCTCCACACACCAGCTCTGTGATGTGTTTCAAGTGTAGAGAACCGGGCCACTACATGCGAGAGTGTCCCCAGACCAACCCCAATCCCAACCTGTCTGGAAAGGCTGTTGGCCGTGGCAAGCCAACAGGGAAGGTGTACTACGCCAAGCCGGCCACCGCTGCACGTGGCCATGTGAACTGTGTCTCAGCTGAAGAGGCTCAAGAGGATCCTAATGTCGTTCTCGGTATGCTCCTTTTTAATTGCCACCAGGCATCTGTTCTTTTTTATACTGGAGCATCTCATTCATTTATATCCGAGAGCTATGCTCATTTGCATAACACCACATTTTGTGATATGCCAACCTCCATGGTAATTCAAACCCCGGGATCCAAATGGCAAACTTCTAGAGTAAGCGATGGAAACGAAATCCAAGTTGACAGACTTGTTTTCCTTGCGTCTTTGATAGCTCTCAAGTCCTCGAACATTAATATCATCTTGGGTATGGACTGGATGTCAGCCCATCATGCCAAGATTGATTGCTTCTCTAGGACTGTTCAACTTACCCATCCATCGGGCGAGATAATCAATGTCTTGACCCGAATAGCAAAGCGACAGCTATATTCTCTTAATGCCAGTCCTTTACCAGACCTCGAAGACGTTCCAGTAGTCCGTGACTTTCCGGATGTCTTTCCAGAAGAATTGCCAGGTGTTCCACCTGACAGAGATGTCGAGTTCGTGATAGATCTTATTCCAGGAACTGTCCCAATCTCTAGGAGACCCTATAAGATGGCACCACTAGAACTAGCCGAGCTTAAGAAACAACTCGATGAGTCCTTGAAAAAGGGTTTCATCCGTCCTAGTTCGTCTTGATGGGCTTGTCCCGTCCTCTTCATTAAGAAGAAGGATGGTACGGATCAGATGGTTGTAGATTATCGACCCGTTAACTTGGTCACAATAAAGAACAAGTATCCGCTCCCCGGGATCAACGACCTGTATGATCAGCTCATTGGATCCTCAGTCTTCTCTAAGATGGATTTGAGGTTGGGCTACCATCAAATCAAAATCAAGAACGGGGACATTCCCAAAACGGCCTTTGTTACTCGTTATGGCCAATACGAGTACACCGTCATGTCCTTCAGTTTAACCAATGCCCCAGCCACTTTCTCTTGGTTAATGAACTCAATCTTCATGGAGTATTTGGATAAATTCATCATGGTTTACCTTGATGATATACTCATCTACTCCAAGAATGAGGAAGAACATGCTGAGCATCTAAAGCTAGTGTTGATGAAACTTCGAGAGCATCGCCTTTATGCCAAATTCTCTAAATGCGAATTTTGGTTGCCAGAAGTGACCTATCTAGGCCATGTAATCTCTGTCAAGGGTATTGCTGTTAATCCCGAGCGAGTTCAAGCCATTCTTAATTGGACTCCACCTGAATTGGTCAAGCAAGTTTGGAGTTTTCTTGGCTTAGCGAGCTATTGTCGCCGCTTTGTCGAGAACTTCTCCAAAGTTGCTAAACCTCTAACTGAACTCCTCAAGAAAGACAAAAAGTTCGAGTGGACCCCACAGTGCAAGCACAGCTTCTAGGAACTGAAAAGACGCCTGATATCTGCTCTCGTACTGGTACCACCAGATTTCTCCAAGGACTTTGTTATCTATTGGGATGCCTCGCGACAAGGACTAGGTTGCATTCTCATGCAAGATCGTCACGTAATTTCTTATGCTTCACGGCAATTGCACCCACATGAGGAAAATTATCCTACACATGATCTAGAGCTTGCCGCTGTAGTCCACACACTCAAAGCCTGGCGACATTACCTCCTTGGTAATCGTTGCGAAATCTTCACCGATCACCAAAGTCTAAAGTATATATTTACCCAACCGGATTTGAATCTCAGGCAAAGACGTTGGGTCGAGTTGATCACAGATTTCGACTTAGGGATAACTTACAACCCAAGAAAAGCCAATGTCATGGCTGATGCACTAAGTCGTAAATCTTATTGTAACAATCTGATGTTACAACAAAGTCAACCACTTCTCCATAAGGAATTTCAAAAGCTTAACCTTCACATTGTTCCTCAAGGATTCCTTTCCACCTTGGTGGCGAAACCTACACTTATGGATCAAATCATCGCTGCCCAAAAGCGAGATAAAGGGATATCCCGAATCAAGGACAACATTGCTAGCGGAGATGCTAAATGTTTCTCTACAAATGATCATGGTGTTGTGTACTTCGAGAACCGTCTAGTGGTTCCCAAGAACCAGCATCTACGGCAGTTGATCCTTAAGGAGGCTCATGAATCTCCTCTCACCATTCATCCCGGAAGTACCAAGATGTATCAGGACCTATGCCAGAGGTTCTGGTGGACTAGGATGAAGAGAGACATTGCTCAATTTGTTGCTAATTGCGACGTCTGTCATCGTGTAAAAGCAGAGCATCAACGGCCTGCTGGCACCCTTCAACCCTTAACTATTCCTGAATGGAAATGGGATAAAATTGGTATGGATTTCATCACCGGTTTTCCCAGGACCAAGAGAGGGAATAATGCTATCTTTGTTGTTATCGATCGTCTTTCCAAAGTGGCCCATTTCTTGCCTATTCACGAGAATATAACCACTAGTCAACTAGCAGACTTGTATATCTCCCGAGTAGTGTCCCTCCATGGTGTTCCATTGGAAATTAACTCGGATCAAGGAAGTCTCTTCACCTCTCGATTTTGGGAAAGTTTCCAAATTGCTATGGGAACCCGCCTTTCCTTTAGCACCGCCTTTCACCCTCAGTCGGGTGGTCAAGTAGAGCGCGTCAACCAGATTCTAGAAGACATGCTTCGAGCTTCTGTTATCTCATTTGGAATGGATTGGGAGAAATGCCTTCCATTTGCCGAATTTGCTTATAACAACAGTTATCAATCCAGCTTGGGTAAAGCCCCTTCTGAAGTTCTCTATGGACGAAGGTGTCGAACACCTCTTAACTGGTCAGAAACCAGGGAAAGACAATTCTTTGGCCCGGATATGATCCAGGAAGTAGAAGAGCAAGTTTGCATCGTTCGTGAAAAGTTGAAAACAGCCCAATCTCGTCAAAAGAGCCAATATGATCGAAAACATAAGGCTATGACTTTTGAGGTTGACGAGAAGGCTTACCTTCGGGTTACTCCTCTGAAGGGAACCCATCGCTTCGGTGTCAAAGGCAAATTGGCTCCTCGCTACATTGGACCCTTTCGCATTCTTGCCAAACGAGGAGAAGTTCCCTACCAATTGGAACTACCTTCGCACCTCTCTAGAGTCCATGATGTCTTCCATGTTTCCCAACTCAGGTGTTGCTTCTCGGATCCTATCCGTGGAGTGGACCACGAAACGCTTGATCTCCAAGACAATCTCACATATCGAGAATACCCCGTTCGTATCCTCGATCAAGCCGAGCGTACCACTCAAAGAAGCAACTTGGGAAAGGGAGGATCGTCTTCGACTCGAGTATCCCGCCTTCTTTCCGGAGGATCCTAAATCTCGGGACGAGATTTTTCTGAGTGAGGGTGAGTTGTCACACCCTAGCTACTTCATGCATTAGAGTGTTGCATCATGTTTATCTTTCATCGGAAACTTGAAATGGGGATGACAGAACCCCCAGCCCCCCTGAAACCAAATAGGGTTTACTAAAAATATTTTCAATGAACCTGAAATGCCATTCTAAAATGTCCATCATTTTTGTCTTGGGTTAGAACCTTTGCCAAAATTGGTTCACATTTTTCTAGGACACATAAGGTCACTGGATTAAATCATTAGCTATTTGAGTTTGGGCATTTAAATAATGTAAAATATTTTAAATTCTCAAATAATTCTGGAAATAAGTGTGGGCTGTTGGAAATATTCTAAACAAAGACCCTAATTATTTTCAGGATTTTTGGAAATGCCTAGATATTTTTAATAAAGTCACACAGTTACAGAAAAAAATAGAAAAACAATTAAAATGAAAAGAGAGAGAGAGAGAGAGAGAGAGAGAGAGAGAGAGAGAGAGAGAGAGAGAGAAAGGCCACAGGCCACTTACCTGCACTGGCCGGCCCACCTGGCCCGTGCCAGTCACCACCCACCACTGCCAGTAGGCAGAGAAGGGACACTGCGACGCCGCCGAGCTCACCACGCCACCTCCCTGCCTGCCTGCGTCGCCCGTGCCAACGCAGCGCCTCGAAGGGCCTTCTCGGCGCCGCCCCGAGCACCTGGACACCTCATTCGCCCCCTACTCCTCTCTCTCGCCCTCTCCTCGCCATGGCCAACGCAGCCGCGCCCGCGCCGTCTGATACGTCTCCAATGTATCTACTTTTCCAAACACTTTTGCCCTTGTTTTGGACTCTAACTTGCATGATTTGAATGAAACTAACCCGTACTGACGCTGTTTTCAGCAGAACTGCCATGATGTTGTTTTATGTGTAGAAAAGAAAAGTTCTCAGTATGTCCTGAAAATCCACGGAGGCACTTTTTGGAATTAATAAGAATTTTCGGGCGAAAGAAATACACCAGGGGGCCCACAGGCTGTCCACGAGACAGGGGGCGCGCCCCACCCCCTGGGGAGCGCCCCCTATCTCGTGGGCCCCCTGGACCTCCACCGACCTCAACTCCAACTCCATATATTCACGTTCGGGGAGAAAAAACTCAGAGAGAAAGTTTCATCGCGTTTTACGACACGGAGCTGCCGCCAAGCCCTAATCCCTCTCGGGAGGGCTAATCTGGAGTCCGTTCGGGGCTCCGGAGAGGGGGATTCATCGTCGTCATCATCATCAACCATCCTCCATCACCAATTTCATGATGCTCACCGCCGTGCGTGAGTAATTCCATCGTAGGCTTGCTGGACGGTGATGGGTTGGATGAGATTTACCATGTAATCAAATTAGTTTTGTTAGGGTTTGATCCCTAATATCCACTATGTTCTGAGATTGATGTTGCTATGACTTTGCTATGCTTAATGCTTGTCACTAAGGCCTGAGTGTCATGATTTCAGATTTGAACCTATTATGTTTTCATGAATATATGTGTTTTCTTGATCCTATCTTGCAAGTCTATAGTCACCTATTATGTGTTATGATCCGACAACCCCGAAGTGACAATAATCGGGATACTTATCGGTGATGACCGTAGTTAGAGGAGTTCATGTATTCACTATGTGCTAATGCTTTGTTCCGGTTCTCTATTAAAAGGAGGCCTTGATATCCCTTAGTTTCCGCTAGGACCCCGCTGCCACGGGAGGGTAGGACAAAAGATGTCATGCAAGTTCTTTTCCATAAGCACGTATAACTATTTACGGAATACATGCCTACATTACATTGATGAACTGGAGCTAGTTCTGTGTCACCCTATGTTATAGCTATTACATGAGGAATCGCATCCGACATAATTATCCATCACTGATCCATTGCCTGCGAGCTTTTCACATATTGTTCTTCGCTTATTTACTTTTCCGTTGCTACTGTTACAACTACTACAAAAACCCAAAAACATGTATCTTTACTTTTGCTACCATTACCATTATTATCATACCACTTTTGCTACTAAATACTTTGCTGCAGATACTAAGTTATCCAGGTGTGGTTGAATTGACAACTCAACTGCTAATACTCAAGAATATTCTTTGGCTCCCCTTGTGTCGAATCAATAAATTTGGGTTGAATACTTTACCCTCGAAAGCCGTTGTGATCCCCTACACTTGTGGGTTATCAAGACTAATTTCTAGCACCGTTGCCGGGGAGCATAGCTCTATTCTCTGAGTCACTTGGGATTTATATCTGTTGATCACTATGAAGAACTTGAAAGACGACCGAACTACTATTTTGCCCTCAACTACGAGGGGAGGTAAGGAACTGTGAAAGCACATTTGCTCCCTGGGTGGTTTTGGTAATTAATGACAACATACTTTGTGGTTGGACTAATGCTTTTATCAAGTATGTTTCAGGAAATTCAATCACATGGGTATGGCAGAAGGACTGAAGAGGTGGACCCCTCAAAATGCTAAGGCAAGCATTGGCAAAAGCTCAAGACTCCATTTTTGGTTTAGTGATCCAAGATCACATTGAGTCCATAGGAAAAGCCAATACTATTAAAATGGGATGAGGTTATGATGATGATCTGGTTGCTCAAGTGCTTAGTGATACATCTCCTAAACTATCAGCAACTTTCACTGCCATATACACTCATAAGTAATCTCGGTCCCACCGATATTCCAAACTCAGTCACACCGAGATGAACCACCTCACCATAAGCCAAACCCTAGCAAACTCGGATTTTCCGATTCGAACTTGGTCTCACGAAATATGAGTTGCCAAGCTTCAGAACCTTCATCATCAAATCGGTGTCACCGAGATGATGAAGTCGGTCCCACCAAACTGGCATGCTCTTGTCATTGCACGAATCGGTCTCACCGAGATTGCATTTTCGGTCCCACGAAAATCCCAACGTTCACATTATTTGAACTATCGGTCTCGCCGAGTTGTCAACTTCGGTCCCACCGAGATTGGTCAAATGTGTGTAACGGTTGGATTTTGTGTGGAGGCTATTTATACCCTCCACCCCTCTTCATTCGTGGAGAGAGCCATCGAAAGAACTACCACTCCTACCTTACATTTCGAGAAGAGAACTACCTACCCTTGTGTTGAGATCAAGTTGCTCCACTCCCACCATATGAAGCTTGATCTCTAGCCTTCCCAAGTTGCTTTCCACTCAATCCTTTCTTCCACCACAGCCAAATCAGTGAGGAAAGTTGAGTGTTGGGGAGATTATCATTTGAAGCACAAGAGCAAGGAGTTCATCATCATCTACAACATCTATTACCTTTTGGAGGGTGGTGCCTCCTAGATTGGT
Organism: Aegilops speltoides; assembly: GCA_021437245.1. Taxonomy (NCBI): domain Eukaryota; kingdom Viridiplantae; phylum Streptophyta; class Magnoliopsida; order Poales; family Poaceae; genus Aegilops; species Aegilops speltoides. The sequence continues at coordinate 26,358,606 of CM038144.1, read as the reverse complement.
TAGGTGTCGCTTGGGAGCCTCCGTCGAGATGTGTAGTTGAACCAAGAAGTTTGTAAGGGCAAGGAGATCGCCTACTTCGTGAAGATCTACCCCGAGTAAGGCTAGCCCTCCGTGGGCGTAGGCCATGATGGAATAGACAAGGTTGCTTCTTCGTGGACCCTTCGTGGGTGGAGCCCTCCGTGGACTCTCGCAGCCGTTACCCTCCGTGGGTTGAAGTCTCCATCAACGTGGAAGTACGATAGCACCACCTATCGGAACCACGAGAAAAAATCACCGCGTCTCCAAATTGCGTTTGATCTTCTCCACTTCCCTTTACTACTTGTGCAATTTAATTTCCGCTGCCTATACTCTAGAATTGCATGTGTAGTGTGCTACTTGACTTGTGTGTTATGCAAAATCTGCCAAAATCTGTTCTTTATCAAAAGGCAAAAATTTTATCTTGTCGAGTAGTCTAATCACCCCCCCTCTAGACACTCTCACCTTCTTCGATCCTACAATTGGTATCAGAGCCTTGGTCTCCATTGCTTTGGTTTACACACCATTGGAGGAAGATGGACGTGTCTATGTTTGGGAGTGTTAGCCATAGAGTGCCTATTCTTAATGGAGTGTCCTATAACTCGTGGAGGATTGATGCTTATTATCTTTAAGACATACAATTTGCGCAAATATGTTGAGACCCCCTATGTGCCTCCATTTGACCCCTTGCACCCTACCATGGATGAAGAGCTTGATTTGCTTCGTAACCTTAGAACTGTAAATCTTATCATTAGAGGGTTACCCGATAACTTGCTTAAGCTCATTACAAACTTTGAGTGCGCCTATGCTATGTGGAAGTTCTTGGAAGAACTTTATCCGGACTACTCTTTGAGAGGTCTTGATGAAATTCTATACAAGACTATTGAATTTGATATGATGCGCCTAATGATCCCAACTTTGATAAATGCTTCTTTGAGCTTCGTGATCTTATGAAAAGAAGGGTGATCCCGGTCTTATCAATGTTCTAATTAGAAATGCTCTTGTATTGCATTCCGATGATTATTGTCACATTGACAAAACTAATGCAAGTAGTTGTCAAATTGACCTAGGTGTGGATGATGAACAATCTATGGGTCAATATGATGATGAGCATGAGCATGATGATGATTACCCCGATTCGGACACCGAGCTAGACAAGATCATGAAGAGTCTCAATCTTATGGCAAATCTGAGAGACTACATATCCGGCGGAAAAGAGTGGATTCTTGATAGTGGATGCACCGACCACATGACCGGAGACAAAGACATGTTTCGAGAGCTTGCAAAGAACGATGGTCCACGCAAGTATGTGACTTTTGGAGACAACTCCAAGGGTAAGGTACTTGGCCTTGGTAAGGTGGCCATATCTCATGATAGCTCTATTCAAAATGTCATGCTTGTAGAATCTCTTGGATACAATTTACTTTCCGTGTCTAGATTAGCTGACTTTGGATTCAATGTGCTATTCACTGAAGTAGATTGCCAAGTCTTTCGTCGTGACAATCATAACATGGCATTTACCGGTATCCGTAGAGGTGATCTATATATTGTTGGTTTCACTAAGAAAGCCCAACCTAGAGCTTGTTTCATTGCTAAATCCGCTAAAGGATGGTTATGGCATAGAAGGCTTGGACATGTTGGTATGCGTAATCTAGACAAGCTAATCAAAGGTGATCATATTCTTGGCGTTAAAGATGTTTTCTTTGACAAAGATAGACTTTGTAGTGCTTGTCAAGCAGGAAAACAAGTAGGTGGAAGTCATCCCGTGAAGAACATCATGACCACAAGGAGACCGCTTGAGCTTCTCCATATGGATCTCTTCGGTCCCAATGCTTACAAAAGCCTTGGTGGTAACTCCTTTGGTCTAGTTATAGTTGATGATTATTCCAGATTTACGTGGGTATTTTTCCTCGATGACAAATCGCAGGTTCAGAGAATCTTCAAAACCTTTGCCAGAAAGGCCCAAAATCAATTTGAAGTGAAGATCAAGAAAGTTCGGAGTGACAATGGAACGGAGTTCAAGAACGCCAATGTAGACTCTTTTCTCGATGAGGAAGGGATCCTACATGAGTTCTCGGCTACGTACACTCCTCAACAAAATGGAGTTGTTGAGAGGAAGAACCGAACGCTCATAGAGATGGCTAGAACGATGCTTGATGAATACAAGACACCGAAGCATTTTTGGGGGGAAGCCGTCGAGACAGCTTGTCATGCTATCAACAGGCTTTATCTTCATAAGCTTCTCGGCAAGACATCATACGAGCTCCTCACCGGTAACAAACCCCAAGTGGGATACTTTCGTGTCTTTGGTTCGAAATGCTATATCCTTGATAAGCATCGTCGGTCTAAATTTGCTCCTAAAACTCATGAAGGCTTTTTTCTTGGTTATGGATCAAACTCCCACACGTACCGTGTCTACAATAATTTCACCCGAAAGGTTGAAGAGATGGTAGACGTGAAGTTTGATGAATCTAATGGCTCGCAAGTAGAGCAAATGCCTATTGATGTAGGAGACAAGGACCCGTCAGAAGCAATCCAAGATTTATCTATTGGAAAGATCCGTCCCATGGAAGTGAAGGAGAGTACCTCATCTACATATGTGGAGCCCCCTACCTCACGGCAAGATGAACCTCAAGGCAACATGGAGGCCTCCACAAGTGGAACTCACCAAGATGAGGAAGTGCAACGAGAAGATCCACCACAACCTCCTTCTCCACCGCCTCAAGACAACACCAACAACAATGAAGAAGAAGAAGAGGAAGATGAAGATGATGAGGAAGCTCAGCCACAACCTCAACAAAAGCTATCCCGAGTCCGAGCAAGAGTCAAGAAAAATCATCCCGTGGAACAAATGATCAATGACATCAACTCCGGGAGAATTACTCGCTCTAAAACTCGCTTAGCTAACTTTTGTGAGCATTACTCATTTATCTCTAGTATTGAACCAACTGAGCCAACTCCTGAGCCTATTCCTAAACCCACTCCGAAGAAGAGAGGTGTTTTATTTCTCAGTCCTGAAGATATGCAAGAGGCAAAGAAATCAATGAAAGAAAAAGGTATTAAAGCTGAAGATGTTAAGAATTTACCTCCTATTCAAGAAATACATGGTCTTAATATACCGCCTGAAGAACCACATTGTCTTGATAACCCGACACAGGTAGTAAAGGTAAATTCTCCCTATAGATACGATAAAGTTGAAATCCTCTCTACTAAACTTCATAGCCCGTGCTTAGATGAATTTGATGACTTTATGGCTAGACAAAAAAGTTTTAATGCTTATGTTGGTAGAGAGTTAAAGAATAATGCTTTCGAGATAGGACGTGTAAGTGATAGTCTGGCTAAAGTTAAAGATGAACTTCACCTCGTTAGCAAATATGCTTCTATGGTTGCTACTCAAGCCGAGCAAGTACTTAAAGCTCAAAATGATTTGCTTGAGGAATTAAATAATAAAAATGACTTTACTGTTAGAGTGGCTACTAGAACTGGTAGAATGACTCAGGAAACTTTGTATCCTGAAGGCCACCCTAAGAGAATCGAGCAAGATTCTCAGAGAAATAATTTAGAGGCACCTAGTTCTTCTAAGAAGAAGAAAAAGAAAAACGATAGAACTTTGCATGCTTCTAGTGAACCTACTGTAGACACTCCTGAGAATCCCAATGATATTTCTATCTCTGATGCTGAAACTCAATCAGGTGATGAACATGAACCTAGTGATAATGTTAATGATAATGTTCATGTTGATGCTCAACCTAGCAAAACAATGATGTAGAGATTGAACTTGTTGTTGATCTTGATAACCCACAATCAAAGAATCAACGTTATGATAAGAGAGATTTTGTTGCTAGGAAGCACGGTAAAGAAAGAGAACCATGGGTTCAGAAACCCATGCCCTTTCCTCCTAAACCATCCAAGTCAAAGGATGATGAGGATTTTGAGCGCTTTGCTGAAATGATTAGACCTATTTTCTTACGTATGCGCTTAACTGATATGCTGAAAGTGAATCCTTATGCTAAGTATATGAAGGATATCATTACAAATAAAAGAAAGATACCGAAGGCTGAAATTTCCACCATGCTTGCTAATTACACTTTTAAGGGTGGAATACCAAAGAAACTTGGAGATCCGGGTGTACCAACTATACCATGCTCTATTAAAAGAAATTATGTTAGAACTGCTTTATGTGATCTTGGAGCCGGTGTTAGTGTTATGCCTCTCTCTTTATATCGTAGACTTGAATTGAATAAGTTGACACCTACTGAAATATCTTTGCAAATGGTTGATAAATCAACTGCTATATCTGTCGGTATTTGTGAGGATGTGCCTGTTGTGGTTGCAAATGTCACTATCTTAACGGACTTTGTTATTCTTGATATTCCCGAGGATGATAGTATGTCTATTATCCTTGGTAGACCTTTTCTTAATACTGCAGGGGCTGTTATTGATAGCAACAAAGGCAATGCCAATTTTCATGTTAATGGTAATGAGCATACGGTACACTTTCCGAGGAAACAATCTCAAGTTCATAGCATCAATTCTATTGGATAAGTTCCAACTATTATTATTGGAGGTTTTGAATTTCCTCTCTCTACTGTCAAGAAAAAGTATGATATTCTTATTGTTGGGGATTTTCATATCGTCGTTGAGGTAACTTAGTGTTATTCGAAATTTCTCCGGTTCCGTGTTATTCGGAATGAGTTTGTTAACAAGACTTGATCAACCTTGTTAGTGGATTCATTTTGATGATCACGAGATGGATGAAACTAGAAGGCACAACCTTCTGTACCCTCTTTTTACTTTCTGTTATTTAGTTCAAATAAAGCAGAAAATAGTATTATCCATCTGTTTTCTGAATTATCCGTGCATTAAAAAATAGTCCGAAAATAAAAGTGCTCCAAATGCCCTGCAAATTTAGTATGATTTTTTCTGGAATATTTGAGGATTTTAGGCACTGAAATCACTGCAGGAGGGGCAAGTACCAGGCCACGAGAGTGGAGGGCGCCCCCCTATAGGGCGCACCCCCCTATCTCGTGGGCCCCTGGTGGCCCCCCTCCACTTATGCCAGCACCCACACACTTCATCTTCTACCCAAAAAAATCCCCATCCATCTCAAGCACGAGTTCTAGCTTGTTTTGCTGCGATTTTTGATCTCTTAGCTCAAAGCTCCATTCAAAAAACTGCTTTGGGAGATTGTTGCTTGGTATGTGACTCCTCCAATGGTCTAATTAGTTTTTGTTCTAGTGCTTTATTCATTGCAAATTTTTGCTGCTTAGGTGACCATGTTCTTCAGCTTGCATGTTAAATTTTTGAGGTCCCAAGCAATTCCAATGCATGATATAGGCTCTAGGCACTTGTAGGAGTAGTTGGTATCAATCTTGTTTAGTTTTGTTCACTTTTATTTTGAAGTTACTAAAATTTCAGAAATTTTCAGAAAAAGAATTATGCTTAGAAGAATGTACCAAGGTGGTTCCTCGGCAAAGAAAGGGCCAAGGATTGCTATATGTGAGCAAGATGTTGAATTGCCGAGGGACGCAAATGTACGGGCTTGTGAGTAGCCATCCGATGATTTTATAGTCGAAGCAGGCTTCAAGGAGGAATTTGACGCGTATGTGCGTAATGCCGAGCTGGAGGACTTCTTACAAGATAAGTGTCCTCGGTACTATCAATTGGCTGATTCCTTTGTGCGGGGGTTCCAATATAACTGTACGCGTAATTCTCCTAGTGTCATGTTTGATATTTATGATACATCTTATACCATGGATTTAGAGGATTTCACAACTGCTTGCAAACTCCCGCAGTGGGGTAATATTAATGATCCTCGCAAATCTAAATTTAGAGATTTTCTTGCTAGTATTACTGTGGGAGAATTTAGGGACATAGCACAAGCTACCATAGGGAGTATTCATTTTCCTGCTATACATTATTTTGCTCTCTTTATTGGTAGATGCATTAACGGTAAGGACGAAGCATGTCACATGTGTGTCCCTGATCTTTGTGTCCTCAAGAGTGCTGTGTGAGGTTATAAAGGTTATAACTTGGGGCAATAGTTGCACGTAGGTTGCAGAATAATAGTAGAAAGGGAGATTTATTTGGAGGAATTTATGCAACCTGTGTGGCTAATTATCTTAATATAGCCCCACGAGAGGGGGATATGATTTTACCTCCTATTTATTTGGATAAAGAAGCTACATTCAATCATCATTTTCTTGAGAGGAATGAACAATTCCTCCATTATCGACTAATCTATGACAGACGCAACGTCGTCCCTGTTACTCTTCCTGCTTCCTACCTTTTTTATTATCGTGCAAAAGGAAGATATGTTGTCACTGGGAGGAAGCAAATCGAATACGAGAGGGAGTGGAGGCAGCTCGCCAACATGCTGCAGCTCAGAGGCGGTTGCCGCTGCATCTCAAGACAACCCGGTTTCACTTATGGATATCAGCCAAAGCGATCCTTGGTACTAGACCAACTTAGGCCAAAAGCCTAAGCTTGGGGGAGTACGTATTTCTCACCGACTTTACATTCAAGTTCACACACTAGTCGTCGGTGCTCATACTCTTTCATTGTATTATCCATGTTAGTTTAAATTTCTTTTTCTAATTTTCTTCTAGTGTGTTTGATAAACCTTAAGAAGAAACCAAAAAATTAGTTAGTTTAATTTCCATGCTTGTAGTAGAAATTAAAATAAAAACAAAAAGATTTCTATTTCTTCTTCTTACTTGTTGGGAGCTCTCCCGTGTAAATAGTTTTATTTTCTTTTCTTTCCTTTGGGGGTCGAGAAGACCATATTGAAAATGCTTAGTGGCTCTTATATGCATGATTGTTTATTTAACTTAGAGCCATTGTTGAGGAAATCGTTAACTGGTAGCTGCTCGGTTAGCTGACGAGTAGGGGATTAATAGGCTAATCTGTAAGTTAATCGGCCATTTAATAAATTACTCGGGCGATTAATCAGTTAATCGGCTACTCAATGACCCTACGAGTAGGGATTAACCGGCAAGTTAACTGGTTAATCGGATGAATTCTTGAACAGGGCATAGAGCCTATATTACCTTGTCTTCTCTCTTGAATTGAATGCTTGCAGATTCCAGCTTAGTCCAATGCACGTGCACTCTTATTATTATACACATCGTTCGGTCGTGCAAGTGAAAGGCAATAATGATGTATATGATGGACTTATTGGGATGAGAAAAGCTGGTATGAACTCGACCTCTCTTGTTTTTGTAAATATGATGAGTTCATCGTTTCTGAGTCAGCTATTATGAAGTAAACATATTTGCAATGACATATAGAGATTATAGTTGCTTGTGCCATGATTGAGTAGCTATGATTTATAATGGTTTACCTTGTGTGCCAACATGCTATTAGAATGATTATGATGTGGTATGATGGGATGGTATCCTCCTTTAAATGAATTGAGTGACTCGACTTGGCACATGTTCACGCATGTGGTTGAATCAAATCAACATAGCCTTCACGATATTTATGTTCATGGTGGATTATATCCTACTCATGCTTGTATTCGGTGTGAATTAATTTTAATGCATGTTTACGACTGTTGTCGCTCTCTCGATTGGTCACTTCCGGTCTTTTGCTAGCCTTCATCTGTACTAAGCGGAATATCGCTTGTGCATCCAAACTCCTTAAACCCCAAAGTTGTTCCATATGAGTCCACTATACCTACCTATATGCGGTATTTACCTGCTGTTCCAAGTAAATTTGTATGTGCCAAACTCCAAACCTTCAAATGAAATTATGTTTTGTATGCTCGAGCAGCTCATGTTTCAACTAGGGCTGCCTATATCTTCCATGCTAGGTGGGTTATTCTCAAGAGGAGTGGACTCCGCTCCTCATTCACGAGAAAGGGACGGTAACCGGGATGCCCAGTCCCATGATCCAAAAAGATCAAAGCAAATCAAAAATAATTAAACAAAACTCCCCCAGGGCTGTTGTTAGTTGGAGGCACTCGTTGTTCCGAGCAAGCCATGGATTGATGCTTGTTGGTGGTTGGGGGAGTATAAACCTTTACCATTCTGTTTGGGAACTGCCTATAATGCATGTAGTATGGAAGATACAGCCATCTCATAGTTATTGCATTGATAGCAAAAGTATGCCACTCAAAATGTTATTCAATCTCTATTTTAAAATCGAGCTCTCGCACCTCTACAAATCCCTGCTTCCCTCTGCGAAGGGCCTATCTATTTATTTTTATGTTGAGTCATCACCCTTCTTATTAAAAGCACCCGCTGGAGAGCACACTGTCATTTGCATTCATTATTATTGGTTTATATTGGGTATGTCTTGACTGGATCTCTTTTACCATGAATTACAATGTTTAGTCAGTCCTTGATCTTTAAAGGTGCTCTGCATTTATGTTTTGTGGTCTCAGAAAGGGCTAGCAAGATACCATTTTGTTATATCATGTTATAATTATTTTGAGAAAGTGTTGTTATCCGAGTTTTATTATTATGGCTCGCTAGCTGATTATGTTATTGATATGAGTAACTGTGAGAGCTAAGTGTTATTGTGAGTATGGTTAGTTCATAATATTTGTTGAAACTTGAATGCTGGCTTTTCATGTTTACAACAACAAGAGCAAATAAAGTTTGTAAAAGTTTTTCTTTATCACTTTCAGTTTATCAACTGAATTGCTTGAGGACAAGCGAAGGTTTAAGCTTGGGGGAGTTGATACGTCTCCAACGTATCTACTTTTCCAAACACTTTTGCCCTTGTTTTGGACTCTAACTTGCATGATTTGAATGAAACTAACCCGGACTGACGTTGTTTTCAGCAGAACTGCCATGATGTTGTTTTATGTGTAGAAAAGAAAAGTTCTCAGAATGTCCTGAAAATCCACGGAGGCACTTCTTGGAATTAATAAGAATTTCTGGGCGAAAGAAATACACCAGGGGGCCCACATGCTGTCCACGAGACAGGGGGGCGCCCCCCCTAGGGCGCGCCCCCTATCTCGTGGGCCCCCTGGACCTCCACCGACCTCAACTCCAACTCCATATATTCACGTTCGGGGAGAAAAAAATCAGAGAGAAAGTTTCATCGTGTTTTACGACACGGAGCCGCCGCCAAGCCCTAATCTCTCTTGGAAGGGCTGATCTGGAGTCCGTTCGGGGCTCCGGAGAGGGGGATTCGTCGCCGTCGTCATCATCAACCATCCTCCATCACCAATTTCATGATGCTCACCGCCGTGCGTGAGTAATTCCATTGTAGGCTTGCTGGACGGTGATAGGTTGGATGAGATTTACCATGTAATCAAGTTAGTTTTGTTAGGGTTTGATCCCTAGTATCCACTATGTTCTGAGATTGATGTTGTTATGACTTTGCTATGCTTAATGCTTGTCACTAGGGCCCGAGTGCCATGATTTCAGATCTGAACCTATTATGTTTTCATGAATATATGTGTGTTCTTGATCCTATCTTGCAAGTCTATAGTCACCTATTATGTGTTATGATCCGACAACCCCGAAGTGACAATAATCGGGATACTTCTCGGTGATGACCGTAGTTTGAGGATTTCATGTATTCACTATGTGCTAATGCTTTGTTCCGGTTCTCTATTAAAAGGAGGCCTTGATATCCCTTAGTTTCCACTAGGACCCCGCTGCCACGGGAGGGTAGGACAAAAGATGTCATGCAAGTTCTTTTCCATAAGCACGTATGACTATTTACGGAATACATGCTTACATTACATTGATGAACTGGAGCAAGTTCTGTGTCACCCTATGTTATAGCTATTACATGAGGAATCTCATCCGGCATAATTATCCATCACTGATCCATTGCCTATGAGCTTTTCACATATTGTTCTTCGCTTATTTACTTTTCCGTTGCTACTGTTACAACTACTACAAAAACCCAAAAACATTTATCTTTACTTTTGCTATCGTTACCATTATTATCATACCACTTTTGCTACTAAATACTTTGCTGCAGATACTAGGTTATCCAGGTGTGGTTGAATTGACAACTCAGCTGCTAATACTCAAGAATATTCTTTGGCTCCCCTTGTGTCGAATCAATAAATTTGGGTTGGATACTTTACCCTCGAAAGCTGTTGCGATCCCCTACACTTGTGGGTTATTACCGTCGTGAAGTCGCGCCCACCATCGTCCTCGCGCCACCCCGCCGTGTCCACGAGCTCCGCCGTCGTCCGCTTCACCGAGCCAGCCAAGCCCCGAGCGCTCGAACGCTCTGCACCGCCTCCACCGACCTCGCCTTCACCGCCCATCGTTGGAGATCCACTTCGCCGTCACCGCTGCAGCAGCTCGTCCCCGACCTCGCCGTATGCTCCGCTGTGACCATCGTGAGCCCAGCTACCTCCCCATCCTCTCTGTTCCTTCTCTCGAGCACCGTAGCGACCGCATGAAGCTCAATCGCACGCGCCGCCGCCGAGCTTGTCACCGACGTGACTCCGGCTACGCAACGGCCTCGCCACCCTGCCCGTTAGCCTCACCGCATCCCAGGAGCCCGCAGCACCACTCCACGCACCTCGCCGTGCCTCCTAGCGACGAGCTCGAGCTCCGGCAGCCTCCAAGGTCATCGCCGGCGATGTTTCCGGCCAACCCGAGCCCAACCACCGCCACCACTGGACGCGGCTCGTCCCCTGCTTCACGTTGATGCCCTCCGCTGCCCTTTTGGTTGCCAGAGCACGAAACCCGCACCTCTCCACCGTCCCCCGCCTGCCGTAAGACGAGCCCCGGTCAACTCCGCGAGTTTGACCGGGTTGACCCGGTTTTGACTTCAGGTCAATGATAGGTGGGGCCATGCCCTGCTAATTAACCCAGGATTAGGACTAATTAAATTTAGTTAGTCTAATGACACTGACACGCGGGACCCACTGGTCAGGTTTGACCTGGACCGTCCCCGTTGACTGCTGACGTCACCTGGACGCAATGCTGACGCAATAACTTATTTACTGGATTTATTCTCATAAAGGAAATTCCAAAAAATGCTACAAACTTCAAAAATTCATTGAAATTAATCTGTAGCTCCAAATGCAAAGTGTTATATATGAAAAATGATGAGAAAATCCAATCTATCCATCTGTACTGGTTTCATGAATGTTTAAGAAAGTTAACCCGTTGTTTAGTGCAGAACATGATAAAGCACTATTAAAGGCCATATAAGAGCTTGGAACTTGAATCTTTGATTCAAAATGGTTCAAACCCATCTGGTCTTAGTTGCATTAGCCCAATACACTCATCTTGCCATGTCTCATGCATGCATCATATTGTTGCACACTGTTTGGTGATGATTGTATATCGGTGCTCTCTGCGGTAGGTTCTGCCCCTGAAGTGTATCGCGAGTATCCAAACAAGGAGAAATATCAGTCCACGGACCCGCAAGGCAAGCAACCAACCATTTGATCATATCGATACAAACCCATGTTCTCGCATTTGCTCTCTTTTACTGCATTTAAGACAACCCATTTCAAACTGCTGTGTGCTAAGGTAGTTGAACCCATTTCCTCTGCATGACCTGTCATTGCCACAGTAACTAGATGAAACCCACTAGCATGTGTAGGAGTTGATTGAGCCATGTGTATGTGTTTCCTACCTTGCTATGCCTGCTATGCTTAGAGTTGTGTCAGGTCTGGTTCATCTGGGTGATGGGCTAGGGTGAAAAGATCATGTCGGTAATGAGAGTGATGTGTTGAACACGATTTGGTAAAGGTATCGATGAGCGGCCATCTAGGAGTACATGGTGGGTTGTTTCATTGGAACCATCCTTAAGCACTGAGATCTGTATGTGTGATTTAAGATTCAGCTACTACCATGCATTGGGCCCTGAAATATGACCTCGCTCGACTTGTTATCCACCCTAGTCCTCTGTCCAGGAGTTGCAAGTAGTTTCTGGTGTTTGTAGCTTACTGGAGGCCGTGGGCAGCGCTGACCCTCGGGGTGGGCTGTGATGCGGTAGGTACATGGCATGGTGTACCGGATGCCCGTTTGGTATCTCGGGAACCCTGCACACATCGTTTGGGGCCGTATGTGGAAACCTCGGCCGGACTCCCTGTGGATGGAACCTGAATAGGCGATAAACCTGGACTAGATACTTAGGTGTTTAGGTAGGTCATGGTCTACACCCACGTCGGTTTTCGCTTGAAGTCTGCCGAGCACATGTTGTGTGCAGACGCTAAGTGGTGGACACATGTATGAAGAAGTACACCCCTGCAGGGTTAACATCATCATCTATTCGAATAGCCGCGTCCGCAGTAAGGACTACTTGGTTACCTATACAGTTCATAGACAAGTAAATGGATACTACTAAAAGCCTCAAGATAAGCTAGAGTGCCGAGGATGGCTCTTCCGTATGATGACGGAGGTGGATCCTGCAGGAAATATGCCCTAGAGGCAATAATAAAGTTATTATTTATTTCCTTATTTCATGATAAATGTTTATTATTCATGCTAGAATTGTATTAACCGAAAACATAATACATGTGTGAATACATAGACAAACACAACGTCACTAGTATGCCTCTACTTGACTAGCTTATTAATCAGAGATGGTTATGTTTCCTAACCATAGACATGTGTTGTCATTTGATTAATAGGATCACATCATTAGGAGAATGATGTGATTGACATGACCCATTCCGTTAGCCTAGCACTTGATCGTCTAGTATACTGCTATTGCTTTCTTCATGACTTATAAATGTTCCTGTAGCTATGAGATTTATGCAACTCCCGTTTACCGGAGGAACACTTTGGGTACTACCAAACATCACAACGGAACTGGGTGATTATAAAGGAGTACTACAGGTGTCTCCGAAGGTACATGTTGAGTTGGCGTATTTCGAGATTAGGTTTTGTCACTCCGATCGTCGGAGAGGTATCTCTGGGCCCTCTCGGTAATGCACATCATTATAAGCCTTGCAAGCAATGTGACCAATGAGTTGGTTACGGGATGATGCATTACAGAACGAGTAAAGAGACTTGCCGGTAATGAGATTGAACTAGGTATTGGATACCGACGATCAAATCTCGGGCAAGTAACATACCGATGACAAAGGGAACAACGTATGTTGTTATGCGGTTTGACCGATAAAGATCTTCATAGAATGTGTAGGAACCAATATGGGCATCCAGGTCCCGCTATTGGTTATTGACCGAGAATGGTTTTAGGTCATGTCTACATAGTTCTCGAACCCGTAGGGTCCGCACGCTTAATGTTTCGATGACAGTTTTATTATGAGTTTATAAGTTCTGATGTACCGAAGTTTGTTCGGAGTCCCGGATGTGATCACGGACATGACGAGGAGTCTCCTCCCCCCTGGCTCCTTTATATACGAGGGCGGGGGGCACCCCAAGGACACAAGTTGATCTACGGATCGTTCCTTAGCCGTGTGTGGTGCCCCCCTCCACCATATTCCACCTCGGTCATATCGTCGCGGAGTTTAGGCGAAGCCCTGCGCCGGTAGAACATCATCATCGTCACCACACCGTCGTGCTGACAGAACTCATCTCCGGAGCCTTTGCTGGATCGGAGGGCCAGAGATCGTCATCGAGCTGAACATGTGCTGAACTCGGAGGCCCCGTACGTTCGGTGCTTGGATCGGTCGGATCGTGAAGACGTACGACTACATCAACCGCGTTGTGCTAACGCTTCGCCACGGTCTCACGAGGGTACGTGGACGAACACTCTCCCCTCTCGTTGCTATATCATCACCATGATCTTGCGTGTGCGTAGGAATTTTTTTGAAATTACTACGTTCCCCAATAGTGGTATCAGAGCCTAGGTTTTATGCGTTGATGTTATATGCACGAGTAGAACACAAGTGAGTTGTGGGCGATATAAGTCATACCGCTTACCAAAGATGTCATACTTTGGTTCAGCGGTATTGTGAGATGAAGCGCCCGGACCGACATTACGCCAGACGCTTACGCGAGACTGGTTTCACCGTACGAGCACTCGTGCTTAAAGGTGGCTGGCGGGTGTCTGTCTCTCTCACTTTAGCTGAATCGAGTGGCTACGCCCGGTCCTAGCGAAGGTTAAAACAGCACCAACTTGACGAACTATCGTTGTGGTTTTGATGCGTAGGTAAGAACGGTTCTTGCTAAGCCCGTAGCAGCCACGTAAAATTTGCAACAACAAAGTAGAGGACGCCTAACTTGTTTTTGTAGGGCATGTTGTGATGTGATATGGTCAAGACGTGATGCTATATTTTATTGTATGAGATGATCATGTTTTGTAACCAAAGTTATCGGCAATGGCAGGAGCCATATGGTTGTTGCTTTATTGTATGAAATGCAACGCATACTGTAATTGCTTTACTTTATCACTAAGCGGTAGCGATAGTCGTAGTAGCAATAGATGGCGAACGACAACGATGCTACGATGGAGATCAAGGTGTCGCGCGGTGACGATGGTGATCATGGCGGTGCTTCAAGATGGAGATCACAAGCACAAGATGATGATGGCCATATCATATCACTTATATTGATTGCATGTGATGTTTATCCTTTATGCATCTTATCTTGCTTTGATTGACGGTAGCATTTTAAGATGATCTCTCACTAATTATCAAGAAGTGTGCTCCCTGAGTATGCACCATTGCGAAAGTTCTTCGTGTTGAGACACCACGTGATGATCGGGTGTGATAGGCTCTACGTTCAAATACAACGGTGCAAAACAGTTGCACACGCGAATACTCGAGTTATACTTGACGAGCCTAGCATATACAGATATGGCCTCGGAACACGGAGACCGAAAGGTCGAGCGTGAATCATATAGTAGATATGATCAACATAGCGATGTTCACCATTGAAACTAATCCATCTCACGTGATGATCGGACATGGTTTAGTTGATTTGGATCACGTGATCACTTAGATGACTAGAGAGATGTCTGTCTAAGTGGGAGTTCTTAAGTAATATGATTAATTGAACTTAAATTTATCATGAACTTAGTACCTGATAGTATTTTGCTTGTCTATGTTTGTTTGTAGATAGATGGCTCGTGCTGTTTTTCCGTTGAATTTGAATGCGTTCCTTGAGAAAGCAAAGTTGAAAGATTATGGTAGCAATTACACGGACTGGGTCCGTAACCTGAGGATTATCCTCATTGCTGCACAGAAAAGTTACGCCCTGGAAGCACCGCTGGTGCCAGCCTGTTCTTGATGCAACCGACGATGTTAAGAACGTCTGGCGAGCAAAGCGATGACTACTCTATAGTTCAAGTGTGCCATGCTTTACGGCTTAGAACCGGGCCTTCAACGACGTTTTGAACGTCATGGAGCATATGAGATGTTCCAGAGTTGAAGTTAATATTTCAAGCAAATGCCCGGATTGAGAGATATGAAGTCTCCAATAAGTTCTATAGCTGCAAGATGGAGGAGAATAGTTTCGTCGGTGAACACATACTCAAAATGTCCGGGTATAATAATCACTTGATTCAACTGGAGTTAATCTTCACGATGATAGTTTCATTGATGAATTCTCCAATCACGCCACCAAGCTACAAGAGCTTCGTGATGAACTATAATATGCAAGGGATGAACAAGACTATTCCGAGCTCTTCGCAATGCTAAAAGCTGCGGAGGTAGAAATCAAGAAGGAGCATCAAGTGTTGATGGTCAACAAGACCACTAGTTTCAAGAAGAAGGGCAAAGGAAGAAGAAGGGGAACTTCAAAAGAACGGCAAGCAAGTTGCTGCTCAAGAGAAGAAACCCAAGTCTGGACCTAAGCTGAAATCGAGTGCTTCTACCGCAAGCGGATGAGCCTTCGAAGCGGAACTGCCCCAAATATTTGGCGGATAAGAAGGATGGCAAAGTGAACAAAGGTATATGTGATATACATGTTATTGATGTGTACCTTACTAATGCTCGCAGAGCACTGGTATTTGATACTTGTTCATTGCTAATATTTGCAACTCAAAGCAGGACTACGGATTAAGCGAAGATTAGCTAAGGACGAGGTGACGATGCGCGTGGGAAATGGTTCCAAAGTCGATGTGATCACGGTCGGCACGCTACCTCTACATCTACCATCGGGATTAGTATTAGACCTAAATAATTGTTATTTGGTGCCAGCGTTGAGCATGAACATTATATGTGGATCTTGTTTGATGCGAGACGGTTATTCATTTAAATCAGAGAATAATGGTTGTTCTATTTATGTGAGTAATATCTTTTATGGTCATGCACCCTTGAAGAGTGGTCTATTTTTATTGAATCTCGATAGTGGTGATACACATATTCATAGTGTTGAAACCAAAAGATGCAGAGTTGATAATGATAGTGCAACTTATTTGTGGCACCGCCGCTTGGGTCATATCGATTGTAAAGCGCATGAAGAAACTCCATACTGATGGGCTTTTGGAATCACTTGATTATGAATCACTTGGTACTTGCGAACCGTGCCTTATGGGCAAGATGACTAAAACGCCGTTCTCCGGTACAATGGAGAGAGCAACAGATTTGTTGGAAATCATACATACAGATGTATGTGGTCCAATGAATGTTGAAGCTCGTGGCGGATATCGTTATTTTCTCACCTTCACAGATGATTTGAGCAGATATGGGTATATCTACTTAATGAAACACAAGTCTGAAACATTTGAAAAGTTCAAAGAATTTCAGAGTGAAGTGGAAAATCATCGTAACAAGAAAATAAAGTTTCTACGATCTGATCGTGGAGGGGAATATTTGAGTTACGAGTTTGGTCTACACTTGAAACAATGCGGGATAGTCTTGCAACTCACGCCACCTGGAACACCACAACGAAATGGTGTGTCCGAACGTCGTAATCGTACTTTACTTGATATGGTGCGATCTATGATGTCTCTTACTGATTTACCGCTATCGTTTTGGGGTTATGCTTTAGAGACGGCCGCATTCACGTTAAATAGGGAACCATCAAAATCCGTTGAACGACGCCTTATGAACTGTGGTTTGGCAAGAAACCAAAGTTTTCATTTCTTAAAGTTTGGGGCTGTGATGCTTATGTGAAGAAACTTCAACCAGATAAGCTCGAACCCAAATCGGAGAAATGTGTCTTCATAGGATACCCAAAGGAGACTATTGGGTACACCTTCTATCACAGATCTGAGGGCAAGATTTTCGTTGCTAAATTCGAATCCTTTCTAGAGAAGGAGTTTCTCTCGAAAGAAGTGAGTGGGAGGAAAGTAGAACTTGACGAGATAACTATATCTACTCCCTTATTGGAAAGTAGTTCATCACAAGAACCGGTTCCTGTGACAACTACACCAATCAGTGAGGAAGCTAATGATATTAATCATGAAACTTCAGATCAAGTTTCTACTGAACCTCATAGGTCTACCAGAGTAAGATCCGCACCAGAGTGGTACGGTAATCCTATTCTGGAAGTCATGTTACTTGACCATGATGAACCTACGAACTATGAGGAAGCGATGATGAGCCCAGATTCCGCAAAATGGCTAGAGGCCATGAAATCTGAGATGGGATCCATGTATGAAAACAAAGTATGGACTTTGGTTGACTTGCCCGATGATCGGCAAGCTATTGAGAATAAATGGATCTTTAAGAAGAAGACTGATGCTGATGGTAATGTAACTGTCTATAAAGCTCGATTTGTTGCGAAAGGTTTTCGACAAGTTCAAGGGGTTGACTACGATGAGACTTTCTCACCCGTAGTGATGCTTAAGTCTGTCTGAATCATGTTAGCTATTGCTGCATTTCATGATTATGAAATTTGGCAAATGGATGTCAAGACTGCATTCTTGAATGGATTTCTAGAAGAAGAGTTGTATATGATGCAGCCGGAAGGTTTTGTTGATCCAAAAGGTGCTAACAAAGTGTGCAAGCTCCAGCGTTCCATTTATGGACTGGTGCAAGCATCTCGGAGTTGGAATAAACACATTGATAGTGTGATCAAAGCATATGGTTTTATACAGACTTTTGGAGAAGCCTGTATTTACAAGAAAGTGAGCTCTGTAGCATTTCTAGTTTTATATGTAGATGACATATTATCAATTGGAAATGATATAGAATTTCTGGATAGCATAAAGGGATACTTGAATAAAAGTTTTTCAGTGAAAGACCTCAGTGAAGCTGCTTATATATTGGGCATCAAGATCTATAGAGATAGATCAAGACGCTTAATAGGACTTTCACAAAGCACATACCTTGACAAAATTTTGAAAAAGTTCAAAGTGGGTCAGGCAAAGAAAGGATTCTTGCCTGTGCTACAAGGTGTGAAGTTGAGTCAAACTCAATGCCCGACCACAGCAGAAGATAGAGAGAAAATGAAAGATGTTCCCTATGCTTCAGCCATAGGCTCTATCATGTATGCAATGTTGTGTACTGACTGACGTATGCTTAGCAATAAGCTTGGCAGGAAGGTACCAAAGTAATCCAGAGTGGATAAGCTGGACAGCGGTCAAGAACATCTGAAATACCTAAAAAGGACTAAGGATATGTTTCTCGTATATGGAGGTGACAAAGAGCTAGTCGTAAATGGTTACGTCGATGCAAGCTTTGACACTGATCCAGACGATTCTAAATCGCAAACCGGATACGTGTTTATATTAAATGGTGGAGCTGTAAGTTGGTGCAGTTCTAAACAAAGCGTCATGGCGGGATCTACATGTGAAGCGAAGTACATAGCTGCTTCTGAAGCAGCGTATGAAGGAGTGGATGAACGAGTTCATTTCCGATCTAGGTGTCATACCTAGTGCATCGGGACCAATGAAGATCTTTTGTGACAATACTGGTGCAATTGCCTTGGCAAAGGAATCCAAATTTCACAAGAGGACCAAGCACATCAAGAGACGCTTCAATTCCATTCGGGACCAAGTCCAAGTGGGAGACATAGAGATTTGCAAGATACATACGGATCTGAATGTTGCAGACCCATTGACTAAGCCTCTCTCACGAGCAAAACATGATCAGCACCAAGACACCATGGGTGTTAGAATCATTACTATGTAATCTAGATTATTGACTCTAGTGCAAGTGGGAGACTGAAGGAAATATGCCACAGGGGCAATAATAAAGTTATTATTTATTTCCTTATTTCATGATAAATGTTTAATATTCATGCTAGAATTGTATTAACCGGAAACATAATACATGTGTGAATACATAGACAAACACAACGTCACTAGTATGCCTCTACTTGACTAGCTTATTAGTCAGAGATGGTTATGTTTCCTAACCATAGACATGTGTTGTCATTTGATTAATAGGATCACATCATTAGGAGAATGATGTGATTGACATGACCCATTTCGTTAGCCTAGCACTTGATCGTTTAGTATACTGCTATTGCTTTGTTCATGACTTATACATGTTCCTGTAACTATGAGATTTATGCAACTCCCGTTTACCGGAGGAACACTTTGGGTACTACCAAACGTCACAACGTAACTGGGTGATTATAAAGGAGTACTACAGGTGTCTCCGAAGGTACATGTTGAGTTGCCGTATTTCAAGATTAGGTTTTGTCACTCCGATCGTCGGAGAGGTATCTCTGGGCCCTCTCGGTAATGCACATCATTATAAGCCTTGCAAGCAATGTGACCAATGAGCTGGTTACGGGATGATGCATTACGTGAGCGAGTAAAGAGACTTGCGTAACGAGATTGAACTAGGTATTGGATACCGACGATCAAATCTCGGGCAAGTAACATACCGATGACAAAGGGAACAACGTATGTTGTTATGCGGTTTGACCGATAAAGATCTTCGTAGAATATGTAGGAACCAATATGGGCATCCAGGTCCCGCTATTGGTTATTGACCGAGAATGGTTTTAGGTCATGTCTACATAGTTCTCGAACCCGTAGGGTCCGTACGCTTAATGTTTCGATGACAGTTTTATTATGAGTTTATAAGTGTTGATGTACCGAAGTTTGTTCGGAGTCCCGGATGTGATCACGGACATGACGAGGAGTCTCGGAATGGTCGAGACATAAAGATTGATATATTGGAAGCCTATGTTTGGACATCGGAATGGTTCCGGGTGAAATCGGCATTTTACCAGAGTACCGGGAGGTTACCGGAACCCCCCGGGGGGTTAATGGGCCTACATGGGCCACGAGGGAGAAGAGAGAAGGATCCAGGAGGGGGCCGCGTGCCCCTCCCCCTCCTAGTCCGAATAGGACAAGGGAAGGGGGCGGCGCCCCCCCTTTCCTTCCCCTCTTCCTCCTCTTTCCCCCTTCTCCTACTCCTACTTGGAAAGAGGGAGTCCTACTCCCGGTGGGAGTAGGAGTCCCCCCCTTGGCGCGCCCTCTAGGACGGCCGCCTCCTCCCCCCCTGGCTCCTTTATATACGGGGGCAGGGGGGCACCCCAAGGACACAAGTTGATCTACGGATCGTTCCTTAGCCGTGTGCGGTGCCCCCCTCCACCATATTCCACCTTGGTCATATCGTCGCGGAGTTTAGGCGAAGCCCGCTACCGTAGAACATCATCATCGTCACCACGCCGTCGTCTTGTGGAACTCATCTCCGGAGCCTTTGCTGGATCGGAGGGCCGGAGATCGCCATCGAGCTGAACGTGTCTGAACTCGGAGGCCCCCGACGCTCGGTGCTTGGATCGGTCGGATCGTGAAGACGACGACTACATCAACCACACGCAGCTAACGCTCCGCCACGGTCTCACGAGGGTACGTGGACGAACACTCTCCCCTCTCGTTGCTATATCATCACCATGATCTTGCGTGTGCGTAGGAAATTTTTTGAAATTACTATGTTCCCCAACAGATCCTCGGTAGTGTATTGAAGTGGTGTGTAGTGGACTCGAGTGCGCAAAGCAATTTTAAGTTGGTGTCTCGTAAGATAGCTTAGCCAAGAGTCAAATCTAGCTTGCTGCAATAACCCCACCATCCCTTCTTGATAATGTGCATGTATGTAGGATCTGATGTAAGTCTTGCTGAGTACCTTTGTACTCATGTTTGCTCAATTTACGTTTTATAGAAGACGCTGCAACCCCTTCTAATGGGTTCTTCATAGACGTCGATGTCGACGAGTAGGCTGAAGCCCAGGTGGTGATCATGAGCTCACGATGGACCTTGTAGTGTAGTCAGGCTTTCTCAAGCCTCTTTTATTTTCTAGTTGTCTGTACTCAGACATGTTACTTCTGTTGTTGGCTTGTATGTTTGTATGACTTGAATGCTGGGTCGTGTGACCCATACTTGTGTGTATGATATGTATGGCTCTCTGAGCCTTTAAATAAAGTACTTGAGTTGTAGAGTCATGTTGTGATGCCATGTTGTATTTGCACATATTGAGCATATTGTGTGTATGATTGAAATGCTTGGTATGTGTGGGATCTTACTATCTAGTTGTTTATCCTTGGTAGCCTCTCTTACCGGGAAATGTCTCCTAGTGCTTCCACTGAGCCCTGGTAGCTTGCTACTGCTCCGGAACACTTAGGCTGGCGGCATGTGTCCTTCTTCGTTCTCGTGTCCGTCTCTCACGAGGAAATGTCACGCGATGACTACATGAGTCCTGTTAGCCCGCTACAGCCCGGTTTATCGAAGTCCTGCTGGCCCAGGGCTACAGCCTGGATTCACTCGCTGATGACCGACACGTTCGTTGTTGGGTCATGTATGCCTGTCCCTGTTAGTTAGTGCCACTTTGGGTTCATGACTAGCCATGTCAGCCCGGGCTCCTTGTCATATGGATGCTAGCGACACTATCATATACGTGTGCCAAAAGGCGCAAAGGTCCCGGGTAAGGTAAGGCGACACCTGTGGGAATACCGTGCGTGAGGCCGCAAAGTGATATGAGGTGTTACATGCTAGATCGGTGTGGCATTGAGTCGGGGTCCTGACACTCTACGGCATATTTCCTTCATCTTGTTGCTAGAATATTCATAGATTGATCTTGGTGATGCATAGAAAATTTTGAATTTCTGCTACGTTCCCCAACATCAACCACACCGTAAATGTGGATGAATCATCCCTTGTGCCGTTGTAATTCCACGATCCACCTATATGCACATGCTTTATTTGGTGGCTTGCCACCACCGCTTACTGATGTGGATAAGGTCCTTTGTGGATCAGGTGGAAACAGTGTTGCCGGACGCCACGGTCATTCACGGGCGCCCCTTGCCTCGAGTTGTTGCCGAGGTGCTTGAACAATTCTTCTTGATATACACCTTGTCACTAATGTGGAATTTCAGCAAAGATATACATAGTCTTGATGAAGATCTGCAGCATACCACCACGGACTCGAGGGTGACGGTCTTAACAAATATCTGCATACCACCATGGATCTCAAGGTGATGGTCTTGCGGAAGCGTTCACTTGGCATCCCTCCTAGAAAGGAGGATACCGTGGCCCGTGTAGAGTTGGGTGATTGAACCCATTGGTCACGATACCGACAATAACGTAGCTTACTACATCAGACAAAAGCTCAAATTTGAACCCTTAATATAGTACTCAAATCCTACTGCACCAAAACGATAGCGAACCATCAAGGTGAAACTTTGATCTCTAGTCTAGTTTTGTCATCTTCTTCCATGATCACGTCGTTATTGGCTTCACCATCTTCATATTCGTCTTCGCATCCAACATCCACATGTCATGGTCTCCCTCTGCACCATTATTATGCATTTCTAGAGCCACTTCTTGAAGGATTCCAACCCTTTGTTTCAAAGCTACTTTCCCTGTTGCTGTTGTGGACTTGCTCAGTGTCGGATGAAAGATGGGATGGTCGTTTTGCCTATGGGGAGCATATGGTCTTGGATGAATAGTAAATTCAAAATAAATGGTAAAACTTCATCAGTGAGAAAGACTAAATTAAGTGTAACATTTGGTGTTTGACTTGTTTTTTTTGGATGGCTTAAAATGCTTAAACTTTCCACCTAAAAATTTGCAGGTAGCATTTGAGTGTTACAATGAACACATCTAGGTCCTATTGCCACCGACCTCC
The DNA here is from genome assembly GCA_021437245.1 of Aegilops speltoides. Taxonomy (NCBI): domain Eukaryota; kingdom Viridiplantae; phylum Streptophyta; class Magnoliopsida; order Poales; family Poaceae; genus Aegilops; species Aegilops speltoides. The sequence continues at coordinate 26,335,718 of CM038144.1, read as the reverse complement.
ATAGAACAATTCCCCACCCTTGCATCGCTCGAGCGAACGGCTGGGGGCTAACCCTAGCCGTTGGAGGCCTCGACCCCCTCTCCTCCCTCCCTTCCCCTCACCGCCATCGAAGTGCGCTGGTGGGCGAAGCCCTGCTGGCATCAACGGCGGTGGGGAGGTGTCTCATCTGTGTTTGTAGGGAGCTGGCGTGGGGCAGCTTCCCCGAGCGGTGGTGTGGTGCTAGTGGCTAGCGGTTTTTCCCCTAGCCCCTGGAGATTGCGTGGAGGGCTAGGGGGTTGCGGGCATCCTTGAGCGGCTTGGATGGCAATAGTAGGTGCATGGAGAGCGGTGGCGGCGGGAGATATGGCGGCCTGCAGGCTCCCGTGGCTAGGGCTTGGAGGCATTGTGGCCTAGTGTCCCGAGGACATCAGGCATGGTTGTTGCTGGTAGTGGGTTCCAATAGTCTCTCTCACCAGCGTGGAGGTGGGTGGTGGTCGTGATTGGGGCTGGCCGAGGCGGATTTGGTTGTGGGGAGTCAAGGGGGAGGCGGGGCTAGCGTTGGCACGGTTGCTTCAGCTGCTGGAGTTAATGTCTGCCATGAGCAGCCCTCTTCGTGATGGGGCGGTGCCCAACTCGTCTGGGTGTGCTTGTCAGCAGTAGGTCGGCATCGCGGATTAGCTGTTGGGCATGGAGTTTGACATGGTCCTCCTGCCCGGGGTTGGTTGCCCCTCACGCGAGGTCTGACACTTGGTGCTCTGGAGTTGGGAGTCTCAGCACCGGGCCGTTGCCAGTCTAGCCAAGGAGGGTTCTTGCGGCTCAGTTGGGGAGTCATCTTCATGTTGTAGCGTCAGTGATGGTCTGTGGATGTGGTCGTCACAATAATGTTATGCCGGTTGTCGGACAGTTGCCACAGGACTGGACTTGGCGTCCTCTGAGCTGTTCTCGATAATGGTAGTCGGCAATCACTAAGTTCTGTCCCTCCGGGTCCACCGGGGCTGGAGGGGGCTATAGGCGTGGGCGCCCCTATGGTGGTGGTGCTAATGACCCTGGCTCGATGACTGATGCGGGGCTTTACTTGTTGTGGTTTGTGCATTATGAAGTGGGTGGTTGGCGTTGTCTCGGGGTACCGAGGCCGGGCGATGGCCCTGGAAGGTGGTCCGCATGTTGGGTTCTTCGGCGGGCTCCATGGCAGTGGTGGTGGCTACATCTCTTGGTCATGTTGGCGGCAAGAGGTATAGTGATGGGTGGCTAGGGCGCCTTCTAGATGTGGAGGCACCCCGATCCGGATCTGGGGATCGGTGCTCGTCGCGCTCATCATGGTGTCCTAGTGGCACCGAGGAATGACCGAGTGAAAGCTCCGCACTTTGTCACCAGTGCCGACGAAGCTTGCGAGTGCCGCTTTCTTCTTGAGACGTCGTTGTGGTACTCCTCTTCAGAAATAGCTCATGAAACTAGTCTTTTAAAGGACCATTTCCACAGCATGTGTCACTCCAGAAGAAATCATCAGTGTGTTTACCATTTCTAACAATCATGCTCCTGCCTCTTGTATAGAATTCTTAATTTTAAAAAGATCAAACCAGCTGGGTGAATCCCCGGCAGTGTGCTTTATCTGTTGGATGCCATTAATCACCTTATATTTTCTTTTCACTATATCCTGCAACAAGCCTTCCTTGTTTTCTAAATTCCACCATCATTTACACGGTAAGCACACTTTAAATTTTTCCAGGTCTTTTATACCCACTACCCCCTTTTTCTTGGGTCTACAAACTACAAGACATCTGACCATATGATATTTATTTCTTAGTACCGCCACCTTGGCTTTCTTCATTCACCCAAGATTTGTCTTTGGGAACTGTTGAACATATTTGTGCATGTATCTGGTAGGATAATCTCCTACCGGCCCCGCCTCTAGTTTCCTTGTATAGATGAGGCTAAGGGCTGCCCTTCTACCCATATATACGTGCACCGTGCACCCGATCAATATATCGAGAGTTGCATTGCCTTCAACATGGTATCAGTTTCCCTTCCGATCCAACCCTAGCTTCCTCTCCTAGCCGCAGCTCCTCGCTGCCGCTGCCGCCATCTACAAGCGCCGCCGCCGCATCCTCACCCCGCCGACGAGCGCGCCTCCCCATCCCCATCCCTCTCCCTCTCCCAAGCTGCCTCCTTCTCCCTCCTGATCCGCCTCCCTCCCACCCAATCGCCCCTCCTACCCGATCGCCATCTCACCGCCAGCCGCGCCGCCACTCCTTCCCTCGGTCCTCACCGCATCCATGGCTTCTCCCCACTCCGGCGCCTCCCTCCCCTCCAATCCCTTCGAAGGTCCGGCCCCTCCCCCGGTGGAGATTGCCCGCGATCTTGACATCTTTGCCCGCGTGCCCGTCGTTCTTGACTAAGCCACCTCCACCTACTACGCCTCGAAAACCTAGTTCTCCCTCGTCTTCCGTGAGTACCACCTCATCGATCACGTCGATGGCTCCGTCGACTCCGGACTCATGTTCGCGGATGACGACTGGCTGACCATCGATGCCACCATCACTCGCTGGCTGTACCAAACCATCTCCAAGGACATCTTCCACACCATCGTTTGCGACACTGATGATGCGCAGATGGTGTGGGCGAAGCTGAACGGGCTCTTCCTCGACAACGCCCTCCAGCGCCGCGTATTTCCTCAGCAGGAATTTTTTGGCTGCTATCAGCTTGATTCGTCCATTGACGATTATTGCATGTGCCTTACAAAACTCGCTGACGAACTCCGCGACCTCGGGGAGCGAGTCTCCGATGACCTCCTCCTGAGCACGCTCATCGCCGGTCTGAACGAGGAGTTCAGCAACGCGGCCTCCAACCTCACATTCCTCTCGGACCCGACCTTTCCTCGGGTCGTGGTGAAGGAAATATGCTCTAGAGGCAATAATAAAGTTATTATTTATTTCCTCATATCATGATAAATGTTTATTATTCATGCTAGAATTGTATTAACCGGAAACATGATACATGTGTGAATACATAGACAAACATAACGTCACTAGTATGCCTCTACTTGACTAGCTCATTAATCAAAGATGGTTATGTTTCCTAACCATAGACATGTGTTGTCATTTGATTAATGGGATCACATCATTAGGAGAATGATGTGATTGACATGACCCATTCCGTTAGCCTAGCACTTGATCGCTTAGTATATTGCTATTGCTTTCTTCATGACTTATACATGTTCCCGTAACTATGAGATTATGAAACTCCCTGCCATCGGAGGAACACTTTGGTGCTACCAAACGCCACAACGAATCGGGTGATTATAAAGGAGTACCGCAGGTGTCTCCGAAGGTACATGTTGGGTTGGCGATTTCGAGATTAGGTTTTGTCACTCCGATTGTCGGAGAGGTATCTCTGGGCCCTCTCGGTAATGCACATCACTATAAGCCTTGCAAGCAATGTGGCTAATGAGTTAGTTACGGAATGATGCATTACGTAACGAGTAAAGAGACTTGCCAAGAACGAGATTGAACTAGGTATTGATACCAACGATCGAATCTCGGCAAGTAACATACCGATGACAAAGGGAACAACGTATGTTGTTACGCGGTTTGACCGATAAAGATCTTCGTAGAATATGTAGGAGCCAATATGGGCATCCAGGTTCCGCTATTGGTTATTGACCGAGAATAGTTCTAGGTCATGTCTACATAGTTCTCGAACCCATAGGGTCCGAACGCTTAACGTTACGATGACTGTTTTATTATGAGTTTATAAGTTTTGATGTACTGAAGTTTGTTCGGAATCCCGGATGTGATCACGGACATGACGAGGAGTCTCGAAATGGTCGAGACATAAAGATTGATATATTGGACGACTATATTCAGACACCGGAAGTGTTTCGGGTGGTTTCGGAGAAAATCGGAGTGCCGGAGGGTTACCGGAACCCCCCCCCCCCGAGAAGTAATGGGCCTTAGTGGGCCTGAGGGGAGAGAGAGGGCAGCTGCCCAGGAGGTGGCGCGCCCCCCTTGAGGAGTCCGAATTGGACTAGGGGAGGGGGCGCGACCCCACCTTTCCCTCTCCCTCTCCCTCTCTTTCCTTCCCCCTTCCTCCTTCCTAGTGGGACTAGGAAAGGGGAGTCCTACTCCCACTAGGAGGAGGACTCCCCCCTCCTTGGCACGCCCCCTAGGGCCGGCCGGCCTCCCGCCTTGCTCCTTTATATACGGGGGCAAGGGGGCACCCTAGAGATACACAAGTTGATCTACGGATCGTTCCTTAGTCGTGTGCGGTGCCCCCCTCCACCATATTCCACCTCAGTCATATCGTCGCGGAGTTTAAGCGAAGCCCTGCGCCGGTAGTGCATCATCATCGTCACCACGCCGTCAGGTCGACGGAACTCATCCCGACACTTTGCTAGATCGAGTCCGGGATCGCCATCGAGCTGAACGTGTGCTGAACTCGAGGTGCCCGACGCTTGGTACTTGGATCGGTCGATCATGAAGACGATGACTACATCAACGCGTTGTCATAACGCTTCGCTTTCGGTCTCACGAGGGTACGTGGACAACACTCTCCCTCTCGTTGCTATGTCATCACCATGATCTTGCGTGTGCGTAGGAATTTTTTGAAATTACTACGCTCCCCAACAATGGCATCCGAGCCAGGTTTTATGCGTAGATGTCATATGCACGAGTAGAACACAAGTGAGTTGTGGGCGATACAAGTCATCTCGCTTACCAAAGATGTCATACTTTGGTTCGGGCGGTATTGTGAGATGAAGCGCCCGAACCGACATTATGCGTGACGCTTACGCGAGACTGGTTTCACTGTTACGAGCACTCGTGCTTAAAGGTGGCTGGCGGGTGTCCGCTCTCTCACTTTAGCTGAATCGAGTGTGGCTACGCCCGTCCTGCGAAGGTTAAAACATCACTAACTTGACGAACTATCGTTGTGGTTTTGATGCGAGGTAAGAACGGTTCTTGCTAAGCCCGTAGTAGCCACGTAAAATTTGCAACAATAAAGTAGAGGACGCCCAACTTGTTTTTGCAGGGCATGTTGTGATGTGATATGGTCAAGACGTGATGCTATATTTTATTGTATGAGATGATCATGTTTTGTAACCGGTTATCGGCAATCGGCAGAGCCATATGGTTGTCGCTTATTGTATGAAATGCAAACGCCCTGTAATTGCTTTACTTTATCTCTAAGCGGTAGCGATAGTCGTAGAAGAAATAGATGGCGTAACGACAATGATGCTACGATGGAGATCAAGGTGTCGTGCCGGTGACGATGGTGATCACGACGGTGCTTCGAAGATGGAGATCACAAGCACAAGATGATGATGGCCATATCATATCACTTATATTGATTGCATGTGATGTTTATCCTTTATGCATCTTATCTTGCTTTGATTGACGGTAGCATTTTAAGATGATCTCTCACTAAAATTATCAAGAAGTGTTCTCCCTGAGTATGCACCGTTGCGAAAGTTCTTCGTGCCGAGACACCACGTGATGATCGAGTGTGATAGGCTATATATTCAAATACAACGGGTGCAAAACAGTTGCACACGCGGAATACTCAGGTTAAACTTGACGAGCCTAGCATATAACAGATATGGCCTGGGAACACGGAGACCGAAAGGTCAAGCATGAATCATATAGTAGATATGATCAACATATTGATGTTCACCGTTGAAACTACTCCATCTCACATGACGATCGGACATGGTGTAGTTGATATGGATCACGTAATCACTTAGAGGATTAGAGGGATGTCTATCAAAGTGGGAGTTCTTAAGTAATATGATTAATTGAACTTAAATTTATCATGAACTTAGTACCTGATAGTATTTTGCTTGTCTATACTTGTTGTAGATAGATGGCTCATGTTGTTGTTCCGTTGACTTTTAATGCGTTCCTTGAGAAAGCAAAGTTGAAAGATGATGGTAGCAATTACACGGACTGGGTCCGTAACCTGAGGATTATCCTCATTGCTGCACAGAAGAATTACGTCCTGGAAGCACCGCTGGGTGCCAGGCCTGCTGCTGATGCAACTGACGACGTTAAGAACGTCTGGCAGAGTAAAGCTGATGACCACTCGATAGTTCAGTGTGCCATGCTTTACGGCTTAGAACCGGGTCTTCAACAATGTTTTGAACGTCATGGAGCACATGAGATGTTCCAGGAGTTGAAGTTAATATTTCAAGCAAATGCCCGGATTGAGAGATATGGAGTCTCCAATAAGTTCTATAGCTGCAAGATGGAGGAGAATAGTTCTGTCAGTGAACACATACTCAAAATGTCTGGGTATAATAATCACTTGATTCAACTGGGAGTTAATCTTCCTGATGATAGTGTCATTGACAAAATTCTTCAATCACTGCCACCAAGCTACAAGAGCTTCGTGATGAACTATAATATGCAAGGGATGGACAAGACTATTCCCGAGCTCTTCGCAATGCTAAAAGCCGCGGAGGTAGAAATCAAGAAGGAGCATCAAGTGTTAATGGTTAACAAGACAACCAGTTTGAAGAAAAAGGGCAAAGGGAAGAAGAAGGGGAACTTCAAGAAGAACAGCAAACAAGTTGCTGCTCAAGAGAAGAAACCCAAGTGTAAGGGCATATTTATCCCCTAGTGGTTTTGGTGATTGATGAAAATGCGTTTGTGGACTAATCGTGTGCGTTAAGTTCTTTCAGAGAATCATCCATTGGCATGAGACGATTTCCTCCCCTCGGTGTTTTATTCAAGACGGTGTAGCTCCTGCATTTCGTTGTGGGTGGACTAGTTTCGTAGGAGTCACCGTACTATTAACAGGGGATCCGCTTTGGTAAGACTAGGGTGGAATCAACACGCACACATCCTTATCACACCCGTCGCCTTCCTTCGTGATCTTCGAGCTGCACTTCTTCCGTACTGCTTCGCCGCGCTGTGCGGTAGTACCGCTGTCTACAACAAGAGTACCGCACGAAGCCCCCAATGGTAGTACCGCCCACGAAGGTAGTACCGCTCTCGTAGTAGTACCACTCCAGAGCGGTAGTACCGCTCCATGAGCGGTAGTACCGCTTCGCTGGTTTCGGCCGTAGTACCGCAGTAGTAGTGCGCGCCTACGCCGCCTCGATTCGAGACGGTGTTTTCTCGTGTCGGGTTTTGCGGCACTAAATGCGGTAGTAGAAGCGGTAGTACCGCTCCGAGCGGTAGTACCGCTCCTACTCCCGCGGTAGTTCCGCTCTGGGGCCAGTGGCCTGGCTTCCTCTCTAGCACGGTAGTACCACTGGGTAGGGAGCGGTAGTACCGCCTCGGTAGTAATACCGCCCCAAGCCGTGGTAGTACCGCTCTAAGGGCTGCTCGGTGAGGTAACGGTTGGATGTGTTCCTCACTATATAAAGGAGTCTTCTTCCTCCAAGTTGACCTACCTCTTTCCCCAAAGCTCCATTGTTGCTCAAAGCTTCGTTTTGCCGATCTCTCTCCCTAGCCAATCAAACTTGTTGATTTGCTCGGGATTGGTTGAGAAGGCCCAGATCTACACTTCCACCAAGAGAAGTTTGATTCCCCACTTATCCCTTGCGGATCTTGTTACTCTTGGGTGTTGAGCACCCTAGATTTGTTGAGGTCACCTCGAAGCCATATTCCATTGTGGTGAAGCTTCGTGGTGTTGTTGTTGTTGTTGGGAGCCTCGATTGTTGTGGAGATTGCCCCAACCTTGCTTGTAAAGGTTGGTCGCCGCCTTCAAGGGCACCAAGAGTGGAATCACGGCATCTCGCATTGTGTGAGGGCGTGAGGAGAATACGGTGGCCCTAGTGGCTTCTTGGGGAGCATTGTGCCTCCACACCGCTCTAACGGAGACGTACTTCCCCTTAAAAGGAAGGAACTCCGGTAACACATCCTCGTCTTCACCGGCTCCACTCTTGGTTATTTCGTGCCTTTACTTTTGCAAGCTTACTTGTTTTACATCCTTTGCTTGCTTGTGTGCTAGTTGTTATTGCATCATATAGGTTGCTCATTTAGTTGCACATCTAGACAATCTATTTTGTTGCAAAGTTTAATTTGGTAAAGAAAAGCTGAAAAAATTGATAGTTGCCTATTCACGCCCCCTCTAGTCAACCATATCGATCCTTTCAATTGGTATCAGAGCCTCGTCTCTTTTTAAGGACTTTACCGTCCAAAGAGTATGGTTGATGTCGTAGATGAGGTGGGAGAGCACTCCGGTGCGAATCCGATCTCATCTACGGGAGATGGGGGTAACTCGATCTCACGTGAGGAATTCAATGTTGCTTTGGAAACATTGAAAACCTCCATGACGACCGAGGTCAAGGACATGTTTAAGGAATTCCTAGAAGGACTTAAACAATCTACCTCGCCGATGAAAGTGGGTCATCCCACCAACAAGGTGACGGATGCTCCCTCCGACAAGGGGGAAGCTAACATTGATAAGAGTCCTTCTATTAGTGGTAGAAATGGTACCGGCATCTTTGCCCATGTGGAACCCCCGGTTTATGGAGGGCCAATTCCCTCCACGCATTTGAATCATGCCGGTCCTCCTCCTAAATATGAGAAACATGAAGATTTTGATTCTTGGGTCTATCGCTTAAGCGCCATTTGAAACATGTGAACACTAACCTTTGGAGAATCATTGAAGAAGGTTTTATCCTCATGACCCAAGCAACTTCACCCCTCGAGAAGCCGTGGACAATCAATTCAATGAGAGTGCTCTTCATCATCCAAGATGCAATCCTTCCCGAAGATCTCCTCACCTTGACCCCATGTCATGGCTAAAGAAGCATGGAAATGTGTCGAGGGTCTCTATCGTGGAAGTGCTAGCATTCAACGCTCCAACCATGAAGTGGTGCAAGATGAAGCCGATGAGTTTGCAATGAAAGAAGATGAAGAACCTCGTGAGCTCTTTCAAGAGTGACCAAACTCGCGGTCGCACTTCGAGATCATGGAAGCAAGGACACGGATGACAATTGGATCAAGCGGAAGTTCCTCAAGGCCATGATGCCCTACAACAAGGCCATGTCCTCCGTCATTCGTCAACGACCGGACTTCCACTCCATGACCTCAAGTGAAGTGTTGGATGAGTTCGTTGCAATGAGCATCTTGGACAAGACCGCCGACAATGCGGTGCTCCATTCTCAAAGAGCAAAGAAGCCTAACCTTGCTTTGAAAGCCAAGGTTTCTATGGAAGAAGAGGAAGAAGTGGAAGATGAGGAAAGCAACCCCGAAGACACCAAGTTTGACTACCATGAGCACATGGCCCTTGCTTCAAGACAATTTTGGAGCAAGAAGAGTTCAAGACCCAACTTCACCAAGAACAACTCAAGTGGCGTCAAGGGCAAGCAACGAGTTAGAACTTGCTTCAACTGTGGCAATGTGAGCCATTTCGTTATGGATTGTCCTTACGAGAAGCGGAAGACAATGGTGGCAAGTTCATTCAAAAGACAAAGCCAAGTCCTTCCCCAACAAGAACAACTTCACCAAGAAGACTCCCACTCGCGGGTTGGTGGTTCAAGAAGAATACCAAGAGGATGACGATGATGATGAAAATGAAGAAGCAATGGCCATGGCGTCCGTTGCCATTGCTACCACTCCCCGGGTGTCTCTCTTCGAATCACCCAACGAAAACATCACCGCTAGATGCCTCATGGCTAAAGCTTCAAACAAGGTAACCCCCAACATCACAACCACCATCATTACTAATCCCTCCTTGGAGGATTGCATTGATGGACACGTTGAGTCTAATGAGGAAGTGAATGAATTTGAGTCTTTTATGAGTAAGCTCAAGGGAAAGTCCAAGAAGCACTTTGTTTCTCTCTTGGAACAACTTGGTGAGGCCAATGACATAATCGAGGCTCATGAAGAAACCATCTCCAAGATGGAAGGTCATAGTCGTGACTATGCCGATGAGATATCGGATCTCTCTAATGCTCTTGAGGAAGAGCGTGTGCATCGTTTGACTCTTGAGGAGTCACACAATGATGACCATGCTAAGTTAAAGAAAGATCTTGATCATGCTCTTGTCATGTCTCGTGTGCTAACTTCCGAGAAGGCTAAACTTGGGGTTGATCATGCTAGACTCAAAGAGGAGTTTGAGATACTTGACAAGGCCCACAAGGTCTTGAAGGGTACTCATGCTAGCCTCAAAGAGTCTCATGCTCAACTCCAAGTTAAGCTAATCAAGGAAAAGGCCACCTTTCCTCATATGGTATTAATTGATAATGCATGTGCTACTAACCCATGTTGTGAGCATGTGCATCTTGTGGAGGAAAATGCCAAGTTGAAGGATCAACTTGAGAAAGGCCTTGTGTCTTGCATTCAAGGTGAGAAAAACCTCAACGACCTTTTGAGCAATCAAAAGGAAGTTGTGGCCAAAGAAGGAATTGGGTTTGCACCCAAATCCAAGAGCAAGAAGAAGAAGAAGAACAAGACCAATCGTCCTCCTCCTCTCAAACAAACATTTGTGAAAGAGGGAGAGGGTGCTCCTAAGAAGAAGAAGGAGAAAGTGAAGGGAGTTGATGTCCAAAAGGGCAAAAGCATTTCCTCAAACAAAGCCGGCGACTTTAACCCGTCATATGTGTTGTGTCGTGCTAGTGATGGACATGTTTTTGCTAGATTTGTTGGTTCTTCTTATGAGTACATTGAATGGTCTATTTGGGTTCCTAAGACCCTTGTTACTAACATAAAAGGACCCATTACTAAATGGGTACCTAACACCAAGCATTGATCTCGTGTAGGTGTTTGCTTCCGGTGGGGGATCATGGTTGCTCGATAGTGGAGCAACAAATCATATGACCGGGAGCAAGGACTTGGTGGTGGACGTGCAAGAGATACCATCTATGCCCACCAATGTCGAGTGGGGTGATGCATCACATTCTAAGGTATTGGGTCTCGGCAAGGTTGTCATTTCTCATGATCTAACGATCGAGAAAGTCATGCTTGTTGAGTCCCTTGCATTCAATTTACTTTCCGTTCATCAACTTGCACTCATGGGCTTTGCTACATTCTTTGATATTTATACCGTGGCCCTCTTGTGGAGCAAGACTCTTAAAGTAGCCTTTGTTGGGCATGTCGAGAACGGTTTCTATGTGATTAACTTCTCGGAGCGACCCACTAAGACCGCGACATGCCTAATGGCTAAAGTTGACGTGGGATGGCTTTGGCATCGCCGTTTAGCCCACGTCAACATGAGATCTTTGCAAAGTCTTCTCAAGGGGGACCATGTTCGTGGACTAACAAATGTTAGTTTTGCCAAAGATCGTGCTTGCAAAGGCTTGTATCGAAGGAAAGCTTCATGAAGGCTCACCCTCCTTCAACCATCATCTACTCGAAGAGACCCTTGGAGCTCCTTCACATGGATCTCTTCGGGCCTCCATCTTTTGATAGTCTTGGAGGGAGAAAGTATTGCTTGGTGATTGTGGATGATTATTCAAGGTACACTTGGGTATACTTCTTCAAGAGGAAGAGTGAGACTCAACAAACCGTCATCGACTTTGCAAATGAAGATCAACGTCCACATGATGCAAAGATCTTGACAATAAGAAGTGACAACGGCACCGAGTTCAAGAACTACACCTTGGATGAGTTTCTTAGTGATGAGAGGATCAAGCATCAATATGCGGCACCTTATACCCCTCAACAAAATGGTGTTGCGGAGAGGAAGAACCGGACGTTGATGGATGTGGCAAGAACCATGATGGCAGAGTTCAAGTCTCCGTACAACTTTTAGGCCGAAGCCATCAACACCGCATGTCATGCATCCAATCGGCTCTATCTTCGCAAAGGCTTGAACAAGACTCCTTATGAGATACTCACCGGCAACAAGCCCAACCTCAAGTACTTCTAGGTGTTCGGTTGTAAGTGTTTCATTCTCAAGAAAGGTGTTCGTTTGTCTAAATTTTAGGCTAGAGCTCATGAGGGCATATTTGTTGGTTATGCTACAAACTCTCATGCTTACCGTGTTCTCAACAAGTCCACCGGACTCATTGAGGAGACGTGTAACATGGAGTTTGACGAAAATAACGGCTCCCAAGTGGAGCAAAGTGGTTGTGATGTAGGTGATGAAATTCCTCCCCAAGCCATAAGAAGAATGGGTATTGGTCAAATTCTACCCATTGAGGAACCCCTTGTGGCCGAAGGAGAAGGACAATGCTCTACTCAAGTAGAGCCATCACCTCATCAAGACCCACACGCTCAAGAACAAAGTGAAGGCCCTCAACCTTGTGAACAAGACCAAGGGCAAGATCAACCTCAAGATGGTGGTGAACCTCTAAATGATGCCCAAGGTCAAGTTCTCCCCCTCGAGCAAGTTCAAGATCAAGAGCAAGCTCAAGATCAAGAGCAAGTTCAAGCTCAAGAACAAGCTCAAGACGGCGCTCAAGATGATCAAGTCAACCCTCCTCCCTCAACATCCGAGGAGGAATTAGAGCATCGTGCCGTGAAGATTGCTTCCAAGCTCACCACCCAAGGCCATCTCATGGAAAATGTGGTTGGAAGCCTAAGAAAGGGGGTAAGCACTCGTAGACAATTAGCAAACTATTGTGAACATCACGCGTTTGTCTCTTGTGTTGAGCCCCAAAAGGTCTATGAGGCGCCAAGACTCGGATTGGCTCAATGCCATGCATGAAGAACTCAACAACTTCGAGTACAACAAAGTATGGAGATTGGTGCCAAGGCCATCGGGAACCACGATGTCATTGGAACCAAGTGGATCTTCAAGAACAAGCAAGATGCTCATGGGAACATCGCTTGCAACAAGGCAAGATTGGTAGCACAAGGCTACTCCCAAGTCGAGGGTATCGACTACGATGAAACCTTTGCTCCGCTGCTCGCCTTGAATCCATATGTTTGTTGATTGCCTATGCTTCTCATCACAACTTTAAGTTGCAACAAATGGATGTGAAAAGTGCTTTTCTTAATGGTCCTATTAATGAGTTGGTTTATGTCAAGCAACCCCCCGGGTTCGAGGACCCCTACTTCCCGGATCATGTGTATCAACTCGATAAGGCACTCTATGGCCTTAAACAAGCCCCACGTGCGTGGTATGACCACCTTACCGAGTTGCTACAAGATCATGGATTTGAAGTAGGACAAATCGATCCCACTCTTTTTACTAAGAAGGTCAACGGGGAGTTGTTTGTATGCCAACTATATGTTGATGATATTATCTTTGGTTCTCCTAACAAAGCTTTCAATGAGGAATTTGCTGCTCTCATGACCTCCAAGTTTAAGATGTCTTCGATGGGAGAGTTGAAGTTCTTCCTTGGTTTTGACATCAAACAAAGAAGAGAAGGAACCTTCATCAACAAAGCCAAATACACTCAAGACATGCTTAAAAGATTCAAGCTAAGTGATGTCAAGCCGGCTTCTACACCAATGCCTACCAAGTGCCAACTTGACATCGATCCCAATGGTAAAGTGGTGGATCAAAAGTTATATCGCTCCATGATTGGCTCCTTGCTTTACCTTTGTGCATCTAGACCGGATATCATGTTGAGTGTGGGGATGTGCACGTTTTCAAGCCGCACTAAAGGAAAGTCACTTTGTGGCGGTTGTTTAATCTTTCAATATTTGGCTCATACCCCAAACTTTGGCTTATGGTACCCAAGAGGAGCAAACTTCAAGCTTGAAGGTTTCACGGATTCCGATTGGGCGGGAGACAAAGTGGATAGGAAGTCCACTTCCGGAGGGTGCCAATTTCTTGGTTGCTCTTTGGTAAGTTGGTCTTCCAAGAAGCAAAGTTGTGTGTCTCTCTCGTCCACCGAAGCGGAGTATGTGGCGGCCGGTAGTTGTTGTGCTCAACTCCTATGGATGAGGCAAACTTTAAAGGAGTACGGTGTCATTTGTGACAAAGTGCCTCTTTGGTGTGATAATGAAAGTGCCATCAAGATTTCTCTCAACCCGGTGCAACACTTCAAGACGAAGCACATTGAGATTCGGTATCACTTCATCCGGGATCACATTAGGCGAGGGGAGATCGAGCTCAAGTATGTCAACACTCATGATAACCTTGCAGATATTTTCACGAAGCCCTTGGATGAAGCAATATTTCGCGAGTTAAGGAATGAGCTAAATATCATTGATTTGAGCAATGTGACTTGAGCCCATGCACCCCCCACCACACTCAACTTGTTGTCTAGTTTAGGTGTAGGCATGGACATAGGGGGAGTGTTGCTCTCTCAATGAACTCTCCCTCCCCCCATTATGCATAAAACGATCAACTCTTTCACATTAGCATTTTTTATGGTACTTGTGCTTCAAAGACGAGTTTTGGTCATGGGCCCAAGGATAATTCTTCGCGGTGCCATACCAATTGACTCAAACATAGGTGGCTCCGGCCACCGCCCTCTCTTGAGAGAGGCCAGATCTCGCTCTTCTTTTGTTTGGTTGCTTTGAAGGAGTGGGTTCCGGTTCGGTGTTCGTGTGTGTGTTGTCTTGTTGGTCCTTTTCTTGTCTTTGCCTTGGTTGCCTTGCTTTTTGGTTGCTTTGAAGGAGTTTTTGTCTAGAAGCATGTTTTTTTCTAGTTGCTGGCGGTACTATCACTTGTTGGCGAAGCGGTACTACCGCTTCCAAGTTGCATTACTGCGCTCCAGCTGTGGTACTACCACCGAGAGGCGAGGCGGGGTTATATCGAGGCGGGGAGTTTCTTTCCCCATACCCATTCGCACGCCCACACGCCTGTTCCTCTCTCTCCAGCAACCGGCGCCGCGGGAGGGCTCCGGCGGATCTCCCTCTCCGGGCCCTCCCTCTCCATTCCCTTCGGTGGAGACGATCCCCACCTTGTCCTCTTGCCATGGATGCCGATATTGCCCCCGTTCTCTTGTTCTTTTTGTCTAGGTTTCCAATCTAGCATCTTAGGGGCAGTAACAGTTGCATCTTTAGATTTTTGGCCAAATCTAGGCTTGAGTTGGATGGAGAATGCTTCTAGGCAGTTTGGATTGATGTTTGATTGGAGTATTTTTGAATTTGGTAGGACAGTAGTGCCGGATCTGACCACGGTAGTAGGAAACTGTTCTTTACCCGTCCCGAGCAGTACTACCGCCCTCTCCAGGGCGGTACTACCGCTTGGAGCGGTACTACCGCTCCCTGTGGAGCGGTACCACCGCTCGTGGCGGTACTACCGCTAGCTGGTCGCGGTACTACCACTCTCTACCAAATTCCACTCTACTTCTACCTTTCAGTGATCTTTTTGTTTGTGTTTTGTGGCTTATGCTCGTGCTTTCTGGTTGTTTGCGTGTTCTTGTGTGTGGTTCCAGGTGATGAGGTCCCTGAGCATCAGGCTCGTCGTGTCAATCCCGGACGTGCCACGTCCAAGCGCTACCGCACCACCGAGCCTGCCGGAGGATCCTCAAGTGCTCATCCTCCACCTCCACCTCAACTCCAGAAGAAGTCTGGGGTCAAGCCAAAGCCCGGCAAGACAGTGCCAGAAATGCCGCCAAAGGAGTTCTGGGCAAGGCGCCGCCGCAACCCGTATGATGCTGACCAAGATCCCACTTTGGTCAACCGTCCGTTCTGGAACAGGTTCTAGTTTGCCATCTTCTTCGATGTTCTCAAAGCGAAGAAGAATTTCTTTGTCAAAGTGCACTCCATCGACACCGACCATATGGAGCAAGATCCTGACTACTTTGGTGAAGCTCTTCAGATGTGCACTCAACTGAACATTCTTGGGATCATGAAATTCAACAAGGACTTTGATGCTGATATGGTGGCCCAATTCTATGCCACGGTTCACCTTGGGACTGATGAGGACAGGACCCTCACCTGGATGACCAATGGAAAGTTGCTTTCTGTCAAGTGGAGAGGCATTCATGCAGTTGATTGGGGTGCAAGATCTCGGTCTTGAGTCTCCTATTGGCTTTCGCCCGCACGCCCGCGCCCATTGCACTCACAAGCAAGCTCTCTGGCCATACTGCACTCTGAAGATCAACCAGGAGACACAGAAGGAAACCTATGAGCTGCCTGCCTATCTAGATATCCTTCACCGCATCTTCAGAGAGACCCTTTTCCCTCGCATTGGGAATCTCGACCAGGTTCACTCTTATCTCGGGACATGCTTCTTTTCGCCAAAGATGAGAAGGAAAATCCCACGGAGAGTCTTTGGATATCTCTCATGTTATGTGGTCTGAGCTGCTGTCTGCTATCTCCGAGCGCAAGTGCCCGATCTATGGTCCGTTCATCATGCTGCTCATTGAGAAGGCCTGGGACCATGTATATCCTAAGGTGCCACTGGAGTCTAGAGAGTTGATCTCTCACGATGTCAAGCGTCTGAGGAAGAAGGATAACTGGGGCACTCAGGCCCCTATGGAGTTCCTTCGTCTGCTGCTGCCATGGAGACAGAGGAGGAGCCTGCAGCTGATGATGATGAGGATGATGACTACATGCCTTCTGAGGCAGAGCCCTCTTGGGCTAAGAAGCTCAAGTCTAAGATGAAGAAGCTGTTTTGCATGGAGGCTCACGGTCAGTACATGACTCATGTGGCTGAGAAGAAGGCTCGAGGTCGTCACAAGGAGCTCACGCGTCAGTTGGGTGCTACTGTCAAGAGTGGATCTGAGGACCAGCTTACTGAGGAGGAGGAGTGGATTCAGCAGCACTGCCCGTGGACCGATTCTGAGGCCGAGCACTTCCAGGCTGACGACGGTGGTGCCGATGATTCCGCTGGGCTCTGATGCGTGTGTCCCTCATTTGCTCTCACCGAGTCAGAGCAACACTCCCTCTCCTTTTTGGTGTCTCGATGCCAAAGGGGGAGAGAGTTTAGGGATTTGCGAGTTGTGTCTTTCATCTCTTATTCGTGTCTTGTTCGTGTTTTCCTCGCATTTGCTTTGGTTGGTTTGTCTATGAGACCTAAGTTCGAGTGAGACTTAAGTACGAGTCATATGGTGTGAGACATATGCTACCTTACCTTTCCAGTATCATTATCTATGTCACTCTAGCTTATGAGTTGCGTGCTTTTCTTGTTATATCATCTATGCTGCTCTCATACACCATGCTTACATTGTTGGTCTCTAAAATGTAGGGGGAGCTTTGATCCTAGTATGTGTGCTGTGCAGTCCAAAGCACTTATCTAAATAGCACACATCTAGGGGGAGCCCATCTACATGTTAGGACCGTGGGGTTTGTATGCTTACTCTATACCTTGTTTATGCAAATCCCGTATTGTCATCAATCCACCAGAAAGGGGGAGATTGTAAGGGCATATTTATCCCCTAGTGGTTTTGGTGACTGATGAGAATGCATTTGCGGACTAATCATGTGCGTTAAGTTCTTTCAGAGAATCATCCATTGGCACGAGACGATTTCCTCCCCTCGGTGTTTTATTCAAGACGGTGTAGCTCCTGCGTTTCGTTGTTGGTGGACTAGTTTCGTAGGAGTCATCGTACTATTAAGAGGGGATCCGCTTTGGTAAGACTAGGGTGGAATCAACACGTACACATCCTTATCACACCCGTCGCCTTCCTTTCAGATCTTCGAGCTGCACTTCTTCCGTACTGCTTCACATGCGGTGTAGTAGTACTGCATGATCTCTCAATGATAGTACCGCCAAGCCCCCAAATGAGTAGTACCGCTCCCAAGCGGTAGTACCGCTCTCGTGTAGTACCGCTCCGCAGAGCGGTAGTACCGCTCGCGGGTTTCGGCCGTAGTACCGCAGTAGTACCGCGCCTACTGCCGCCTCGATTCGAGACGGTGTTTTCTCGTGTCGGGTTTTGCGGCACTAAATGCGGTAGTAGAAGCGGTAGTACCGCTCCGAGCGGTAGTACCGCTCCTACTCCCGATGTAGTATCGCCTGGGGCGATGGCTGGCTTCCTCTCCAAAGACGGTAGTACCGCTGGGTAGGAGCGTAGAACCGCTCGGTGGTAGTACCATACTGCCCCAATGGTAGTACCGCTCTGTGCGGGGCTGCTCAGTGAGGTAACGGTTGGATGTGTTCCCTCACTATATAAAGGAGCCTTCTTCCTCCAAGTTGACCTACCTCTTTCCCCCAAAGCTCCATTATTGCTCAAAGCTCCATTTTCGCCCGATCTCTCTCCCTAGCCAATCAAACTTGTTGATTTGCTCGGGATTGGTTGAGAAGGCCTAGATCTACACTTCCACCAAGAGAAATTTGATTCCCCCCACTTATCCCTTGCGGATCTTGTTACTCTTGGGTGTTGAGCACCCTAGACAGCTGAGGTCACATCGAAGCCATATTCCATTGTGGTGAAGCTTCGTGGTGTTGTTGTTGTTGGGAGCCTCCAATTGTTGTGGAGATTGCCCCAACCTTGCTTGTAAAGGTTTGGTCGCCGCCTTCAAGGGCACCAATAGTGGAATCACGGCATCTCACATTGTGTGAGGGCGTGAGGAGAATACGGTGGCCCTAGTGGCTTCTTGGGGAGCATTGTGCCTCCACACCGCTCTAACGGAGACGTACTTCCCCTTAAAAGGAAGGAACTCCGGTAACACATCCACGTCTTCACTGGCTCCACTCTTGGTTATTTCGTGCCTTTACTTTTGCAAGCTTACTTGTTTTACATCCTTTGCTTGCTTGTGTGCTAGTTGTTTTTGCATCATATAGGTTGCTCATTTAGTTGCACATCTAGACAACCTATTTTGTTGCAAAGTTTAATTTGGTAAAGAAAAGTTGAAAAAATTGATAGTTGCCTATTCACCTCCCCTCTAGTCAACCATATTGATCCTTTCACCAAGTCTGGACCTAAGCCTGAAACTGAGTGCTTCTACTGCAAGCAGACTGGACACTAGAAGCGGAACTGCCCCAAGTATTTGGCGGATAAGAAGGATGGCAAAGTGAACAAAGGTATATGTGATATACATGTTATTGATGTGTACCTTACTAATGCTCGCAGAGCACCGGGTATTTGATCTGGTTATGTTGCTAATATTTGCAACTCAAACAGGACTACGGATTAGCGAAGATTGGCTAAGGACGAGGTGACGATGCGTGTGGGAAATGGTTCCAAAGTCGATGTGATCGCGGTCGGCACGCTACCTCTACATCTACCATCGGGATTAGTTTTAGACCTAAATAATTGTTATTTGGTGCTAGCGTTGAGCATGAACATTATATCTGGATCTTGTTTGATGCGAGACGGTTATTCATTTAAGAGAGAATAATGGTTGTTCTATTTATATGAGTAATATCTTTTATGGTCATGCACCCTTGAAGAGTGGTCAATTTTTATTAAATCTCGATAGTAGTGATACACATATTCATAGTGTTGAAACCAAAAGATGCAGAGTTGATAATGATAGTGCAACCTATTTGTGGCACTGCCATTTAGGTCATATCGGTGTAAAGCGCATGAAGAAACTCCATACTGATGGGCTTTTGGAATCACTTGATTATGAATCACTTGGTACTTGCGGACCGTGCCTCATGGGCAAGATGACTAAAACGCCGTTCTCTGGAACTATGGAGCGAGCAACTGATTTGTTGGAAATCATACATACTGATGTTTGTGGTCCAATGAATGTTGAGGCTCGCGGCGGATATCGTTATTTCCTCACCTTCACAGATGATTTGAGCAGATATGGGTATATCTACTTAATGAAACACAAGTCTGAAACATTTGAAAAGTTCAAAGAATTTCAGAGTGAAGTGGAAAATCATCGTAACAAGAAAATAAAATTTCTATGATCTGATCATGGAGGAGAATATTTGAGTTACGAGTTTGGTCTACACTTGAAGCAATGCGGAATAGTTTCGCAACTCACGCCACCCGGAACACCACAACGAAATGGTGTGTCCAAACGTCGTAATCGTACTTTACTAGATATGGTGTGATCTATGATGTCTCTTACTGATTTACCACTATCATTTTGGGGTTATGCTTTAGAGACGGTCGCATTCACGTTAAATAGGGCACCATCAAAATCCGTTGAGACGACGCCTCATGAACTGTGGTTTGGCAAGAAACCAAAGTTGTCGTTTCTTAAAGTTTGGGGCTGCGATGCTTATGTGAAGAAACTTCAACCAGATAAGCTCGAACCCAAATCGGAGAAATGTGTCTTCATAGGATACCCAAAAGAAACTGTTGGGTACACCTTCTATCACAGATCTGAGGGCAAGATTTTCGTTGCTAAATTCGGTTCCTTTCTAGAGAAGGAGTTTCTCTCGAAAGAAGTGAGTGGGAGGAAAGTAGAACTTGATGAGGTAATTGTACCTGCTCCCTTATTGGAAAGTAGTTCATCACAAGAACCGGTTCCTGTGACAACTACACCAATTAGTGTGGAAGCTAATGATATTGATCATGAAACTTCAAATCAAGTTCCTACTGAATCTCGTAGGTCTACCAAAGTAAGATCCGCACCAGAGTGGTACGGTAATCCTATTCTGGAAGTCATGTTACTTGACCATGATGAACCTACGAACTATGAGGAAGCGATGATGAGCCCAGATTCCGCAAAATGGCTAGAGGCCATGAAATCTGAGATGGGATCCATGTATGAGAACAAAGTATGGACTTTGGTTGACTTTCCCGATGATCGGCAGGCCATTGAGAATAAATGGATCTTTAAGAAGAAGACTGACGCTGATGGTAATGTAACTATCTATAAAGCTCGACTTGTTGCGAAAGGTTTTCGACAAGTTCAAGGGGTTGACTACGATGAGACTTTCTCACCCGTAGCGATGCTTAAGTCTGTCTGAATCATGTTAGCAATTGCTGCATTTTATGAATATGAAATTTGGCAAATGGATGTCAAAACTGCATTCTTGAATGGATTTCTAGAAGAAGAGTTGTATATGATGCAACCAGAAGGTTTTGTTGATCCAAAAGGTGATAACAAAGTGTGCAAGCTCTAGCGATCCATTTATGGACTGGTGCAAGCATCTCGGAGTTGGAATAAACGCTTTGATAGTGTGATCAAAGCATATGGGTTTTCTGATGACTTTTGGAGAAGCCTCAGATTTACAAGAAAGTGAGTGGGAGCTCTGTAGCATTTGTGATATTATATTTAGATGACATATTATTAATTGGAAATGATATAGAATTTCTGGATAACATAAAGGGATACTTGAATAAAAGTTTTTCTATGAAAGACCTCGGTGAAGCTGCTTATATATTGGGCATCAAGATTTATAGAGATAGATCAAGACGCTTAATTGGACTTTCATAAAGCACATACCTTGATAAAATTTTGAAAAAGTTCAAAATGGATCAAGCAAAGAAAGGGTTCTTGCCCGTGCTACAAGGTGTGAAGTTGAGTCAGACTGCCCGACCACAGCAGAAGATAGAGAGAAAATGAAAGATGTTCCCTATGCTTCAGCCATAGGCTCTATCATGTATGCAATGATGTGTACCGGACTGATGTGTGCTTAGCAATAAGCTGGCAGAAGGTACCAAAGTAATCCAGAGTGGATCATGGACAGCGGTCAAGAACATCCTGAAATACGAAAAGGACTAAGGATATGTTTCTCGATATGGAGGTGACAAAGAGCTAGTCGTAAATGGTTACGTCGATGCAAGCTTTAACACTGATACGGACGATTCTAAATCGCAAACTGGATACGTGTTTTTATTAAACAGTGGAGCTGTAAGTTGGTGCAGTTCTAAACAAAGCGTTGTGGCGGGATCTACATGTGAAGCGGAGTACATAGCTGCTTCGGAAGCAGCAAATGAAGGAGTCTCGGATGAAGGAGTTCATTTCGATCTAGGTGTCATACCTAGTGCATCGGGACCAATGAAGATCTTCGTGACAATTGGTGTAATTGCCTTGGCAGAGGAATCCAGATTTCACAAGAGGACCAAGCACATCAAGAGACGCTTCAATTCCATCGGGACCAAGTCCAAGTGGGAGACATAGAGATTTGCAAGATACATACGGATCTGAATGTTGCGCACCCATTGACTAAGCCTCTCTCACGACCAAAACATGATCAGCACCAAGACTCCATGGGTGTTAGAACCATTCTTGTGTAATCTAGATTATTGACTCTAGTGCAAGTGGGAGGCTCAAGGAAATATGCCCTAGAGGCAATAATAAAGTTATTATTTATTTCCTCATATCATGATAAATGTTTATTATTCATGCTAGAATTGTATTAGCCGGAAACATGATACATGTGTGAATACATAGACAAACATAACGTCACTAGTATGCCTCTACTTGACTAGCTCATTAATCAAAGATGGTTATGTTTCCTAACCATAGACATGTGTTGTCATTTGATTAATGGGATCACATCATTAGGATAATGATGTGATTGACATGACCCATTCCGTTAGCCTAGCACTTGATCATTTAGTATATTGTTATTGCTTTCTTCATGACTTGTACATGTTCCTGTAACTATGAGATTATGCAACTCCCGTTTACCGTAGGAACACTTTGGGTGCTACCAAACGTCACAACGTAACTGGGTGATTATAAAGGAGTACTACAGGTGTCTCCGAAGGTACATGTTGGGCTGGCGTATTTCGAGATTAGGTTTTGTCACTCCGATTGTCGGAGAGGTATCTCTGGGCGCTCTCGGTAATGCACATCACTATAAGCCTTGCAAGCAATGTGGCTAATGAGTTAGTTACGAAATGATGCATTACGTAACGAGTAAAGAGACTTGCCAGTAACGAGATTGAACTAGGTATTGGATACCAACGATCGAATCTTGGGCAAGTAACATACTGATGACAAAGGGAACAACGTATGTTGTTATGCGGTTTGACCGATAAAGATCTTCGTAGAATATGTAGGAGCTAATATGGGCATCCAGGTTACGCTATTGGTTATTGACCGAGAATAGTTCTAGGTCATGTCTACATAGTTCTTGAACCCATAGGGTCCGCACGCTTAACGTTACGATGACTGTTTTATTATGAGTTTATAAGTTTTGATGTACCGAAGTTTGTTCGGAGTTACGGATGTGATCACGGACATGAAGAGGAGTCTCGAAATGGTCGAGACATAAAGATTGATATATTGGACGACTATATTCGGACACCGGAAGTGTTCCGGGTGGTTTCGGAGAAAATCGGAGTGCCGGAGGGTTACCGGAAGCCCTCCGGGAGAAGTAATGGGCCTTAGTGGGCCTGAGGGGAGAGAGAGGGCAGCAACCCAGGAGGTGGCACCCCCCCCCCTTGAGGAGTCCGAATTGGACTAGGGGAGGGGGCGCGGTCCCCCCTTTCCCTCTCCCTCTCCCTCTCTTTCCTTCCCCCTTCCTCCTTCCTAGTGGGACTAGGAAAGGGGAGTCCTACTCCCACTAGGAGGAGGACTCCCCCCTCCTTGGCGCGCCCCCTAGGTTGGCCGGCCTTCCCCCTTGCTCCTTTATATACGGGGGCAGGGGGCACCCTAGAGACACACAAGTTGATCTACGGATCGTTCCTTGGCCGTGTGCGGTGCCCCCCTCCACCATATTCCACCTCAGTCATATCGTCATGAGTTTAGGCGAAGCCTCGCGCCGTAGAGCATCATCATCGCCACCACGCCGTCGTCTTGTGGAACTCATCCCGACACTTTGCTGGATCGAGTCCGGGATCGCCATCAAGCTGAACGTGTGCTGAACTCGGAGGTGCCGTACGTTCGGTACTTGGATCGGTCAGATCATGACGACGTACGACTACATCAACCGCGTTGTCATAACGCTTCCGCTTACGGTCTACGAGGGTACGTGGACAACACTCTCCCCTCTCGTTGCTATGTCATCACCATGACCTTGCGTGTGCGTAGGAATTTTTTTGAAATTACTACGTTCCCCAACACGTGGCCTATCTTCGGTTGGAGAAGAGGAGGATGAAGATGGTGAAGTCCCGGGCCACGCACACGGCTCTCGCGGCGGGCACCTCCCACGGCATCGCAGCCGCCGCGGCCTCTGCCGGCGTCGTACTTCCAGGTGCCATCGGCGCCCGTCTACCAGCCGCCGCCCCCGCCCCCGATCGTTGGGGGTGCCGCGGCAAGAAGCATCAGCAGCAGCACCCGCCGCCGCGACCAACCCTTGGACGGGGGTGGTCCATGCGTACACGATGCCCGTGCCGCGAGCCCCCGTCCCGGCTGGGATCCTCGGCCCCCTCCCCGGCCCGCATCAGGCGTTCTTCGCCGTCCCGGGTGGCTACCCCATCGCGGCCTCTCCATCCGCCACCCCGGGTGGCTACCCCGCCGCCCCTCTGGCCGCGGCCGCCGCACTCCCGCCGGCCCCTTGGGATCCGGCTCTCCTTGCGGCGCTTCACTCCGCCCCTACACCCAACACGTACACCGGAGGCGGCGACTGGTATATGGATTCCGGGGCTACCACCCACATGACTTCCAACCCTGGTAACTTCAACTCCGTTTTTCCAGTTTCTACTGCATGTCGTATCACTATTGGGGACGGATCTTCCCTTCCCATTACTCATGCCGTTCATGGTTCCTTTCCGTCTAACTCTACGCCTATTCACATGTCTAATGTCTTAGTTTCACCTGAGTTAGTCACTAATCTTGTTTGTTGTTTCTGTTCGTTCTCTTACACGTGAAAATCCTATAACTGTTGAATTTGACGAAGTGGGTTTTTCTGTCAAGGACGCCCGTACCCGGATGGTGCTCCACTAATGTGACAGCCCAGACGGCCTCTACCAGGTGAACTCCACCGACACTTCCACATCCGCTCCGATCACTCTCTCCGCCACGGTGGACCTTTGGCATGCTCGGCTAGGACATCCGAACCCGGCCACCCTTCATCATATTCTTAGGACCTTTTCATTCACGTGTAATAAAACCGATGATCGTACTTGTCATGCTTGTCGTCTCGGCAAGCATGTCTGTCTTCCGTTTAGCGCGTCCTCATCGGTGGCGTCGTACCCATTTGAGTTGATTCATAGTGATTTGTGGACATCTCTTGTTGCCAGTAATACGGGTTTTTTATACTATCTTGTCATACTTGATGATTTTTCCCACTATGTGTGGACCTTCCCGTTGCGGAGAAAATCCTATGCACTCTCCGTTCTCACTACTTTTTACTCCCATGTCGCTACGCAGTTTGGGCGTCCCATTCATGCCTTGCAGACTGACAACGGGAAGGAGTTCGACAACGTCGGGGTTCGCACCCTCCTTGCCACACACGGCAGGATTTTTCGTCTCACCTGCCCGTATACCTCGCAACAAAATGGCCGCGCCGAACGGATCCTTCGCACCCTCAATGATTGTGTGCGCACTCTTCTTTACCAAGCCAATGTCCCGCCCCGGTTTTGGCCGGACACTCTCTCCACCGCCTCTCTCTCCTCATCAACGTTCGTCCGACTCGTGCTCGTGGAAACTTTGCACCACATCATCTCCTCTTCGGTAGCCCACCTTCATATGATGATCTTCTTGTTTTTGGGTGTCTCTATTATCCTAGTGTCGCCTCCACCACTCCTCACAAACTCGCACCTCGCTCCGTGGCATGCATCTTTCTCGGATACCCACCAAAAACCAAAGGCTATCGCTGCTATGATCCGGTTTCTCACCGAGTTTTCACTTCACGGCACGTTTACTTTGACGAGAGGTCTTTTCCTTTTCACCAGGTACCGCCGCCGGCCGACTCGCCATCGTCACCCGCGCCTCCTGGTGCCTCTAGGGCAGGCCGCTCACTTGCGCTCGGCCCCCCTCCCGGCTTCAGGCCCCCTACAGCGCGTGGGCCTCCCCCTGGCTTCGGCGCCCCCACCACGCCTGGGCCTCACTCTGGGTCTGTGGCGTCGGACCCGGACCCCTCGCCCGCCAGCTCGTCGGCCTCCTCGGCGGCGGCCACGGCGCTTCCGACTCCCGTTGAGTCCGTAGCCCGGTCAGCGAGCACATCCCATGCGCCTGACCCGGGCTCCTCGACGGCTTCCGCCGGCCCGGCTGCATCCTCGCCGGCGGCCACGACGCCCCCGACTCCCGTTGAGTCTGTAGCCCGGGCAGCGAGTGCCTCTCCCGCGCCTGATCCCGGCTCCTCGACGGCCTCTTCGCCTACCTCGTCGCCGGCCCCGCCGACCCCGCCGGTCCCGCCGGCCGCCCCGGACACCCGCATGGTCACCCGTGCTCGCGCCGGCATTCACCGGCCCAGCACGCATTATTTTGCAGATGAGTACCTCCTAGCTGCCTCGACGTCTGCATCGTCACCTCTCCCGTCGTCCGCTCGAGCTGCACTTCGCGATCCTCATTGGCTCGCGGCAATGCAGGAGGAGTTTGACGCGCTGGTGCGCAACCGCACCTGGCAGCTTGTCCCGCGGCCACCCCATGCCAACGTCATCTCCGGCAAGTGGGTATTCTGGCATAAGACTCGCCCTGACGGGTCTCGCGAGCGCTACAAGGCTCGGTGGGTGGTCCGCGGGTTTCGGCAACGCGCCGGAGTCGACTTCACCGACACGTTCGCCCCGGTTGTCAAACCAGACACGATTCGCGCGGTCCTTCAGCTCGCGGTCTCTCGCGTCTAGCCGGTGCATCAGATGGATGTGTCGAATGTGTTCTTGCATGGCCATCTCTCGAAGCAGGTCTTTTGTCAGCAGCCTACTGGCTTCGTCGACGCGGCTCAGCCTGACCATCTGTGCCTGCTCTCCCGCTCTTTGTACGGGTTGAAGCAAGCCCCTCGAGCCTGGTACCAGCGGATCGCCGGCTTTCTACAGCAGCTCGGGTTCCGGGCTACCCGCTCCGACATCTCACTGTTTGTGTTCCACTAGGCTCCAGCAACCGCTTACCTACTCCTTAACGTCGATGACATCATCCTGACGGCTTCCTCGCCCGAGCTCCTTCGCCAGCATACTGCTCGCCTCAGCGCTGAGTTCGCCATTAAGGACCTCGGCCCGTTGCACTACTTCCTCGGCATTGAGGTGGTATGACGCACCGATGGGTTCTTTCTTCATCAGCAGCAGTATGCAGAAGATCTTCTCGAGCGGGCAGGCATGCTTAACTGCAAGCCTGTCCCCACGCCTATCGACACGAAGGCCAAGGTCTCTGCGCTCGACGGCTCACCCGCGCAAGATGCAGCGTTCTACCGCTCCATCGTCGGCGCTCTCCAGTAATTGACATTCACTCGGCCTGACCTGCAGTACTCCGTCCAGTAGGTGTGTCTCCACATGCACGCCCCTCGCGACACTCACTGGAACCTGGTGAAGCGGATTCTTCGGTATATCCGCGGCACCACGGCTCTGGGTCTTACATTGACGGCCTCGCCCTCGACTGACCTGGTCGCCTACAGTGACGCCGATTGGGCTGGCTGCCCGGACACGCGATGCTCGACTTCAGGCTACTACTCTACCTAGGGCCCTTGCTCATATCGTGGTCGTCTAAACGACAACCCACAGTATCCTGCTCCAATGCCGAGGCTGAGTATCATGTTGTGGCCAATGCCGTCGCCGAGTGCTCGTGGCTTCGCCAGCTTCTCCGGGAGTTGCTTCTTGATGTCCCGAAGGCCACCATTGTCTACTGTGACAATGTCTCTGCGGTCTACCTCTCCGCCAACCCCGTTCATCATCGCCGCACGAAGCACATTGAGCTCGACATTCACTTCGTGCGAGAGCAGGTGGCTCTTGGGCGCGTCCGCGTTCTTCATGTTCCCACCGCTGAACAGTTTGCCGATGTCATGACGAAGGGGTTACCGACGCCCACATTTGAGGTGTTCCGGTCCAGTCTATGCGTCACTGGTGACGTATCGACTGCGCGGGGGAGGGGGGGGTTGAACATATTTGTGCATGTATCTGTTAGGATAATCTCCTACTGGCCCCGCCTCTAGTTTCCTTGTATAGATGAGGCTGAGGGCTGCCCTTGTACCCATATATA
The DNA here is from genome assembly GCA_021437245.1 of Aegilops speltoides. NCBI lineage: Eukaryota > Viridiplantae > Streptophyta > Magnoliopsida > Poales > Poaceae > Aegilops > Aegilops speltoides. The sequence continues at coordinate 26,308,074 of CM038144.1, read as the reverse complement.
CGTGCACCGTGCACCCGACCAATATATCGAGAGTTGCATTGCCTTCAACAGGAACCTATGCATACAACTTTGTTTTGACGAACGCCGTTCTACCACCGTAAATGTGCGCGGGCATAATCACGGCCGACGCGACTATTTCGTAGACTAGGCGTCTCTCCCAGCCCATCAGCCCAAATGATTTCCACCGATTACAATGTGGTGCAGCCGTGTACGTATGTACTCCGTAAGACTGATCATCTGAGTTTGGTTTCGCGTCAGTTACACAGATGTCTAGTACGTATGATCAGCATCAGATGGGATATGATCGATATACGCCCCTCACCCCATGAGCTCGATCTTGCTGGAACCGGAAGGCATATTTCAACTCGTCAGAAAATGACCGTAGATTGCAGAGGCATGCGTTCCCGGAATACTATCATGTATGCAAGGGCGCTGTACGTGGTACCTAACTCACCTAACCTGAGACACACGTGTGGTATCTATATGCAATGATGCAAATATATATCTCAAGGAGGGGGCTAAAGCATCTGCGGCTTTGCGGCTGCGCCTCCTCGCAAGTTAACTTTGGTGGTAAGCATGAGCAGATTTTGTATGGACAATTGGAGGTGGGCAGATAGCTAGGTTTGGAAGAATCTTTGGTTAGCTTTTGGGAGCACATCGGCATTCGGCAGAGCTTGGTGTATAGCTTTCACTCCTTTTCGTTCCCCAACTAACTCAAAGTGGAGCCTATGGCAAATATAAACGATTCCAAGCGCACCATTTCTCTTGACAGTATTGCATGGCGATTATCGAAAAAGTGTTTCGCCCCGCTTTATTAATAAAGCAACAATCGAGCAACACATACATCTTACATGCTTTGTACTCGACTAAGCAGCTGGTGTTTTACGTACGCTAGACGTGTATATATATATTTCTTCTTACGAAGATTCTAAAAGGTAGGACGTACTTGTAGAGTTACAGGGCGTATGCACGTAAAAGTTTGATGCGACATGTTACCGGCTACATCCCCCCTGAGGAAATGTTTTGTTCTTATTAGCACTACATAATTAGTTCCCAGTTTGACCTGTCTTGTGATGGGAACCCAACGGCTTTTAGCTTCTAATAATCCGCAAGCCTTTTCACACACTTTTTGTTTATTAGGTGTGGCCGGTATCGATCAGCTGCACGCACGCACGCACGCACCCGGCTGAAAGAGATACATGCTTAGGAGATCATACTGTACCTAGCCTGATGGGATCTGGCACCTCTCTCTATGTGGTGCTCTACTTGGAGACGTTTACACATTCCCTCCTTTCCCTGCTCATGCGATGCATCCTTGTATTTGAATAATCACAACTGATGAGATGAGATGTTTCCTTTCCCTCCAATCCAGCACTTGGCAATTGGCAAGGTTGATGTCTGATCCGATCCAACTAACTGACTGGTTCCTGATGATGCTTACTCCAACGTTTCTCGGTTAAAATAAAACAATAATAATACTCCCAACCCAAAGTGCCGGTGAGTTGCTTCTTTTTTAGATGGTGCCGGTGAATCACTAACCGAAGTCGGCCAGGTAAAGGTGATCACTGAAAAGTAACTGAAATCTTGCAGAAAGAAACACCTGCGAACAAGAGGGAAATTAGCTACTACTCTTCGGGGGGAAAAAACTACTACCTCTACCACGCATTCTCTGTTGATTCCACCTGGACCTGGTTTCATTCGTAAAGCTAGCATGTGCTGATTGGAAGTCCAGCACCTGGAAGCCGTTTTTCTACTGTATGTGCCCTACTCAGCAGGCCACTCGGGTCACAAGGAGTAAACGGGACCGCGTGATCCCCATGCGACCGCCTGAGCGAGTAACCCGTAGAAGACCCGACAAACCCGTGAGAGCGAGACCTGAGAAGGGTGGCGGTGGTGCACCGATGACGTCTCCGCGCACCACGCGGGTCACCGCCTCCGTAGACGGAGTCGAGCTCCTTTATCAGATCAGGGGGTTTCCGTAGAACGCAAGCGAGAGAACCGCACCGCAGCGCATGGAGGAAGGGAGGAAGGAACGCGTAGCCATCATGATCATGCAGCCGGGGAGAAAGCCGGACGGCGATCGATGGCCGTGCGCACCCGCCGCCGCGGACAAGAATCGGCCAGGCAAAAGAGCGGACGGTTTGGTTTAATTTAGTCGAACGGGCGGGCGCCGACAGCGACCGTCGATCCTTTCCTCGGCCGTCGTCGTGGGCTCCTGCTCCACGATCGAGCAGATGGAAGAAGCAAAGGAAACGCTGGACCAGACGACCGGGCTTGGATCGATCGCTGCTCCTTTGAACTTGTGGACTGAATCGTGTGCAGTGGAGTAACCGGCAAAGGTGAGCATGTGTTGTTCGCCTGATCAACGGACGAGCTCTTTTGACACGGAGAATATTCAGGTGTTTTTCGACAGGACTACATCTACATGTGCGCGCTCCACCCACGCGTGTTTTAACTTTGTGTCTGACAAAAGTAGAAGGTGACTGGAGCATGAGGGTTTTATTGCCTTTATCTCACAGTTTCAAGTAGAAGGAAGGTGACTGAGCCGGCCGCTACCTGATGAATCAGGTGTTCTGGGCCGTAAAACATGTGCACCTGATGGCCTTTTTGTTTCTTTGATTTGACTGGTCTCCGACCGACCGACCAATCGTGGTAATCCAGCCCAACCAATGGCGGGTGACTGCTGCTACTGGACTCTGAAACTCTGTTATGCACGTGAACGCACCTTCTTCTGAATCTGCTATGGAAAAATCTCATCTCCGACTAACAATAGAAAGAAAGCATCGAAAAACAACTAGAGCATGTGTGGTCAATAACGACACGAAAGCAAGACTGCTGTATGTACTATCCTCGAGGATATCTTTTACGTGCGTTTGCTTTGAGTTCAAGTCTACATCTTATTTTGGCTAATGATCCATGTTTTGAGCAATGTTTTTTTTTTTGCGCGGATGTTTTGAGCAATGTTGACAAAAAAGAAAACTAGACTACTTTTTTTATTGCTGCTTTATGAAATAAAAAAACTAGACTAGACAGCACGAAGGAGAGCTGGCATACCCAAACTTTCAAAAAATATTCCCCAAATTGGATAAATTATCCACCAATTATTATTTTCTTCTAAATTCCAAAAAAATAAAGTTTAAAAATGTTGCTGGATTTTAAAAAATCTTTCCAGATTTCAAAAACTGCTCATCAATTTGGGAAAATGTTCGAAGTTAAAAAAATCATATATTTGAAAAAAGTTCCCACGTTTCAAAATTTTATAAAATTTCAAAAAAATCAGGAATTTTAAAAATGATTTCAAATTTCAGAAAAAACACAAATTCAAAACATGTCCTGTTTTCAAAAAATGTTTCCAAATGCACAAAATGTTCCGCATTTCCAAAAGTGTCCATGAATTTGGAAAAATGTTCTAAATTTAAGAAATGTTTTCAGATTTCAAAAAATATTCTTCACTTTAGAAAAGTCTTGCATTTCGAAAGATTGCACGAATTTTGAAAGCATTCGCGAATTCAAACAAATAAGTAAGAAAATGAGAAACAAAAAAACCCTGAAGAAAACAAAACCAAAAAAAGGGTTGAGTGCGGAAGAAACCCTCCCAAAACTTGTGAAAAACAAGGCAAATAACGCAGAAACAAGCGGATTAACCGGACATCACCGTAAGCGGTGGTGCGTGTTTGAATGCTATTATCCGGCCTATGCGTGGAATAGGTTCTCCCTCCCTGAAGCTCGGCCAGCATGTGCACTTTTTCAAGCATGGAGACTTATGAAACAACATTTCAGCCCAAAAGTGGAAAGATGGCGCACTACCGCAACTTAGGTTCTCCTATCCTCACAAATTGTTTTCCAAGAACCCTAGCTGGGTCAGCCAATTAGCTAATATAGGTGCTACTGAAATTCCGGTTTTCGGAACCTTTCTTGCCTAGCTTTTTCTGGTTTGGTGAAAATTCTAGAAGGTTCTAGTTTTGATTATTTTTTCTCTTTGTTGTTTTGTTATATTCTTCATGAATTTTTCATGTGTTTTTAGTTTTTTTGTTGCTTTCTTAATTAAAAAAATCATATTTCAAATATTGCTCGGAATTATAAAAGAAAATGTTCAAAAAAATTGAAAATTGTTTAGAATTATAAATACTCTTTGTTTTTTAAAAATGATCAGAGTTTAAAAAATTGCTCTCATTAAAAGAAACATTTAAAAGTTTCAAAAATGTTTGTATTTTCAGGAAATGCTCAAAATACGCAGGAAACTAAAGGAAATATGCCCTAGAGGCAATAATAAAGTTATTATTTATTTCCTCATATCATGATAAATGTTTATTATTCATGCTAGAATTGTATTAACCGGAAACATGATACATGTGTGAATACATAGACAAACATATAGTCACTAGTATGCCTCTACTTGACTAGCTCATTAATCAAAGATGGTCATGTTTCCTGACCATAGACATGTGTTGTCATTTGATTAGTGGGATCACATCATTAGAAGAATGATGTGATTGACATGACCCATTTTGTTAGCCTAGCACTTGATCGCTTAGTATCTCGCTATTGCTTTCTTCATGACTTATACAAAGTTCACGCAACTATGAGATTGTGCAACTCCGTGTCTGGGAAGAACACTTTGTGTGCTACCAGACGTCACAACGAATCGGGTGATTATAAAGGTGCTCTACAGGTGTTTAGAAGGTTCATGTTGAGTTGGCATAATTCGAGATTAGGATTTGTCACTCCGATTGTCGGAGAGGTATCTCTGGGCCCTCTCGGTAATGCTCATCACTTAAGCCTTGCAAGCATATAACTAATGAGTTAGTTATGAGATGACGTATTCTGAGCGAGTAAAGAGACTTGCCGATAACGAGGTTGAACTAGGTATTGGATACCGACGATCAAATCTCGGGCAAGTAACATACCGATGACAAAGGAACAAAGTATGTTGTTATGCGGTTTGACCGATAAAGATCTTCCTAGAATATGTAGGAACCAATATGGGCATCGAGGTCCCGCTATTGGTTATTGACGAGACATATCTCGGTCATTTCTACATTATTCTCGAACCGTAGGGTCCGTGCACGCTTAAGGTTTCGATGCGATGTTATATTATGAGTTTATGTATTTTGATGTACCGAAGGTTGTTCAAGTCCGGATATGATCACGGACATGACGAGGAGTCTCGAAATGGTCGAGACATAAAGATTGATATATTGACGGATATATTTGGACAGGAAAGGTTCCGGAGAAGTTTGGAGCTCCGGAGGTTCTGGAACCCCCGGACGTATATGGGCCTTATTGGGCCTATGTAGGAGGAAGAGAGAAGGAGCAAGGGGAGGCGCGCCCCAAGCCCAATCCGATTGGGGGGGGGGCCCCCTTCCTTTCTCCTTCCTCTCTCTTCCTTCCTACTACTAGTACTACTTCCTAATACTAGTACTCCTTCCTTCCCTCCAAATAAGATTAGGAAAAAGGGGAAACCTACTTGGAGTAGGTTTCCCCCCTATGGCGCCCCTTGGGCCGCCACCTCCTCCCTCCCTCCTTTATATACGGGGTAGGGGCACCCTAGGACACACAAGTTGATCATTGATCGTTCCTCGGCCGTGTGCGGTGCCCCCTCCACGATATTACACCTCGATCATATTGTAGCGGTGCTTAGGCGAAGCCTGCGACAGAGAACATCAAGATCGCCACCACGCCGTCGTCTTGTGGAACTCCCCTCGAGCCTCTCATGGATTGGAGATCGAGGGTGCGCCATCGAGCTGTACGTGTGTCAAGAACTCGGAGGTGCCGAGTGCTTGTACTTGGATCGGTCGAACCGGGAGGACGACGACTACTTCCTCTACGCTGCGTCAACGCTTCGCTTCGGTCTCACGAGGGTGCGAGACAACACTCTCCCCTCGTTGCTATATCATCACCATGATCTTGTGTGTGCGTAGGAAAATTTTTGAAATTACTACGTTCCCCTACAGTGGCATCCGAGCCTAGGTTTTTATGGTTTGATGTTATTTGCACGAGTTGAACACAAGTGAGTTGTGGGCGATATAAGTCATACCGCTTACCCGGCATGTCATACTTTGGTTCAGCGGTATTGTTGGATGAAGCGGCCGGACCGACATTATGCGCGACGCTTACGCGAGACTGGTTTTACCGTCGTGCTTTGCACACACGGTGACTAGCGGTGTCTGTTTCTCCAACTTTAGTTGAACCGAGTGTGGCTACGCCGGTCCTTGCGAAGGTTAAAACAGCATCAACTTGACAAACTATCGTTGTGGTTTTGATGCGAGGTGAGATTGGTTCTTGCTTAAGCCCGTAGCAGCCACGTAAAATTTGCAACAACAAAGTAGAGGACGTCTAACTTGTTTTTGCGGGGCATGTTGTGATGTGATATGGTCAAGACGTGATGCTATATTTTATTGTATGAGATGATCATGTTTTGTAACGAAGTTATCGGCAATCGGCAGTAGCCATATGGTTGTCGCTTTATTGTATGAAATGCAAGCGCTCTGTAATTGCTTTACTTTATCACTAAGCGGTAGCGATAGTCGAGAAGCAATAGATGGCGAACGACAACGATGCTACGATGGAGATCAAGGTGTCGCTACCGGTGGCGATGGTGATCACGACGGTGCTTCGGAGATGGAGATCACAAGCACAAGATGATGATGGCCATATCATATCACTTATATTGATTGCATGTGATGTTTATCCTTTATGCATCTTATCTTGCTTTGATTGACGGTAGCATTTTAAGATGATCTCTCACTAAAATTATCAAGTAGTGTTCTCCCTGAGTATGCACCGTTGCCAAAGTTCGTCGTCTCGAGACACCACGTGATGATCGGGTGTGATAAGCTCTCGTCCATCTACAACGGGTGCAAGCCAGTTTTGCACACGCGGAATACTCAGGTTAAACTTGACGAGCCTAGCATATGCAGATATGGCCTCGGAACACGGAGACCAAAAGGTCGAGCGTGAATCATATAGTAGATATGATCAACATAGTGATGTTCACCATTGAAAACTACTCCATCTCACGTGATGATCGGTTATGGTTTAGTTGATTTGGATCACGTAATCACTTAGATGACTAGAGAGATGTCTGTCTAAGTGGGAGTTCTTAAGTAATATGATTAATTGAACTTAAATTTATCATGAACTTAGTACCTGATAGTATCTTGCTTGTCTATGTTTGTTTGTAGATAGATGGCTCGTCTTTGTTGTTCCGTTGAATTTTAATGCGTTCCTTGAGAAAGCAAAGTTGAAAGATGATGGTAGCAATTACACGGATCGGGTCCGTAACTCGAGGATTATCCTCATTGCTGCCTGTAAGAGTTACGTCTGGAAGCACCGCTGGGTGCCAACTGCCGCTGATGTAACCGACGGCGTTAAGAACGTCTCGCGAGCAAAGCGATGACTACTCTATAGTTCGATGTGCCATGCTTTACGGCTTAGAACCGGGACTTCAACGACGTTTTGAACGTCATGGAGCATATGAGATGTTCCAGAGTTGAAGTTAATATTTCAAGCAAATGCCCGGATTGAGAGATATGAAGTCTCCAATAAGTTCTATAGCTGCAAGATGGAGGAGAATAGTTACGTCGGTGAACATATACTCAGAATGTCCGGGTATAACAATCACTTGATTCAAGCGGGAGTTAATCTTCCGATGATAGTGTCATTGATGTAATTCTTCAATCATCGCCACCAAGCTACAAGAGCTTTGTGATGAACTATAATATGCAAGGGATGAACAAGACTATTCGAGCTCTTCGCGATCTTTGAAAGTCATGGAGGTAGAAATCAAGAAGGAGCATCAAGTGTTGATGGTCAACAAAACCACTAGTTTCAAGAAGAAGGGCAAAGGGAAGAAGAAGGAAACTTCAAAAAGAATGGCAAGCAAGTTGCTGCTCAAGAGAAGAAACCCAAGTCTGGACCTAAGCCTGAAATCGAGTGCTTCTCCGCAAGCGATCGTCCTTCGAAGCGGAACTGCCCCAAATATTTGGCGGATAAGAAGGATGGCAAAGTGAACAAAGGTATATGTGATATACATGTTATTGATGTGTACCTAACTAGAGCTCGTAGTAGCACTGGTATTTGATCTTGGTTACATTGCTAATATTTGCAACTCAAGCAGGGACTACGAATAAGCGAGCACTAGCCAAGGACGAGGTGACGATGCGCGTGGGAAAGCGGTTCCAAAGTCGATGTGATCGCCGTCGCACGCTACCTCTACATCTACCATCGGGATTAGTTTTAGACCTAAATAATTGTTATTTGGTGCTGCGTTGAGCATGAACATTATATCTGGATCTTGTTTGATGCAAGACGGTTATTCATTTAAATCGAGAGAATAATGGTTGTTCTATTTATATGAGTAATATCTTTTATGGTCATGCACCCTTAAAGAGTGGTCTATTTTATTGAATCTCGATAGTAGTGATACACATATTCATAATGTTGAAGCCAAAAGATGCAGAGTTGATAATGATAGTGCAACTTATTTGTGGCTTCGCCGTTTAGGTCATATCGATGTAAAACGCATGAAGAAACTCCATCTCGATGGACTTCGGAATCACTTGATTATGAATCACTTGGTACTTGCGAACCGTGCCTCATGAGCAAGATGACTAAAACGCCGTTCTCGGTACTATGGAGAGAGCAACAGATTTGTTGGAAATCATACATACAGATGTATGTGGCCGATGAATGTTGAGGCTCGTGGCGGATATCGTTATTTTCTCACCTTCACAGATGATTTGAGCAGATATGGGTATATCTACTTAATGAAGCACAAGTCTGCGAAACATTTGAAAAGTTCAAGAATTTTAGAGTGAAGTAGAAAATCATCGTAACAAGAAAATAAAGTTTCTACGATCTGATCGTGGAGGAGAATATTTGAGTTACGAGTTTGGTTTACATTTGAAACAATGCGGAATAGTTTCGCAACTCACGCCACCTGGAACACCACAACGAAATGGTGTGTCCGAATGTCGTAATCGTACTTTACTTGATATGGTGCGATCTATGATGTCTCTTACAGATTTACCGCTATCGTTTTGGGGTTATGCTTTAGAGACGGCCGCATTCACGTTAAATAGGGCACCATCAAAATCCGTTGAGACGATGCCTTATGAACTATGGTTTGGCAAGAAACCAAAGTTGTCGTTTCTTAAAGTTTGGGGTTGCGATGCTTATGTGAAGAAACTTCAACCAGATAAGCTCGAACCCAAATCAAAGAAATGTGTCTTCATAGGATACCCAAAGGAAACTGTTGGGTACACCTTCTATCACAGATCCGAAGGCAAAACATTTGTTGCTAAGAATGGAGAAAGAATTTCTCTCGAAAGAAGTGAGTGGGAGGAAAGTAGAACTTGATGAGATAACTGTATCTACTCCCTTGTTGGAAGGTAGTTCATCACGAGAACCAGTTCCCGTGACAAATACACCAACTAGTGAGGAAGCTAATGATATTGATCATGAAACTTCAGATCAAGTTTCTGCTGAACCTCGTAGGTCTACCAGAGTAAGATCCGCACTGAGTGGTACGGTAATCCTGTTCGAAGTCATGTTACTTGACCATGATGAACCTACGAACTATGAGGAAGCGATGATGAGCCCAGATTCCGCAAAATGGCTGGAGGCCATGAAATCGAGATAGGATCCATGTATGAAAACAAAGTATGGACTTTGGTTGACTTGCCCGATGATCGGCAAGCCATTGAGAATAAATGGATCTTTAAAAAGAAGACCGACGACGATGGTAATGTTCTTGTCTATAAAGCTCGACTTGTTGCGAAAGGTTTTCGACAAGTTCAAGGGGTTGACTACGATGAGACTTTCTCACCCGAAGCGATGCTTAAGTCTGTCCGAATCATGTTGGCTATTGCTGCATTTCATGATTATGAAATTTGGCAAATGGATGTCAAGGCGCATTCTTGAATGGATTTCTAGAAGAAGAGTTGTATATGATGCAGCGGAAGGTTTTGTTGATCCAAAAGGTCTTGACAAAGTGTGCAAGCTCCAACGTTCCATTTATGGATTGGTGCAAGCATCTCGGAGTTGGAATAAACGTTTTGATAGTGTGATCATAGCATATGGTTTTATCTGAGACTTTTGGAGAAGCCTCAGATTTACAAGAAAGTGAGTGGGAGCTCTGTAGCATTTCTAGTTCTATATGTTGATGACATATTATTAATTGGAAATGATATAGAATTTCTGGATAGCATAAAGGATACTTGAATAAAAGTTTTTCGATGAAAGACCTCGGAGAAGCTGCTTGCATATTAGGCATCAAGATCTATAGAGATAGATCAAGACGCTTAATAGGACTTTCACAAAGCACATACCTTGACAAAATATTAAAAAAGTTCAATATGGATCGAGGCAAAGAAAGGATTCTTGCACGTGCTACAAGGTGTGAAGTTGAGTCGAACTCAATGCCCGACCACAGCAGAAGATAGAGAGAAAATGAAAAATGTTCCTATGCTTCAGCCATAGGCTCGATCATGTATGCAATCTGTGTACCAGACCGACGTATGCTTAGCAATAAGCTTAGCAGGAAGGTACCAAAGTAATCCAGAGTGGATCATCGGACAGCGATCAAGAACATCTGAAATACCGAAAAGGACTAAGGATATGTTTCTCGTATATGGAGGTGACAAAGAGCTAGTCGTAAATGGTTACGTCGATGCAAGCTTTGACACCGATCCGGACGATTCTAAATCGCAAACCGGATCGTGTTTTTATTAAACGGTGGAGCTGTAAGTTGGTGCAGTTCTAAACAAAGCATCGTGGCGGGATCTACATGTGAAGCGGAGTACATAGCTGCTTCAAGCAGCAAATGAAGGAGTCGGATGAAGGAGTTCATTTCGATCTAGGTGTCATACCTAGTGCATCGGGACCAATGAAGATCTTCTGTGACAATACTGGTGCAATTGCCTTGGTAAAGGAATCCAGATTTCACAAGAGGACCAAGCACATTAAGAGACACTTCAATTCCATTCGGTATCAAGTCCAAGTGGGAGACATAGAGATTTGCAAGATACATACGGATCTGAATGTTGCAGACCAGTTGACTAAGCCTCTCTCACGAGCAAAACATGATCAGCACCAAGACTCCATGGGTGTTAGAATCATTACTATGTAATCTAGATTATTGACTCTAGTGCAAGTGGGAGACTGAAGGAAATATGCCCTAGAGGCAATAATAAAGTTATTATTTATTTCCTCATATCATGATAAATGTTTATTATTCATGCTAGAATTGTATTAACGGAAACATGATACATGTGTGAATACATAGACAAACATATAGTCACTAGTATGCCTCTACTTGACTAGCTCATTAATCAAAGATGGTCATGTTTCGACCATAGACATGTGTTGTCATTTGATTAGTGGGATCACATCATTAGAAGAATGATGTGATTGACATGACCCATTTTGTTAGCCTAGCACTTGATCGTTTAGTATCTTGCTATTGCTTTCTTCATGACTTATACAAAGTTCCTGCAACTATGAGATTGTGCAACTCCTTGTACGGAAGAACACTTTGTGTGCTACCAAATGTCACAACATAACTGGGTGATTATAAAGGTGCTCTCTGGTGTTTAGAAGGTTCATGTTGAGTTGGCATAATTCGAGATTAGGATTTGTCACTCCGATTGTCGGAGAGGTATCTCTAGGCCCTCTCGGTAATGCTCATCACTTAAGCCTTGCAAGCATATAACTAATGAGTTAGTTATGAGATGACGTATTATAGAACGAGTAAAGAGACTTGCCGATAACGAGGTTGAACTAGGTATTGGATACCGACGATCAAATCTCGGGCAAGTAACATACCGATGACAAAGGGAACAAAGTATGTTGTTATGCGGTTTGACCGATAAAGATCTTCGTAGAATATGTAGGAACCAATATGGGCATCCAGGTCCCGCTATTGGTTATTGACCAGAGACGTATCTCGGTCATGTCTACATTATTCTCGAACCGTAGGGTCCGCACACTTAAGGTTTCGATGACAGTTATATTATGAGTTTATGTATTTTGATGTACCGAAGGTTGTTCGGAGTCCCGGATATGATCACGGACATGACGAGGAGTCTCAAAATGGTCGAGACATAAAGATTGATATATTGGACGGATATATTTGGACAGGAAAGGTTCCAGAGAAGTTTGGAGCTCCGGAGGTTACTGGAACCCCGGGAGGTATATGGGCCTTATTGGGCCCATATAGGAGGAAGAGAGAAGGAGCAAGGGAGGCGCGCCCCAAGCCCAATCCGATTGGGGGGGGCGGCCCCCTTTCCTTTCTCCTTCCTCTCTCTTCCTTCCTACTACTAGTACTACTTCCTAATACTAGTACTCCTTCCTTCCCTCCAAATAAGATTAGGAAAAGGGGAAACCTACTTGGAGTAGGTTTCCCCTCCCTATGGCGCCTTGGGCCGGCCACCTCCTCCCTCCTCCTTTATATACGGGGTAGGGGGCACCCTAGGACACACAAGTTGATCATTGATCGTTCATCGGCCGTGTGCGGTGCCCCCTCCATGATATTACACCTCGATCATATTGTAGCGGTGCTTAGGCGAAGCCTGCGACAGAGAACATCAAGATCGCCACCACGCCTCGTCTTGTGGTACTCCCCTTGGAGCCTCTACTGGATTGGAGATCGAAGGTGCGTCATCGAGCTGTACGTGTGTCAAGAACTCGGAGGTGCCGGAGTAACGGTACTTGGATCGGTCGAACCAGGAGGACGTACGACTACTTCCTCTACGCTGCGTCAACGCTTCGCTTGGTCACGAGTGCGTAGACAACACTCTCCCCTCGTTGCTATATCATCACCATGATCTTGTGTGTGCGTAGGAAATTTTTTGAAATTACTACGTTCCCCAACAGAAACATCCTATAGGAGCTCTCCTCTTAGGGTGCCACTGCAATATTCTGAGCACAATGCAAGGTAGAAACCGAATTTGTCTTTTTTATTTATGTACACATCACAACATATATGTCCATGAAATTTCGTATGTGTATACTCGAATATATGATTATGTTTTCAGGGTCTTTTAGGCTCAGGAAGTTTTTTTTTCTGAAAAAGAAAATATAGGCTTCGTGAAGCAGTGCTCCTATTTTTTGTTTTTTTAGAGAAGCTCCTATTTTCGTGGCGCACAAATGCACACCCCTCACGCGGTTTGGGCCAGCCAAAGACGGGACGCATGGTGCTTGTTTCTTTTTATTTCCTGATTTTCTTTTGTTTCTTTTTCCCCTTTTTCATTTTTCTTTTAAAAAATCAAAATACACCAAAGAACTTGAGATGATGTTTTCACATACAAAAGTTACTCATGAATTAGAAAATCTTCGTGAAATTGAAAAAAAATCCTGTATTTCCTAAAATTGGTGTCGAATTCAAAAAAAATTGGTGTGCGTTTGAATGCTATTATCCGACCCGCACGTGGAATAGGATCCCCTCACAGAAGCTCGCCCAGCATGTGCACTTTTTCAAGCATGGAGATGTTCTTTGTAACAGCTGTGAAACAACATTTCAACTCAAAAGCCAAAAGGTTGCGCACTACTACGACCTTGGTTCTCCTAACCTCGGAAAATTGTTGTCCAATAACCCAAGATGGGTCAGCCAATTAGCTAATATAGGTGCTACAGAAATTCCGGTTTTTGAGATCTTTCCTTCCTAGCTTTTCCCAATTTGGTCAAACTTATAGAAGGTTCTGCTTTCGATTATTTTCTCTTTGTTGTTTTGTTATTTTCTTCATGATTTTTCCCCTTGCTTTTGGTTCTTTTGTTTCTTGTTTTTTTAAATTGTTCATATTTCAAATATTGCTCGGAATTATAAAAAAATGTTCTGGAAATTAAAAAATTCCTAAAACTTTCGAAAATTGTTAGAATTATAAATATTATTTGCTAAAAGTTTCGAAATGTTTGTGTAATCCAGAAATGCTCAAAATACGCAGGAGCATCCTATAGGAGAGCTCTCTTCTTAGCGCCTGTTCTGAACTCTCCAACTTCCAATTCCACCAACTCCACGAATGATTTTGAGCCGAACGGATGGGCTCCATGAAGCTAACTTCTGAGAAGCTAGCCAGCGCGTAGTGCAAAAACGAGGAGCCCGGTTGGCCCAGCTCCACCAAAACGTGAAGTTGGAGTTCCCCTTATTTACAGCGATCTGCCACCGCCAAGTTACATACCGGTTCGACCCCGAAATCACTAATTGAGGAGCGCTCCCCGCAACGATTAGTCGGGGAGCGCTCCCCGCGCGCCAAGTGTCACGCGCGGAGCGCTCTTGAGACTTTTCCGATGCGCTCCGCGCGTGACACTTGGCGCGCGCACGGCTTCTCCCGTGATTTCCGATTTCCGGTTTCCCTTTGTGGTTTTTCCTTTTTTCATTTTAGTCCTTATACTTCTAATGTTTTGTAATACCTTTTGATCTGTTCTGAGATGTGTTTCTCTCTGTTGTGGGTGAACCCTCGTCGCGCATTGTTCTTTCTTTGCCGTCGTCTCCGCTGCCGCCGCCCTTATTTGCTCTTGTCGCGTGGTTCTGGCGGCGATTATTCGCCGCCGCTTTTTCACTGCTCTACGGTAGTCCTTCTTTAGCGTCGAGCGCTCTTCCCCGTTCGCGATATCGTCGTTCCCTACTGGTTGCCTTCGTGGGTTCCCTGTTTCCCTTTCTCGTTTCTATTTTTGTTCCCATTATATTTCCGGGATATGGAGATTTATGGGTTAGTTACGGGTGGGGACTACCAACACTATCAGATGTCAAGTTTCAACATCATCATGAACATAATAAAAATACACCCGATCAACACAAATATATATGATGTTTTTGTATCATCATCATGCCCGGGGTCAATCGGGGTGTCAGGGTGTCGGGTTCGGGGTGTGCAGTCAGGGTATCGGGGTGTCGTGTTGTAACATCCCAAATTTTCAATTAGGAATGTTATACATAAGATCATCATGCATTGCATATTTTCTTGTTTTTGCCGATCCTAGAAATTTCACGCAACTCAAGGACCCCCGGAGAGAGTTGGAGATTTCGTAATTTTTCATATTTGAGTTTTCTCAAGTTATGAAAAGAGGATCATTGGATTTGATTTATTTTATCTTCAATTATTTTTCCAATATCAAAAAAAATGAGAGGGAATAATATGACTTTCCCAAAATTTAGGAAAAATGAAGATTTAATAAATAAATTAAATTTTGGATTTTCTCGGAGTTTATTTGCCTTAGGGGAAAATGTGTGTTTTCAAAAAATAATTGCATTTAGGCCCCGAGAAAAAGTTCATTTTGTTCGACTCATTTTTAGGAGTCGGGGAAAATTTACTTTGTAATTTTTGGAGTTTGTTTAGATTTTCTTTTCCTTATTTTTTTTCTTTCTGCGCGCGTATTTATATAAAAAAAATGCAGCGCCCGACTGGGCCAAGGGCCCAGCCCAGCCGGCCCAGCCCGCGCCCCTCCCAAGAGCGCCTCGCGCCTTGCAGCAGCGCCGCCGCCCGGCCGAATCCGAGGAGGATTCTCCTCCTCCTCCTTGCTTGCCCTCCCCAAGCCACCCTCCCCGTTAAATACCCAACACCCCCCTCTCCTCACACCGCCTTTGAAGCCGCCGCCGCCGCGCCGCCGCCGCCACTGCCGCCGCGTCGCCGTCACCCGCTAAGCCGCCGCCAGCCGGAGCCCCTCGTCGAGGTAGCCACCGCGCCGCGCCGCCCCTCGCCCGGTTCGGTTTTCTAATAAACCGTTCCGGTATATTTTTTCGATGTTTCATTTTTTTTCTTCGAAAAACCCTAGATCGGTTTTTATTTCCGGTTTTGTTGTTTAGCGAGCGTTCGCCGGACCGTTCGTCTTAACGAACGTGATCACCGGTTATTCCTGGTTAACGAACGTCCGTTCGTTTAACCGTTCGTCGTTTTCTTTTTAGTCGGATTTATTCCGCGATTTTCTTATCGCGATTTCAGATCCGATCTTCGTTCTAGTTTTTCTTCTCGCTCGTTTATCGGAATCAGGTGATTCAAGCGCCTGGAGTTTCGTTTCGAAACCGCCGTTCCGACTAATCAACTTAAACAAAGTTTTGCTACTGTAAAATTTGACCTAGTTTCAACTTGCTAGAACCGAGTTGTTTTCTTCCGCCGTTTGTTTTTCATTGTTTTGTTCGGTTCGTTTTCTTTTGCAACCAGGGTTTTTAAGTTGAACTTTCTGGTTCGATCTTTTATTCGAGATTTACCTGTGCATTAGATGTGTACTCATTGTATGCTTGTTGTTTGTCTGCGATAGATCACCCCGGAGTGCGCCGCTTATTACTTCGAATCTCTAGGTTTGGCGGATCATCAGCAAGGCAAGTAACACTTTGACCATACTTTTCTACTACCCAGTTTTTATGCATTAGATCAATCCTCAAACATTGCATGATTAGGATCTAATTAAATTGTGGGATGGGAAGTAGACGAGGTAGTACCTATTACCTATTTACTTATGAAACCTTTGGGAGTTACTTCTGCGTTTGCTTATTATGCCATGCTATGCTAGTAGACGTGGATTGGGTGAGTGATATCCATGACAGATGTGAGTTTGTTAATTTCTGGTTTATCTAAGGTGGCAACTTAAATACACATCTGGGTGGATTGAGGCACCTGGTTTCTATCAGGACTTGCCTGTTTTTCTTTGGACCGCCACCCAGGCTCAAAGGGATCATAAGATAATTCATGCTAGTAACTTCCGTGTGCAGCCACAAGCCATTATGGGCTCTGGCATAGTTGACTAAGTCGTGCGAACTCTTATAGTGGTAGACTAGCAGATGTAGGGGATGTAGGTGTATCGGTCTACCCATCGTAAGGTGCTAGCGCTTCTGAAAGACTATGTCTCGGTCATCCGTTTCTCAAACACCATTTAGTGCGAGAAACCAAACGGAGGCGATCGAGTCTTGTGAGGAAAAGTGCGCAAACCTCTGCAGAGTGTACAAACTAATCATGATTAGCCGTGTCCCCGGTTATGGACATTTTGAGTATCTAGTACTTGAATATCATGTGAATCTCAACATGTTACTCTAATTTAATATTGTTGGTTTGTTAATGATTACTTTTAATTGGGATTGAGGATGTGTCAACCATTCTCAATGTTTAACAACCACCATGATAGTTAAATAAATTTATTCCTTTGCAAGAGGGAAAAATTGGCTTTTCGCAAAAGCTGTAACCATAGAGCTTTTCCACCAGCCATATATGCATGTAGTATAGGCTTATCATTCATTATTCTCTATGTGTTACATTGCAAGATATTCCATGTGTTGACCCGTTCTCGGCTGCAACTTTCATGTTGCAGACTTTTCGAACGACAGTAAGGTGCTTTTAGGTCGTGGTTCTATACTCGGTGATGCCGTTGGAGTTGATGGACTCACTTATCTTCCAAGTCTTCATTTGTTATCGTTATTAGATGGCCTTAAGCCATATTTATTGTAATAAGTCCTCTTTTGGGACATCGATGTAATAAGTGTGTGATTGCTACCTGTTATAAATCCTTGAAATCTTGTGTGGTGTCGGCATTCTTGATCCAGGATGACACCGAGCACAAAGACTTGACCATCTCGAGGTCGGGTCGCTCTGAGAGATGGTATCGAGCACACACCGATTGTAGGACACGACACTAAGTTAAAGCCATAGATCACTATTCTCTTCTCATTTTCTAACTCCTCATCTTTTTTACTCTTTTAGGATGACGGACGCAAAGATCAAGTACGCTCAACCAGATGAAGGCACACCTTTTGGATTCCACTTGAAGGAAGTCACCAAGTACCTGAACATTGGACTACCAAGCTTCACCGGGACTTTCAACGCCACTCTGCCTGAAGAGGAGCGCTGGAAGATTCAAGCTCACGTTCCGGGAAGGACATTCGCGCCAATCACCAAACCCATAGATAGTGTTTTCAGTGCCCCAACCTGGAGTCTGGGAAAGAGCATGGCAGCTCATATCACCATGGGACGCATTGGAGAAGTTTATCAAGAAGACCTCAAGGACACTATCTACCAGATTTGCGGACGCCGAGATGAACAATGGGAGATAGTCAGCACCAAGAAGGATAGATCCATTGCAGCTTTCATCCAAGAACTAAACCAGCACATTCGACGCCAGGAGAACCAGATGTGCAATGATATGATAGAGTTGAAGAATGCGAAGGGAAGGATCATCGAACTTGAAGGAGAGCTGAAGACTACACGCAAGGACTACATGGACGAGATCGTAGCTCTAGTAAGGCACAATAGCGATCTTAAGCGTGAGATTGAAGAACTCAAGGGGAAATTAGCGTTCAAGAATGAAGACAAGTGCGTCGACTGTCCGAGCAACTACATCATCATCGACGACACCGATTCGGATCCAAGTGAACCCGACTTTGAAGACGAAGCTGGGGCAGACATCATGGAGTCTTCCACCGGTTCAAATTAATAGATGACCCCCATATACTAGTAGTATTCCCTCCATGTAAACATTATAGTTCAAGCACTTTTGCGATAGTTAGACCGTTGTATGCCCTTTGTTTGAATTGAATGAAGTGATTCTGTGTGCATTTGTCGCATGTGCATTTGGGTAGTGTTTTCTCCTTAGACCTCACTCTATTCTTAATTTCTCGTCTTTTCGAAACCCTTCAGATGCCTCCGAGACGTGACAATGGATTCATTTTCCCGCCAGAGATCACTCAGTTGATTCAGCAGCAGAATACCCTGATTCAAACATTGGTACATAACCAAGGCAACAACAACAACCCACCACCACCACCTGCGGATCACTTGACTCGTTTCCTTAGGCTGAATCCGCCGGTGTATTCCAGTAGCACCGAGCCGATTGTAGCAGATGATTGGCTCCGCAAGATAGGAAGGGAGTTGACCACTGCAGGATGTACAGATGGTGAGAAGGTGAAGTTTGCTGCACATCAGCTTGACGGACCCGCAGAACATGGTGGGAGAATTTCACAGCCACTTACCTCTGAGACACTTTGTCACATGGGATCAGTTTCAGCAAGCTTTTCGCATTGCCCATGTTTCAGCAGGAGCTATGGCCGTGAAGAAGCGTGAGTTTCGCAACTTACGCCAAGGAGGAAGGACAGTTGGCCAGTATGTGGATGATTTTAGTAAGTTAGCATGTTATGTCCCAGATGACGTTGCTACAGATGCAGCTAAGCAGGAGAAGTTTTTGGAAGGACTGAATGATGAGTTAAGCATGCAGTTGATGGTAGCAAGATTCAATAACTACCAGGAGTTGGTAGACCGCGCCATCATGATTGAAGGGAAGCAGCAGCAGATTGAGAATCGCAAGAGGAAGTATGGGCAGGGGAAGTATAACTCGGAGCCCAATGAAGCCCGTTATACCCCTAAACAGGAGTTCGGTTTCAGCATACCCATGGAGGAGGTAGTTCGCACAACCATAATGGCCACAAGAATGGTAATGGGAATGGAGGAAGCAACGGCGTAACGGACCACTCCATCAACCCCAGCCAAGAAAGACCTAAGCCAAGTCACTGTTACAAGTGTTCCAAGATGGACATTATGCAAATGAATGTCCGAAGGCCAAGGTGGAAATGGAAGCTCGGAAAGAAGCCAAACCCTTTCAACAGAGAGGTGAACCACATTGATGTGGAGGAGGTTGAAGATCAGCCCGATGCAAGAATTGGTAAGTTTTGGTTAAGTCATTTCTGCACTTGTTCTTTTCGATACTGGTGCATCACATTCATACATATCAAGGGGATTTGTAGAAAAGTATAGCCTGCCCACTAAGATTCTTAAAACCCCTATGCTAGTAAGTTCACCAGGAGCAGAGTACATGGCGGACAAGGATGTTTTCAAGTGCCATTGAGTATAGGAAGGCATGTATTCCCAACGGATTTGATCATTCGGAATCCCAAGGTGCGGATGTGATTCTCGGTATGGATTGGCTATCGATGTATGGAGGAAACATCGATTGCGCAAGTAAGACGATTTTGCTCACGACGCTTGAAGGAAGAAGGATCAAGTATGTATCACGACATGGACCAAATAGGAATCAAGTAAATTCCTTATCGAGTTGTGCGGGAAGAGGTACCGGTGGTGAAGGATTACCCCGATGTATTTCACGAGGAATTGCCAGAATGCCACCGGATAGAGACATTGAGTTTTGATTGAGCTTTTGCGGTACACGCCCAATATCGGCGACCATACGGGATGCCCGCACGAGATTTGGCGGAAATCAAGAAGCAGATTAAGGAGCTATTGGATAAAGGTTATATACGCCCAAGTTCTTCACCTTGGGGATCACCCGTACTTTTAGTGGGGAAGAAGGATGGATCGTTAAGGATGGTTGTTGATTACCGTGGATTGAATGAAGTAACAA
Organism: Aegilops speltoides; assembly: GCA_021437245.1. NCBI lineage: Eukaryota > Viridiplantae > Streptophyta > Magnoliopsida > Poales > Poaceae > Aegilops > Aegilops speltoides. Next base: position 26,287,740 of record CM038144.1, on the reverse strand, counting down.
TCAAGAACAAGTACCCACTACCAATGATAAATGATCTGTTTGATCGTTTGCAAGGAGCTAAAGTGTTTTCCAAGATCGATTCGCGATCGTGGTACCATCGATTGAAGATCCGAGAGCAGGACATACCTAAGACAGCATTCACCACAAGATATGGATTGTATGAGTATACCGTTATGTCATTTGGACTGACTAACGCACCTGCCTATTTCATGAACCTGATGAACAAAGTGTTTATGGAGTTTTTGGATAAGTTCGTCGTGGTGTTCATTGATGATATTTTGGTTTACTCGAAGAATGAAGAGGAGCATAAAGAACATTTGCGATTGGTTTTGGAGAAACTAAGGGAACATCAGTTATATGTCAAGTTCAGCAAATGTGAGTTTTGGCTAAAGGAAGTTGGATTTCTTGGACATGTTATATCCGGAGAAGGTATAGCAGTTGACCCCACAAAGGTTGAGACGGTAACCGAATGGGAAGCACCAACGACAGTTGGAGAGATCCGGAGTTTTCTTGGACTCGCAGGATACTACCAGAGATTCATTGAGAATTTCTCAAAGATTGCAAAGCCTATGACGGAGTTGCTGAAAAAGGATACCAAGTTCAATTGGACTGAGGATTGTGAGGCTAGTTTTCAGGAGTTGAAGAAAAGATTGGTTACCTCACCAGTGTTAATTTTGCCAGATCAGACCAAGGATTATGAGGTGTATTGCGACGCTTCACGTCGAGGACTTGGAGCAGTGCTTATGCAGGAAGGAAGAGTTGTTTCGTATGCTTCACGACAACTGAAACCTCATGAATTAAATTATGCCACACATGATTTGGAGTTAGCAGCCGTAGTGCATGCATTGAAGACATGGAGACATTTCCTCATTGGAAATCATTGTGAGGTGTACACGGATCACAAGAGTTTGAAGTACATTTACACGTAGAAGGAGTTAAACCTTAGACAAAGGAGATGGTTGGAGCTCATCAAGGATTATGATATGACATTGCATTATCATCCCGGAAAAGCTAATGTAGTAGCTGACGCATTGAGCCGCAAGAGCCATGTCAATACCGATGACGGAGAGATACCAAAGGAGTTAGCAGAAGATCTTCGTGAGCTATGTTTGGAAATAGTTCCGAGAGGCTATGTAGCAGCATTGGAGATTCAGTCTACCTTGATGGATAAAATCAGAGAAGCTCAGAAAGATGACAAAGAGATTGCGGATATAAAGAAGAAAATGAGCAAAGGAAAAGCAAAGGGATTTCATGAAGATGAGCACGATACCCTATGGTTTGAGGACCGTGTTTATGTGCCAAATGACCCGGAGATCAGGAAGTTGATTCTGCAAGAAGCACATGATTCACCCTATTCGATTCACCCAGGAAATACCAAGATGTATTTGGATTTGAAGGAAACGTTCTGGTGGACCGGAATGAAGAAGGATATTGCGGAGTATGTAGCAGTTTGTGATGTATGTCAGAGAGTGAAGGTAAGAACACGAAGCGGCAGGATTGTTGCAACCATTGCCGATACCCAAATAGAAGTGGGATAAACTAGGCATGGATTTCATCGAGGTTTGCCAAAGACTCGTTCGAGCTATGACTCGATTTGGGTTATAGTCGACCGCTTGACGAAGGTAGCTCATTTCATTCGATCAAGACTACCTATAGCGAGTGCTAAGTTGGCAAAGATATACATGACCAGAATCGTGTGTTTGCACGGAGTTCCGAGGAGTATCGTGTCGATAGAGGAACCCAATTTACCTCAAAGTTTTGGAATCGGTTGCATGAAACTTTGGGAACCAGGCTGGAATTGATCTGACTTTTCACCCACAAACAGATGGACAGACTGATAGAGTCAATCAGATTTTGGAAGATATGCTGAGAGCTTGTGCACTAGATTATGGATCTAGTTGGGACGATAACTTGCCGTATGCGGAGTTTTCTTATAACAACAGTTACCAAACCAGCTTGAAGATGGCACCTTTCGAAGCTTTATACGGAAGGAGGTGCAGGACGCCGTTGTCATGGGACGAAGTTGGAGACCGTCAGTTGCTTGGACCAGATTTGATTAAGGAGTCTGAACAGAAAGTTAAGTTGATTCGCGATAGGCTCAAGGTAGCCCAGTCTAGACAGAAGAGCTATGCGGATTCAAAACGCAAGGAGATAGAACATGAAGTTGGAGATAGAGTTTATCTTAGAGTATCCCCACTTCGAGGAGTTAAGCGTTTTGGAGTTAAAGGAAAATTAGCACCACGTTTCGTTGGACCGTATAGGATCTTGCAACGTATGGGTGAAGTCGCTTATATGTTGGAATTACCTGAGGGACTGTCAGGAGTTCATGACGTATTCCATGTTTCTCAGCTGAAGAAATGTCACGCCGAGATGGCGGAGGTACCGCTAAGAGATACAGTGCCACTTGAAGCAATTCAGTTGAAGGATGATTTAACATATGAGGAAAAACCCATCAAGATTCTCGAGCACGCCGGTGAGGTTACTCGCAGCAAGGTTATCAAGTTTTGCAAAGTTCGAGTGGAACCACCACTCGGAGGATGAAGCCACCAGGAGAGAGAAGAAGATTTGCTCAAGGACCACCTCACCTATTTTCTAGCCAACCCGAATCTCGAGGGCGAGATTCATCTTAAGGGGGTAGGTTTGTAACATCCCAAATTTTCAATTTGGAATGTTATACATAAGATCATCATGCATTGCATATTTTCTTGTTTTTGCCGATCCTAGAAATTTCACGCAACTCAAGGACCCCCGAAGAGAGTTGGAGATTCCGTAATTTTTCATATTTGAGTTTTCTCAAGTTATGAAAACAGGATCATTGGATTTGATTTATTTTATCTTCAATTATTTTTCCAATATAAAAAAATATGAGAGGGAATAATATGACTTTCCCAAAATTTAGGAAAAATGAAGATTTAATAAATAAATCAAATTTTGGATTTTCTCGGAGTTTATTTGCCTTAGGGAGAATGCGTGTTTTCAAAAAAAAAATTGCATTTAGGCCCCGAGTAAAAGTTCATTTTGTTCGACTCATTTTTAGGAGTCGGGGAAAATTTACTTTGTAATTTTTGGAGTTCATTTAGATTTTCTTTTCCTTATTTTTTTTATTTATGCACGCGTATTTATATAAAAACGCATGGCCTGACCGGGCCAAGGGCCCACCGAGCTGCCCACTGAGCCCCTCCAGCAAGACGCCCTCAAGCAGCCGTCTGCCGCCGCCCGGCCGAATCCGAGGAGGATTCCTCCTCCTCCTCCCTTGCTTGCCCCCCCCAAGCCACCCTCCCCTTTAAATACCCAACACCCCCTCTCCTCCTCACACCGCCGCCGCGCCTTGACCAAGAAGAAGAAGAAGAAGCCGCCGCCGCCGCCGCCCGCCAGACGCCGTTGCGTGCGTCGCCCGGCGCTAAGCCGCCGCCCCCCGAGCCCCTCGTCGAGGTAGCCACCGCGCCGCGCCGCCCCTCGCCCGATTCGTTTTTCTAATAAACCGTTCCGGTATATTTTTTCGATGTTTCGGTTTTTTTTTAAAACCCTAGATCGGTTTTTATTTTTCCGGTTTTGTTGTTTAGCGAGCGTTCGCCGGACGGTTCGTCTTAATGAACATGATCACCGGTTATTCCTGGTTAACGAACGTCCGTTTGTTTAACCATTCGTTGTTTTCTTTTTAGTCAGATTTATTCCGCGATTTTCTGATCGCGATTTCAGATCCGATCTTCGTTCTAGTTTTTCTTCTCGCTCGTTTATCGGAATCAAGTGATTCAAGCGCCTGGAGTTTCGTTTCGAAACCGCCGTTCCGACTAATCAACTTAAACAAAGTTTTGCTACTGTAAAATTTGACCTAGTTTCAACTTGCTAGAACCGAGTTGTTTTCTTTCGCCGTTTGTTTTTCGTTGTTTTGTTCGGTTCGTTTTCTTTTGCAACCAGGGTTTTTAAGTTGAACTTTCTAGTTCGATCTTTTATTCGAGATTTACCTGTGCATTAGATGAGTACTTATTGTATGCTTGTTGTTTGTCTGCGGTAGATCACCCGGAGTGCGCCGCTTGTTACTTCAAATCTCTAGGTTTAGCGGATCATCAGCAAGGCAAGTAACACTTTGACCATACTTTTCTACTACCCAGTTTTTATGCATTAGATCAATCCTCAAACATTGCATGATTAGGATCTAATTAAATTGTGGGATGGGAAGTAGACGAGGTAGTACCTATTACCTGTTTACTTATGAAACCTTTGGGAGTTACTTCTGCATTTGCTTATTATGCCATGCTATGCTAGTAGACATGGATTGGGTGAGTGATATCCATGACATATGTGAGTTTGTTAATTTATGGTTTCTCTAAGGTGGCAACTTAAATACACATCTGGGTGGATTGAGGCACCTGGTTTCTATCAGGACTTGCCTGTTTTTCTTTGGACCGCCACCCAGGCTCAAAGGGATCATAAGATAATTCATGCTAGTAACTTCTGTGTGCAGCCACAAGCCATTATGGGCTCTGGCATAGTTGACTAAGTCGTGCGAACTCTTATAGTGGTAGACTAGCAGATGTAGGGGATGTAGGTGTATCGGTCTACCCATCGTAAGGTGCTAGCGCTTCTGAAAGACTATGTATCGGTCATCCGTTTCTCAAACACCATTTAGTGCGAGAAACCAAACGGAGGCGATCGAGTCTTGTGGGGAAAAGTGCGCAAACCTCTGCAGAGTGTACAAACTAATCATGATTAGCCGTGTCCCCGGTTATGGACATTTTGAGTATCTAGTACTTGAATATCATGTGAATCTCAACATGTTACTCTAATTTAATATTGTTGGTTTGTTAATGATTACTTTTAATTGGGATTGAGGATGCTGTCAACCATTCTCAATGTTTAACAACCACCATGATAGTTAAATAAATTTATTCCTTTGCAGTAGGGAAAAATTGGCTTTTCGCAAAACTGTAACCATAGAGCTTTTCCACCAGCCATATATGCATGTAGTATAGGCTTATCATTCATTATTCTCTATGTGTTACATTGCCAGCATATTCCATGTGTTGACCCGTTCTCGGCTGCAACTTTCATGTTGCGAGACTTTTCGAACGACAGTAAGGTGCTTTTAGGTCGTGGTTCTATACTCGATGATGCCGTTGGAGTTGATGGACTCACTTATCTTCCAAGTCTTCATTTGTTATCGTTATTAGATGGCCTTAAGCCATATTTATTGTAATAAGTCCTCTTTTGGGACATTGATGTAATAAGTGTGTGATTGCCACCCTGTTATAAATCCTTCGAAGTACTGTGTGGTGTCAGCATTACTAATCCAGGGATGACACCTAAGCACAAAGACTTGACCATCTGAGGTCGGGTCGCTACACGTGTCAGGGTGTCGGGGGTCGGGGTGGGGGGGGTCGGGGTGTCGATTGTCGGGGTCTCAGGGTGTCGGGGTCGGGGTCGGGGTGTCGGTGGTCGGGGTCGGGGTCGGGGTGTCGGTGGTCGGGGTGTCAGGTGTGGGGGTGTCGATGGTCGGTGGTTGGGGTCGGGTGTGGTGTTCGGGTGTTGGGGTGTCAGGGCCGGGGTGTCGTGTCGGGGTCGGGGTGTCAGGGTGTTGGGGTCGGGGTGTGGGTCGCGGTGTGGTGTCAGGGTGTTGGGGGTCGGGGGTAAGGGTGTCAGGTGTCGGGTCGGGTCGGGTGTCGTGCCGAGTGTCGTGTAGGGGTCGGGGTGTCGAGTGTCGGGTCGGTCGGGTGTGGTGTCAGTGTCGGTTGGTCGGGGGTCGGGGTCGGGGTGTGGTGTCAGTTTGTCTCGGGTCGGGGTCGGGGTGTCGTGTCGGGGTCGGGGTGTCAGGGTGTCGGGGTCGGGGTCGGGGTTTGGTGTCAGGGTGTCGGTTGGTCGGGGGTCGGGGTCAGGGTGTCGTGCCGGGGTGTCGGGGGTCGGGGTCTCTTTTTCCTTGTCTTCTTCTCTTCTTCTTCTTCTCATCCTCTCCTCTTTCTTCTTCTTCTTCTTCTCCTCTCCTCTTTCTTCTTCTTCTTCTTCTTCTTCTTCTTCTTCTCCTCCTCCTCCTCCTCCTCCTCCTCCTCCTCCTCCTCCTCCTCCTCCTCTTCTTCTTCTTCTTCTTCTTCTTCTTCTTCTTCTTCTTCTTCTTCTTCTTCTTCTTCTTTTTCCTTTTCCTCTTCTTCTTCTTTTCTTGTTTCTTCTTCTCCCTCCTCCTCCTTCTACTTCTTCTTCTAAACTAAAACTAAAACTAATCTAAAATAAACTAAACTAAAATAAACTAAAACTAAAAATAATCTAAAATAAACTAAAACCAAACTGAAACTAAAACTATAACTAAAACATAAACTAAACTAAAAGAAACAAAAAAACTAATTAAAAAAAGGGGGAGGAGCTCACCTGCAGGAGGAGGAGGCGACCCGGTCGAGGGGAGGCGGACGGTCATGGCCGGTCACGGAGGAGGCGGCGACCCTGGTCGAGGGGCGGACGGTCACGGGCGGCACCGGAGGAGGGGGGCGACCAGTGGAGGGTGGCGGACGGTCATGGGGACGGGCGGGGGCCGCAGCATGGATGGGGCGGGACGGCGATGGGCGGGACGGCTGCGGCGGGGACAGGCGGGACAAGGCAGTGGCAAGCTTAGCCGACGTGGAAGGAGCGGGGGCAGGGGGAAGGGTGCGGGGCGGGGTGGCGGCGGTGGTGGTGGCGGTGTGGGTGGGGATGGGTGGGAAGGGGGGGGGCGGGCGGCGTGGAAGGGGGGCGGGGTGCGGTGGAGGTCGGGCCGCCGCAGGGGAGTGGTGCGTGGCGGCGGGGCAGCCGGCTACGGCAGACGGGGTCGGCGGAGGCGGCACTGTTGTGGGTGGGGAGGGAACGAGCGAGAGAGAGTGGAGAGAAAAGACAGAGGACGGGGGCGGGACGGATTAACGCACCCGCCTCTTTGCCGTCCGCCAACGGTCGGCAAACATTCTTTGTCATCTGCTTGCGGACGGCAAAGAGGTGGGGCCGGTGGGCTTGGGTTGGTTACGCAATAACTGGACCTACCAACCTCTTTGTCGTCTGCTAGCGGAAGGCATAGTTTCTTTGCCGTCAGCCAGCGGACGGCAAAGAGTTGGCTGATGGCAAAGACCTTGTTTGCCATCAGCCACTTCTTTGCCGTTCGTTTTGGTGTGGCTGACGGCAAAGACCTTCTTTGCCGTCCGCCAGCAGACGGCAAAGAGTTGTCAAACGGCAAATAAGCTAATTCCAGTAGTGCTTAATCCCTAGCTCTCAGCACATAGAACCATTTTGCACATACAACTAAATCTGTTTGGTTAAGACTAGAACCTATATCAACTTGTATCAGTTCATTGAAGTTATGGACCTTTTGGGAATTTGGAGTACACTCAGTAGTCCACGCGAGTATTTGCTTGTGATATTTTGTACGAATGGGCTTGATGTTCACCTTTCTTCTGTTACTGTTAGTTTTGCTTGCTTTGTGGAAATAGTTAGAAAGACATTCTTCTTTTTATGCACCATTGTCACTCCATGTGGAATATCAGTCAAAAGTTATCATTTTGCTTCTATGTTTACCGAGGCCCAGGTGGTTATACCACACCCTTTTCGAACTATCTATATGTTTCATTAAAAATCCTTTACATACAAATGTTTTCCCTATGTAGGTCTAGGTGTTGTTGTGAACACTAGAGGGTTCAGTAAGTATTTTAATGAACATAGAATTCATGGCTAGCCATGTTTCTATGTAGATCCCCTTCAGTTTTTGCTCGAGGACAGATTCGTGTAACAAGACATAACTTGCTGATCGATATGATATATGTAGTTGCTGCTGTCGTGTCGATGTTATAATATCATATATGGAAGATGCGCTGGTACTGATGGATGTTTACCGGACTGGACTAGTGTGCAGGTGCTTGTGCAATGATGCATCAAAAGCTTTGTTGGCGTCGCTATGCAAGTGATGAGAGGAAGGAAGAAGCTGAAGATGTAGAAGAATGACTAGCTATGCAAGTGGTGGCCTGGGTGGAGAAACTGATGTTTGTCGTATTCAAGAATGTGTTGCTTGTTAGCTTGTGGCGTGACTGAAGAAGGACGGACGGATGGAGGTCAGGTGGTGAAGCCCGAGGCCATGATGTAATGATGGATGGCGTCGCTGGTTGTCCTTGGTCGAGATTAGTTACTTATTTTAAGAATGGTTGTGCTGTGTTGGTAGGATGGATGCATTGGAGTAGGTAGGTATGTAAGCATCCTTCCTTCCTGGTAGTGGTATCAATGGATGATATAGGACGAGGCAAAGCACACAGCTTGTTCCATTTCTACTTGCAACAATATTATGTGACATATAATACCATTGCTTCAATGCTTCTCAAATTTATGCCCCACGTGTTATGCTGCCGAGATTTCTAGCTTCTCACGACTTGCCTAAATTTGGCCCTGTTTTTAAGGAAACTGAAGCTTCAAGGTCTAAATTTGGCCCTGTTACAAAATATTTAGCTTGTTAATTTGCAATATGTTACAAAAGATTTAGAATTCACACAGCGTGAGTTTGGTTTGAGTTCGGGAGAAAAAACTTTCCAAAATTCACAAACATTTTTTTAAATGCATGATCATTTCTTGAATCAGATTTTATGAATGAATAAACTATTTTGTAAGTCGTGAACAGTTTTTGAATTTTTAGGATATTTTTCCATTCATGGAAATTTTTTGAATTGATGAAATTTTGTTCAATTTCATTAAATAATACATGAAAATTTTAAAATATCATGAATTTTTTTATTTCCCAAGCATTTGTTTTGAAATTTCGAACATGTTTTGAAAAGGCAAAAAAAATTATAAAACTGCAAATATTTTTTGAATCCACAAACATTTTATGATTTATTAAAAAAAATCTTAAATTCTCGTTTTTATTAAATTTTGGAACTTTTTTGAAGTCCCAAATTATTTAAAGTAAGAAAAATAGAAATAGAAAATAAAAATAAAAAAATAAAGACCCAAATTTTAAAAATAGGCCGGTGGCACGCTGCGTCCTCTCCCAGCATGTAGTGCGCAGTATAGGAGGTCCCTACTGCATGGGCCGGCCCAGGCAGGGATTCACCTGTGTGAAACATTTTTTATCACTTATAGGTGGCATTGGTAGATGCTATTTTGCAACTATGGGGGCAATTTCCGTGATATACCAGGAGAAGCAATAACCCCTTTATTATTAGGTATAGATATAGATGTATTTATTTTTTTTGTGTACGTCACATTTGAACATACATGTCCATGAAATTTCGTATGTGTATACTCAAATTTATGATTATGTTTTCAGACTTTTTTAGGCGCAGAAAGTATTTTCTGCTGAATAAGAAAATAAAGGCTTCTTGAAGGAGTGCTCCTATTTTCGGGCCGAGGGAGGTGCGGGGCACACAAACGCACACCCCTCGCGTGGTTTGAGCCAGCCCAATGCAGGGACACGAGGCGCTTGTTTCTTTTTCATTTCCATTTTTTCTTTTATTTCTTTTTTTTCCTTTTTCATTTTTCTTTTAGAAAATTCAAAATATGCTAAACTATTTGATAAGATGTTTCCAAAACTAAAACAAGATGATTTTCATCGGTTTTCACCGAAACTTGGTTTCCATGTGATAGCCTCTCAATAATAAGTATGCAGAAACAACAACTTCGATCAGATACCAGGCACCCAAATAAACACACGACTGCTGCTAAGTACTCCAGTGTTTGTGCACAGATATGCAAATACTGTACGGCTGTTCAACACATACATGACATAAATATTACTCGATCGATCCATTGGAGCCAGAACTATTAGTTCCGTCCTCTAAAAAATCACCACGGGCAAGAGAAGTAGCAGTAGCTTAAATTAGGAAATACAACCATAAAGATCGAGCGGCAGAGCATGGTGAGAGGTGCATGCATGGCGGCCGGTCAGCAGACGCCCTGGGTCTTCTTCCTGGCGGCGACGGCCCTCTTCCAGACGGACACCACCTCGCGCTGCCTGGCGAGGTCCTTCTCGCTCACCGTGTCGCCGTTGGGGTGCTGCAGGGCGGGCCCGCTGCTGCGCGAGGGGAGCGCGTCGAGCTCGTGGAGCACCTTCTCGATGTCGATGACGAGGCGCTCGGCGAAGGTGCGGCTGAAGTCCTCGCGGATGACGACGCGGAGCACGGTGACGTGTTGCGCATCCGGGGGCATGGTGTAGGCGGGAACGATCCAGCCGAAGCGGCGCAGGAACTCGGAGATCTCGAACTCGTCGTGCCGGCTGCTGTCCTTGAGGGAGAAGGCCACCAGCGGGACGCCCTGGTCCTTGGACACGATGTTGAAGCGGCCCGTGCGCTCCAGACCCTCCTTGAGCACCATCGCGTTCTCCTGGCAGTTGTCCATGATGTTCCTGTACCCCTGCATTATTGCACCAGATACGGTTAGCACAACAACATTGTTAGGGCGTGGCTAGGTCTCAATCGGTTGAGAGTTAATCAAGACTCAATCAAGTGACATAGCATGTAAAAAGAAAGAAAAAAAAGAAAAGAAAATTTTGCACGGATTTTAATGTAAAATCTCACGGATATAGCATCGACTAATACATAGCCAAATCTCAATCAACTAAAATTTAGCAAGACTGATGTCGTTACTGTTATATAAGTGAGAAAATATTCAGACAAAATCGATGAGCAGTACCTCGAAACCAAGGCGGATCAGCTGGTAATACTGGGCGATAACCTGGCTGGAACCTTTGGAGAAGTTGAGGGTGAAGGTGGGCTGGTCGGCGCCGAGGTAGTTGATGTGGAAGATGAGCTCGTCCGGCAGGTCCTCCTTGCTCCTCCAGATGCACCACCCGATCCCGGCGTACACGAGGCCGTACTTGTGCCCGCTCACGTTGATGCTCTTCACCAGCGGCAGCCGGAAGTCCCACTCCAGCTCAGGGTACAGGAACGGCGCTATGAACCCGCCGCTCGCCGCGTCCACGTGGATCGGCGTGTCCCAGCTGCACGTCCAACCCCAAAACCCCATTAAACATTTTCCGCAGACCTCCATCTTGATGAGTTATATATAGAGTGGGAGCACGATGGAAGGATCAAGTATGGTTAATGAATTCATTACCCTGTCTCCTCGTTCTTCTTGACGAGGAGGTCGTTGAGCATCTTGACGTCCTCGAACTCCCCATTGAGGGTGGAGCCAAGGATGGCGGCAACACAGATGGTGTTCTCGTCGACCATCTCAACGGCCTTCTCGGGGTCCATCACGTAGTACCCCTCACTCAGCTTCACTTCCTTGAGCTCCACCTCGAAGTAGCGCGCGAACTTCTCCCAGCAAACCTGCATTAATATTGCCCATCGAATTAGTCCAGTTAAACTTGGCAAGGTAACACACTGCACCGTGTGCCATGTTAATTCAGGAGACCATGATATGCTTGATTACTTGGACGTTGGCGCCGGTGACGATGTTGGGCTTGTCGCAGGGCTTGCCGGCGGCCTTCATCTTGTTCTGCCACCTCCTCTTGAAGGCCAGGCCGGCGAGCATGATGGCCTCCGAAGAGCCGACGGTGCCCACTCCCACGGCCGTCTCGGTCTCCCCAAGAGGAGCGTTGAAGAGATGTGCGATCATGTTCACACATCGGTTCTGCAAAAAATATATTATAAAATGGTCATATGTTGTGATCGATCAACCAACCACGTTATATGTTGACCTGATTTTTTATCAAAAAAAAGTGTGTGAATACTGGACTTGCTTTTATTGATTGTACTGATATGGTTATGCGCTGATTTTTCTAGCTTTAAGTGGTAACAGGAATAGCTTACGGGGCTATTTGGGTGGGCACGGGCACCTGTTTGGATACCAATTAACTTTTTGGCGAGATGGTGACCCTAAAATCATCCGTCGATTATTTCGCACACCTATACGGTTTTGTGGGGCTAGCACCGTCACCATCCGAACAACCCTTAGAGCATCAACAACCAACTTGGCTAATTTCGATCACCAAACATCCACGGACGTGCCCGGTCCGGGCGCGTTCATTTTAAGCCTCTATTTTTGCATGTATATACAACCATGTCCGGTCAAATGCATGTGATTGGTTAAAATGGAGAAAGAAAGTGAAAAGAAAGAGAAAAGGTGGTCCAGGATGGGTTGTATCCTACGTGGAGGGCTGCCCAAACATCCACATATACTCCCCATATTTGGTGAGGATATGGGATTTGCGGACAACCCGGTCATATCTAGACAAAGTGGGTATCCGGTTGGGTGTCTTTTTTTTCTTCCCTCTCTTGTCCGGGAGTGACCGGGCGGTCTGATGGGATATTTGAGGAGGCCAGTTGTAGATACTCTTATGTCTTAGTTATTGCTTGCATGTGGTTTGCTTACTCTATATATTGTAGGTTCGTTACAGTTTTATTATTACTAATTGCCCGTGCATTGCGACGGGATATGAACATCCTAGTAAGTTAGCATGTAATTCACCTGCTTATATTAATGTGATTGCGTAAATAATTGTTACCAAATCTTGCCCGTGATATATCTACCTAAATATATTTTAGGATTTTATTTCACAATCACTTAGTATTATTTTGTAAGCACTTATTAGATTACCAAAGAAAACATTGGTAAGCCAATAAAATATGAGACAGTTAAGATGATTTTCAAGAAATGATACTTAGAACAAGGACGGAAGGTTAGACGAAGCACTCCGCCTGGCAGGAAATGGAACACTTTTTTGAAGTATATATAGAGATAATAGAGAATTACTCTGCATTTTTCCTTTTCTCATTGTAGTGAATTCTCTGATGATTTCTTGCATTAATAGGTCTGAGAGTCCACCTTGCATTTAAAAAAATAATAAGTAAAATGCATTGTAGGTCCCCAAACTATTTCAAAGATCACATGACATCCCTGAAATAGTTCAGGCGCCTACGGCGCACTTCACTCAGCAAAAAAAAACCGCAGTTCACTCCTTGATTTTGCCGACGAGTCTAGCAATACGGACAGCGTTCTCCTGATTTGACCACCGCAACTCAGACCCATAGCGCATCTTTAGCGCGACTTTTGTGCCGAAAGGGCACAAGGCAATCAGATGGAATCATTATTCATTTGCTTTAGGCTTAGAAGTCAGTAAACATTTTCGGTGCTGTTCACCTCCAGACCTATGGCTACGAGCCTCTAGCCAGGCCGCCTTGCAGCACAGCAATAGGGCGGAGAAAGTCTCGGGCTACATACACGGGATCGCGAATAGAGAACTCATCTAGGTCCCCTTTGAACGATCGATCGCTGCCCCTCTCGATCGTTGGGTGACTTCACAACCATGAGCTAGAACTGTCGCCTGTTTCTACTCGGCCGAACTGAGTCGGGCCGCATATGCAGAAGGCGTAAAATTTATGCGGACAACCAAACAGAGGCCTGGGTGACTCGGCGACTAGGAGCTGCAACTATCCCCGTGTGCGTGAACATGGCTTGCTTGCCTTCCTTGGAGCATCTCGTTTTCCTATTGTTGCGTCGCGAGTTGGAGGACAGGGACGGGGGCCGAATGAACCGTTGGCCACACACGTTCTGTTCACTGCTCGTTGTTCTGTAGTGCACTATTCAGGTTCATGTACCAAGAGGATAGACGGATGGACAGGGACGCGCTGTCGTGGTCGAGGAGATTATTATTGTTTATTTGTTAATTACTGTTGGGCCTTTGGAAGTGCCAAGCCTCGAATGTTTTTTCTTTTCCTTCTCGTTGCCATGATGATGATGATGCAGCGGCGCGGCCTGCGAGTGCTAAGCCACTGCCTGCCGTGACGGCTAAGGAACCAAATGATTTCTATCTATCTAGCCTGTAAATAAGTCAATACTAGCACTACCTTAATCCCTTTTTGTTTTGAAATGACCTTAATCCTTGTTGATCTCGAGGAGTACTGTATTGTTCTTGGCTTGAAACAGAGGGGGGCAAAAGGTAGCCGATGCACCGCCCAGAATCCTCATCTCGAGGAGAATCTTCTCTCGGCACAAAATACTGCTACACGTAACACGCGTGGTATCAATTCTGTCCAAACGCACCGCCAAAAAAACAAAATAAAAACAATATCAATCGAACTCTAAAGGCTGAATATATCTCCTGGTTTTGTCACTTGCTGCTAGCCTGACACGACTACTGAATACCCAATTGTCTAATTAATCCACCGACCTTTTGTCAATTTCTTTGGTTGGCGACTTCTTGGACGCCTACATAAACTTTTTTTTTTTCGAAACGGTGACGCCTACATAAACTTGAGAGCAATGGAAAGGAGTTCCAGAGTCCCTTGCTGCTACCTACTAATTCATCTTCTTCATTACACGCGGCCATATATAAAGGGATAAATATATACAAAAACAGTGGGCAGAAAGGTAACTGACTCGTACATATATTAATCGTCTCTAGGCTAGAGGCAAGATACGAAGGCGCATGTGATGGATGCTCGATTATTTTTTATACCATTCCTAGCGGAGTAGCGGTGCTAGTTTTCAAACTTCTATGCCAGATCAGTGGATCAGGCGGGCCAAGTGGAGCAGTGGAAGCCCACCGAAAGAAGAAAGGGATCGAGATCTCGATATCAAATCTAGGGGCTTAAACGACCGAAGTAACGCCAAAGTAAAAGGCGAACCTGGAGCTCGGTGGTGACGGGGTACTCGTCCATGTCGACGTAGTTCTTGTTGATGGAGTCCATCATGAGCTTGTTGCACTCGGGCTCCATCCAGGTGGTGACGAACGACGCCAGGTTCAGCCTCGGGTTCCCGTCCAGCATCAGCTCGTCGTTGATGATCTGGTACGCCGCCTCCTTCGGGATCGAGTTCTCCGGCATCCGGAACCTGCCCATCCATCCATCCATCCATCAGCATCCATCCATGGCGCGGCCAAGAAAGCAGCAGGGAGGAGGAAGGGGCGTACCTGGGAAGGGAGGCGCGGACGTAGCGGGAGGCGAAGGTGGAGTGCACCGAGTCATCGGACGACCCAGCCGACGCGGCGTGGGAGAGTACCATCTTGATCGCTCGCTCGCTCGCTCGCTCGCCGGCGGGGGCGACGGCCGATCCGATCGGGAGACGGGGGCCGGCGGGGGCGGTGGTGGTGCTAGTGCTGCCGCTGGTTTGTGCTTGATCAACGCGGGGCCGGGGTCAAGCCGTTACCAAGGAAAGCGGGAACGTTTCCTATTGTATGTATAGTAGCTGGCGTGCGCCGTGCTGGCCGGGAGACAAAAATGGCGGAATATTTATAATCGAGCCGAGGGGGCGGGTGAAGGGGAAGATTTTTTTTTTCTCCGCCCTTTCTTTTAGACGAAGGGAAGGGGAAGCTACATGTACATGTGACCGTTCCAAGAAAAAAACATGTACATGTGGCCGTTAAAAAAAAAAAACATGTAGAGTACATGTGACGCAGGTGTGTACGTACCGTGCTCCCTTTCGCCACTGGACTTCGTCGTCTAGTTACCGTGGATTCATGGTTTGACGAAGATGTTTCTGTTCCCGTTCGGTCCGGTCACGCTTTATTCGACACTTGGGCTGCTGTCGTCTCTTCGGGGCTGCGCGCTCCGGTGTCTGGTATTGGTCCTCCGAAGGTGGAGGTGAAGCTTCCCTCTTTCCATTCATCGGGTCGCTTTTCCACCGTTACTATTGGTTTTCCTTTTCTTAAAAAAAAACATAAACAAAATACAGGCACACGTTTACAAGCACATACATACATTCATCTTTATAAACGAACACACACATCCTATCCTTACGAGCATTTTCGAAACAGTGAGCCGACGAGCATCTTTTCTTCAATTGTCGCTTCACCAAGCGCCTCGGGAACTTGGCTAACGATTGGCTTCACCTGGAGAACATAAACACCGATGATTGGCATCTTGAGACCTCCGTCAAGGAGTGGTGGACCAAGCGGTTAGACTCCTCCAACGCGAACAGGAAGGCCATGGCGTCCCTGACCATGGTTGTCTGTTGGACCGTCTGGAACAAAAGAAATGCACGGGTCTTCCGCAACAAGAGCGTTCCGCCAACGATCCTTCTTAACTTCATCAAAGAGAAGGCTCGCCTTTGGGTGATAGCGGGTCCAAAAAAATTGGGTCACATATTGCCGGGAGAATAATTCTTTTTGTGTGTGGGTGTTGTAACAAACTCTAAATTCCTCCTTTAATTAATATATGAGGCTTATTAGGGACACGGTATTTGTTTATGTATTCACATGTATTTAGGTTTCCGATCAATACAATTCTAGCATGAATAATATAACTTTATCATGAATAAGGAAATATAAAATAACAATTTTATTATTGCCTCTAGTGCATATTTTCTTCACGTGTGTGCGACCGCGTCCGGCTGTGTCGGCTCTGCTGTGCTAGTGGCGTGTTGAGCAAGGCGCAGCCTCGTAGAGCGCCCGCAGCCTTGTAGAACGCCCACCTTGCTTGCGCGCTCGCCGTTGATTTGGCCCTCCGCCAGCCGGTGCTGCTTGAGGAGGAACAATTTGTACCTCTGCTCCTCCCGCGCCTGCCGAAACACCAACATAGGAGCCAGCACGTTGTTCCTCCTCTGCCATGGCGCCGTCCAACTTTCGGGGGCACATGTGGCAGGTGGACAGTGACGGACCGTCCACGTCCATCATCGACCTCGTGTCCACCGCGGCCGCTGACGGACATGTCGCGAACTTCTCCGAGGATGTGTAGGGCATGGGAGGTGGCAGGGCATTGTGTCCCAAGTGGGTCAGTCTGTCCCCCATGTTCTAGTCTTCCTCGCCGGAGACAACACCTCCACTGTACGGGTCTTGAACCCTGCTGCCGCTCATTGAGACGGAAGATGGAGGACGTGATCGTCGATGCGGAATACAAAGGAAGTGGACAATGGGCGCTGCCATAGGATAGGTTTAGGGTCCGGACTTATCTAATGAAAAATGTCCGATTTATATGACATCCGTCGTGTTTGAATGGATTTTGCCCGGTTAGTCGAAACAGTGTTTGAAATGTATGGACAGCGTTGGATGGCCGGGTTCCGGACCCGTGTCCGCAGACTGACCGTTCTGTTCACGGACGGATGCGGGGACACAATTTAAGCCCTTTGGCCTTTTCATAGAGAAAAAGAACTACACAATCAGTAGGTGTGCTCTCTTATTTTTTTTATTACTCCCTCCCTCTCTTAATATATAAGATGATTTTGCAATTCAACAGATTTAGCATTGATTGGTTTGCATTTTCTTTCGTAGAAGGGCAGCTGAAGGCCTAGGATTCCATGATTCCTGGAAAAGAAAGCACGTACTACTAGTGGCAGACACTATGGATCGATGGACAACTGGTCGCGATTGATTCGTGAGATCCTCCTTTTTGAGATTTTCCTCCGTATAATTTAAGCTGTTTTGGAACTTCGTCGTGAACTGTCAGTCTTGTTTGGAGCCCAACGATCCGTCCCTTTCTGCATCTAGCCAGACGAAGATCGTTGCAATTAGAGTGGTTGCGAGATCGGCCATGCGGCTCGTGCTCCGGCCATCCGCACATGCGTCGATCATGGCCCGTGTTGTCGGTGGCCACGAGCTGGTGAATTAAAACGAAACTTGCCGAGGAGGCCTCACCGACGTACTGTGTGCCTGGCATCGACGTACGGGATTGTTCCTCTTTCTTTATCTTTTTTTGGCCGTGAAAGGCAGGGCGTGCAAGATAAAGGAAGACAAAAGTTTATGTACAAAGCTAGGCAACGGCGGGCGTTCACTTCGACGATGTTTATTTACTGAAAAAATAGATATGTAAAACAGTTTCTCTAATTCACATCTAGATATTTTCTAAGGATGTCACATTTAAGCTCCCACAAATAAGGTAGCAATAAAGAACAAAAAAAAGGCTGAGATAAAAAAAATAGACCACAAACATAGTGAACATCAGGTTAGATGTGACATAACTATGTCACATCTAGATGTGTCCTAGACAGCCTTAGTAAAATGTGGAGTATATTCTCTCCTAAGCGAAGTCAATGGCGTAGCCTAGTCCCTCGCCGAAAAAATGGTCTTGTTGAGTCTTACGCTAATAAACATCTTGATGTCAGCTAGTGTGTTCTGAACATTTTATGTGCGCGGGTGGTGTTCCGTCTTGGACAACCGTTACATCATCTTGATGAGTTCTTTTCTCCTCAAATAACGAACTGACAATCCTCCTAAGTAGCTTATACGTTTTGTACATAGTACAATATGTGCACGCGACAATTTTTGAAGAAAGCACGCACACTCACATACCGAAGTCGCCGTGGACATCTTGTTATTGGTGAGAACGTAGCCTCCCGCTAAAAGGATTAACCGAGATACGTAGGAGATCAAACCTGAGATTTGGTCCATGCTGCGCTAGGAATACATCTAGCCCCCTAACGACATGCCTATTGCTGGTTCATGCCAGAATTGGCTTGTTTAGGGCATCTTTAAGGCGGACTTGTAAACCTCCCGCAACCATCCGGACCACTGAATTCATCCAACGCGGTTTTGTATCGGTTCGTGTTGACGCGATTTCTTCCCCAAAATGGAGACAAAAATGGGGAAGGTTTGCGGCAGTCCGGACACGCAAAACGTACGAACTCGACACTCCAGGCCCACCCAAAACCCTTCCCAGACCCCGCGACTCCATCCTCCCCATTTTCTCTCGTTCCTTCTTTCTCTCTTGCCATCATTGCCGCTCCATGGGCTATTTTTGTCAGCACCATCTCAAACCCAGTTGGTCAGGAAAAACCTCACTTTGCCCAAAGACAAGAAACAACTAGAAATGATGCCAAGAGGGCATTTGGAGTTCTTCAGGCCCGTTTTGCAGTTGTTCGTAGACCTGCAAAACAATGGGATCCGGAGACTTTGTTGGAGGTGATGATATGTTGTGTGATCATGCAAAACATGATCGTCGAGGATGAGGGTGACGACGCTGCCGCAACTCTGGGATTTGAGAACACGGGTGATCCTATCCAACTTCCGAACCAGAATCCGGCCACATTTGAGGAGTTTATTCAAATGCATCAACAAACTCGGCATCGACCAACTCACGAGCAGCTGAAGGAACATCTGATTGAGCATCAATGGGCAGTGAAATGGGACAACAATGTTGGGATGTAATACTTGAACTTTTTTAAATTTGAAGTAGTGATGCATGTGGCTATTTGAACTTCGGTACCCTTTGCATGTGGCTATTTGATCGTGCGGACTAGTAAAAAAATCGGAAGGCAAGATATATATGGCTACGGTTGGATGGAGTCCTCCCACGTCCGTGGTCTGGTCCCCCCTTATCCGTGAACGGATGCGGGATGTTTTTTGCAGGTTGTCATTAGAGATGCCGTCAACAAAAACTTGATCACCAAAACAAATGCTGCTCATTTGTACATAAAAGCGTGATAATCTCGAACCAATAAATTGCAACTTATTTACAGGATGCAGTAGCAACAAAGACTTCAACTGGGAGGAGCTTCGAATAGAGACCCATGACTTGCACGACCTGGGCAACACCATCACGGAAGATGAGGTTTGGGCGGCCATAAAGGAGATGCCTAGTGATAAGGCGCCCGGTCCGGATGGCTTCACAGGGATCTTCTTCAAGAAGTGTTGGGGCATCATCAAGCTTACGGTCATGAGAGTCATCCAGTGTTTTGACTCTCTCCACACCTCCAACCTGCATTGGTTGAATTCTGCCAATGTTGTGCTATTGCCCCAAAAGGAGGGAGCGGAAGGCATCTCTGATTACAGACCTATCAGTCTCATCCACGCCATCGCAAGAATAATTGCCAAGGTCCTTTCGCTCCGGCTGTCTCCACACATGGACTGCCTTGTCTCCAACGCGCAAAGTGCATTCATAAAGAGGCGTAGCATACATGACAACTTCATGTGCGTTCGTAATTTTGCTAGGCGCTTACACAAGTGCAAGACCCCGTCTCTCCTCTTCAAGCTGGACATAAGAAAGGCTTTTGACTCCGTCAAGTGGGGCTACATGTTAGATCTCCTTCAGCGTTTGGGTTTCCCGGATAGGTTCCGGGATTGGATTGCCGCACTCCTATCCTCGTCATCGTCTCGTATTCTCTTAAATGGCATCCCCGGCCCTCCCATTAAGCATGGGAAGGGGTTCCGGCAGGGGGACCCCATTTCCCCCTTGCTTTTCGTCATCGCAATTGATCCGCTACATAAGATTCTGGATTTGGCAACCCGGAAAGGCCTTCTTCACAAGATACGTGGGCGGGGGCCTACGGTGAGAACCTCCCTATATGCGGATGATGCTGTTGTTTTTCTGGCTCCTATCAAAAGGGACGTTGACAATCTTGCTTCCATCTTGAGAGGCTTGTATGTTTCAGGAATTTTGTTTCAGGAATATATTGATCATTTGTTTCAGGAATTTTGCATACGGGAATGTTAATTTGCAAAAGAAAAGTAGTATCTATTGGCAAGAATTGAAGATTCTCCCTTCACCCTGAATTCAATATCTGACCCGTTCTCCTTTCAATAATTCTGGCATTGTGTAAGTGGCGATTCACAGCTGGACCATGGCTACAGGTAGATTACGGAGTGGTGGCGCAGAAGGGAGGGAAATGTCAGTGCGGCTAGTGTTGGGGGTCGCCGTCCGGCTTAAATAGCTGGATTTGGCCTCTTGCCCGGCGCACCGGAGCGTTGTTCTCACTTGACCATTCGGTTTGGACTGGTGTCCGTGTGGGTCCCGTACGTCAGTTCGATGTGGCCTTCTTATATCCGCCTCAGATATGGACCGGACATGAGGGGTGCCGGTCTGCCTGGACGTATAAGACCGGTATAAGGTGTCCAATTAAGTTGAGATTTTGCAATCGGTTATTGTCTGTCCAGGTAGTATATGAGACGTTTAAGGACACGGCTGTAGATACTCTCAAAGGGCAGCTGAAGTATGAGGATTCCATGATTCCGGGAAAGAATGCGCCTACTAGTGGCAGACACTAGGGATCAATGGCAACTGGGCGCCATTGATTCGTGAGATCCTCCTTTTTGAGATTTTTTTTCTCCTCGGTATAATTTAAGCTGTTTTGGAACTTCATCGTGAACTGTCAGTCTTGTTTGGAGCCCAACGATCCGTCCTGTTCTGCGTTTAGCCAGACGAAAACTGTAGGATAATGCGAGTCGTGTATCACGACTGTGCAGCTGGAGTGGTCGCGAGATCGGCCATGCGGCTCGTGCTCCTGCCATACGCACATGCATCGATCATGGCCCCTGTTGTCCGTAGGCCGTAGCCACTAGTTGGTGAATGTTTTCTTTTCAAGATTACGCCAACGGCGTATCATATTTTTGTAAAAGAGAGTAAATAATTACAAGAATCCCGCGACGGATGTGAACATCTGTCACCGGGCCACCCACACCTTACAACATACCTAATGTCAACTACTGACGAATCTATCTAGGCCTCCAGACACCCACACCTGCACGTTTCCACTCTAAAACTCCTCTAGTATCCATCTAGCTAGCTCTCCTGGCGCTTTGAACTGCTCCGGGCGATTGAATACTCTCGCATTTCTTTGTTTTCAAAGTGACCAAGACGTGTCGATCACGAGTGAGTCAAAACCCCTCCTGTCATTGCCTTGAAAACCGCTCCTCGCGCTAAGCCACCACTCTGCAAAGGTGTCGTTCGTACTTGGGGCCCCCACAATAAGCTGTAGTTGGTGAACTCAAAACGAAACTTGCGGAGTCGGCCTCACCCGTCACCAGTAACGCATGTGTGAGGATGTACATACTGTATCTGGCTTTCGATCACATTCAAAGTGCAAGCACGCCTAGCACTACCTAGCTATTGGATAATTATCCTCGAATTTTTTTATTTTAAATAAATTGACCACAAGAAAAAGATGAAACTTTATGTGCATGCAATACGGCCTTTGTACAAAGCTTGGTGACGGGTGTTTAATGCGTGTTTATTTACTAACAAAACAAATGAGTAGTTCCTCCGTAAAAAAATATAAGAGTGGTGATCTAAACGAGTAGTACGTAAAATGTGGAGTATATTCTCTCCTAAGCGAGTCAATGGTCTTGTTTAGTCTTACACAAATAAACCTCTTAACAGCAGCTAGCGTGTTTGGAGCTGATGATGTGCTCGGTGGTGTTCTGGAACAACCTTTACGTCATCTGGATGAACTCTTTTCTCCCCAAATAACGGGATGACAATCACTCCTAATTAGCTTATATGTATATACATTTCGCAAAAAAAAAAAACTTATAGGTATATACAACATGTGCACGCGACAATGTTTGGAGAAAGCACGCACCCCCACATGACGAAGTCATCACTGACATCTTATAATCGATGAGAACGTCGCCTTCTACTGAATTCTTTTAACGGAAACACTTAGAAGGTCAAACCTGCGATTCGACGTTGGTGGGCTAGGTATACAGCCACACTCCTAACAACATGCCTATTGGTGGGTTTTCGTAGAACTGCCTTGTTAGATGTCAACAAAAGCCCCACTACTATCAACAAAAACACCCAAACAATTCTTGCTCATTGTACAAAAACCCATGATAAACTCAAACCGATAAACTGCAACTTCTTTACATGAATGGCACACTGGCATATGGGACAGGACCAGGAGGCACTAACACATGCCAGAATATGCATATATATCTCTATGGCATATATTGATCGTTTGTTTCAAGAATTATTGCCTATGGGGATATTTATTCTTGTAAGTAAAGCCGCTAGAGACAGGAAATAACATGATTTCTGCTTTCACGTGACAAAAAGAAGAGGGAACAAGTTGTACAAGACTGAAGCCAGAATAAAGCCAGAGAGAAACCTTAAAAATGATACAGCAAAACTATATCTACTGACTACTGTATTTATAAAATATGATCATGTGCACCCTACAATGCAGAAGCCAAGAATAACCTTTCTTTTTAGTAATTCAAAAATATACATCTAGTGCTCATGAAAAGTCATGCCCAAAATATCAAGGCCCACACAAAATGAAAGAAAGTACCCTCTCAGAAGAGCCCTGACCAACCACATATGCACTTATCTGACAAGGTAAACATACCTGACTCCAAATCTTTAAAAAAAAACATGATTTTCCGATGAACAGGGGCCACAACGCCGGCTTCATTTTTATTGAAAACGAAACCAAGAAAAATCAAGTATCTTGCTCGCAAAAAGAAAGGTATCTAATTGCAAGAATTGGATATTCTCCCTTGTATCACAATATATAATTTGACCCATTATATTGCCAATAATTTAGCAGCAAGCTTGAAGCATTGAATAAATGAAATTAATGCATTGACGTGACATGAAGTTATGGGTGTCGCCCCCGGATGTGGTTAACATGGAGGCATCAACTAATAGACGACTATTATATGACTTAAGCCCGGGTGGAATGGTTCTAACACAAACAATCTAATCATCTGAACTACATACGTCAGTTCACAACGTGCATGTAGTATCGTGCTCGCAAAAGGAAAAGTATCTATTGGCAAGAACTGAATATTTTCCCGTCATCCCGAATTCAATATTTGACCCGTTCTCCTTTCAATAATTCAGCGCCAAGCTTCCACGGCATTGAATACATGAGACGAATGCGTCAACGTGACATCAAGTTATGGGTGTCGCCCCCGGACGTGGTTAACATGGAGGCATCAACTAGTAGACGACTATTCTCGTCCCTAATTAAACCACGATCAACATCAACCACTGCTCCGCATCGAAGAAACGATCAACCAAATGTAGTAGGCCTCAGCCGGGGATCGCCCTTTCCGGGACATAACTGCCAACCTGCTGGCACGGCAAGTTGGGAGCGGGGTTGCCGGAAGAAGTCTCAGCAACGTGTGGTGCCGGGTGCATGTGGCTTAAGTTACCTCGCTGTTGATCGCGGCCGCTCTGATCCATGACCGGTAACCATATGGCGAGTGGACGTCTCAATCCATTCGCCGGGCGCGCAAAGTCATGTGCGGATAGCTTCGCCGGGGGAGGAAGAAAAGACAGCGCGCGCTTCGGTCTCACTCGTGTCGCCGGGTGCAGAAATTCCAAAGGGGAGGAAATGCCATGACAATGGCCGTGTTGGTTGATTTGTCGGAGTCCACCCGTGCGTCTCGTTTCCGGGGCGTCCGTCTCGCTCGACGCTGCCGTGGCATCGGCCGGTTCGGCAACGACCGGCCGGTGGCCGGGTTCGCCGCCTGTAAAACGCCAGGGCCAGGACATGTACCTGCACGAGCTCGATCGACTGCCGTATGCTGTACTCGTGGCTTCTTTCGCTCACCGGCTGCCGGTCTTGGCGGTTGGCTTGCATCATTAGCCGCTAATCATGCACTACGTTGCTTGTAAGTTTTATCTTCCCATGTGGTACTCCCGGAGTATTTATGTAAAGAACGTCGCTTGGAGTATTTATGTAAAGAACGTACAGGCATAGTAGATTCTCTACATTCCCGGAAGCACGCTGGCATGGTGACACAGACAAGTGCCTGGCAAATCGACTCATCATGCCTACGTCGCTTGCAAGTTTTATCTTCCTATATCACGTACTGTACTCATTATGTCTTTTTTAGAAACTACTGTACTCATTATGTGGAGGATGGATGGTAAAAGCAACTACAACGGGACGAAACTTTCGCCAACCCCCCGCGCCGTGTGTTTGGGTCGACGCACACAAAAGTGATGTCCCAACGCGCCGGCCCATCCCCAAAACGCGTTCGCTTTGCGTCAGCTCGGATCCATTTGCTGCCTAAATTTACAGCAGAAATGCGTTGGCGCGGACGCGCCGCGCGTCCTCTTAGTGTCTGACGCGTCCCCACATGGCGGCCGCCCCAACTACCTTCGTTGTCTTTATTAATGACGACCGCCGACCTCGGGCCCACGTGTCAGTGACGGCGGACGACCTTTTTTAATCTGAGCGTGCAGGGGGGGGGGGGGCGTCCTCATTCTCATCCAGACGCCCGTCCCCATGTAGCCACCCCCGGTGCTTCCCCATCGGCGATAAACCCTAGCCACCACCATGGGCTTCTTCTTCGGCAAGAACAAGGGCAAGGCCCCCGCCGGCCCTTCCCGCGCGCTCCCCCTGCCTTTGCCGACGTCTTCCCACCGGCCTCGGCGGCGCGTCAGCGCCCAGTGCACCAGGCGAAGTAGCGCTGGTAGCACTGCATCCCCCTCCCATACCCCGACGTGACGCTGCCACACGACTGCCACGGAGGAGGCGTGGCGCCAGCGGTAGCTAGTGATGCCGGAGCATCGCCGCGACCCCGCCTACGCAACCGACTCTCCCGCTTGGGAGGTCTGGTTCGCGTTCGAGCACGAAGAGGCCAGGAGGCGCGGCATCCGCGACGTGCGGCATATGGATCCCCGCCGTCGCCCCTCATCGTGCGTGACGAGGACCAGGAGATGGAGGCCGCCTACCAGGCTGCGCTGGCGACTGCCCTCCAGGAAAGCAAGGAGGACGAGCGGTGCAAGGCGGAGGAGGAGGCGGCGGCGTAACAAGCATGCATAGCGGAGGCCATGGTGTTCTCCGCTGCCGGCAACTGCGTCATGCCGTCGTTGAGGCCGCCGTCCCTCGCCAAGGCCGAGCCGGTGCCGACCCCCATCAACCCGTAGAGCTACTCATGGAATGGGGTGGTGCGCTAGTGGGTAAATGCGCCACCCATCTGGTTTGGGATGACGCTGGCGCAGGATCAGCTCTACCTCGAGCAATGGCGGCAGCAAAGGCTGGCCGAGGGCGAGCACCTCGACAAGCTGGAGTGCGACATGGAGGAGAAGCGCCGCGAGGTGGAGAAGGAGGAGTGCCTTGCCAGCGGCGGTACAGCCAGCGGCGGATGACTCTCGCCGGCCTTTATGGCCAGCATTAATGTTTAATTGACGTTTTTTTTCAAAATGTTTGCGGTATTTTTTCACGCGACCTCAAAAATGGGTTAGGCCGGCGTTGGGTGCAAGCGCCGACCCAAACGCGAAAGCGAACATGGGTGTCCGCCGGGCCGACCCAAACGGACAAAAAAGTGGACAAAATCGCCGCCCGTTTGGGTCAGCGCGTTGGAGTTGCTCTAAGAGCATCTACAACCATACCCCATACTAGCCCCAAATGCCCGGGAGGGGGGCTGCCTGGTCAAATGCCCAGACTGAACGACACTCCTCATATCAGTGCAAATTTGGCACGGATATACGACGTGCGGACGCGTCCAGGCACACCCGTGATACGTCTCCAATGTATCTATAATTTATGAAGTATTCATGCTAATATATTATCATTCTTGGATGTTTTTTTATTGTTTTTTACATCCCAGGAAATTAATATCAAACGGAGTCCAAACACCGCGTAACTTTTTGGAGATATTTTTGGGACAGAAGAAAGCCAGTGGGCCAAGGAAGCACCTCGGGGGCTGCTCGAGGGGAGCAGCACCCACCAGGGCACGCCAGGAGGCCTAGGCGCGCCCTGGTGGGTGTTGTCCACCTCGGGCGCGCCCTGAACCTCCTCTTCTCCCTATAAATTATAAAATATTCCAAAACCCTTCGGGGTAGCCCAAGATCAGAAGTTCCACTGCCGCAAGGCCTCTTTATCCATGAGATCCAATCTAGACCCCGTTCCGGCACCCTGTCGGAGGGGGGAATCATCACCGGTGGCCATCTTCATCATCCCGGCGGCCACCACGATGAGGAGGGAGTAGTCCACCCTCGGGGTTGAGGGTTTGTACCAGTAGCTATGCGTTCTTGAGATATCACGATCTTGATGTATCGCGGGCTTTGTTAATATAGTCGGATTATATGGTGTTTTCCCCTCTCTATCTTGTTGTGATGAATTGATTTTTTTCCTTTGAGATTTCGTTGTTATCGGATTGAATACTTTTATGGATTTGAGAACACTTGATATATGTCTTGCAATTGAATACCTGTGGTGACAATGGGGTATCGTATTGATTCACTTGATATATATTTTGGCACTCAACTCGCGGATTCCCAAGGTGACATCGGGGTAATCTATGCATAGGGGTTGATGCACGTTCTTGTCTTTGTTTCTCCGATAGAAATCTTGGGGCACTCTTTGAAGTTCTTTGTGTTGGATTGAGTATTATGAATATGAATTTGCTTTGGTGTTATTTTAGTACGAACACTAGGATAGATCGAACGGAAAGAATAGCTTTGTGTTATTTTAGTACGAACTCTTGAATAGATCGAATGGAAAGAATAGCTTTGAGGTGGTTTCGTACCCTACAAATAATTTATTCTTATGTTCTTCGCTAGATAGGAACTTTGGAGTAATTCTTCATCGCACTTTGAGGGGTGGCTATATGATCCAGCTATGTTAGCATTGTTGAGTGATTGCACTAGTGAATGTATGCACCCTAGGCCTCATTTTCCATCATTGCAATACCATTTGTGCTCCGTTTACTATTTATTACCTTGCTGTTTTTTTATTGTTCGCACTACAAAAACTCATATCTACTATCCATACTACACTTTTATCATCATCTCTTCGCCAAACTAGTGCATCTATACAATTTGCCATTGTATTGGGTGTGTTGGGTACACAAGAAATTTCTTGTATTTGATTGCAGGGTTGCTTGAGAGAGACTATCTTCATCCTACGCCTCCCATGGATTGATAAACCTTAGGTCATCCACTTGAGGAAAAATTGCTACTGTCCTACAAAACTCTGCGCTTGGAGGCCCAACACGTGTCTACAAAAATAAAGTTATGTAGTAGACATCACGCTCTTTTCTAGCACCGTTGCCGGGGAGGTGAGTGCTTGAAGGTATATCTTTAGATCTTGTAATTGAATCTTTTAGTTTCTTGGTTATTCACTAGTTTGGTTTATAAAATAAGAAACTAAAAAAATGGAGTTGAGGTTGCATCATATTATTGATCATCTTTATAATATCTTTCTTGAAAATGATGGTTCAGAAAACTGTGCTCAATTGGTAAAAGAAGAATTTAATAAAATGATTGGCATGAATGATGAGCATGATTACAATGCTGTTAGTATGAATTCTTTGAATATCCATGAGGTTAATGATGATTGCACTAGCCATGATAGTGATGTCTCCTACAAGGATGTCAATTTTTATGGAGTAAAGTGGGAGTGCACACACAGCAAAAAGGGAAGATAGATTTTGTAAGAAGCATAAATATTTAGAAATGAAAACATTGCAAGAGAGGCTAGATGATTGTGCTGAAAGATTTAATATTTTTCGCCATCCTTGTGAACTTTGCAATGAACATGGTCATTTAAATCTCCAATGCTACTTGTTTCATGATCAAATTGTGTCCGAAAATTGTGACAACTTGATTACCCTTGAGCATCATAAAGAGCTTAGTCTTCTTTTGGGGTATGAAGAAATAAAACGTATAACTAAGGATATTCCAAAATTTAATCTCAATAGAATTCTTGATTTTGATCTAGAGGAAATTTATATGTTTTGTGTGGTAAATTGCATTGAGAATCCTTATATTGCCAACTATCTAATGACAAGAAAACAAATAGAGCATGAAGATAGTACTAATGAATGGGAAAACATTTCCCAATACCCTCCTAGTGTTTATTACGATGAATCAGGTAACGAGTAGGAGCTTCCTATCCAATCAATCTCTTCAACAAGATGCTCGAAAAAAATGATTAAACCCACACATGAGGTGGTGAAGAAGAAAAAGAAAAGAAGAAAAAGTAGAGGTAAAAAGGTAACTCTCCCAAGTAATATTGCTCCTATCAGCATTGTGCCTCATGAAAGTGAATCAAATATGTTGATGGAGGATGATGATGTTGAGTATGATTTTGTGATCCTACTACTTGTTGTGATGATTATGATTGGGAAGACAATGATGTATCTTATGACCTTGAAGATCTTTTTGGCACTTGCTTGGAAGAATATGATAATAATGTTTGCTATACTATTGGTGCCATTCATGCTATTGATAAGAATGATTATGATGATGCAAAACCACAAGCTTGGGGATGCTATGTTTGATGAGTATGAAATGTTTGAAGATTTATTTGCTAAAAATAATGCTTGTCCCAAGCTTGGGGATGCTTTACATAATGAATATGACCCTTTGATTCCTTCTACTTTCGATAAGAAAATTTATTATGATGATAGCATGCCTCCTTTATGATGATTATAATGATGAAAGTGGGTTTGGAAGTGTGTCAAATCTAGGTAGTAGTGATCCCACTATTTTGGAGGGTGTTGAATCTTATTACAATATTGATGAAAGTGGATTTGGAGAGGTCATGACTTTATTTAGTGATACATCCACTATTTTGGAAGAGTTTTCAATTGATTATGGTGAGAACAAAGTTGCTACTTATGATGACTATTATGATGACATGTATGCCATAAAGAGTGATAAATCTTCTATGCTTTTGGATCATGAAAAGAATGCTTTATGTGATGGTTATATGGATTAATCTATTCATGATGCTACTGCAAATTATTATGAGAGAGAAACTTATGATTTATGATGCTCTTGTTATGTTTCAATTCTTATCTTTTATGTGAGCATCGTTGAAATCATCATGCCTAGCTAGAAGGCATTAAAGAAAAGAGCTTGTTGGGAGACAATCCAACACTTTTATCTACTGTTTTTGTGTGTTCACATGATTATGCTACTGTAGTAATCATGTTTTATTGTTTTTGTTAAGTGCCAAGTAAAGCCTTTGGATCATGTTGTGTGATGGTTGATTTGATCTTGCTAAAAAACAGAAACTTTTGCGCTCACAAAAATAACTCTCATTTTTAACAGAAGAGTGATTTTGAGTTGATTATTTTTGCAGAAGATTAATATACAAATTGCTCACGTGGTACAATTTTTTTTAATAATTTTTGGAGTAGAAGAAGTATGGTTTGAGTACAGATTACTACAGACTGTTCTATTTTTGACAAATTCTGTTTCAATGCATAGTTTGCTTGGTTTCTAGTTTCTATGGCTTGTATTGCTCAATATAAACTGTGGAAATGATATGCTACAGTAGGAATTATGGAGAAACTATTATGAATCTTGTCTTTGACAGTACCAAAAGTGAAATGGTTTGCTCTTTATCATACTAACCTATCTCACAAAGTTCCGCTAAGTTTTGTGTGATTGAAGTTTTCAAATTATGGCTGAGATGTCGATATGAGGAGAATAATGAGTGACAAGATCCTAAGCTTGGGGATGACCAAGGAACCACAAGGTAATATTCAAGGAAGATCCAAGCAACTAAGCTTGGGAATGCCCCGGAAGGCATCCCCTCTTTCGTCTCCAACATTATCGGTAACCTCACTTCGAGTTATGTTTTTATTCGTCACATGATATATGTTTTGCTTGGAGCGTCAATTTACTTTGTTAGGATTTTATTTCTATTATTTAGAATAATTTTTTGCATCTTTTATTTCAATAAAATTGGCAATGCTAGCCTTTGCCATGCTTATTTTGCTAGTTTACATGTTGCTGTTTCAAAACAGAAAGTTTATCGCTGTTGCAAAAATTCCCTAGAAAATTCAGAATATGATAAAATGTTGGAACTTTTTGAAAAATAAGCTCTGATAAATTTTCTAGAGTGTGTAGTTTGTTTCATAATTTTTGGGGTTAGGGAAGTATGATGAATATTGCATTCTTTACAGACTTTACTGTTTTGGCAGATTGCTGTTATGTTTGCATTGTTTGCATATGTTTGCTTGTTTAAAGATTCTATTTGAGAATAGGAGTATTAAATATGCAGAGGCATTTAGTATGCGATGTTGAATAATCATTTTAGTGATTTTCTACAGTAGATAATGATAAGGTTATTGCATTGGTTTATACTAACTTATCTCACGAGTTCTTGTTGAGTTTTGTGTGGATGAAGTTTTTGAGATTTAGGGAAACCGTGATATGAGAAGAATTAAGGAGACACAAAATCTCAAGCTTGGGGATGCCCAAGGCATCCCAAGTTAATATTCCAAGAAGTCTCAAGCATCTCAAGCATCTAAGCTTGGGGATGCCCCGGTGGGCATCCCACCTTTCTTCTTCAACAATTATCGGTTAGTATCGGTTGAGCCTAAGTTCTTTCTTCTGCACATGAGTTGTGCTATTCTTGGAATGTCATTTTGTTTTGTTTTGCTTGTTGTTTTAAAAAAATACTTAGATCTGAAAGTTTTTAAATAAAATAGAGTCCTCAAATACTTGCTAGGGAGGCTAAGTAAGCGGCACTCACATCCCGTCAACGAAGCTCTTTTCTATGGAATTGCTCTAGTGCTTCACTTATATCCTATAAGTAAATTGTTGAATGAATTGAATACCATGAAGTTGGAATTACATGTTCATATCATGCCTAGTAGTGGCTTCATTGGGTTTAGAAAGTGAAAGCTTTTGAGGCTTGACAATCACAATATTGGTCATACAAGCAATTCACGAATAATTAGTATAAGCAAGAGAACTTTCACATGCAAATACACTATCTTGGAAATCTTTTGTGACTGTGAGCCCCCATCAAAATATTATATGCCAAAATTGTTGACATTGGACAAGGAAGACAACGTAATGATTTATGTTTGTTCATATTCACATAGAAGTTATATTGTCATAGATCCTTCAACATGTGGTTCTTGAACCCTATCCTTGCTAGACAAAAATTCCGCACCAAGTAGAGATACTACTTGTGCATTCAAAAACCCTTAAACCCAAATCTTGTTTTGAGAGTCCACCATACCTACCTATGGATTGAGCAAGATCCTCAAGTAAGTTGTCATCGGTGCAATAAGGCAATAAAAATTGCTTCTAAAAGTGTTAGATCATTTAGTGTAAGAGAAAATTGAGCGTTGTACGAACTTGTGATGGCAAAGAATAAAAGCGACAGACTACATAATAAAGGTTTCTATCAAAAGGGGCAATATAACGTGACGTTCTTTTGCACTAAGGGGTTAACCATACAAACAAATAAGCACATGGCAACCTCTGCTTCCCTCTGCGAAGGGCCTATCTTTTACTCTTTAGTATTTAATTTTATGCAAAGAGTCAAAGTTTATCTCTCTATTCCTTTTTATTTTTCTCTTTTGGCAAGCATCATGTGGTGAGGAAACATCTAGGCACATATATCCAGTTGGATATTGTCGGGGGTTGGGTGCGACATATGCCAAAGGATGGCTTATCATGGTGGGGGCGAGTAGAACGTCGCCGGTGCCTAGAAACGGGATGAGGCGAAGACATGCACGCCGGCGGATCTTACCCAGCTTCAGGGCTCTCCGAGGAGATAACACCCCTACTGCTGCTCTGCGGGGTCTCCGCATGATCACTAAGGCAAAGTGAGTACAAGTTTGCTCCTAGAGCTGTTTCTGGAGGTAGGAGAGGGCACGGCTAGCTCTCTCTCTTCTATGTGGTTTGTCTAATGCCTATGGATGCGAACCCTTTGCATGGGTGCCCTGGGGGGTTTATATAGGCCTACCCCCAGGGTTACAATGGTAAAACCGGCTGGGTGCGGGTCCCAGCCGTCTGTCTCTCAGGCGCCGTCTTCTCCGCCGACTCTTGGGGCCCGCCGACTGGTGGGTCCCGCCGACTGGCCTGGTATGAGGGCGTCAGCCCGTGTCCGCCGCGGGCGGGTCCTGCCGGCTGCAAATTACTGTAGTCGTGCTTCTAATGACGCGGGCTTGGTCATGGGGTCATGGCAACAGCGTCGCCGCCTGTCGGGCGATAACTGTCGCCATTCCCCTGTCGCGTCTGGTTAATGGCGTGTGGGGCCCGTGGGAGGGGCCGACCGACTCCAGGGGCCGACTCCCAGCGGGTCCGACTCTCGACGCTCTCGCCGTCTTCAATACTCTCACTGACTGGTAGGCCCCGCCGTCTCCGGGCCGTACAGACAGGAGGTCGTGGGTTGTAACGCCCCGGATACAACTTTCCATAGTCGTAACTCCAACTCTTGCCTTTTCCGGAGATGCGATATGATATTTCCTTCGTGGTTGGGTTTTTGTCTTTTGTTTTGCATTTTATTCTTGTGATGCATTTCATCTCATGGCATCATGCACATTGCATCGACATCGTTTTCATAAAACTTGCATCCGCTTGTAGTTGCCGTGTCCCCCCTTGCTTTTGCTGGCCGTTCCAGACCAATCGGGTTTTTGCTTCCCTCTTGATCGTGACAACCAAACCCCCCTTGCGTGCGCGTCCGAAACTTCCCCGAATCCGAACCGCTCAGTCATCACCGATGGGTCCGGATCATCCCCTAACATCTATAAAACATCTCCATTTTCTTTGTTGGACTCTCCTAAGCTATATTTCTCGACCGTTCGATTTTGATCGGAGGGTTCGATTAACCCCCTAAACAAAACCCACTTGCTATATAAATAGTCTAACCCTAATTTTTAGGAGCCTTGTCCCATCAGTCTCGTCCCCGCCGCCAGCCATCCACCCACTCGCCTCCCACGTTGGGATCCTCCCAGATCCATCCCGGGCCAACCACCGTCTCCCGTCGATCCATCCACCCAACCAGCCACAGCAACATCATCGTCGCCCTCCTCTTCGCCTCCCGAGCGCGCCCGTCCTCGTAGCCCTGCGTCAGAAGCTTCTTCCCCGTAGCCTCCCCGCTCTCCTCGTTGACGCAGGGAGATGAGCTCCTCTCGAAAACCAGCAAGCGGCGCCGCCCCTCGCAGGTCATCCGTGCCCCTGCGCTTCTTTCTTCTTCACCTATCTCGCTCTTCTCTCAGTGCTCTCTCTGTTCCATGTAGGAGGACAGCCATGGGAGCACCTTGAGGAGCAACACCCCAGCAGCCTCGTCCTTGCTCCGCCACCATCTCCGGCAAGATTCGACGAGCCGCGACGAATCCGACCTTCTCCCGTTCTCCTGCTTCGGATCTGGTGCTCCACACCCCTTCCTTGCACCTGCAGCCTCCCGCTTGTCACCATGGCCACGACAAGTTCAAGCTCCACCGCCCGTTGCTGTTCATCGAGCCGTCCCGCACTCCAAGTGCTGGGAACCGGCTCCTCCTCGTCAAGACCTTCCGGATCCATCCGTTCTGCCGCCCAAGACCTCGCCGGAGTTCCCTCAACTCGTTCGCAAGTCCCGCTTCCGCCTGGCCCTGCTTCCTTTGTATCGAAGACGAGCGCCCCTACGCGTTGACCGCGCTTCCTCGTGACACCTTTCGCCCGCCGGATCGCGGCGACAGCGCTGAGCGCATCTCGCGAAGGCCCAGCCGCATCGCGCCCTGCCAAGCCGCCTGTTCGCCCGGCTGCCTCTCCACCGAGCCGGCCCAAGTGCCGTGGTGAGCAGCCCCTTCTGTTGGCCCAGCAGTTTCGGCCCGACTCATGTTTTTTCCCTGCCTGCGATTTTACCAATTGTCCAGAAAACTGCAGTTTTTCAGAAAACCCCCTATGTTCATGCATGTAATAATTAATTAACCATGCTTTAGATTTAAACAAACTATATATGTAAAATGCTTAGAATTTTGTGTAGATTAATAATTTGCCGCTTTCATCCATGTTAAATATGTTTAAACTTGTTGTTTGTTTAATTTTGCATAAATGCCATGTTAAAATGATTTATTTCATAACTAAATAATTGTAGCTCGGTTTTTAATAAACTTTATATGTAAATGGGGTGGAAAAATGCATAGATTAACATGATGCACTTACTTCTACTGTTTGACAACTCTAAAATATGTTTTAGGGCAGAACAGTAGCTAATTCAAAATATGGGCATGAGGGTTTTCCGGAATTGTTGTTTGTTGCTTCCGGCCTCACTTAGACTTGCCTAGATAGTTAGTTTTCTTATGCTTCACCTCTTGCCATGTTTACCAACATTTAATATTGATGAGTAGCATAAACGAGAGTGAACTAAACACTTGGATGTGGTGTTTTGTTAATATGCAACTCGTTGCATATTGAGCTCCACTTAATTTGTAGTATTGTTTGTTGCATTTTGCCATGCCATGCCTCATTAAACCGGACATGCATCATACTTGTTTGCGCATCATGTCATGTTTATGCTTGTGCATTTACCATGTTGTTTGTTTCTTTCCGGTGTTGCTTCTTAGTTCTGGTAATGTTGCGATTGTGAGGATTCGTTTGACTGCTCCCGTTCGTCTTCTTCATGGACTCGTTCTTCTTCCTTGCGGGATTTCAGGCAAGATGATCGCTATCCTGGATCTCACTACCATCATTGCTATGCTAGTTGCTTTGTTCTATTGCTATGCTGCGCTACCTATCACTTGTTCTTCAAGCCTCTCCAAATTGCCATTTCAGCCTCTAACCTTTTCACCCTTCCTAGCAAACCGTTGCTTGGCTATGTTACCGCTTTGCTCAGCCCCTCTTAAAGCGTTGTTAGTTGCAGGTGAAGTTGAAGATTGCTCCATTGTGGACAGGGTTATGTTGGGATATCACAATATCTCTTATTTCATTAATGCATCTATATACTTGGTAAAGGATGGAAGGCTCGGCCTTATGCCTGGTGTTTTGTTCCACTCTTGCCACCCTAGTTTCCGTCATACCGGTGTTATGTTCCCGGATTTGGCATTCCTTACGCGGTTGGGTGATTTATGGGACCCCCTTGACAGTTCGCTTTGAATAAAACTCCTCCAGCAAGGCCCAACCTTGGTTTTACCATTTGCCTCACCACCACCTACACCTTTCCCTTGGGTCGGCCAACCCGAGGGTCATCTTTATTTTAGCCCCCCCGGGCCAGTGCTTCTCTAAGTGCTGGTCCGAACCGAGCGATGTCCGGCGCCCCCTAGGCAACCAGGGTCTATGCCAACCCGACGTCTTGCTCATCCGGTGTGCCCTGAGAACGAGATATGTGCAGCTCCTATCGGGATTTGTCGGCACAACGGGCGGTCTTGCTGGTCTTGTTTTACCATTGTCGAAATGTCTTGTAAACCGGGATTTCGAGACTGATCGGGTCTTCCTGGGAGAAGGTATATCCTTCGTTGATCGTGAGAGCTTATCATGGGCTAAGTTGGGACACCCCTGCAGGGTATAAACTTTCGAGAGCCGTGCCCGCGGTTATGTGGCAGATGGGAATTTGTTAATGTCCGGTTGTAGATAACTTGACACCAGATTCAATTTAAAACGCATCAACCGTGTGTGTAGCCGTGATGGTCTCTTTTCGGCGGAGTCCGGGAAGTGAACACGGTTTTGGGTTATGATTGACGTAAGTAGGAGTTAAGGATCACTTCTTGATCATTAATAGTTGACGACCGTTCCTTTGCTCCTCTTCTCGCTCTCATTTGTGTATGTTAGCCACCATATATGCTTAGTCGCTGCTGCAACCTCACCACTTTACCCCTTCCTTTCCCATTAAGCTTTGCTAGTCTTGATACCCATGGTAATGGGATTGCTGAGTCCTCGTGGCTCACTGATTACTACAACAACGATTGCAGAGTACAGGTTATGCGATGATCATGACGCGAGAGCGATACTTGCTTGTTTTGGAGTTCTTCTTCGCTTCTTCTTCGATCGGGGATAGGTTCCGGTCGGCAGCCTGG
The DNA here is from genome assembly GCA_021437245.1 of Aegilops speltoides. Classification (NCBI taxonomy): domain Eukaryota; kingdom Viridiplantae; phylum Streptophyta; class Magnoliopsida; order Poales; family Poaceae; genus Aegilops; species Aegilops speltoides. The sequence goes on along the minus strand of CM038144.1, from coordinate 26,251,457 downwards.
GCTAGCGTGGTGGATGTCGTTTGAGTTTTGTTTGTGTTTCATCCGTAGTCGGATGTTGCTCCTATGTAAGATGATGTTGTATTCGTGTGGCATTGTATGCCTTTTGTATGTATCCCCGTCTATTATGTAATGTTGATGTAATGATATCCACCTCGCAAAAGCGTCTTCAAGATGCGCTTCTATCCTTGGTGGCACCTTTGAGTTCCTTTAGGATAGGGTCGCATCTTGGGCGTGACAAGTTGGTATCAGAGCCTCGACCGACCATAGGAGCCCCCTTGATTGTTGGTCGTTGTTGAGTCTAGAAGAAAACTTTTTTGAGTCTTAGGATTATATATATCGGAGAGTAGGATTCTTTTTACTCCTCAGCTCCCTTCGTCGCTCTGGTGAGGCCTCCTGACATAGATGTTTTGTCTTTCCTCTCCTCAAATTTCACTAATTTTTTTAGGATCACGCGGGTATCTTGGAATCGTTTCGATATTCTTGTGACGAGAACATTGTTCTTGGTGCCTCCTGACATTTAGGGGTTGTGGCAGTGTCCCGGGGAGTTGAGCTCCGAGGTGTTGTCGTCACAATTTTATCGTTGCAGTTCTGGAATACCTGAGTTTTGCCGACATCGAAAATCTCTTTTATGCAGTTGTTGGTGAGATAACCTCGACGCCACCCAGTACTGGGGAGTTTGGGAGTATTGCCATAGCTCGTATAACGGATGCTTTTCGAAGGTTGAGGTACACAATTTCCGGAGTTTTCTTGGTTATGTGTTGACGGATGGATACAGCTGGATGTAGGGATTGTTAGTTTGGGTGAGATATATTGCTTCCCCTGTATCCCTAACACCAGATTGCATAACCAGAAAGTTTCGGGAGTTTATAGGTGGGAATTCAAGTAGCTCCTAGAATATCTTTCCGACAGATGCATGATATGGGATTGGGTAAATCTCTATCATATGTATTTGTTCCGGCTTATTCTGCGAGCCAAATCCTTTGTTTTGTTTTATTTGTGGTATTCGAGATGCTTCGAAGTCAAATGTTGAATCCATACCTCTACTAAACGGTGTTCTCATATTGCTATGTGAATACTAATCCTTCTTGATCATCGAGGTGGTCATGTTAATTCTTATCCAACCGGCGTGCTTCTCGTCAAATGGATCCGAGCATTTCAACAGTCACAAGATCACCCCTCAGCTTTCCCAACGTTGTTTGTTTCATTCCATCCCCAAGTTGCCTTTGTTTTCCCGCCCTCCCACCCTTTTTCTTCAAGGACTCAGATTTCTTAATCAAGTATCCTTTTTATTGATGGGAAGTCTCTCCATTTTTTTCTTTCAATGTTCTTATCCGGTGATTTCCCATGAAGATGCTCAACAGTTTCAAGTTCATCATCCTGCATTGTTGTTTCTTCTCCGGTGGATCCAATTCAAGCTTTCGATATTCACCATATTCCTTTCCTCGTTTCTAATGCTTTCTCATGCCGATGCACCTCTTAATCATTCACTTCTTCCTATTCATTTGTTCTGGAGTGCTGAAGATATCTCACAAGACTTGTGTTTCCATTCTCAATCCGTTCAAGATATCTCGAGATTGTTATCTCATTCAAGCCATTTAATTCTGCCGGTGCAATCTTTATTTCAAGCAATCCTTAAACGATGTTTCTTTTGAGTGGGCCCTAACCCACAGGTATTTTCCCAGGATCTTACCTGACTCTTTGAGTTATCAGGAGCGATTCTCAAATTCATTTCCAAGTTTGACGTAAGAATGAATTTTCATCAGTCAAATGTCTTCTTCAAGATCGTTTTCAAATTCTTTTCATCGTTGGTTCAACCTTTCCAATTTTCATTCCGGAGTGCCTCAACAATTGTCATGGTGGTTCTCATCATCATTCTCAACATGTGAAGACCGAAGAAGAATTTCTCTTAAATCTTGGTCCATTCTCCTGAATATTCATGGTTCTAGCTTCATGCTATCCTCATAATTGTTTTGATTGTGACAATTCTTTTCTTACCATCCGGAGCATTTCATGAGTTGTTTCCATTTCTTTCCTCCGAAGGCCGTCATGTCATAATTCTTCATTCTCAGCGTGTAGCTATCATTCTCCAAATCTTACCGGTGCATCGTTCAAATACCCTCTAATCAGTTCATGATCTCTTCGTTCTCATGTATCTAAATCCCCTCAAGTATCTTCATTCGTTTTCCAATTCTTCCCGGTGAATTGTGCCTTTGCTACTTTCATTTTCAATTCTTATGGTGGTTCGTTCAAGATTTCACTTCCTTCGTTATCATATCAAATATTCGTTGTTTCCAAATCCCACCGGTGGTTCCATCAATACCTTCTCAAATTTGCGCTATATCTCTCTTAATCCTTTCTATGGGAATAAGTAGTATGCCAAATCCATTGCTTGTCATCAATTTAATTTGATGAAGGATAAGCATATAATAAATCTTATTCTTATTTCCTCGAGGTGATTCAATTCTTTTCTTCCGGAGATTGTTCATGATGAAGTAATTCACGGTTCTAGTGTTTCATCTTTTCCTTTTTCGGAGTTCCAAGTTTTCTCGGTTACATCTTCGCGAAGCTCCATCTAAATCATTGCAAGGCTTCACCTTGTGTTTTCAACTTCTCTTCCTTTTTATCATCCTTTTATTACCGGAGTTCTTCATGGAGGCTCAACATGGTGGTTCGTCAAGGATTCTTTTCATTCTTCAATTGTTCTACAAGATTTCTCTCGAAGTTATGACCCGCCAATCTATACTCTTAAATAAACATGGGGCCCAACACATGTTGTTTCTGAGGAGTTCAAGTATTCTTCTTTTGGAATTCTGAAATGCAATTCTTTCTACCTTATCTTTTGAGATGGTGTTATGTCATCCTTGGCAATTTCTCCTCGTGTTTCATGATTCACAAGTTGTCCGGAATGAGTTAATTAAATCCATCATTTTCTCTTCGTTCAAGAGATCTTTTCGACCAATCAATCTCTTTGTTGGAGTTATCTTGGGTTAGATTTCACCTAAAGCCTTCCCTAAGGAATGTTGCTCATTGTGGTGTCTATCAATGATCCAAGTTTTTCTCCTATCCTCTCTGCGAAAGGAGTTGTCATCTCCTTGTTGACCTCAATCCAATTTATTGTTTTCGTTAGTGGCAGGATTTCACCTCATAATTTTGAGACGTTTTCCATAAGCCCACTACAAGCTTATTCTTTTCGTTGTTGGTGTTCCAACAACTACGTTCAATTCCTCATGTCAGGATGCTTTTCAAATTCAATTGTGGTAGAAGTTGTCTTTTTCTTCTCTGTTCTTTTCTTTACAATGATCCGTCTTCTATTCTTTCTTCTGGAGGCATGGTGATGTTGCTCTCTTCACTCATCATCTCGAATTGTGAGGATCGTGTTCTTTTCATGCTTATCCATTTAACCGGAGTGTTGTGTCATCTCTTCAAGTGCTTTTCATCTTATCAACTTTTCCTACTTCTTTCAGTCAGAGTGCTGCCCAATTTATACCAATCTTATTTCGTCTCTATCTAGTTTTAACCGGAGGGGTTTCAATATCTATCTTATCACTAAACCTCTTGGTACTCGTCGTATCTCCTTGTTCCTCTTTTCTACCAGATTGTTTGCAATCTCGTTCATCTCTTTTGTACTCTTTCTTTTAAATTGCTCAACCTCTCATGGTTCATGGTTTCACTCGTTCGTCAAAGAAGCAACTTTGTTTTACCTCTCCTCTTCCTTTTTCCTCCGGTGCCATCCTAGATCTCGGGACGAGATCCTCTCGTAGTGGTGGAGTGTTGTAACGCCCCGGATACAACTTTCCATATTCGTAACTCCAACTCTTACCTTTTCCGGAGATGCGATATGATATTTCCTTCGTGGTTGGGTTTTTGTCTTTTGTTTTGCATTTTATTCTTGTCATGCATTTCATCTCATGGCATCATGCACATTGCATCGGCATCGTTTTCATAAAACTTGCATCCGCTCGTAGTTGCCGTGTCCCCCCTTGCTTTTGCTGGCCGTTCCAGACCAATCGGGTTTTTGCTTCCCTCTTGACCGTGACAACCAAACCCCCCTTGCGTGCGCGTCCGAAACTTCCCCGAACCCGAACCGCTCAGTCATCACCAATGGGTCCGTATCATCCCCTAACATCTATAAAACATCTCCGTTTTCTTTGTTGGACTCTCCTAAGCTATATTTCTCGACCGTTCGATTTTGATCGGAGGGTTCGATTAACCCCCTAAACAAAACCCACTTGCTATATAAATAGTCTAACCCTAATTTTTAGGAGCCCTGTCCCATCAGTCTCGTCCCCGCCGCCAGCCATCCACCCACTCGTCTCCCACGTTGGGATCCTCCCAGATCCATCCCGGGCCAACCACCGTCTCCCCTCGATCCATCCACCCAACCACCCACAGCAACATCGTCGTCGCCCTCCTCTTCGCCTCCCAAGCGCGCCCGTCCTCGCAGCCCCGCGTCAGAAGCTTCTTCCCCGCGCCGTCGTCCTCCTTCTTCCCCGTAGCCTCCCTGCTCTCCTCATTGATGCAGGGAGATGAGCTCCTCTCGAAAACCAGCAAGCGGCGCCGCCCCTCGCAGGTCATCCGTGCCCCTGCGCTTCTTTCTTCTTCACCTATCTCGCTCTTCTCTCAGTGCTCTCTCTGTTCCGTGTAGGAGGACAGCCATGGGAGCACCTTGAGGAGCAACACCGCAGCAGCCTCGTCCTTGCTCCGCCACCATCTCCGGCAAGATTCGACGAGCCGCGACGAATCCGACCTTCTCCCGTTCTCCTGCTTCGGATCTGGTGCTCCACACCCCTTCCTTGCGCCTGCGGCCTCCCGCTTGTCGCCATGGCCACGGCAAGTTCAAGCTCCGCCGCCCGTTGCTGTTCATCGAGCCGTCCCGCGCTTCATGTGCCGGGAACCGGCTCCCCCTCGTCAAGACCTCCCGGATTCGTCCGTTCTGCCGCCCAAGACCTCGCCGGAGTTCCCTCAACTCATTCGCAAGTCCCGCTTCCGCCTGGCCCTGCTTCCTTTGTATCAAGACGAGCGCCCTACGCGTTGACGCGCTTCTCGTGACTGCTTTCGCGCGCGATCGCGGCGATCGCGCTGGGCGCATCTCGCGAAGGCCCGGCCGCATCAAGATCGCTACCTTAAGCCGCTGTTCGCCTGACCTGCCTCTCCACCGAGCGGCCCAAGTGCCGTGGTGAGCAGCCCTTCATTGGCCCAGCAGTTTGGCCCGACTCATGTTTTTTCCCTGCCTGCGATTTTACCAATTGTCCAGAAAACTGCAGTTTTTCAGAAAACCCCCCATGTTCATGCATGTAATAATTAATTAACCATGCTTTGGATTTAAACAAACTATATATGTAAAATGCTTAGAATTTTGTGTAGATTAATAATTTGCCGCTTTCATCCATGTTAAATATTTTTAAACTTGTTGTTTGTCTAATTTTGCATAAATGCCATGTTAAAATGATTTATTTCATAACTAAATAACTATAGCTCGGTTTTTAATAAACTTTATATGTAAATGGGGTGGAAAAATGCATAGATTAACATGATGCACTTACTTCTACTGTTTGACAACTCTAAAATATGTTTTAGGGCAGAACAGTAGCTAATTCAAAATATGGGCATGAGGGTTTTCCGGAATTGTTGTTTGTTGCTTCCGGCCTCACTTAAACTTGCCTAGATAATTAGTTTTCTTATGCTTCACCTCTTGCCATGTTTAACAATATTTAATATTGATGAGTAGCATAAACGAGAGCGAACTAAATACTTGGATGTGGTGTTTTGTCAATATGCAACTCGTTGCATATTGAGCTCCACTTAATTTTTAGTATTGTTTATTGCACTTTGCCATGCCATGCCTCATTAAACCGGACATGCATCATACTTGTTTGTGCATCATGTCATGTTTATGCTTGTGCATTTACCATGTTGTTTGTTTCTTTCCGGTGTTGCTTCTTAGTTCTGGTAATGTTGCGATTGTGAGGATTCGTTTGACTGCTCCCGTTCGTCTTCTTCATGGACTCGTTCTTCTTCCTTGCGGGATTTCAGGCAAGATGATCGCTACCCTGGATCTCACTACCATCATTGCTGTGCTAGTTGCTTTGTTCTATTGCTATGCTGCGCTACCTATCACTTGTTCTTCAAGCCTCCCCAAATTGCCATGTCAGCCTCTAACCTTTTCACCCTTCCTAGCAAACCATTGCTTGGCTATGTTACCGCTTTGCTCAGCCCCTCTTAAAGCGTTGTTAGTTGCAGGTGAAGTTGAAGATTGCTCCATGGTAGACAGGGTTATGTTGGGATATCACAATATCTCTTATTTAATTAATGCATCTATATACTTGGTAAAGGGTGGAAGGCTCGGCCTTATGCCTGGTGTTTTGTTCCACTCTTGCCACCCTAGTTTCCGTCATACCGGTGTTATGTTCCCGGATTTTGCGTTCCTTATGCGGTTGGGTGATTTATAGGACCCCCTTGACAGTTCGCTTTGAATAAAACTCCTCCAGCAAGGCCCAACCTTGGTTTTACCATTTGCCTCACCACCACCTACACCTTTCCCTTGGGTCGGCCAACCTGAGAGTCATCTTTATTTTAGCCTCCCCGGGCCAGTGCTTCTCTAAGTGCTGGTCCGAACCGAGCGATGTCCGGCGCCCCCTGGGCATCCAGGGTCTATGCCAACCTGACGTCTTGCTCATCCAGTGTGCCTTGAGAACGAGATATGTGTAGCTCCTATCGGGATTTGTCGGCACAGCGGGCGGTCTTGCTGGTCTTGTTTTACCATTGTCGAAATGTCTTGTAAACCGGGATTCCGAGACTGATCGGGTTTTCCTGGGAGAAGGTATATCCTTTGTTGATCGCGAGAGCTTATCATGGGCTAAGTTGGGACACCCCTGCAGGGTATAAACTTCCGAGAGCCGTGCCCGCGGTTATGTGGCAGATGGGAATTTGTTAATGTCCGGTTGTAGATAACTTGACACCAGATTCGAATTAAAACGCATCAACCGTGTGTGTAGCCGTGATGGTCTCTTTTCGGCGGAGTCCGGGAAGTGAACACGGTTTTGGGTTATGATTGATGTAAGTAGGAGTTAAGGATCACTTCTTGATCATTACTAGTTGACGGCCGTTCCTTTGCTCCTCTTCTCGCTCTCATTTGCGTATGTTAGCCACCATATATGCTTAGTCGCTGCTGCAACCTCACCACTTTACCCCTTCCTTTCCCATTAAGCTTTGCTAGTCTTGATACCCATGGTAATGGGATTGCTGAGTCCTCGTGGCTCACAGATTACTACAACAACGATTGCAGTACAGGTTATGCGATGATCATGACGCGAGAGCGATGTTTGCTTGTTTTGGAGTTCTTCTTACGCTTCTTCTTCGATCGGGGATAGGTTCGGTCGGCAGCCTGGGCTAGCGTGGTGGATGTCGTTTGAGTTTCTGTTTGTGTTTCATCCGTAGTCGGATGTTGCTCTTATGTAAGATGATGTGTATTCGTGTGGCATTGTATGCCTTTTGTATGTATCCCCATCTATTATGTAATGTCGATGTAATGATATCCACCTTGCAAAAGCGTCTTCAAGATGCGCTTCTATCCTTGGTGGGACCTTCGAGTTCCTTTAGGATAGGGTCGCATCTTGGCCATGACATGGGTACAGGGCCCCGCCTCGAGGGCTGATGTCAGGGCCAGCATGGCAACAGTGCCGCGCCGGGCGGAGATCTCCGAGGGTACGATGCACTGTGGCCATGCCTGCCTTTAATTACCGGGGTGGTTGGAAGTCGCGGGCCGACTCCCCATAGTCGGCTTCCTTGGAGTCGCTTCTAGGACTCGACTCGAATGAGGCTCGCCTCTGGGACTTGACCCAAATGAGAGTCACCTCTGGGACTCGGCCCAAATCAGAGTCGTCTCTGGGACTCGGCTTGTCTTGGAGTCGCGGCAGGTACTTGAGGGGCGCAGTCTGCCCCGATGTCTTGAAAGGTTCTGGGTCTCGGGTTAGCCTACCCGTGGCCCATTACTCCGACAGTAGTCCCCGAAGCTGGTGAGGCTCCGAGGGTGATACATCGCGCGCCTCAATAGTTTCATTCTTCCGAAGAGGGAATGCAGGCCTTGGCGGCCGTCTTCCTTCGGGCCGACTGGTTGGAGTCGTATCCCATCGAGGGCCGTCTTGCCTCTCGAGGAGTTTCGAACGTCACGGCGGGAACCAGGCAGCGTGTCTGATACGCTTCCCGCGGTCGCCCACCACGGCCCCGTCGCGCAGCGCCACATGGCAGGGGTAGTCTGCCTGCCCACGCGCGCGACGGGACGGGCCATCAAGAGGGGCCCGCCACTACCGCGCCTCGGCGCGCGAACGGATCCGCTGCGGCCGTGCGGGCGGTTGGGTTCCCCACTTCATTACTGCGCGCAGTAACTTCGTTGGTTTAATCGTGGGGGCGTGGGGTCTCTCGCGCAGTTAATCCCCACGCCGCCCCATCGGCTTCTCAGCCTATGGGCTTATAAATAGGCGGGGGGAGCGGGACGGCGAAGCGCGCGCTCGTTCTTCCCTGCTTCCCCCACTTCCTCCTTCTTCTTCTTCTTCCTGCCTTCGCCGCACCACGCCGCACCGCACCGCAGCGATGAGCTCTTCCTCCGCCGTGGCTCCCGCCGTTCGCTCCGGCGTGTGGGATGGCTCGAGGGTGGACGATGACGCCATTGAGCACCTCCGCAGGACGCGCCGGCTCCTCGGCACGCACCTGGTGCGAGCCCGCGCTGCGCCGGAGGGGGAGATAAGGCCGGCGCCGGAGGAGGGCGAGCGGTTCATATTCCGGTCGCACCTCATGCGCGGCATGGGTCTGCCGGCAAGCGGCTTCCTTCGCTTTTTTTGGAGTTCAACGGACTCCAGCCGCACCACCTCACCCCGAACACGGTGGTGCTGCTGGCCGCCTTCGCCACCCTGTGCGAGGGTTTTCTCGGTGTTCTCCCACCCTCGAGCTGTGGGAGAGTTCTTCGATCAAAGCTTCGGCACACGTCGCCGCATACCGGCTCAGTGTGGCGCCTTCATCGCAATGCGAAGGTCGACCGCCGACAATCCATTCCCCTCCATCGCGCTGATCAAGTCGGTGAAGATGTGGCAGTGGTCGTACTTCTACGTGAAGAACGTCGCCACGGAAGGCGACTGGGTCAACCTGCCGCACTATGAAGCCGGCGCGCCGGCTGGGAGGCTTCCCAGCTGGTCCAATCGGGCCAAGATGCTGACTTCTGCCGGCGCCGCCGCCGTCGCGCGACTCCGAGTGCTGACGCAGTCGGAAGGCCTGGTCGGAGCCGACTTGCTGGCCGCCTTTGTGGCACGCCGAGTCCTCCCACTCCAAGGCCGACCTGATCTGATCTGTCAGATGAGCGAACGCCGAGACCCAAGCCGGATGAGCACCTGGAAGATGCCCCACGCGGAGGTGGCGAACATGGTGAATCACATTGCAAACTGCGAGCTTACGGAGGACTGGCAGTTTGGCAAGGAGCCGTACTCACGTGCGTACCCTCCGCCTGTGGTAAGTCGAATCTTTTGTCTTTTGTTATTCTTTTGAGCCGAATCCGACTTCTGATCTTCTTGTTTCTTCAATTCAGAACCCCCTCATCCAGCCTGCCGCCGGCGCCACGGGGCCGCCCTGCGAGTTCGCTCCAGATCAAGCGGAGAGCGACATCGACAACCCCGACTTGGGGGCGGCGGAGATGGAGGCCGATGCCGAAGGCGGAGGAGGAGGAGCGGAAGGAGGCTTCCGGCCCTCGGCGACCTTCGCCAACTGGCCAGAGGACGAGGCCGACGGCGAAGTCTTCCCGTGCCGCCAACCGAAAGCTGGCCATCCAGGCGCGAGTTCCTCCGCCGGCTTGGCCGGTCAAGTCGGCGCGAAGAAGCACCGAGCCACGCCGAGTTCGCTCGACGGTCGGCCAAAAAAGTTCAAGGGGGCGGCCGCCGCAACCAAGCGGGAGGAGGCGATCGCGAAGGCCAACCGCTTCCGCAAGGAAGTGAAGAAGCCGCCGCTAGTCTCTGCGTAAGTGTCGACTGCCCTTGTCTTGCTTTCTTTGATGGGTCTTTCCCGAGTCTCTTTCATTCTATTTTCTGCTTCAGGGCCCCTCTTTCTCTTGAGAGGGTCGCCGTCCCCTCTGTCATGGGGTCGGCCGAGACGTCCGCCAACACTCGGCGGATTGACCCCGCCGCCGACCTCCGGGAGGCGACGGAGCACAACGCGCGGGAGAAGCGCGACGAGGAAGAGGCCGCCCGTCTGGAGAAGGCGGAGGCCGAGAAAGCGGCGGCCTCCGCCCAGAAGAAACTGGAAGAGGCTGAAGGCCCCGCCGCAGCAAAACAGCGGGCGGAGGAGACCGCGCGCCGCCAGTCGGCGCTGCTTGTTATCCCGCTGAGCTCCGCGCTGCCGCCCCCGGAGTTCATGGGGCAGACTGGAGAAGTCGGCGGGGAGCACTCTATCGTGGAGAGGGACGGTGGCGAGGCCTCCGCGTCGGGCACGACCTCGCCGCCACCGCCGCCTCCGCCGCATGGCAAGCAGCCGGTAGGCCCTCCAGTGCCGCCGGCTGAGGACGAGGCGGTGGCGAAGCTGCTTCTTCAAGTCGCCTCACCAGCGCGCCGCCACCTTGCGAAGGCGGTCTCGGCGCCACGCCCCTTGGAAGCCGGCGCCGCCAGCTCAGCCATTCCAGATGCTGAGGCATCGAGTGCTGCGCCTACTGGATGGGTACGAGGAGGCGGCGACGGTCCGCTGAACCAGGCTCTCCTGGACATGCAGGCGAAGCTGCGAGCTGAGGGCGAAGCTATCTAGGGATGCACCAGGGCGCATCTGGCATCGCGAGCATCTATCCGGGTACGTTTTTCTTTTTTGACTTTGTCTCTTCTCGGTCTTCTCGTGAGGCGGCGCGGCAGACTGCTGGGTGTAAACCCGCAGCTATGAGCGCCCGGAACTCAATCTGGCGAGTTCCTCATTTTTGTCTTTGTTCGATTTTTTATCACAGGAGTATCACAACCTCCGCGTCACCGCCTTCAACCGTAATGTTGAGCGGCTGGAGAAGCGGACTGCCGACTTGTCGAAGAGCCGGAGTAAGTTCTTCTTTTTCGCAGGGGTATTTGGAGCACCAGGGCTGTAGTCCCGAGATTCGGGCCGCTGCTGGCGATCGGGCGGATCTTCCAGCGACCTTTGTTGTTGACGACTTGCGTCTTTTATCTTTGTTTTCAGAGGCCAATGCGCTCTTGAGAACAGTTAGGGAAGTCGGCCACGGCCCTTCGCGCCAAGGAGGAGTGCGGCAAGCTCACCAAAGAGCGCGACTTGCTGGCCGAGCAGTTGGCGGAGCAGAAGGAGCTACTGAAGGCGGCTCGGGATGAGGCGGGGAAGAAAGAGACCGCTCTCCTGGCTGAGTTCAAGATGGAGCGCTCCTCCTTGACTGACAAGGAGGCGATGCTGACTTCCGGCTTCCACGAGATCGAAGACATTGTCGACGGTGAGTTTCTTTGCCTTCTTTCTTTGAACCGCTGACTGTAAGTCGAGCCGATTTCTGACTCTTTCTTTTTGATTCTTTCTATTTGGCAGACTTCTTCCCCGACCACTCGCAGGCGGTCATCCGCGCCATTGAGGCTGATCGCGAGGCGCGGAGAGCGAATGGCGAGGAGATCGCCGCCAACGCCCCCCAGACTGTCAATGAGCAGCTCCTGAGCATCGAGACCCGTCTCCGGCCGGCCCATCAGATGCTGCGCCGGCTTCAACGTGCCGGGGCCCAAGTGATCTCCGCCCTATGGCCAGGCATGCTGGCTCTGCGTACTGCCAGTCGGACTGTCGACTGGCTGGAGGTTGCGGCCGGCCGTCCTGAGGCTTGGAAGGGTTCCTCGGCCCAGGCTGGAGCGCGCCGGGCCCTGGAATTCGTCAAGGCTTGGTACCCAGGACTGGACCTGGACCGGCTGGCCGCGTTCCGGTCAGAGGCCCAGGTAGAACTGGTGGCTGTGGAGGGCGCCCTCATCGAGCGTGCGGCGGCGATCACCGACTACACCGACACCAGCGTCTTTGTTCCCGAGCGGGCCGCGAACAGCGAGGAGGTGCCTCTAGAGTGGTTTGGGATGAACCCCGACTACAACGAGGACTCGGCGGAGGTGATCGGCTCCAGCATCGAGGAGGAAGACGAGGCGGGGGACGGAGACGAGACGGAGGCGCCAGAAGACAGAGTGGACGACCAGCCTCAGCTCGATCGCACCTCCAGCAACGAGCCGCGTCCGACCGGGCCGGCTGCCGCTGGAGACGATCAAGCCGAGATCGCCCAGCCGGCCGCTCCGGCGCCTGACACCGCCCTCTCCGCCGACCCTCCGAACCCGTCTGCTACTCCTTAGGCTGCTGTCTTGCCTTTATTTTTCATGTCTTAATAGTCTTTGAAAGAACTTGTCAATTTTCACAATTCCACCCACTGGGTGTATCTTGAATTTGGCCAAAGGCCTTTGTTATGTAAATATCTATCTGCCTTCTATCTTTCCTTGCTTATTGCTCTTTTTGACTTTTTCCTTTGCCGCCTTTCCGTAGTCACCACTTTGCCAGACGAACAGCCGCTCCATGGATGCCATGAGTCAAGTGCTTAGCTACTTTAGGGAAAACAAGTGTAACCTTTTAGAGTTTTTTAACAAGTCGGATAGAAGGCGGCAAGCCGACTATTCGAGAGTTGGCTCTGCAAAGAGGCTGGAAGCCGGTTTTGGGCTATGCATATGCTTTGAGTCCTTAGCCATTTTTTCGTGTGTGCGCTTGATCTTGCTTACTCTCTGCCTACCAACAGTCGCTCTGCGAGCTGCGGCTTTAGACAGGAGATGGCTTAAGCGCAGCACACTACTTGTCCGACTGCAGGAAGCATTTCATAGCGCAAGACGGCGAGTCCCCGGGCCGACTAGTCGAACCCGGTGCCAAGCGACATAGCAAGGAGTAGCATACTCGGAGGCATAATTCTTATCATACAGATAACAAAAAGGGCAGTCCTCGAGCTCGTCTCAGGGGCCTAATGTCTCGGTACTTTAATACAAAGGATAGCGTGGTACATACTGCATCAACTGTAAAATCTTCGGAGAACATTTGCGTTCCATGGTCGTTCTGACTCCTTGCCGGAGTCGTCCCTCTTCTTGGCTTTCGAGGCTTTCGGCGTCGATTAGGTAGTAGGAGCCGTTGCCCAGCACTTTGCTGACGATGAAGGGGCCTTCCCAAGGCGCCAACAACTTGTGCTGGCCGGCTGTTCGCTGAATCAGCCGGAGCACAAGGTCGCCCTCTTGAAACGATCTCGACCTGACCTTCCGGTTGTAGTATCGGTCACAGACTCTGCTGGTAGATGCCGGACCGGCTGAGTGCCAATAGCCGGCCCTCTTCCAGCAGGTCGACGCCGTCTTGACGTGCCTCTTCAGCTTCCCCTTCGGTGTACATGGTGACTCGTGGAGAGTCGAACTCTATGTCCGTCGAGATGATGGCTTCGGCACCGTAGACGAGGAAGAAAGGCGTGAAGCCGATTGACTTGTTTGCGGTCGTGCGCAGACTCCAGAGGACGGCTGGCAGCTCCTCAAGCCAACAGCCGGCCGAACGCTCGAGTGGTTCGACCAGTCGAGGCTTGATGCCGGACAGGATGAGGCCGTTTGCTCGCTCTACCTGTCGTTTGAATGCGGATGGGCAATGGACGCTAAGTCCAGTCGGATGCCCTGCGTCGCGCAGAAACGGGCCAAGGCGCCTTTGGCAAAGTTTGTGCCATTGTAGGTGATGATGTTGTGCGGTATGTCGTACCGTACCGTGATGTCGGCGATGAAAGTCACTGCAGTCGGACCATTCAACTTCTTGATGGGCTTTGCTTCTATCCACTTGGTGAACTTGTCCACGCGACAAGCAGATGAGTTAGGCCGCCTCGGGCCGTCTTGAATAGTCCCACCATGTCGGGCCCCAAAGCGCAAAGGGCGAGGCGATGGGGATTGTCTTGACATGGAAGCCGGTGAAGCGGCTTGGAGCTGAACCGGCACCTTGCATTTTGGACTAACTCTTTAGCCTCTTCCAGACGATCGGCGGAAGAAACCGTCTTGAAAGGCTTTGGCAACAAGTGCTCTTGAAGCTGCATGGTGGCCTTTTCATACGATGGATGTCTCGAGAATTGCTTGGCCTTGCTCGGCTCCACGCAGCGCTGGTAGACACCGATGTATTGCGCTGACCAACTCTTTGTTAATTATGGTGTAGGCTGTCGCTCGGCGTTGCACTTGCCGAGCCAAGATTTCATCAGTTGGCAGCTCTCTGTTCACTAGAAACTTGAGGATGGGTTGTGCCCATGAGGGTGCTGCTATTTCTTCAGCCGCCACCACTGCGACTTGGACAAGGGCGGCTGGGCTGGGAGGCGGCGGGCTGGAGTCTGCGTCGCTTCTGGATTGACGAAGTCCCTGGCCGGCCAGTGCAGTCCCGGGCGGTAGCGTAGTCCCGGGCGGGTTCTGAAGTCCCCGGGCTGGCTTCGACTGTGATTTTCTTGGGGTCGTCTGCTAGGGCTCTTGAGTCGGATTCGACTTCTTTGGGAGGAGCCGGCACGAAGATGGAGTCTGGTTCTGGTGAAGGCTTGATAGACGGCTTAAGGAAGCGCTGAAGAGCGACGCCGGATGGTATTGCTTGGCGGGTGGAGCCGAGTCGTGCCAGGGCGTATGCTTGGTCATTGTCGTTTCTTGGCACGTGAAGGAACTCGCACGCCTCGAAGTATCCACTGAGTTGCTACACCAGGAAGAGGTAGCTCGCCACGTTTCCATCTTTGGCGTCCCAGTCGCCCGATGACTGCTGGACCACCAAATCGGAGTCGCCATAGCACAGGCTCCGGCGAATGCCGAGTTCTTTGGCAAGCCGGAGCCCATGAATGAGCACCTCGTATTCGGCGACGTTGTTGGAGGCGGCGAAGTGGATCTGCAGCACATACTTGAGCTTGTCGCCTTTGGGGGAGGTGAGGACGCCGGCTCCCAGGCCGGTGCGCATCTTGGAGCCGTCGAAATGCATCTGCCAAAGGGTGGAGTCAGGCGCTGGCGGCAGGTACTGGGTCTTGGCCCAGTCGATGAGGATATTGGCCAGTGCTTGCGACTTGATGGCGGTGCGGGGCTGGTAGTAGATGGTGTAGGGAGCCAAATCTATGGCCCATTTGGCTACTCGGCCAGAAGCATCTCGGCTCCCGATGATCTCGGCCAGCGGGGCTGTGCAAACCACCGTAATTGGATGCTCTTGAAAGTAAGGCTTCAGCTTCTTGGCGGCAAAATGCACACCGTAGCACATCTTCTGGTAGTTGGGGTAGTTCTGCGGAGGTCGATTACCTCGCTCAGTAATACACGGTCTCTAGAGCGAGGCGCCTTGCCTTCCTCTTTGCGTTCGACTACAATGGTATCTTGACTACTCGGTGGTGGCGGTGATGTCTGGAGCATGGGCTCTTTGGGAGTCGGGCGCCAACCTGAGGGGAGTAGTCAACATCTTCTTCATTTGGAGAAATGCTTCATCCGCCTTATGGTTCCACTAAAAAAGGTGGTCTTCTTCATCAATTGATACAAAGGGAGAGCTTTCTCGCCCAGCCGACTGATGAATCGGCTGATGGACACCAAGCAGCCGGTGAACTTCTGCACATCTAACAGTCGGCTGGGTACCTCCATCCTCTCGATGGCCTTGATCTTCACTGGGTTGCACTCTATGCTGCGTTCAGAGACCAGGAAGCCAAGGAGTTGGCCGGCTGGTACTCCGAAAACGCACTTCTCAGGGTTGAGCTTGATCTGGAATCGGCGTAGGTTTTGAAAGGTTTCTTTGAGGTCTTCCAGCAGCGTCCCACGCTTCTCCGTCTTCACCACTACATCATCCACGTAGACGTGGGCATTCCTGCCGAGTTGCTTGAGGAGGCACTTCTGCATGCAACGCTGAAAGGTGGCACCGGCATTCCTCAAGCCGAACATCATGGCCAGGTAGCAGAAGGCTCCGAATGGCGTGATGAAGGCGGTCTTCAGTCTGTCTATCAGGTTCAGCTTGATCTGATGATATCCTGAATATGCATCTAAGAAACTCAGTAGCTCGCATCCGGCTGTGGAGTCTATCACCTGATTGATTCTTGGCAAAGCAAAGGGGTCCTTCGGGCTGGCTTTGTTGAGGCTAGTGTAATCAATGCACATCCGCCACTGCTTGTTTTTCTTCAACACCAAGACCGGGTTTGCCAACCACTCTGGAAAAAACACCTCCATAATGCAGCCGGCCCCCAGGAGCCGGGCTATCTCTTCTCCAACAACTCTTCTTTTTTCTTCTGATAGGCGGCGCAAGGGCTGCCTGACGGGCTTCACATCTGGTCGGACATGTAACTTGTGCTCGGCGAATTCCGTCGGTACACCTGGCATGTCTTTAGGGGACCATGCAAAGATGTCTCGATTCTCACGGAGGAAATCGACGAGCTCGCCTTCCTATTTACCGTCAAGGTTTGTACCCATGACAGCATACCTCTCTGGGTGCTCCGGGTCCAAGGGTATCTTCTTGGTCTCTTTGGCCGGCTTGAACGAACCCTCGGCTTCCAACTCCTTGGGATCGGGCGACATCTCTGGCTGCTTTCCGGCCATCGCCACGACCCGATCAAGGAGCCGCTTCTCAGCTGCAATCACCAGGGACTCGGCTAGCCGGCTGCTCTCGGCCGCGCAAGCGGACGACTTCCTGTAGTCGCCGGCTACGGTCAGAATCCCCTTGGAACTTGGCATCTTCATCTTGAGGTAGGCGTAGTGAGGAACCGCCATGAACTTGGCCAGTGCAGGTCGGCCAAGAAGTGCATGGTATGGTCTTTCAAGGTCCACTACTTCAAACCAGACTGGCTCTCGGCGGAAATGATCTTTGTCTCCGAAGAGGACGTCTATCAGGATCTTGCCGATTGGTGAGCAGGAAAGGCCAGGTACAATACCATGGAACACTGTCCGGCTGCTCTGCAGCTGTCTTTCCTTGATTCCTAGCTTTTCCATAGTATCTTTGTACAGGATGTTGATGCTACTGCCTCCGTCTATCAGCACTCTCGAAAAGCGGGCTACCCGCCTATCAGTGGCCAAGGTAGCACCTAGGACCAGGGCATAGGAGCCTGGATTCGGCATCACCTCTAGGTGATCCGCTCTGCTCCAACTGATAGGCTTCTCGGACCAATGCATAAACTCTGGAGTATCTGTTGCCACTGCATTTACTTCTTGCTGCTGCAGCCGCCTGCTGCGTCGATCATCGGCCACACTGGTGAACACCACATAGGCTCCATGCTCTTCTGGGTACTCGTCTTGTCTTCGCGCCAATGGCGGCGGCCGACTCTTTGGGCGGCGGTGGAGGCGGCGGCCCAGCAGGCGGCGGAGGAAGGAGGCCGTCTCCCTTGGCGATTCTGGTGAGCCAGTGGCACTTTCGGGTGGTATGATTTGATGGCTTCGCGCCACTATGGAACTTGCGGGGACCATCGAGTGCCTTTCGAAGAGAAGGCCGGCAACCAGTTGGACTTGCCGCCTTTCGCCGCAGTCGGAGGCTGCCCTCCATTTGTTGATCTTCATTGTTGCAACCTGCCGATCGCTGGAAGTCGGCTGTTGGGCCTTGCTTTTGTTGTCGTTCTGTTGTTGTCGCCGACTGGTGTCTCTAGCCGGAGTTCTGGGAGCCTAGGGGGCCACTTTGCCAGCCTCATTAACTTGAATTTCCATCTTCATGGAGGAGTCGGCGGTGGCGTACTTGTCTGCTATGACCAGCAGTTCGTCGAGGGTTTCCGGCTCGTCGCAGAGGAGCTTGTGCTTGAGTAGGGTTCCTTCTCGGCACTTGGCGGTGAAGTACTCAATAGCCTGCACCTCGTGCACGCCCTCTCAAGAGTTCCGAAGCTCGCCCCAGCGCGTGAGGTAGTCGCGTGTTGACTCGTCAGGGCCTTGCACGCACAAGGAAAGCTGGCGCGGCTTGGGAGGTCGCTTGTGCGTGCTCGTGAAGTTGCGGATGAAGGCTTCGGCGAAGTCGACCCAGCTGTTGATGCTGCGGGGCTTCAGACTGTTCAACCATGTCCGGGCCGTGCCCTGGAGCATGAGTGGAACATACTTCACGGCAACTCGCTTGTTGCCGTTCGCTATGCTGACAGCCGTGGAGTAATCAATTAGCCAATCTTCTGGCTTCATGGAGCCGGTGTACTTGGGTGTGTTTCGGGGGAGCATGAACCCTTTGGGAAAAGGTCATCTCGGATGCGGGGTCCAAAGCAAGGCGGACCCAGCTCATCTTCTTCTTCTAGTGCTAGGGACCGGTGGAGTCGGTCGATCCGGTGGCGGGCGTCATTCTCTCCGACTCCCTCTCGGCAACCAAGGCGGCCACCGAGAGTCGTATGCTCAACAGGCGGCGGGGAAACTTGTCATTCTCTTCTTGGTGGGGGAGGCAGGTAGTCGTCCTGCCGCTCCACTGCTCTCGGACGGCCGTCTTGGTCGTGCTCAATGGTGATGCGAGTCCGACTGCGACTGACAGTTGGCTCTTTGTCTTTTCTTCCGTGGACTCCACCAGTCGGCGTCCGAGACGTCGCGCCCTGATCTCAGCAGGGAGGCAAGTCGTCGTTTGGCTGCTGTGGCGCCTCAGTGCGGCCGCCGGCCGCATTCTGCGCAGCAACTGCGTCGAGGAGCTGCTGGACTCGCTCCGTCATCATGCGGCGCTTTTCGCCTTCGAAGTTCTTCAGCTCGTCGGTCGCCGCTTGGGCGGCGTGGATGTTCTCCGCAGGGGTGGCGTACACGGGGCGACTGGCCCCGAACAAGTCGGCGATGGTCGCGCCGCGCTGTCGGACCGCGCCTAGGAGGCTAGGCCTAGTCGGAGCCGGCGAGCCGCCCACGGCGCGATCCATTTCACGCTGATAGGCTTATGACAAGCGCCTGATGCTTGCCAGCTTCTTGGCGCCTTCAATGATCTGAAGGCGGCGTGTCTCCAGCATCTCGGCATCTGCGTCCTCTGGAATAGGCGCAGTCAGGCCTTGCAGAGCCGCATCGAGCGGGTCCTGAGCTCCCTCACCGGAGCGCTCATCGTGACTGATGACGAGCACCTCCGTGACGGCGCTTCCGCCGCTCTCCTCATGAGGAAGCGGCTCATCGTAGACCACCACGTTGGTAGGGAAAGTGTCAAGCGACACGGCGTCGGAGTCGACCAGCATCAGGTCGGTGGAGCCTACGGACTCTAGGTCCACGGCAGGCTCGCCGGTGACGTGGAGTTGGTCGAGGAGGCCCGCGAGGAGGCTCTTGGGGCCACCGGTGCACGATCGGATGCGAGCTCGTCGGGCGAACCTCGCCGACAAGTTCGCGGCGGCTCGCTCGCGCACAGCGGCCTCGGCACCGTCTGGCGCGTCGATCTGAACCGTCTGGCGAGCTGGCTGGCTGCGCTTCGCCAGGAGGAAGAGGGTTCCCGTCGAGAATAGATCTCGGACGGCGGTGCACCAGCCCCGGTGGGCGCCAAATGTCGGGGGTTGGGTGCGACATATGCCAAAGGATGGCTTATCATGGTGGGGGCGAGTAGAACATCGCCGGTGCCTGGAAACGGGATGAGGCAAAGACATGCATGCCGGCGGATCTTACCCAGCTTCAGGGCTCTCCGAGGAGATAACACCCCTACTGCTGCTCTGCGGGATCTCCGCATGATCACTAAGGCAAAGTGAGTACAAGTTTGCCCCTAGAGCTGTTTCTGGAGGTAGGAGAGGGCACGGCTAGCTCTCTCCCTTCTATGTGGTCTGTATAATGCCTATGGATGCGAACCCTTTGCATGGGTGCCCTGGGGGGTTTATATAGGCCTACCCCCAGGGTTACAATGGTAAAACCGGCTGGGTGTGGGTCCCAGCCGTCTATCTCTCAAGCGCCGTCTTCTCTGCCAACTCTTGGGGCCCGCCGACTGGCTTGGTACGAGGGCGTCAGCCCGTGTCCGCCGCGGGCGGGTCCTGCCGGCTGCAGATTACTGTAGCCGTGCTTCTAATGACGCGGGCTTGGTCATGGGGTCATGGCAACAGCGCCGCCGCCTGTCGAGCGATCACTGTCGCCATTCCCCTGTCGCGTCTGGTTAATGGCGTGTGGGGCCCGTGGGAGGGGCCGGCCGACTCCAGGGGCCGACTCCCAGCGGGTCCGACTCTCGGCGCTCTCGCCGTCTTCAATACTCTCGCTGACTGGTAGGCCCCACCGTCTCCGGGCCGTACAGACAGGAGTTCGTGGGTACAGGGCCCCGCCTCGAGGGTTGATGTCAGGGCCAGCATGGCAACAGTGTCGCGACGGGCGGAGATCTCCGAGGGTACGGCGCACTGTGGCCATACCTGCCTTTAATTACCGGGGTGGTTGGATGTCGCGGGCCGACTCCCCATATTCGCCTTCCTTGGAGTCGCTTCTGGGACTCGGCTCGAATGAGGGTTGCCTCTGGGACTCGGCCCAAATGAGAGTCGCCTCTGGGACTCGGCCCAAATGAGAGTCGCCTCTAGGAGTCGGCTTGTCTTGGAGTCGCGGCAGGTACTTGAGGGGCGCAGTCTGCCCTGATGTCTTGAAAGGTTCTGGGGCTCGGGTTAGCCTACCCGTGGCCCATTACTCCGACAGATATGGGTAGCATGAGTTATTATTGTTGACATCACCCTTGAGGCGAATGCGTTGGGGGGCAAAATTATAAGCCCCTATCTTTCTATGTGTCCGATTGAAACGTTTTTCTCATGTGTATGTGGTGAGTGTTAGCAATCATAGAAGACTATATGATGGTTGAGTATGTGGAGCTCTTACTTAGACTCTGTTGAATAAGTTGAATTGCAATTGCTTGGTGACTGAGAACATATGTTGTTGAGTTTCAAGAGAATTCATTGTTTGAACCTTAACATGTGAATTGGTTACTACTTGGTTGCGAGAAGTTTTATATGAAAGAATTGTTGTTATGATGCTAGGAAAAGTGATTTAAATTGTCATTGATCAAATTTATGCACTTTGCTAGCATTCACACTTCATAAATTATTACTTTTATCATTTACCTACTCGAAGAGGAGTAGGAATTAAGCTTGGGGATGCTGATATGTCTCCAACATATCTATAATTTATGAAATATTCATGCTAATATTTTATCATTCTTGGATGTTTTACAATCATTTTATAACAACTTTATATCTTTTTTTGGGACTAATTTATTGAACCAGTGCCCAGTGCCAGTTGCTGTTTTTTGCTTGTTTTTTACATCGCAAGAAATCAATATCAAAAAGAGTCCAAACACCGCGTAACTTTTTGGAGATTTTTTGGGCCAGAAGAAAGCCAGTGGGCCAAGGAAGCACCTGGGGGCCTGCTCAAGGGGAGCAGCACCCACGTGGGCATGCCAGGAGACCCAGGCGCGCCGTGGTGGGTGCTGCCCACCTCGGGCGGCCCTCAAACCTCCTCTTCGCCCTATAAATTCTAAAATATTCCAAAACCCTTCGGGGTAGCCCTAGATCAGAAGTTCCGCCGCCGCAAGGCCTCTATTGAAGGAAATATGCCCTAGAGGCAATAATAAAGTTATTATTTATTTCCTTATTTCATGATAAATGTCTATTATTCATGCTAGAATTGTATTAACCGGAAACATAATACATGTGTGAATATATAGACAAACAGAGTGTCACTAGTATGCCTCTACTTGACTAGCTTGTTAATCAAAGATGGTTATGTTTCCTAACCATGAACAAAGAGTTGTTATTTGATTAACGGGATCACATCATTAGTTGAATGATCTGATTGACATGACCCATTCCGTTAGCTTAGCACCCGATCGTTTAGTATGTTGCTATTGCTTTCTTCATGACTTATACATGTTCCTATGACTATGAGATTATGCAACTCCCGTTTGCCAGAGGAACACTTTGGGTACTACCAAACGTCACAACGTAACTGGGTGATTATAAAGGAGTACTACAGGTATCTCTAAAGGTAGATGTTGGGTTGGTGTATTTCGAGATTAGGATTTGTCACTCCGATTGTCGGAGAGGTATCTCTGGGCCCTCTCGGTAATGCACATCACTTAAGCCTTGCAAGCATTACAACTAATGAGTTAGTTGCGAGATGATGTATTACGGAACGAGTAAAGAGACTTGCCGGTAACGAGATTGAACTAGGTATTGGATACCGACGATCGAATCTCGGGCAAGTAACATACCGATGACAAAGGGAACAACGTATGTTGTTATGCGGTTTGACCGATAAAGATCTTCGTAGAATATGTAGGAGCAAATATGGGCATCCAGGTCCCGCTATTGGTTATTGACCAAGAATAGTTCTAGGTCATGTCTACATAGTTCTCGAACCCGTAGGGTCCGCACGCTTAAGGTTTCGATGATGCGGTTATATTATGAGTTTATGAGTTTTGATGTACCGAAGGAGTTGGTGTCCCGGATGAGATCGGGGACATGACGAGGAGTCTCGAAATGGTCGAGACGTAAAGATCGATATATTGGACGACTATATTCGGAGTTCGGAAAGGTTCCGAGTGATTCGGTATTTTTCGAGTACCGTGGAGTTACGGGAATACGGGGAAGAGTATTGGGCCTTAATGGGCTTTAGTGGGAAGGAGCCGAGGAGGCGCGCGCCCTCCCAAGCCCAGTCCGAATTGGACAAAGGGTTTGGGCGCGGCCCCTCTTCCTTCCTTCTCCACTTCCCTCTTTCCCCCTTGACCTAGTTGGACTAGGAAAGAAGGAATCCTACTCCCGGTGGGAGTAGGACTCCCTGGCGCCCTCCTCCTAGGGGCGGCCTCCTCCCTCCCTCCTTTATATACCGGGGCAGGGGGCACCCCATAGACACACAAGTTGATCTACGGATCGTTCCTTAGCCGTGTGCGGAGCCCCCTTCCACCATATTCCACCTCGGTCATATCGTCGCAAAGCTTAGGCGAGCCCTGCGCCGGTAGAACATCAAGATCGTCACCACGCCGTCGTGCTGACGGAACTCTCCCTCGACACTCGGCTGGATTGGAGTTCGAGGGACGTCATCGAGCTGAACGTGTGCTGAACTCGGAGGTGCCGTACGTTCGGTACTTGGATCGGTCGGATCGTGAAGACGTACGACTACATCAACCGCGTTGTGCTAACGCTTCCGCTTACGGTCTACGAGGGTACGTGGACAACACTCTCCCCTCTCGTTGCTATGCCATCACCATGATCTTGCGTGTGCGTAGGAAATTTTTTGAAATTACTACGTTCTCCAACAGTGGCATCCGAGCCTAGGTTTTTATGGTTTGATGTTTTGCACGAGTAGAACACAAGTGAGTTGTGGGCGATACAAGTCATACTACCTACCAGCATGTCATACTTTGGTTCAGCGGTATTGTGAGATGAAGCGGCCGGACCGACATTACGCCAGACGCTTACGCGAGACTGGTTTCACCGCCACGAGCACTCATTGCTTAAAGGTGACTAGCGGGTGTCTCTCTCTCACTTTAGTTGAACCAAGTGTGGCTCGCCCGGTCCTTGAGAAGGTTAAACGGAGTCTATTTGACAAAGTATCGTTGTGGTTTTGATGCGAGGTGAGATTGGTTCTTGCTTAAGCCCGTAGCAGCCACGTAAAATTTGCAACAACAAAGTAGAGGACGTCTAACTTGTTTTTGCAGGGCATGTTGTGATATGATATGGTCAAGATGTGATGCTATATTTTATTGTATGAGATGATCATGTTTTGTAACGAAGTTATCGGCAATGGCAGGAGCCATATGGTTGTCGCTTATTGTATGAAATGCAAACATACTGTAATTGCTTTACTTTATCACTAAGCGGTAGCGATAGTCGAGAAGCAATAGGTGGCATAGACGACAACGATGCTACGATGGAGATCAAGGTGTCGCGCGGTGGCGATGATGATCACGACGGTGCTTGGAGATGGAGATCACAAGCACAAGATGATGATGGCCATATCATATCACTTATATTGATTGCATGTGATGTTTATCCTTTATGCATCTTA
Source organism: Aegilops speltoides (assembly GCA_021437245.1). NCBI lineage: Eukaryota > Viridiplantae > Streptophyta > Magnoliopsida > Poales > Poaceae > Aegilops > Aegilops speltoides. Next base: position 26,227,566 of record CM038144.1, on the reverse strand, counting down.
TCTTGCTTTGATTGACGGTAGCATTTTAAGATGATCTCTCACTAATAATTATCAAGAAGTGTTCTCCTCGAGTATGCACCGTTGCCAAAGTTCGTCGTGCCGGACACCACGTGATGATCGGGTGTGATAAGCTCTCGTCCATCTACAACGGGTGCAAGCCAGTTTTGCACACGCGGAATACTCAGGTTAAACTTGACGAGCCTAGCATATGCAGATATGGCCTCGGAACACGGAGACCGAAAGGTCGAGCGTGAATCATATAGTAGATATGATCAACATAAGATGTTCACCATTGAAAACTACTCCATCTCACGTGATGATCGGTTATGGTTTAGTTGATTTGGATCACGTGATCACTTAGATGACTAGAGAGATGTCTATCTAAGTGGGAGTTCTTAAGTAATATGATTAATTGAACTTAAATTTATCATGAACTTAGTCCTGGTAGTATTTTGCAAATTATGTTGTAAGATCAATAGCTTGCATTGTTGCTTTCATATGTTTATTTTGATATGTTCCTAGAGAAAATTGTGTTGAAAAATGTTAGTAGCAATGATGTGGATTGGATCCGCGATCTGAGGTTTATCCTCATTGCTGCACAGAAGAATTATGTCCTTAATGCACCGCTAGGTGACAGACCTATTGCAGGAGCAGAATGAGACGTTATGAACGTTTGGCTAGCTCAAATATGATGACTACTTGATAGTTTTGTGCACCATGCTTTATGGCTTAGAATCGGGACTTCAAAGATGTTTTGAACATCATGGACCATATGAGATGTTCGAGGAATTGAAGTTAATATTTCAAGCAAATACCCGAGTTGAGAGATATGAAGTCTTCAACAAGTTCTATAGCTAAAAGATGGAGGAGAATCGCTCAACTAGTGAGCATGTGCTCAGATTGTGCAGGTACTTCAATCGCTTGAATCAAGTGGGAGTTAATCTTCCGGATAAGATAGTGATTGACAGAATTCTCTAGTCACCATCACCAAGTTAGTAGAACTTCGTGATGAACTATAGTATGCAAGGGATGATGAAAATGATTCCCGAGTTTTTCACAATGATGAAATCGTTGAAGGTAGAAATCAAGAAAGAATATCAAGTGTTGATGGTTAACAAGACCACTAGTTTCAAGAAAAGAGCAAAGGGATAGAAGGGAACTTCAAGAAGAACGGCAAGCAAGTTGCTGCTCAAGTGAAGAAGCCCAAGTCTGGACCTTAGCCTGAGACTAAGTGCTTCTACTGCAAAGGGACTAGTCACTGGAAGCAGAACTACCCCAAGTATTTGGCGGATAAGAAGGATGGCAAAGTGAACAAAAGTATATTTGATATACATGTTATTGATGTGTACTTTACTAGTGTTTATAGCAACCCCTCGGTATTTGGTACTGGTTCAGTTGCTAAGAGTAGTAACTCGAAACGGGAGTTGCAGAATAAACAGAAACTAGTTAAGGGTGAAGTGACGATGTGTGTTGAAAGTAGTTTCAAGATTGATATGATCATCATCGCACACTCCCTATACTTTCGGGATTAGTGTTGAACCTAAATAAATGTTATTTGGTGTTTACGTTGAGCATGAATATGATTTGATCGTGTTTATTGCAATGCGGTTATTCATTTAAGTAAGAGAATAAACTGTTGTTACATTTACATGAATAAAACCTTATATGGTTACACACCCAATGAAAATGGTTCATTGGATCTTGATCGTAGTGATACACATATTCATAATATTGAAACCAAAAATACAAAGTTAATAATGATAGTGCAACTTATTTGTGGTACTTCGCCGTTTAGGTCATATTGGTGTAAAGCGCATGAAGAAACTCCATCTTGATGGGATTTTGGAATCACTTGATTATGAATCACTTGATGCTTGCGAACCGTGCCTTTTGGGCAAGATGACTAAAACTCCGTTCTCGGAACAATGGAACAAGCTCTTGACTTATTGGAAATAATACATACCGATGTATGCGATCCAATGAGTGTTGATGCTCGTGGCAAGTATCGTTATTTTCGACCTTCACAAGATGATTTGAGCAGATATGGGTATATCTACTTGATGAAACATAAGTCCTGAAATAGTTGAAAGGTTCAAAGAATTTCAGAGTGAAGTGGAAAAATCATCGTAACAAGAAAATAAAGTTTCGTGATCTGATCACGGAGACAAATATTTGAGTTACGAGTTTGGTCTTCAATTAAAACAATGTGGAATAGTTTCACAGCTCACGCCACCTGGAACACCACAATGTTATGGTGTGTCCAAACATCGTAATCGCACTTTATTGGATATAGTGCAATCTATGATGTTTCTTACTGATTTACCAATATCGTTTTGGGATCATGCATTAGAGACAGCTGCATTCACGTTAAATTGGGCACCATCTAAATCCGTTGAGACGACACTATATGAACTGTGGTTTAGCAAGAAACCAAAGTTGTCATTTCTTAATGTTTGGGGCTGCGATGCTTATGTGAAAAGTTTCATCCTGATAAGCTCGAACCCAAATCGGAGAATACGTCTTCATAGAATACCCAAAGGAAATTGTTGGGTACACCTTCTATCACAGATCCGAAGGCAAGATATTCGTTGCTTAAGATGGATCCTTTCTAGAGAAGGAGTTTCTCTCGAAAGAAGTGAGTGGGAGGAAAGTAGAACTTGATAAAGTAATTGTACCTTCTCCTTATTGAAAGTAGTTCATCACGAAATCTGTTCTCGTGACTACTACACCAATTAGTGAGGAAGCTAATGATGATGATCATGTAACTTCAGATCAAGTTACTACCGAACCTCGAGGTAAAACAGTGAGATCCGCACTGAGTAGTACGGTAATCCTGTTCGGAGGTCATGTTACTTGACCATGACAAACCTACGAACTATGAGGAAGCGGTGATGAGCCCAGATTCCGCAAAATGGTTTGAGGCCATGAAATCTGAGATATGATCCATGTATGAGAACAAAGTATGGACTTTGATGGATTTGCCCGATGATCGGCAAACCATAGAAAATAAATGGATCTTCAAGAGGAAGACGGACGTTGATAGTAGTGTTACTATCTACAAAGCTCGACTTGTCGCAAAAAGGTTTTTTGACAAGTTCAAGGTGTTGACTACAATGAGATTTTCTCAACTGTAGCGATGCTTAAGTCTGTCCAAATCATGTTAGCAATTGCCACAATTTATGAAATTTGGCAAATGGATGTAAAACTGCATTCTGAATGGGTTTTCGGAGGAAGAGTTGTATGTGATGCAACCAGAAGGTTTTATCGATCCAAAGGAGCTAACAAAGTGTGCAAGCTCCAATGATCCATCTATGGACTGGTGCAAGCATCTCGGAGTTGGAATATACGCTTTGATAAGTTGATCAAAGCATATAGTTTTGTACAGACTTATGGTGAAGCCTGTATTTACTAGAAAGTGAGTGGGAGCACTACAACATTTTTGATAAGTATATGTGAGTGACATATTGTAGATCGGAAATAATGTGGAATTATTCTGCAAAGCATAAAGGAGTGTTTGAAAGAAGTTTTTCAAAGAAAGACCTCGGTGAAGCTGCTTACATATTGAGCATCAAGATCTATAGAGATAGATCAAGATGATTGATAAGTTTTTTCAATGAGTACATACCTTGACAAGATTTTGAAGTAGTTCAAAATGGAACAGTCAAAGAAAGAGTTCTTGCCTGTGTTACAAGGTGTGAAATTGAGTAAGACTCAAAACCCGACCACGGCAGAAGATAGAAAGAGAATGAAAGTCATTCCCTATGCCTTGGCCATAGGTTCTATAAAGTATGACATGCTGTGTACCCGATCTATTGTATACCCTGTACTGAGTTTGGCAAGGGAGTACAATAGTGATCTAGGAGTAGATCACTGGACAGCGGTCAAAATTATCCTTAGTGGAATAAGGATATGTTTCTCGATTATGGAAGTGACAAAAGGTTCGTCGTAAAGGGTTACGTCGATGCAAGTTTTGACACTGATCTGGATGACTCTAAGTCTCGATCTAGATACATATTGAAAGTGGGAGCAATTAGCTAGAGTAGCTTTGTGCAGAGCATTGTAGACATAGAAAAATTGCAAAATACATAAACGGATCTGAATGTGAAAGACCCGTTGACTAAGACTCTCTCACAAGCAAAACATAATCACACCTTAGTACTCTTTGGGTGTTAATCACATAGCGATGTGAACTAGATTACTGAATCTAGTAAACCCTTTGGGTGTTAATCACATGATGATGTGAACTATCGATGTTAATCACATGGTGATGTGATCTAGATTATTGACTCTAGTGCAAGTGGGAGACTGAAGGAAATATGCCCTAGAGGCAATAATAAAGTTATTATTTATTTCCTTATTTCATGATAAATGTCTATTATTCATGCTAGAATTGTATTAACCGGAAACATAATACATGTGTGAATATATAGACAAACAGAGTGTCACTAGTATGCCTCTACTTGACTAGCTTGTTAATCAAAGATGGTTATGTTTCCTAACCATGAACAAAGAGTTGTTATTTGATTAACGGATCACATCATTAGTTGAATGATCTCGATTGACATGACCCATTCCGTTAGCTTAGCACCCGATCGCTTAGTATGTTGCTATTGCTTTCTTCATGACTTATACATGTTCCTATGACTATGAGATTATGCAACTCCGTTTGCGGAGGAACACTTTGGTACTACCAAACGTCACAACGTGAATCGGGTGATTATAAAGGAGTACTACAGGTGTCTCTAAAGGTAGATGTTGGGTTGGCGATTTGAGATTAGGATTTGTCACTCCGATTGTCGGAGAGGTATCTGGGCCCTCTCGGTAATGCACATCACTTAAGCCTTGCAAGCATTACAACTAATGAGTTAGTTGCGAGATGATGTATTACGGAACGAGTAAAGAGACTTTCCGTAACGAGATTGAACTAGGTATTGGATACCGACGATCGAATCTCGGGCAAGTAACATACCGATGACAAAGGAACAACGTATGTTGTTATGCGGTTTGACCGATAAAGATCTTCGAGAATATGTAGGAGCAAATATGGGCATCCAGGTCCCGCTATTGGTTATTGACCAAGAATAGTTCTAGGTCATGTCTACATAGTTCTCGAACCCGTAGGGTCCGCAGTTAAGGTTTCGATGATGCTTATATTATGAGTTTATGAGTTTTGATGTACCGAAGGAGTTCGGAGTCCCGGATGAGATCGGGGACATGACGAGGAGTCTCGAAATGGTCGAGACGTAAAGATCGATATATTGGACGACTATATTCGGAGTTCGGAAAGGTTCCGAGTGATTCGGGTATTTTTCGGAGTACCGGGGAGTTACGGGAATACGGGGAAGAGTATTGGGCCTTAATGGGCTTTAGTGGGAAGGAGCCAGGAGGAGGCGCGCGCCCCTCCCAAGCCCAGTCCAAATTGGACAAAGGGTTTGGGCGCGCCCCCCTCTTCCTTCCTTCTCCACTTCCCTCTTTCCCCTTGACCTAGTTGGACTAGGAAAGAAGGAATCCTACTCCCGGTGGGAGTAGGACTCCCTTGGCGCGCCCTCCTCCTAGGGCCAGCCTCCTCCTCCCTCCCTCCTTTATATACGGGGGCAGGGGGCACCCCATAGACACACAAGTTGATCTACGGATCGTTCCTTAGCCGTGTGCAGTGCCCCCTTCCACCATATTCCACCTCGGTCATATCGTCGCAAAGCTTAGGCGAAGCCCTGCGCCGGTAGAACATCAAGATCGTCACCATGCCGTCAGGTCGTGGAACTCTCCCTCGACACTCGGCTGGATCGGAGTTCGAGGGACGTCATCGAGCTGAACGTGTGCTGAACTCGGAGGTGCCGTACGTTCGGTACTTGGATCGGTCGGATCGTGAAGACGTGCGACTACATCAACCGCGTTGTGCTAACGCTTCCGCTTATGGTCTACGAGGGTACGTGGACAACACTCTCCCCTCTCGTTGCTATGCCATCACCATGATCTTGCGTGTGCGTAGGAAATTTTTTGAAATTACTACATTCTCCAACATCTATATCCACGAGATCCAATCTAGACCCCGTCCCGGCACCCTGCCGGAGGGGGGAATCATCACCGGTGGCCATCTTCATCATCCCGGCGGCTACCATGATGAGGAGGGAGTAGTCCACCCTCGGGGCTGAGGTTTTGTACCAGTAGTTATGTGTTTTATCTCTCTCTCTCTCTCGTGGTCTTGAGATGTCATGATCTTGATGTATCGCGGGCTTTGTTAATATAGTCAGATCATATGGTGTTTTCCCCTCTCTATCTTGTTGTGATTGATACGACTCCAACGTATCTATAATTTTTGATTGTTCCATGCTATTATATTACCCCTTTTGGATGTTTATGGGCTTTATTTTACACATTTATATCATTTTTGGGACTAACCTACTAACCGAAGGCCCAACCCGTATTGCTGTTTTTTTTTGCCTATTTCAGTATTTCGAAGAAAAGGAATATCAAACGGAGTCCAAACGGAATGAAACCTTCGGGAGCATGATTTTTGGAATGAACGTGATCCAGAGGACTTGGAGTGCAAGTCAAGAAGCAGCCGAGGCGGCCACGAGAGGGTAGGGCGCCCCCCCTATAGGGCGCACCCCCTATCTCGTGGGCCCCTCGGGCGGCCACCGACGTACTTCTTCCTCCTATATAAGCCTACGTACCCCAAAACATCCAGGGAGCCACGGGAACACAATTTCCACCGCCGTAACCTTCTGTATCCGTGAGATACCATCTTGGAGCCTTCGCCGGCGCTCCGCCAGAGGGGGAATCGACCACGGAGGGCTTCTACATCAACACCATAGCCCCTTCGATGAGTTGTGAGTAGTTTACCACAGACCTTCGGGTCCATAGTTATTAGCTAGATGGCTTCTTCTCTCTTTTTGGATCTCAATACAATGTTCTCCCCCTCTCTTGTGGAGATCTATTCGATGTAAACTCTTTTTGCGGTGTGTTTGTCGAGGTCCGCTGAATTGTGTGTTTATGATCAAGTTTAGCTATGAGAAATATTTGAATCTCCTCTAAATTCTTTTATCTATGATTGAGTTATCTTTGCAAGTCTCTTCGAATTATCAGTTTGGTTTTGCCTACTAGATTGATCTTTCTTGCCATGGGAGAAGTGCTTAGCTTTGGGTTCAGTCTTGCGGTGTCCTTACCCAGTGACAGCAGGGGTTGCAAGGCACGTATTGTATTGTTGCCATCGAGGATAAAAATATGGGGTTTATATCATATTGCATGAGTTTATCCCTCTACATCATGTCATCTTGATTAAGGCGTCACTCTGTTCTTGTGAACTTAATACTCTAGATGCAGGCAGGAGTCGGTCGATGTGTGGAGTAATAGTAGTAGATGCAGGCAGGAGTCGATCGATGTGTGGAGTAATAGTAGTAGATGCAGGCAGGAGTCGGTCTACTTGTTGCGGACGTGATGCCTATATACATGATCATGCCTAGATAATCTCATAATTATTCGCTTTTCTATCAATTGCTCGACAGTAATTTGTTCACCCACCGTAATACTTATGCTATCTTGAGAGAAGCCACTAGTGAAACCTATGGCCCTGGGTCTATCTCTTATCATATTTGCTTCCAATCTACTTTTATTTGCATCTTTACTTTCTGCATCCATATTATAAAATACCAAAAATATATTTATCTTATCATACTATCTCTATTAGATCTCACTTTCGCAAGTGGCCGTGAAGGGATTGACAACCCCTTTATTGCGTTGGTTGCGAGTTCTTTGTTTGTTTGTGTAGGTGCGTGGGACTTTTGAGGAGCCTCCTACTGGATTGATACCTTGGTTCTCAAAAACTGAGGGAAATACTTACGCTACTATTGTTGCATCACCCTTTCCTCTTCAAGGAAAACCAACGCAAGCTCAAGACGTAGGAAGAAGGATTTCTGGCGCCGTTGCCAGGGAGGCTTCCACCAAGTCAAGTCAAGTCAAGATTCGACCTCCCGCCTACGATTTCTGGCGCCGTTGCCGGGGAGATCTTCGCTCAAGTCAAGACATACCAAGTACCCATCACAAACCCATCTCTCACGCATTTACATTATTTGCCATTTGCCTCTCGTTTTCCTCTCCCCCACTTCACCCTTGCCGTTTTATTCGCCTTCTCTTTCCTAATCTCCTCCTCTCTCTTTCGCTCGCTTTCTTTCTCCTTGCTTTTGTTGCTGTTATGTCTGAAATTGGGGAGATTATTGTTGATATGGACAACCATGATAACATGGAAAATTCTGATGCGCCGGCTGAAGAACCCCCTATCTTGCATACTAAAAAGTTTCGAATCGGTAGTGGTAACATCATTTGAAAAGGTGTTATTCAAGATTTCTTTACTTGTGTCGATGCTTTACCTTCCATGGGTGGTTCTATTCTTCATAGAACTAGTAGTCTTGCGGATGCCATTGCTATGCTAGTAGTTGAGCTTGAAAGACAATTTATGCATATGCATCCTTGCATACAAAGAATTTTTCTAGAATTTTCCAATATTGAGCATTCTTCTGTTAAGCGCGTTGTTACTATCTTTTTGGCTCATGAGTTTAGATTTATCATAAGAGAGGCCAAATAAATCTTTGCGCACTATAGGGTGGACGCCGGTCGTTCTCCCATAGAGGCGATCCTCTATGATCAAGAGGAATTTAGGCGTTTTCAATCTTCGGACTATGTTGCTTCCAATGAAAACCTTAGAAAAAAGGTTCCTACCAATGTCTTGGTTGATAGAATTAACGAACTTAATAATGATTTTGCCCTTCGAAACAATGAGCTAGGATACTCTCTTGAGTATAGGCTCACGAGATTTTGCCAAAAGAATGCTTTTAGTGATGAATTAGTTGTGCACTATGAAGGGCCAAAGGAGGAACCCGTTCCTCCTGAGATTGATCTTGGGGACTTTTGTCCCGCTAAATTTAGCCCTTTTGATTACTTTTGCTTGCCTCAAAGAAAACTTGCTGCCAAACGTAGAGAATATGAGATGATCTTTCAAGATCTATCTTGTTATTATGGCACTACTTAGATCTATCTTCGCTTTTATGCCTAGCTAGGGGCGTTAAACGATAGCGCTAGTTGGGAGGCAACCCAATTTTCTTTGTGTTTTTTGTTTTTGTTCCTGTTTAGTAATAAATATTGCATCTACTTTCCGTTTAGATGTGTTTTTATCTTTTAATTAGTGTTTGTGCCAAGTAGAACCTATAGGATAACCTATGATGATAGTTGATTTGATTCTGCTGAAAAACAGAAACTTTGCATGCACGAATTTAGTTTTGTTAAATCACAGAAACATGATTTTGTGTTGATTCTTTTTGATGCTGATCAATAGAAAAATTGTCCCGGACTTCTTATTTTGGTAGGATTTTTAGAGTTCTAGAAGTTTGCGTTAGTTACAGATTTCTACAGACTATTCTGTTTTTAACATCCAGGGAGCCACCGAAACACAATTTCCACCATCGTAACATTGTGTATCCGCGAGATCCCATCTTGGAGCCTTCGCCGGTGCTCCGCCGGAGGGGGAATCGACCATGAAGGGATTCACATCAACACCATAGACCCTCCGATGAGTTGTAAGTAGTTTACCACAGACCTTCGGGTCCATAGTTATTATCTAGATGGCTTCTTCTCTCTTTTTGGATCCCAATACAATGTTCTCCCCCTCTCTTGTGGATATCTATTCGATGTAAACTCTTTTTGCGGTGTGTTTGTCGAGATCCGATGAATTGTGGGTTTATGATCAAGTTTATCTATGAGAAATATTTGAATCTCCTCTGAACTCTTTTATGTATGATTGAGTTATCTTTGCAAGTCTCTTCGAATTATCAGTTTGGTTTGGCCTACTAGATTGATCTTTCTTGCCATGGGAGAAGTGCTTAGCTTTGGGTTCAATCTTGCGGTGTCCTTACCTAGTGACAGCAGGGGTTGCAAGGCACGTATTGTATTGTTTCCATCAAGGATAAAAAGATGGGGTTTATATCATATTGCACGAGTTTATCCCTCTACATCATGTCATCTTGCTTAAGGTGTTACTCTGTTCTTATGAACTTAATACTCTAGATGTAGGCAGGAGTCTGTCGATGTGTGGAGTAATAGTAGTAGATGCAGAATCATTTCGATCTACTTGTCACGAATGTGATGCATATATACATGATCATGCCTAGATATTCTCATAACTATGCACTTTTCTATCAATTACTCGACAGTAATTTGTTCACCCACCGTAATACTTATGCTATCTTGAGAGAAGCTACTAGTGAAACCTATGGCCCTCGGGTCTATCTCTTATCATATTTGCTTCCAATCTACTTTTATTTGCATCTTTACTTTCTGCATCTATATTATAAAATACCAAAAATATATTTATCTTATCATACTATCTCTATTAGATCTCACTTTCGCAAGTGGCCGTGAAGGGATTGACAACCCCTTTATTGCGTTGGTTGCGAGTTCTTTGTTTGTTTGTGTAGGTGTGTGGGACTTTTGAGGAGCCTCCTACTGGATTGATACCTTGGTTCTCAAAAACTGAGGGAAATACTTACACTACTATTGTTGCATCACCCTTTCCTCTTCAAGAAAAACCAACGCAAGCTCAAGATGTAGCAGTGATCAATTGAGTTTTCCCTTTGAAATTTCATTGTTATCGGATTGAATAATTTTATGGATTTGAGAACACTTGATATATGTCTTGCAATTGAATACTCGTGGTGACAATGGGGTATCATATTGATTCACTTGATATATGTTTTGGCACTCAACTCACAGATTCCCGAGGTGACATTGGGGTAATCTATGCATAGGGGTTGATGCACATTCTTGTCTTTGTTGCTCCGATAGAAATCTTGGGGCACTCTTTGAAGTTCTTTGTGTTGGATTGAGTATTATGAATATGAATTTGCTTTGGTGTTATTTTAGTACAAACTCTAGGATAGATCAAATGGAAAGAATAGCTTTGTGTTATTTTAGTACGAACTGTTGAATAGATCGAACGTAAAGAATAGCTTTGAGGTGGTTTCGTACCCTACAAACAATTTATTATTATGTTCTCCACTAGATAGGAACTTTGGAGTGATTCTTCATCGCACTTTGAGGGATGGCTACATGATCAGACTATGTTAGCATTGTTGAGAGATTGCAGTAGTGAAAGTATGCACCCTAGGCCTCATTTTCCATCATTGCAATACCGTTTGTGCTCCGTTTACTATTTACTACCTTGTTGTTTTTATTGTTTGCACTACAAAAACTCATATCTACTATCCGTACTACACTTTTATCATCATCTCTTCGCCAAACTAGTGCACCTATACAATTTGCCATTGTACTGGGTGTGTTGGGGACACAAGAGATTTCTTGTATTTGATTGCAGTGTTGCTTGAGAGAGACTATCTTCATCCTACGCCTCCCACGGATTGATAAACCTTAGGTCATCCACTTGAGGGAAAATTGCTACTGTCCTACAAAACTCTGCGCTTGGAGGCCCAACACGTGTCTACAAGAATAAAGTTGCATAGTAGACATCAGCCCGCCACGTCGGGCTGACCATTAGGGCTCGTGCCAATATCATATCCGCCTCCCCCCTCATTGACAGAACAACTATCTCATCTTCTTTGTTCGTTCTCCTCGCACACCCGCCATCAGACTTCCGCCACTATTGGTGCTTCGCCGTCATCCCCAACCCAGGGCTTCGCCACGGGACTCCCCAACCCAGACCGTCGCCGACCAGGCCACCACCGAGCGCCACCTCGGTACGTCAAACTCCTTCATTTTTCACTCGTACTCTATGTGTTCGATGAAATGACCTAGCCGGTTTTTTACTCTTTCGGTCGTTACTTGTAGGTCACCAATAGATTCGTCGTGGAATCATGGTTATGAAAATGATGAGGTTGACGATTTTATATTCAATGAGTTCATCGTCTCGTCGAATTCGGGCGATGAGGATGCTGAAATGATGATGCTGATGAGCATCCAAGAGGAGTTGGAGTAGCCAGAGGAACACGGCCTCAACTTCAGAGGTTCCATCGTAGGCCGAAGAGTTATTCCTCATTATAGGATTGTCGTTGCACGCCTTCTGTACATGGACTACTTCCCAGCGGTCCCAACATTCCATGAATCTTTCTTTCGTCACCGTTACTGAATGAGCGAAAACTTATTCCTGTGGATAGTGGATGGTGTGGAGAAGGTTGATGAGAACTTCAAGGTGAGAAAGGATTATTGCAGAAAGAATTTCTTCTCTCGTCAGCAGAAATGCACAACTTCTCTAAGGATGCTTGCTTATGCTAAAGCAGTTGATGCCGAAATTCGGATGGAAGAGACCATGGTCCTGAACACCATGGTTCAATTTGCACGCACTATGGTGAAGGTGTTCCGACCATAGTACCTAAGAGAGCCAGAAGGACATAGAAAAATTATTGACAATTGGAGCAACAAGAGGATTCCCATGTATGCTAGGTTCAGTTGATTGCATGCCATAGCAACGGAAGAACTGCCCAAAAAGGTTTGTGCGGGCAATACCAAGGTCGGTTCAAAGAAGCCTCCATCATACTTGAAGTAGTGGCATCACAAGACTTGTGGGTTTGGCATGCTTTCTTTGGCACGCCAGGTTCATGCAATGACATCAATGTGCTCCAACTATCTCCTTTGTTCAAGAGACTCTGTAAGGGGGAAGCTTCACCATGCAACTGTGTATACCATCAACAGGCACAACTACAACATTGGGTACTACCTTGCCGATGATATATATCCTTAGTGGGTGGCGTTTGTGAAGACCATATCTGATCCCCAAGGAGACAAACAAACCCGCTTTGCAACAATGCAAGAGGCGGCTAGGAAGGATGTGGTGAGGGAATTTTTGGAGTGCTCCAAGCTCACTAGGGTATATTGTTCATCGAGCTGTGATAACGTGGGAGGCAGAGACACTTTGGCAGCTTATGACTTGTTGTGTAATCTTGCACAAAATGATTGTCGAGGATGAGAGTGAAGAGGCAACGCATACGCATGATTTAAAGAAGCCCAGTGTTCAGGTCTGCCTCTCAGGACAAGAGGCAGAGAGCACTGTCAACTTTCTGGAGATGCATCGACAACTACGAGATCAACAGATGGATATGCAACTTCTGGATGATTTTGTGGAGTACATATGGTCTACAAAGTTCAAGGTTAGTTTTGTACTTTTTCCTTTTTAAAATAGGAATCATGATTGCAAATGCCAAGATATAATGTCCGTTCGGTCACAGTTTAGGTATGTCCACGGGCGTATTAGACTCGGATTAGCTATCCATGGTTGTAGACGCATGACATAATAGAGGAGTTGGAGGATGGTACGTCCATTTTGCATCATGCTTTTATATTGATATTTATTGCATTATGGGCTGTTATTACATGTTATGTCACAATACTTATGCCTATTCTCTCTTATTTTACAAGGTTTACATGAAGAGGGAGAATGCCGGCAGCTGGAATTCTGGGCTGGAAAAGGAGCAAGTATTAGAGACCTATTCTGCATAGCTCCAAAAGTCCTGAAATTCCACGGAAGTTATTTTTGGAATTAATAAAAAATACTGAGCAAAGAAAATACCAGAGGGGGGCCACCCACCATCCACGAGGGTGGGGGCGCGCCCTACCCCCTTGGATGCGCCCCCTGCCTCGTGGGCCACCTGGCAGGCCTCCGATGCCCATCTTCTGCTATATGAAGTATTTTACCCTGGAAAAATCATAAGCAAACTTTCGGGACGAAACACCGTCGCCACGAGGCGGAACCTTGGCGGAACCAATCTAGGGCTCCGGCGGAGCTGTTCTGCCGGGGAAACATCCCTCCGGGAGCGGGAAATCATCACCAACAATCCTCTCATCGGGAGGAGGTCAATCTCCATAAACATCTTCACCAGCACCATCTCCTCTCAAACCCTAGTTCATCTCTTGTATCCAATCTTTGTCCCAAAACCTCATATTGGTACCTGTGGGTTGCTAGTAGTGTTGATTACTCCTTGTAGTTGATGCTAGTTGGTTTATTCGGTGGAAGATCATATGTTCAGATCCTATATGCATATTAATACCCCTCTGATTATGAACATGAATATGATTTGTGAGTAGTTACATTTGTTCCCGAGGACATGGGAGAAGTCTTGCTATAAGTAGTCATGTGAATTTGGTATTCGTTCGATATTTTGATGAGATGTATGTTGTCTCTCCTCTAGTAGTGTTATGTGAACGTCGACTAAATGACACTTCACCATTGTTTGGGCCTAGAGGAAGGCATTGGGAAGTAATAAGTAGATGATGGGTTGCTAGAGTGACAGAAGCTTAAACCCTAGTTTATGAGTTGCTTCGTAAGTGGCTGATTTGGATCAACGTGTTTCATGCTACGGTTAGGTTTACCTTAATACTTCTTTTGTAGTTGCGGATGCTTGCAATAGGGGTTAATCATAAGTGGGATGGTTGTCCAAGAAAGGTCAGTACCCAAGCACAGGTCCACTCACATATCAAATTATCAAAGTAACGAACGTGAATCATATGAGCGTGATGAAAACTAGCTTGATGATAATTCCCATGTGTCCTCGGGAGCGCTTTTCTCTATATAAAAATTTGTCCAGGCTTGTCCTTTGCTACAAAAAGTTTTGGGCCACCTTGTTACACCTTATTTACTCTTGTTACTTGTTAATCGTTACAAATTACCTTATCACAAAACTATCTGTTACCGATAATTTCAGTGCTTGCAGAGAATACCTTACTGAAAACCGCTTGTCATTTCCTTCTGCTCCTCGTTGGATTCGACACCCTTACTTATCGAAAGGACTAAGGTAGATCCCCTACACTTGTTGGTCATCAAGACTCTTTTGTGGCGCCGTTGCCGGGGAGTGAAGCGCCTTTGGTGAGTGGAACTTGGTAAGGAAAAATTTATATAGTGTGCTGAAATTTACTGTCACTTGTTACTATGGAACATAATCCTTTGAGGGGCTTGTTCGGGGTATCTTCACCCCGACTAGTAGAGCAAAGAGTTGCTCCTCAACCTACTGAACCTACTGAAAATGTTTACTTTGAAATTCCTTCGGGTATGGTAGAGAAACTGCTAGCTAATCCTTTTACAGGAGATGGAACATTGCATCCCGATTTGCACCTAATCTATGTGGATGAAGTTTGTGGATTATTTAAGCTTGCAAGTATGCCCGATGATGTTATCAAGAAGAAGGTCTTCCCTTTATTTTTGAAGGGAGAGGCATTGACATGGTTTAGGCTATGTGATGATATGGGATCATGGAACTACAACTGATTGAAATTGGAATTTCATCAGAAGTTTTATCCTATGCATCTTGTTCATCGTGATCCTAATTATATATATCAGTTTTGGCCTCGTGAAGGAGAAAGCATCGCTCAAGCTTGGGGGAGGCTTAAGTCAATGTTATATTCATGCCCCAATCATGAGCTCTCTAGAGAAATTATTATTCAAAATTTTTATGCTTGGCTTTCTCTCAACAATCGCTCCATGCTCGATACTTCTTGTACTGGTTCTTTTATGATGAAGATTATTGAATTCAGATGGGATTTATTGGAAAGAATTAAACGCAACTCTGAAGATTGGGATCTCGAAGAAGGTAAGGAGCCAGGTATGACACCTAAGTTTGATTGTGTTAAATCTTTTATGGATAACGATGTTTTCCGTGAATTTAGCGCTAAATATGGACTTGACTCTGAGATAGTAGCTTCTTTCTGTGAATCATTTGCTACTCATGTTGACCTCCCTAAGGAGAAGTGGTTTAAATATAATCCTCCCATTGAAGTAAAAATAGTTGCACCTATTAAGGTTGAAGAAAAGACTATCACTTATAATGATCCTATTGTTCCTACTACCTATATTGAGAAACCACCTTTCCCTGTTAGGATAAACGATCATGCTAAAGATTCAATTGTGGTTCATAAGAGTAATACTAGAACACCTACACCACCAGAGCAAATTAAAGTTGAACCTAGTATTGCTATGGTTAAAGATCTCTTGGCTGATAATATTGATGGGTATGTTATTTACTTCTGTGATGAAGCTGCTAGAATTGCTAGACCAGATACTAAGAATAAACAAAAACCTATTGTAGGCATGCCTGTTATTTCTGTTAAAATAGGAGATCATTGTTATCATGGATTATGTGATATGGGTGCTAGTGCAAGTGCATTACCTCATTCCTTATACAAAGAGATTATGCATGATATTGCACCTGCTGAGATAGAAGAAATTGATGTTACAATTAAGCTTGCCAGTAGAGATACTATTTCACCAGTTGGGATTGTTAGAGATGTTGAAGTCTTGTGTGGGAAAGTTAAATATCCTGCTGATTTTCTTGTTCTTGGTTCCCCACAAGATGACTTTTGTCCCATTATATTTGGTAAACCCTTCTTGAATACCGTTAATGCCAAGATAGATTGCGAAAAGGATATTGTTACAATTGGTTTGGGGGATATGTCTCATGACTTTTAATTTTTCTAAATTTTGTAGACAACCCCATGATAAAGAATTGTCTAGTAAGGATGAAATTATTTGTCTTGCTTCTATTGTCGTGCCTCCTAATGATCCTTTAGAACAATATTTGCTAGACCGTGAAAATGATATGTTTACGAATGAAAGAAGGGAGATAGATGAAGTATTCTTTAAACAGGGACCTATTTTGAAACACAACTTGCCTGTTGAAATTCTAGGGGATCCTCCACCACCCAAGGGTGATCCCATGTTTGAGCTTAAACCACTACCTGATACTCTTAAATATGCTTATCTTGATGAAAAGAAGATATACCCTGTTATTATTAATGCTAACCTTTCATAGCAGGAAGAGGAGAAATTATTGAAAACTCTGAAGAAGCATTGTGCTGCTATTGGATATACTCTTGATGATCTTAAGGGCATTAGTCCCACTCTATGCCAGCACAAAATAAAATTGGAGAAAGAAGCCAAACCAGTTGTTGATCACCAATGACGGTTGAATCCTAAGATGAAAGAAGTGGTAAGAAAAGAAATACTAAAGCTCCTGGAGGCAGTTATAATTTATCCCGTTGCTGATAGTCAGTGGGTAAGTCATGTCCATTGTGTCCCTAAGAAGGGAGGTATTATTGCGTTCCTAATGATAAAGATGAATTGATCCCGCAAAGAATTGTTATAGGTTATAGGATGGTAATTGATTTCCGCAAATTAAATAAAGCTACTAAAAAGGATCATTACCCTTTGCCTTTTATTGATCAAATGCTAGAAAGATTATCCAAACATACACATTTTTGCTTTCTAGATGGTTACTCTGGTTTCTCTCAAATACCTGTGTCAAAAGGGGATCAAGAAAAGACCACTTTTACTTGCCCTTTTGGTACTTTTGCTTATAGACGTATGCCTTTTGGTTTATGTAATGCACCTGCTACTTTTCAAAGATGCATGATGGCTATATTCTCCGACTTTTGTGAAGAGATTCTTGAGGTTTTCATGGATGATTTCTCCATTTATGGATCTTCTTTTGATGATTGCTTGAGCAACCTTGATCGAGTTTTGAAGAGATGTGAAGAAACTAATCTTGTCTTGAATTGGGGAAAATGCCACTTTATGGTTAATGAAGGTATTGTCTTGGGGCATAAAATTTCTGAAAGAGGTATTGAAGTTGACAAAGCTAAGTTGATGCTATTGAAAAGATGCCGTGTCCCAAGGACATTAAAGGTATAAGAAGTTTCCTTGGTCATGCCGGTTTTTATAGGAGGTTCATTAAGGACTTCTCTAAAATTTCTAGACCTCTAACTAATCTCTTACAAAAAGATATTCCTTTTGTCTTCGATGATGATTGTGTAGAAGCATTTGAAATACTTAAGAAAGCTTTGATTTCTGCACCTATTGTTCAGCCACCTGATTGGAATTTACCCTTTGAAATTATGTGTGATGCTAGTGATTATGCCGTAGGTGCTGTTCTAGGACAAAGAGTTGATAAGAAACTAAATGTTATTCAATATGCTAGTAAAACTCTAGACAGTGCCCAGAGAAATTATGCTACTACTGAAAAAGAATTTTTAGCAGTTGTATTTGCTTGTGATAAGTTCAGACTTTATATTGTTGATTCTAAAGTAACTGTTCACACTGATCATGCTGCTATTAAATATCTTATGGAAAAGAAAGATGCTAAACCTAGACTTATTAGATGGGTTCACCTACTACAAGAATTTGATTTGCATATTATTGATAGAAAGGGAGCTGAGAACCCCGTTGCAGACAACTTGTCTAGGTTAGAGAATGTTCTTGATGACCCGCTGCCTAATGATGATAGCTTTCCTGATGAACAATTAGCTGTCATAAATGCTTCTCATACTGCTCCATGGTATGCTGATTATGCTAATTACATTGTTGCTAAATTTATACCACCTAGTTTCACATACCAGCAAAAGAAAAAGTTTTTCTATGATATAAGACATTACTTCTGGGATGACCCACACCTTTATAAAGAAGGAGTAGATGGTGTTATTAGACGTTGTGTACCTGAGCATGAACATGAATAGATCCTACGCAAGTGTCACTCCGAGGCTTATGGAGGACACCACGCTGGAGATAGAACTGCGCATAAGGTATTGCAATCTAGTTTTTATTTGCCTACTCTCTTCAAGGATGCCTGTAAGTTTGTCTTGTCTTGCGATGAATGTCAAAGAAATGGTAATATTAGTAGATGTCAAGAAATGTCTATGAATTATTCACTTGTTATTGAACCATTTGATGTTTGGGGCTTTGATTATATGGGACCATTTCCTTCCTCTAATGGTATACACATATTTTAGTTGATGTTGATTACGTTACTAAGTGGGTAGAAGCTATTCCAACTAGTAGTGTGGATCATAACACCTCTATTAAGATGCTTAAAGAAGTTGTTTTTCCGAGGTTTGGAGGCCCTAGATACCTAATGACTAATGGTGGTTCACATTTTATTCATGGTGCTTTTCATAAAATGCTTGCTAAGTATGATGTTGATCATAGAATTGCATCTCCATATCACCCACAGTCTAGTGGTCAAGTAGAATTGAGTATCAGAGAGCTTAAATTGATTTTGCAAAAGATTGTTAATAGATCTAGAAAGAATTGGTCCAAGAAACTTGATGATGCATTATGGGCTTATAGAACTTCATATAAAAATCCTATGGGTATGTCTCCATATAAAATGGTTTATGGAAAAGCATGTCACTTACCTCTCGAACTAGAACATAAGGCATATTGGGCCATTAAAGATCTCAACTATGATTTCAAACTTGCCGGTGAGAAGAGTTTATTTGACATTAGCTCACTTCCAAACTGTTTCAAGAAAAAGTTAAAAGATGGCATGACAAAAGGATACAAAAGCGTGAGTTTAATGTAGGTGATTATGTGTTGCTTTTCAAATCTCTTGTAAGATTTTTTGCAGGAAAACTCCTCTCTAAATGGGAAGGCCCTTATGTTATCAAGGAGGTCTATCATTTCGGTGCCATAAAAATCAACAATTTCGAAGGTACAAATCCGAAGGTGGTGAACGGTCAAAGAATCAAACATTATATCTCAGTTAATCCCCTAAATGTTGAAACCAATGTTATTGAAACCGTAACCCCAGAGGGAATAAGGGACACTTTCCAGAATGTTTCAGACTCCGAAAAGGAATAGGTATGTGGTACGGTAAGTAAACCGACTCCAAAATAGTCCTAATAGCATTTTTTTCTCCTTTTTGGAATATTTAAGAAAATTGAAGCCCGATCCAGCAATATCGCGTGAGTGAAGAAGGGCAATGCCGCTTGTAAAGCTCTTTCGTCAGTCCAGTACCATTAGCTCTCCAAGGGTCGCAATCCATTCTTTCCGGGCAAGCCAGTTCAGTTCCTTTCTGGTAGCAAGTGAAAATAAGTAGTCCGGGAAGGACACGAGGCATCCACGAGGGTGGAGGGCGCGCCCTACTCCCCTGGGCGTGCCCTCTGCCTCGTGGGCACCTCATGTACTCTCCGGACTCCATTTTCTTGCACGATACTTCTTTTGGTCGGTAAAAATTCATTATATAATCTCCGAAGGTTTTGACCACCGTATCACACAAATATCCTCTGTTTTGTTTCGAGCTATTTCTGCAACAAATTTAGAGCAAGATGTCTTCTCAAGAGTCAGTCGGGGAGAGTAGGGTGTCTCATCCGACACCGGGTCCAGGAGCAAACAGCTATGCCTATCACTTTGGGCCATCAACGGAGGAGGAGATGGAGGCCGACTTGAAAAGGATAGATGCCATGGAGAAGGATCAAGAAGTTACTTCTCATTTTTGAGCCGGATTCACGATGGGGGAATTATAGAGCTGATACATCTCCGTCGTATCTACTTTTCCAAACACTTTTTCCCTTGTTTTGGACTCTAATTTGCATGATTTGAATGGAACTAACCCAGACTGAAGCTATTTTCAGCAGAACTGCCATGGTGTTATTTTTGTGCAGAAATAAAAGTTCTCGAAATGACCTGAAAATCCACGGAGCAACTTTTTAGAATTAATAAAAAATATTGGCGAAAGAATCAGCGTCAGGGGCCCACACCCTACCCATGAGGGTGGGGGCGCGCCCCCTCCCCTAGGGCGTGCCCCCTGCCTCGTGGACCCCCTGGACGTCCACCGACCTCAACTCCAACTCCATATATTGGCTTTCGCAGAGAAAAAAAATTAGAGAGAAAGTTTCATCGTGTTTTACCATACGGAGCTGCCGCCAAGCCCTAATCTCTCTCGGGAGGGCTGATCTGGAGTATGTTCAGGGCTCTGGAGAGGGGGGTTTGTCGCCGTCGTCATCATCAACCATCCTCCATCACCAATTTCATGATGCTCACCGCCGTGTGTGAGTAATTCCATCGTAGGCTTGCTGGACAGTGATGGGTTGGATGAGATTTACCATGTAATCAAGTTAGTTTTGTTAGGGTTTGATCCCTAGTATCCACTATGTTCTGAGATTGATGTTGCTATGACTTTGCTATGCTTAATGCTTGTCACTATGGCCTGAGTGCCATGATTTCAAATCTGAACCTATTATGTTTTCATGAATATATGTGAGTTCTTGATCCTATCTTGCAAGTCTATAGTCACCTATTATGTGTTATGATCCGACAACCCCGAAGTGACAATAATCAGGATACTTCTCGGTGATGATCGTAGTTTGAGGAGTTCATGTATTCACTAAGTGGTAATTCTTTGGTCCGGTACTCTATTAAAAGGAGGCCTTAATATCCCTTAGTTTCCATTAGGACCCCACTGCCACGGGAGGGTAGGACAAAAGATGTCATGCAAGTACTTTTCGATAAGCACGTATGACTATATTCGGAATACATGCCTACATTACATTGATGAATTGGAGCTAGTTCTGTGTCACCCTATGTTATAACTGTTACAAGATAAACCGCATCCGACATAATTATCCATCACTGATCCAATGCCTACGAGCTTTTCACATATTGTGCTTTGCTTATTTACTTTACCGTTGCTACTGTTACAATTACTACAAAACTGCTACTGTTACTTTTGCCACTGTTACATTACTTCCATACTACTTTGCTACTAAATACTTTGTTGCAGATACTAAGTTATCCAGGTGTGGTTGAATTGACAACTCAACTGCTAATACTTGAGAATATTCTTTGGCTCCCCTTGTGTCGAATCAATAAATTTGGGTTGAATACTCTACCCTCAAAAATGGTTGTGATCCCCTATACTTGTATATTATCAAGATTATTTCCTGGCGCCGTTGCCGGGGAGCATAGCTCTATTCTTTGAGTCACTTGGGATTTATATCTGCTGATCACTATGAGGAACTTGAAAGACTAAAGAACTAAGATTTATCCCTCAACTACGAGGGGAGGTAAGGAACTGCCATCCAGCTCTACACTAGATTCTCCTTCTGTTATGAGTAAACTTGCGACACCTAAACCTGCTTCTGCTATTAATTCTGATATGTCGCTTGTTATTGATGATGCCACTTCTACTATGCATGGTACTTATGATGAAACTACTTCTGTGCTTGATACTACTATGCCATTAGGTGAATATCTTGATGAACAACTTGCTAGGGTTAGAGAGAATGAAATTCTTGAAACTGATATTATTGAAGATAGTGATGATGAAGGTTCTCCCCCTAAATATGAATTGACTGTTGTTCCTGAGGGTTATGTTATGGATGAAGAAACTGCTAGAGATTTTCTTGCTTGCAATGATAGATCTGATCTTAAGAAGTTATTAGCTAAACTGAAACAGAAAACTCTGAATGCTAGAATGAAATATGACCCTGCTTTTGCTACTTCACCTATCTTTGTTACTGATAAGGATTATGAATTCTCTGTCGATCCTGAGATAATTACTTTGGTTGAATCTGATCCTTTTTATGGCTATGAATCTGGAACTGTTGTGGCACATCTTACTAAATTGAATGATATAGCCACCCTGTTCACTAATGATGAGAAATCTCGCTCCTATTATATCCTTAAGATATTTCCATTCGCATTAAAGGGTGATGCTAAAACTTGGTTCAATTATCTAGATCCTGGTTGTGTGCGTAGTCCCCAGGATATGATTTATTACTTCTCTGCTAAATATTTCCCTGCTCATAAGAAACAAGTTGCTTTGAGGGAGATATATAATTTTGTGCAAATTGAAGAAGAGAGTCTCCCACAAGCTTGGGGGAGGCTTCTCCGGTTACTTAATGCTTTGCCTGATCATCCTCTTAAGAAAAACGAAATACTTGATATCTTTTATAATGGACTAACTGATGCTTCTAAGGACCACTTGGATAGTTGTGCTGGTTGTGTTTTCAAGGAAATAACAGTCGATCAAGCTGAATTACTATTGAATAATATGTTGACTAATGAAAATAATTGGACTCTTCCTGAGCCAACTCCTGAACCAACTCCGAAGAAAAGGGGAGTTCTATTTCTCAGTCCTGAAGATATGCAAGAGGCAAAGAAATCAATAAAAGAAAAGGGTATTAAAGCTGAAGATGTTAAGAATTTACCTCATGTTGAAGAAATACATGGTCTTAATTTACCACCTATTGAAGAAACACATGGTCTTGATAACCTGACACAGGTAGTAAAGGTAAATTCTCTCTATAGATATGATAAAGTTGAAATCCCGTCTACTAAGTTTGCTAGCCAATGTTTGGATGAATTTTATGACTTTATGGCTAGACAAGAAAATTTCAATGCTTATGTTGGTAGAAAATTAAAGAGTAGTTCTTACATGATTGGACGCTTGAGTGATTATATGGCTAGAGTTAAAGGTGAACTTAAACTCATTAGCAAATATGCTTTTATGGTTACCACTCAAGCAGAACAAGTACTTAAAGCTCAAAGTGATTTGCTCGATGAATTAAATAATAAACATGATTTTGCTGTTAGAGTGGCTACTAGAACTGGTAAAATGACTCAGGAACCTTTGTATCCTGAAGGCCACCCTAAGAGAATTGAGCAAGACTCTCAGAGAAATAATTTAGATGCACCTAGTCCTTCTAAAAAGAAGAAAAAGAAAAATGATAGGACTTTGCATGCTTCTAGTGAACCTGTTGTAGACACACCTGAGAATCCCAATGATATTTCTATTTCTGATACTGAAACACAATCTGGTGATGAACATGAACCTAGTGGTAATGTTAATGATAATGTTCATGTTGATGCTCAACCTAGGAATAATAATGATGTAGAGATTGAACCTGATGTTGATCTTGATAACCCACAATCAAAGAATCAACGTTATGATAAGAGAGACTTTGTTGCTAGGAAGCACGGTAAAGAAAGAGAACCATGGGTTTAGAAACCCGTGTCTTTTCCTCCTAAGCCATCCAAGAAAAAGGATGATGAGGATTTTGAGCGCTTTGCTGGAATGATTGACTTATCTTTTTGCGTATGCGTTTGACTGATATGCTTAAACTAAATCCTTATGCTAAGTACATGAAAGATATTATTACAAATAAAAGAAAGATACCGAAAGCTGAAATTTCCACCATGCTTGCTAATTATACTTTTAAGGGTGGAATACCTAAGAAACTTGGAGATCCAGAGTACCAACTATACCATGCTCCATTAAAAGAAACTATGTTAAAACCGCTTTATGTGATCTTGGAGCCGTGTTAGTGTTATGCCTCTCTTTATATCGTAGACTTGAATTGAATAAGTTGACACCTACTGAAATATCTTTGCAAATGGCTAATAAATCAACTGCTATACCTGTCGGTATTTGTGAGGACGCGCCTGTTGTGGTTGCAAACGTCACTATCTTAACGGACTTTGTTATTCTTGATATTCCCGAGGATGATAGTATGTCGATTATCCTTGGTAGACCCTTTTTGAATACTGCAGGGGCTGTTATTGATTGCAACAAAGGCAATGTCACTTTTCATGTTAATGGTAATGAGCATACGGTACACTTTCCGAGGAAAGAACCTCAAGTTCACAGTATCAATTCTATTGGAAAAATTCCATCTATTATTATTGGAGGTTTCGAATTTCCTCTTCCTACTTGTCAAGAAGAAATATGATATTCTTATTATAGGGGATGTTCATATCCCCGTTGAGGTAACATAGTGTTATTCGAAATTTCTCCGGTTCCATGTTATCCGGAATGAGTTTGTTAACAAGACTTGATCAATCTTGTTAGTGGATTCCTTTTGATGAGCATGAGATGGATGAAATTAGAAGGCACAACCTTCTGTACCCTCTTTTTACTTTCTGTTATTTAGATTAAATAAAGCAAAAAAAATATTTTCTGTCTGTTTTCTTAATTATCCATGCAATAAAAAAATACCTGAAAATAAAAGTTCTCCAAATGCCCTGCAAATTTAGTATGATTTTTTCTGGAATATTTGAGAATATCTGGCACTAAGAACACATCAGGGGGAGCTGGCACCTGGCCACGAGAGTCTAGGGCGCGCCCCCCTGCCTCATGGGCCCACGGTGGCCCCCCTCCACTTATTCCTGCACCCACACACTTCTTCTTCCTCCCAATAAAATCACCATCCAGTTCAAGCACAAGTTCTAGCTCATTTTGCTGCCATTTTCGATCTCCTTGCTCAAAGCTCCATTCACAAAACTGCTTTGGGGGATTGTTCCTTGGCATGTGACTCCTCCAATGGTCCAATTAGTTTTTGTTCTAGTGTTTTATTCATTGCAAATTTTTGCTTCCTAGGTGACCCTGTTCTTGAGCTTGCATGTCAAATTTATATGGTCCCAAGTAATTTTAATGCATGATATAGGCTCTAGGCACTTGTGGGAGTAGCTACTATCAATTTTGTTGAGTTTGATTCACTTTTATTTTGAGTTACTAAAAATTTCAGAAATTTTTAGAAAAAGATGAAGAGATTTTTCTTGAGGGGCTCTTCTAGCCAAGGCTCTAAGGATAAACAAGCTAAGGAGAATGAAAAGCCCAAGTATAATCTACCTCGTGTGGCGGAAGTATGGCCATGTGAATGGCCTTGTGATGATTTCTTGAGAGCAGCCGGGATTTATGATGATTTTTATTCGTTGGCTGATAATGCGGGCCTCACCGACTTCCTCCACGACCAAATCGAACAGTATCTCTTCCTCACCAATAATTTCGTGCAAAATTTCTACTATTATCCTAAGAAATCACCTCCTTCAGTAGAGTTTCGTTTATATGATGTGGCTAGGAAGATGTCTCTATATGAATTTTGCACGGTTTGCAAGATATCTTTCGGGGGCAGCTTAGAGGAACCACATCGTAAAGATGTGGATGGATTTATTGATACTATTACTGTAGGGGAAACGAGGAAGGTTTCCGATGCAAGAATTACTAGCATACATTTTCCTGTTTTATGCTACTTTGCAATATTTGCTAGTCGATTCTTAATTGGTCGCGGAAACTGTGGAAACCTTAGTGTTCCTGATAATATTATTTTGTTCCATGCTTTATTTCGTGATAACTCTGTTAGTATGGGCGCTATTATTGCTAAACGATTAATCCTAAACCCTACAAAGGCCCCATCTTTGGAGGTATCTATGATTCACGTCTTGCTAAACATTTCAGGATACCTATTAGACACTTTGAGAAAGAGGAAACACTGCTGCCCCTACCTTTCTAGATTATAAGAGCATGGTAGCACATGAGTTTATTATTAAAAATGATGATACGATGCTTTTGTATAATATGAGATTTCATAAGAAACACAGTGAGACTATTATCTTGCCCGTGTCCTCTTTGTTTGATTTAACTATAGGCCCTTACCTTGTCTTGCCGGAGGCCGTCTATGCGCTCCGCGGCCAGACATCAGCTCCAGAGCCTGAGCCGGAACCACCACTTGACCCTTATCGTCCATCCTGTTATCAGTGGGATCCGGAGGAGATTGCCAGCCAGTGGCAGTATGATGACACTCCTCAGTACAACAGGGAGAGTAGCCGCGATCCATGGGCATAGACCAACTTAGCCCAAAAGCCTAAGCTTGGGGGAGTACGTATTTCTCACCGACATTACATTCATGTTCACACACTCATTCTAGTTGTCGGTGCTCATACTTTTTCATTGTACTATCCATGCTAGTTTAATTTCTTTTTCTAGTTTTCTTATTGTGTGTTTAAAAAAACTTAAGAAAAACCAAAAAATTAGTTAGCTTACTTCCCATGCTTGTAGTAGTAATTAAAAGAAAACCCAAAAAGATTTCTCGTTCTTCTTTTGCTTGTTGAGAGCTTCCCCGTGTAAATAGTTTTATTTCCTTTCTTTCCTTTGGGGGTCGAGAGGAGAAGACCATAATGAAGATGTTGAGTGGCTCTTATATGCATTATTGTTGATTTAACCAAGAGCCCATATTACCTTGTCTTCTCCCTTGAATTGAATGCTTGCAGATTCCAACTCAGTCCAATGCACGTGCACTATTATTATTATCCACACCGTTTGGTCGTGCAAGTGAAAGGCAATAATGACGATATATGATGGATTGATTGAGATGAGAGAAGCTGGTATGAACTCAACCTCTCTTGTTTTCGTAAATATGATTAGTTCATCGTTCCTGATTCAGCCTATTATGAATAAACATGTTTGCAATGACAATTAGAGATTATAGTTGCTTATGCCATGCTTAATTAGCTAGGAGCTTATAATGGTTTACCTTGTGTACCAACATGCTATTAAAATGGTTGTGATGTGGTATGATAGGGTGGTATCCTCCTTTGAATGATTTGAGTGACTTGACTTGGCACATGTTCACGTATGTAGTTGAAACAAAATCAACATAGCCTTCACGATATTTATGTTCATGGTGGATTATATCCTACTCATGCTTGCACTCGGTGTTGATTAATTTTAATGCATGTTCATGACTGTTGTCGCTCTCTCAGTTGGTCGCTTCCCAGTCTCTTTCTAGACTTCACCGGTACTAAGCGGGAATACTTCTTGTGCATCCAAACTCCATAAACCCCAAATTTATTCCATATGAGTCCACCATACCTTCCTATATGCGGTGTCTACCTGCCGTTCCAAGTAAATTTGTATGTGCCAAACTCCAAACCTTCAAATGAAATTCTGTTTTGTATGCTCGAACAACTCATGTATCAACTAGGGTTGTCTGTATCTTCCATGTTAGGCGGGTTATTCTCAAGAGGAGTGGACTCCGCTCCTCATTCACGAGAAAATGGCTGGTCACCGGGATGCCCAGTCCCATGCTCAAATCAAATCAAAATAATTAAACAAAACTCCCCCAGGATTGTTGCTAGTTGGAGGCACTCGTTGTTTCGGGCAAGCCATTCTGTTTGGGAACCGCCTATAATGTGTGTAGCATGGAAGATATCGAGATCTCTTAGTTGTTATGTTGACAGTGAAAGTATACCGCTCAAAATGTTATTCATCTCTATTTCAAAATCGAGCTCTGGCACCTCTACAAATCCTTGCTTCCCTCTGCGAAGGGCCTATCTATTTACTTTTATGTTGAGTCATCACCCTCTTATTAAAAAGCACCCGTTGGAGAGCACCACTGTCATTTGCATGCATTACTATTAGTCTATATTGGGTATGACTATGACTGGATCTCTTTTGCCATGAATTACAATGTTTAGTCAGTCATTGATCATTAAAGGTGCTCTGCATTTATGTTTTGCGGTCTCAGAAAGGGCTAACGAGATACCATCTTGTTATATCATATTATGATTGTTTTGAGAAAGTGTTGTCATCCGAGTTTTATTATTATTGCTTGCTAGTTGATTATGCCATTGATATGAGTAAACATGAGACCTAAGTGTTATTGTGAATATGGTTAGTTCATAATCTTTGCTGAAAACTTGAATGCTGGCTTTACATATTTGCAACAACAAGAGCAAACAGAGTTTGTAAAAGTTTTTCTTTATCACTTTCAGTTTGTCAACTGAATTGCTAGAGGAAAAGCAAAGGTTTGAGCTTGGGGGAGTTGATACGTCTCTGTCGTATCTAGTTTTCCAACCACTTTTGCCCTTGTTTTGGACTCTAATTTGCATGATTTGAATGGAACTAACCCGGACTGACGCTGTTTTCAGCAGAACTGCCATGGTGTTATTTTTGTGCAGAAATAAAAGTTCTCAGAATGACCTAAAAATCCACGAAGGAACTTTTCAGAATTAATAAAAAATACTGGCGAAAGAATCAGCGTCAGGGGGCCCACACCCTGTCCACGAGGGTGGGGGCGTGCCCCCTCCCCTAGGGCGTGCCCCCTGCCTTGTGGGCCCCCTAGACGTCCACCGACGTCAACTCCAACTCCATATATTGGCTTTCGCGGAGAAAAAAATCAGAGAGAAAGTTTCAAAGTGTTTTACGATATGAGCCGCTGCCAAGACCTAATCTCTCTCGGGAGGGCTGATCTAGAGTCCGTTCGGGGCTCCGGAGAGGGGGATTCGTCATCGTCGTCATCATCAACCATCCTCTATCACCAATTTCATGATGCTCACCACCGTGCGTGAGTAATTCCATCGAAGGCTTGCTGGACGGTGATGGGTTGGATGAGATTTACCATGTAATCGAGTTAGTTTTGTTAGGGTTTGATCCCTAGTATCCACTATGTTCTGAGATTGATGTTGCTGTGACTTTGCTATGCTTAATGCTTGTCACTAGGGCCTGAGTGCCATGATTTCAGATCTGAACCTATTATGTTTTCCTGAATATATGTGAGTTCTTGATCCTATCTTGCAAGTCTATAGTCCCCTATTATGTGTTATGATCCGACAACCCCGAAGTGACAATAATCGGGATACTTCTCGGTGATGATCGTAGTTTGAGGAGTTCATGTATTCACTAGGTGCTAATGCTTTGGTCCGGTACTCTATTGAAAGGAGGCCTTAATATCCCTTAGTTTCCATTAGGACCCCGCTGCCACGGGAGGGTAGGACAAAAGATGTCATGCAAGTTCTTTTCCATAAGCACGTATGACTATATTCGGAATACATGCCTACATTACATTGATGGATTGGAGCTAGTTCTGTGTCACCCTATGTTATAACTGTTACATGATGAACCGCATCCGACATAATTATCCATCACTAATCCAATGCCTACGAGCTTTTCACATATTGTGCTTTGCTTATTTACTTTACTGTTGCTACTGTTACAATTACTACAAAACGGCTACTATTACTTTTCCCATTGTTACCGTTACTTCCATACTACTTTGTTACTAAATACTTTGCTACAGATACTAAGTTATCCAGGTGTGGTTGAATTGACAACTCAACTGCTAATACTTGAGAATATTCTTTGGCTCCCCTTGTGTCGAATCAATAAATTTTGGTTGAATACTCTACCCTCGAAAACTGTTGCGATCCCCTATTCTGTGGGTTATCAAGAGCTCAGCTATTCCAAACTCGGTCATCCCTTCCAATGTTAGATTTCTTTCTTATGAAAATATGAAAAAGAGTGTCACTTGTTCCCCCGCAGCTATGCAACATCCATGGGTGAAAGGAGCTTTAGCCGTCACTGGTAAGCTCCGTAAGGAAATAATGCACCTCAAGCGGCAAGTCAATAAGCTCGAGGAGGAGAATCGTATCTTGAGGGGCATCATCGCCAAGAATATCACATCACCACCTCCGAAGAAGGAGACATAAACACATGGGTATGGGCACTCCCCTTGGCAACTGCCAAGCTTGGGGGAGTGATACGTCTCCAACGTATCTATAATTTTTGATTGTTCCATGCTATTATATTACCTGTTTTGGATGTTTAGTGAACTTACTAAGCACTTTTATATTATTTTTGGGACTAACCTATTAACCGGAGGCCCAGCCCAAAATGTTATTTTTTTGCCTATTTCAGTGTTTCGCAGAAAAGGAATATCAGACGGCGTCCAAACGGAATGAAACCTTCGGGAGAGTTATTTTTGGAACAAACGCAATCCAGGAGACTTGGAGTGGACGTCAAGAAGCAATCGAGGAAGCCACAAGGCAGGGAGGCGCGCCCTAGAGGGTGGGCGTGCCGCCACCCTCGTGGGCCCCTCGTGGCTCCCCTGGCCGACTTCCTTCACCAATATATATCGACATACCCTAAAAACATCCGGGAGCAGCATAAACCCTATTTCCACCACCGCAACCTTCTGTACCCGTGAGATCCCATCTTGGAGCCTTTTCCGGCGCTCCGCCGGAGGAGGAATCGATCACGGAGGGCTTCTACATCAACGTCATAGCCTCTCCGATGAGTTGTGAGTAGTTTACCACAGACCTTCGGGTCCATAGTTATTAGCTAGATGGCTTCTTCTCTCTCTTTGAATCACAATACAAAGTTCTCCTTGATCTTCTTGGAGATCTATTCGATGTAACTCTTTTTGCGGTGTGTTTGTCGAGATCTGATGAATTGTGGGTTTATGATCAAGTTTATCTATGAGAAATATTTGAATCTCCTCTAAATTCTTTTATGTATGGTTGGCTATCTTTGCAAGTCTCTTCGAATTATCCGTTTGGTTTGGCCTACTAGATTGATCTTTCTTCCAATGGGAGAAGTGCTTAGCTTTGGGTTCAATCTTACGTGTCCTTTCCAAGTGACAGCAGGGGCAGCAAGGCACATACTATATTATTGCCATCGAGGATAAAAAGATGGGGTTTATATCATATTTCTTGAGTTTATCCCTCTACATCATGTCATCTTGCCTAATGCGTTACTATGTTCTTATGAACTTAACACTCTAGATGCATGCTGGATAGCGGTCGATGTGAGGAGTAATAGTAGTAGATGCAGAATCATTTCGATCTACTTGTCGTGGACGTGATGCCTATATACATGATCATGCCTAGATATTCTCATAACTATGCCTTTTCTATCAATTGCTCGACAGTAATTTGTTCACCCATCGTAATACTTATGCTATCTTGAGAGAAGCCACTAGTGAAACCTATGGCCCGCGGGTCTATTTTCCATCATATAAGTTTCCGATCTACTTTATTTTGCAATCTTTACTTTCCAATCTATATCATAAAAATACCAAAAATATATATCTTATTATTATCTCTATCAGATCTCACTTTTGCAAGTGGCCGTGAAGGGATTGACAACCCCTTTATCGCGTTGGTTGCGAGGTTCTTGTTTGCTTGTGTAGGTACGAGGGATTTGCGGGTAGCCTCCTACTGGATTGATACCTTGGTTCTCAAAAACTGAGGGAAATACTTACACTACTTTGCTGCATCACCCTTTCCTCTTCAAGGGAAAAACCAACGCATTCTCAAGAGGTAGCAGGGAGGTGCCCTGGTATTGTATCACCATCACACTCCTATCTTTATTGTTTTTCTTAGTTCGTTCCTTTTGGTAATATCTTGATCTAGCAGAATAAAGTTTTAGAATGATCTAGTTTTGAGTTTTGCTTTATGATTCCTCTATGTAATCGAGTCCGTGAGCTATATATAATAAATATTAGTGTTGAGTAAAGGGCTTGATTATCTTACTTTGATCTTGAGGGAATAAAGGAAAGAATAAAAAGAAATAAAAAAAGATCATATGGATCTTATGGAGAGTAATGACTTCACATATAAAGAGTATGATGAATAAAAGTTGTTGAGAGTAGACAAACATAGTTTTGGTCATCGTTGCAATTAATAGGAAGTAATAAGGAAAGAGAGGTTCTCACATATAAATATACTATCTTGGACGTCTTTTATGATTGTGAGCACTCATTAAAATATGACATGCTAAAGAGTTGACGTTGGACAAGGAAGACAACATAATGGGTTATGTTTTCTTATATCCGAAATAAAGTATATTGTCATGGATCATCCAACATGTTGAGCTTGCCTTTCCCTCTCATGCTTGCCAAATTCTTTGCACCAAGTAGAGATACTACTTGTGCTTCCAGATATCCTTAAACCCAGTTTTGCCATGAGAGTCCACCATACCTACCTATGGATTGAGTAAGATCCTTCAAGTAAGTTGTCATTGTTGTATGCAATAAAAATTGCTCTCTAAATATGCATGACTTATTAGTGTGGAGAAAATAAGCTTTATACGATCTTGTGATATGGAAGCAATAAAAGCGACGGACTGCATAATAAAGGTCCATATCACAAGTGGCAATATAAAGTGGCGTTCTTCTGCATTAAGATTTCGTGCATCCAACCATAAAAGCACATGACAACCTCTGCTTCCCTCTACGAAGGGCCTATCTTTTATTTTTGTCTTATACATTATGCAAGAGTCATGGTGATCTTCACCTTTCCTTTTTATATTTTGTCCTTTGGCAAGCACATTGTGTTGGAAAGATCCTGATATATATATCCAATTGGATGTAAGTTAGCACGAACTATTATTGTTGACATTACCCTTGAGGTAAAAGGTTGGGAGGCAACACTATAAGCCCCTATCTTTCTCTTTGTCCGATTAAAACTTCATACCCATAAGTATTGCGTGAGTGTTAGCAATTGTGAAAGATTAAATGATAGTTGAGTATGTGGACTTGCTGAAAAGCTCTTATATTGACTCTTTCCGATGTTATGATAAATTGCAATTGCTTCAATGACTGAGATTATAGTTTGTTAGTTTTCAATGAAGTTTCTGATTCATACTTGACATTGTGGATAGATTATTACTTGAGCATAAGAAATCATATGAAAAAAATTATATGTTGTTGTTGTAAGAATGATCATGATGCCCTCATGTCCGTATTTTATTTTATCGACACCTCTATCTCAAAACATGTGGACATATTTTTCGATTTTGGCTTTCGCTTGAGGACAAGCGAAGTCTAAGCTTGTGGGAGTTGATACGTCCATTTTGCATCATGCTTTTATATTGATATTTATTGCATTATGGGTTGTTATTACACGTTATGTCACAATAGTTAAGCCTATTCTCTCTTATTTTACAAGGTTTACATGAAGAGGGAGAATGTCGGCAGCTGGAATTCTGGGCTGGAAAAGGAGCAAATATTAGAGATCTATTCTGCACAGCTCCAAAAGTCCTGAAACTCCACGGAAGTTATTTTAGGAACTAATAAAAAATACTGAGCGAAGAAAATACCAGAGGGGGCCACCCACCATCCACAAGGGTGGGGGCGCGCCCTACCCCCTGGGCACGCCCCCCTGCCTCGTGGGCCACCTAGCAGGGCTCCGGTGCCTATCTTCTGCTATATGAAGTCTTTTACCCTAGAAAAAAATCATAAGAGCTTTCGGGACAAAACACCGCCGCCACGAGGCGGAACCAATCTAGGGCTCCGGCGGGGCTGTTCTGCCGGGAAAACATCCCTCCGGGAGTGGGAAATCATCACCATCTTCATCACCAATGATCCTCTCATCGGGAGGGGATCAATCTCCATCACCATCTTCACCAGCACCATCTCCTCTCAAACCCTAGTTCATCTCTTGTATCCAATCTTTGTCCCAAAACCTCATATTGGTACCTGTGGGTTGCTAGTAGTGTTGATTACGCCTTGTAGTTGATGCTAGTTGGTTTATCGGTGGCAGATCATATGTTCAGATCCTTTATGCATACTAATACCCCTCTGATTATGAACATGAATATGATTTGTGAGTAGTTACGTTTGTTCCTGAGGACATGGAAGAAGTCTTGCTATAAATAATCATGTGAATTTGGTATTCGTTCGATATTTTGATGAGATGTATGTTGTCTCTCCTCTAGTGGTGTTATGTGAACGTCAACTACATGACACTTCACCATTGTTTGGGCCTAGGGGAAGGCATTGAGAAGTAATAAGTAGATGATGGGTTGCTAGAGTGACAGAAGCTTAAACCCTAGTTTATGTGTTGCTTCGTGAGGGGCTGATTTGGATCCATATGTTTCATGCTATGGTTAGGTTTACCTTAAGTCTTTTTTCGTAGTTGCGGACGCTTGCGAGAGGGGTTAATCATAAGTGGAATGCTTGTCCAAGGAAGGGCAATACCCAAGCACCGATCCACCCACATATCAAATTATCAAAGTAACGAACGCGAATCATACGACCATGATGAAAACTAGCGCGACAATAATTCCCATGTGTCCTCGGGAGCGCTTTGCTTTCTATAAGAGTTTGTCCAGGCTTGTCCTTTGCTATAAAAAGTATTGGACCACCTTGCTGCACCTTTTTTTACTTTTGATACTTGTTACCTGTTATGAATTATCCTATCACAAAACCATCTGTTACTGATAATTTCAGTGCTTGCAGAGAATACCTTACTGAAAACCGCTTGTCATTTCCTTCTGCTCCTCGTTGGGTTCGACACTTTTATTTATCGAAAGGACTACGATATATCCCCTACACTTGTGAGTCATCAGATGATTCACGACCCCAACGAGTCACCAACCAATCCCATCGGTTCCAATATATGTCCGAGAACAGCAGCACATCGGAAATTCTTAGTCTACGCCTTGTGCAAGCAGTTGCCACAATTTCTACGGATGTGGTGCAAATATTTTGGCGACAAAAGTAAAATGCAAATTAAAAATTAAAATTAATATGAATTTCTTTTGTGGCAAGTATTGTTGAATGTTTCAATTGCGCTCAAGATGTAAATCCATTCTCAATGCTCTGGGTGAAAAAAAAATCAATGCTAAAAAAATATATTTTTGAAAATGTTTTGGAGCATTGATTTTCTTTCATTCCACACCCTTGGATGTCATTCCATCACGCAGCTTTACATGCAGTGAAACATTCAACATTGTTTGCCACAAGAAGAAACAAAAATTCAATTTTTTTACTATTTTCTCATATTTTACTATTCATCCCGAGTGCATATGCACCAGGGTGCAGAACGAACACTTTCGCTACTATAACCACTGCATTGGCCGGCACATGTACCGATTTCTTTTTTCTTTTCTTTTTCCCTCTGGTTTTCAGTTTGGTTTTATTTCTATATCCGTTTTTCTTTAGTATTTTAAAATTTGTTTTCAATTTTATGAGTATGTAAAATATTTTTAGAGCGATGAATATAAATCCATTCATGTATAATATTATTTAATAAAGTTATAAAATGTTGTAGAAAAATGAACATTTATTTTGCAATTATGATATTTTCTGAATATGTGAACAACTCTTTAAATATATGAATTTCATTATACATGAATATTTTTTAACACAGAAGAATATTCTTTACTACATATAGTTTTTAATACATATCTTTATTATTTTATAAATATTGCATTGAAAATATTCTTTCACAACTAAAAGAATGAAACTTATTCGGCTGGCCCATATAACAACCTTGGCTAGGTTCTATTTCACACTATGAGCTCCTCAGGGACCTTCGCGCTCCTGGTGGCAAGGCCCATGCACGGAACGGATGCCCCTGTTTTTTTTATGTCGTTTTTGGCTTTTCATTTTTCATGTTTCTTCTTTAAAATAATTTTGGATTTAAATTTTTTCTTCCAAGTTTCGTAAAACTGTGAGTTTTGTGAAAACATCTTTGAGAAACCATAAAATTTTCGCAAATTAAAAATATTCCTGGAAATAAAAAAACTGTTCATAAATTTGAAATGATATCTGCGTTTTACAAAATCATGAGTTTGGACAAATTTCAAGAATTCATGAATTAAGAACAAAAATCATCCATTCAAAACAAATTGCTGATTCAAAATATTTCATGCATTTCAAACTAATGTTCATCAAACAAATTAAATGTGCGTTAATTTCAAATTTTGTTCCCAAATTTTGGAAAATCTTCACCAATTTAAAAAAGTGTCAACGATTTTAGAAAAGATCACAATTTCAAAAAACAATCGCGCTTGTAGAAAATTCTGTGAATTTTTAATAAATGTTCAAGAATTTTAAAAATCTATGATTACATATAAATGTTTGCCAATTCAATAGATGTTTACGATTTCCAAAATGTTCCCAAATTTGACGAAATGTGGGTAGAATGAAAAAGTAAAATGAAAAATATAAAATAAAGAAAATGGAAAAATAAAAGTAAAGAAAAAGCAAATATGGAAAAGTAAAAAAAAAGTAAATAACGAACATGAAAAAGCAAAAGAAAGAAAAAACATAAGAAAGAAAACCCAGTTTGAAGGTTCAAGATTCTTCCCAAAACCAGAAAGAAGCTACTTTGTCCAGTCCAAAGTGTACATAGCGGGGGCGCTCATTCGCTAATGAGCGAGCTACTTACGAAATAGGATTGGCCAGCTGCGGGTTATGTCAAGTAGGCGGCCAATCGCATATGCATGCACTTGGGCGGGTCAGACGATGTAGTTATGCACTGTAGTGACCGAGTGCTAACTAATTTCCTTTTTGTTTTAACTATTTTCCTATGATTTTTGTTTTGAAACATGAAATTAGTTTACTTTTAAAAAGGTGAAATATTGAGAATATTTTTAAAAGTGTCTACATTCTTTTAGCGCAGGCAGTTTTGAATATCTTGGATATTTTTTAAAAATTAAACATTTCTTTTTTTTGCGGGGTAAATTTAAACATTTCTTAACATGAGTATTTTAAAATCTTTGTGAACAACTTTCTAACTGTGACCATTTTTAAGAAGCAAACGTTTTAAAGAATCATTAAAAAAAGAAAACCATACCAATTACAGTTTTGAACTTATTTTGAAAAAGTTAAAAATGAAAATAGGGAAGGGAAAAAGTAAAAAGCCGGACTCAAACCTTCTGGAAGCTTGCCAAAACCTGAAAACCAGGGAACGAACATGCTAAATGAGTTGGTCAGTACAGTCTCTGGCTGGCTCGACTCTGTGTGATGAGATAAGTCGTCGAAGGTGCGGCGCAGCAAGTGACAAATCGAAATGCCATAATCACAATATCGGAGCCAAGAGTCTGAATTAGGATGTACAGAGTTTGAAAAAAAAGTCTAGTACTCCCTCGGTCCATAAATACATGGGGTACAAATTAAGTCAAAAAGTCAATGCTTTCTAAGTTTGACAAAGCATATATACAAAAATGTGAAGGTAAACAATACCAAATCAATATCAACATATTTACCATTAGATATATTTTCATAATGTATTCATTTACAAATATAGTTATTGGTATTTATTTTTATATCTTTAGCATTGACTTTTTGAATAATCTTATACGCCATGTATTTTGGGACTCCCGTGGAGAACAAATAGCAAATATCATCCATGGCATAGTATTTATGCAAAAGACATCATCTCACATGCCTCGTTGCAGTCGGTGTCGAACGACAACATCAACATCACCAATCGCCAACCACTCTTGGCCTCCGGCACGAACAAAAAATGGTGTAACCTAGCCGGCTAGCTCTGGAGCACCCGGTCGATTAGGGGCTCAAGCCAGATGGGCTCTTTGAGGTATCGGCCGACTGCCTAGATAGCGGGCTTTTTGAGAGGAAGAAGTGAGAAGAAAGTTAGATAATGGCAGGTGGAATAGGCTGCTTGGTTGAATTGAGATAATTATTATAATTACATCTATAGTCCTTGTACTCTCCGGCACTTAATGCAATGGTCGTCGGACTTCCTAGCTATGTTTCCCGCTACACCCTGCAGCCCAACTTGATGCCACGTTAGCATACAAGTGTGGGCCCGCATGTGAGCACATCAAAGAAAATTATCTGGGAAAAAATTGACGACAAGCGAGTACGAACTTTAGACGTCCTGGCCAGCTGAGAGTAGAGCTAACCAACAATATGGCCGTAGAATAATATCTAAACATGAACTAAGATACAATATAAACAAGAGCCTTCAACATCACATATCATTGGTCCAGCCCAGTAGCGTAGTGTATCTTCTGTGTTTTGATCTTGAAGCGATTTTCCTTATGTTTATTCTACCGGTTTTCCTTTTATTCTATCTTATGCCAAGTTTGTGCTTGTCCATTTTTTGATAGCAAAAAAGTGGTTCATGTTTAATAATTTTCAATACACACAATAATTTCATGTTTAGCTGTTTAAATTCACACAATAATTTTCAATACACAACAAACTGTTTAAATCAACTTGAATTTTAGAAAAAGTTAAAGTTTAGCTCTTCAAGGTA
The DNA here is from genome assembly GCA_021437245.1 of Aegilops speltoides. Classification (NCBI taxonomy): domain Eukaryota; kingdom Viridiplantae; phylum Streptophyta; class Magnoliopsida; order Poales; family Poaceae; genus Aegilops; species Aegilops speltoides. The sequence goes on along the minus strand of CM038144.1, from coordinate 26,189,237 downwards.
CAGAATACTGAAAATAAAATAAATGTTTAAAATACACAGTAATTGTAATTTTATGAAGAAAAAGTAAATTTAAAAATTTAAATGTAAAATAAACACAAAGTTAAAATTTTTTAAAAATGGTAGAAAATGCACGAAGAAAATCACTCGAAGATTTTTGAGAAAAATCGATGTACGCTATGAGAGACATGGACGGCTTAATAATTATGAGCGCTGCCAGCCATACGTGCATTATCTATATAATTATCTGATCCTCAAGAAAAATCTATATAATGGTCTTGCTCTGACTAACCTGTAAATCACAGTTTGTTCTGGTGGCTTGATGGCTAGACCGTTAATGACTAGGCCTCACGTTTGACTCTCCATGGTGCAACTTATTTTGCTATTACTAGCGAAACGGCCCGTGCCTTACAACGAGAGAAAAAAATTCATAATCTTCAATGGTAGACCATATTTTGCTGCATCACTGAGAGACACTATCACTTCCATTTTCGTGAAATCATGAACAACTTTTAAAAATCGTGAACATTTTTCAAACTCGTGAACATATCTGAAATCGTGAACATTTTTCAATTTCATGAACTTTTTTACAGAAGTTTGAACATTTTCTAAATTCGTGAACATTATGTACTATTTGCAAACTTTATTTAAAAAATATGAACTTTCTAAAAAATACTTTTCTTTAATAGGTGAACATTTCTAGAATCGACTAATATTTTTTGCAAATTGTTTGGTGGAACAATTTTTAAAATTCATGAACATCATTTTGATTTACGAACATTTTCTGAACAAGATCATTTTTTGAGTCAGCGTATATTTTATTGAATGAATAAAATATTCTGTAAGTCATTTTTATTTTTGTATTTTTTAGGATATTTTTCAGTTCACGAACATTTTTGAATTGTCAAAATTTTGTTCAATTTCATTAACTTTTTTAATACATTAATTTTTAGAAAATATCATGAAAATTTTATGTTTACCCAAATATTTTTTTTAATTACAAATTGTTTTTTGAATATGCGGGCATTTTTTGAAAAATAACCAAAAATTTCTGAATCCACAAAAATTTATGCATGATTAAACAATTTATTTCAAAAATATTTTTTTATTTTTTGAAATCCCAAATTATTTAAAGTAGAAAAAAATTTAGACGAAAAAGGAAAAGGTAATTTAAAAAACAGGTTGCTCGGACATGGGCCGGCCCATATAGACGCTCTGTGTCTTCTCCTAGCACGCAGAGCGCGGTATAGAAGGTTCATACTGGGTCGGCCCAAGAGGGGATTCCCCTTTGTGAAATGTTTTTTTATCATTTATGGGTGGCATCGATGGGTAAAATTTTACAACTTTGAGGGTAATTTTGGTGACTACCGTCAGAAACAATAGCCCATCTATGAGAGCATCTCCAGTGAGTCACTTCTGTGGGCTTGAAATAGCTGCTCAGGCATGCCAAGCATGAAAATATCGCCGCCAAGCGGTCGGTTTCCTAACCGCCACCCAAGCCCATCCAGATGGCGTTTTTTGAAAAATAAACTCTGCCAAAATTTGGCCAAACACGACACATATTCGGCCAAACTAGACGATTTCATTCATATTTGTACATAAAAACTTAAAAAACATAATTTAAAAACTTTAAAAACATAAACTAGAACTACTGCGCCTCCTAAAGGCCGAAGAGCGCGCCGAAGGCGTTATAGTCGTCGCTGCCGCCGTCCTCCTCCTTCTTAACACTGTCGCCGTCCTTGCTGCACCCCTGCCCTGGGTCGCCTTGGCGGACGGGTTTACTGGGCGGCGGTGGTGCGTCGTTATCAATGTCCTCGAGGATAATGACGCTGCCCTCGTTGCGGCCGCGGCGCCGAGTGGTGATCTCCTCGAGAGCGCGGCGCTGGCGCTCCTTCTCCACCCGGACGTAGTCCTCGCGCGCCCACTTGAGGCCGACCTCATCGTCGGCGAACATGTCGTCATACTCGCTTTTCACGGCGACAAGCCCCGGCTCCGTCTTCGGCTTCACGGAGCGGGAGGCGGAGGAGCCATGGCAGCCCTCGTTGATGACGAGGGCGCCGTCGTGGGTGTGCCGCCCGAGCGGCGTCTCCACGGGCTCGGCCTTAACACCGGCGAGCGCCGGCGAACCGATGAAGCGGGAGGAGGAGGGGGACCCACCCGCCATGCGCCCCGGCGTCCAAATGAAGCCGCTCTGGCGAGGGTCAGGCGCCGGGGCCGCCGGGGTACTAGGGCGGCTGCTGGTTGCCGTCTTCGAGGTAGTCGAGTGTTGGGGAACATAGTAATTTCAAAAAAATTCCTACGCACACGCAAGATCATGGTGATGCATAGCAACGAGAGGGAAGAGTGTTGTCCACGCACTGAGACCGTGAAGCGAAGCGCTATGACAACGCTGTTGATGTAGTCGACGCCTTCACGATCCGACCGATCCAAGCACCGAACGTCTGGCACCTCCGAGTTCAAAGACACGCTCACTCGATGACGATCTCCGGACCGATCCAGCAGAGAAGTCGGGGATGAGTTCCACAAGACGACGGCGCAGGACGATGATGATGTTCTATCGACGCAGGCTTCGCCTAAGCACCGCAACGATATGACCGAGGTGGAATATGGTGGAGGGGGGCACCGCACATGGCTAAGGAACGATCACGAAGATCAACTTCTGTTTCATGGGGTGCCCCCCTGCCCCCGTATATAAAGGAGCAAGGGGGAGGGGGCGGTCGGTCAAGGGAGGGCGCGCCAAGGAGGAGTGCTACTCCCACCGGGAGTAGGACTCCCTCCTTTCCTAGTCCAACTAGGAGAGGGGAAGGAAGGGAAGGAGAAGGAGAAGGAAGGAGAGGGAGGAAAAAGAGGAAAGGGGGCCCGGCCCCCTAGTCCAATTCGGTTTGGGCTAGGGGGCTGCGCGCCCTGCCTCCTCTCTTCCACCACTTGACCCATGAGACTCATTGCTTCTTCCTTGTATTCCCGTAACTCCCCGATACCCCCGAAAATATCCGAATCACTCGGAACCTTTCCGAAGTCCGAATATAGTCGTCCAATATATCGATATTTACGTCTCGATCATTTCGAGACTCCTCATCATGTCCCCGATCTCATCCGGGACTCCGAACTCCTTCGATACATCAAAACTCATAAACTCATAATATAACTGTCATCGAAACCTTAAGCGTGTGGACCCTACGGGTTCGAGAACTATGTAGACATGACCGAGACACGTTTCCGGTCAATAACCAATAGCGGAACCTGGATGCTCATATTGGCTCCTACATATTCTACGAAGATCTTTATCGGTCAAACCGCATAACAACATACGTTGTTCCCTTTGTCATCGGTATGTTACTTGCCCGAGATTCGATCGTCGATATCTCAATACCTAGTTCAATTTCGTTACCGGCAAGTCTCTTTACTCGTTACGTAATGCATCATCCCGCAACTAACTCATTAGTCACATTGCTTGCAAGGCTTATAGTGATGTGCATTACCGAGAGGGCCCAGAGATACCTCTCCGACAATCGGAGTGACAAATCCTAATCTCGAAATATGCCAACCCAACATGTACCTTCGGAGACACCTGAGAGCTCCTTTATAATCACCCGCCACGTTGTGACGTTTGGTAGCACACAAAGTGTTCCTCCGTAAACGGAGTTGCATAATCTCATAGTCATAGGAACATGTATAAGTCATGAAGAAAGCAATAGCAACATACTAAACGGTCAAGTGCTAAGCTAACGGAATGGGTCAAGTCAATCACATCATTCTCCTAATGATGTGATCCCGTTAATCAAATGACAACTCATGTCTATGGTTAGGAAACTTAACCATCTTTGATTAACGAGCTAGTCAAGTAGAGGCATACTAGTGACACTATGTTTGTCTATGTATTCACACATGTATTATGTTTCCGGTTAATACAATTCTAGCATGAATAATAAACATTTATCATGAAATAAGGAAATAAATAATAACTTTATTATTGCCTCTAGGGCATATTTCCTTCATCGAGGACGTAGTGCAGCGTCCGCCCGGGGACGCCCCACCACAGGCGGCAGCCGTCGGCGTTGTGCACCCCATCACCGATGCGTTGTTGGTTGAGGCAATCTGCTCCTTGTGGCGGCGTTGAAAGTACGCCGCCCAGCTAGCGTGGGTGTTGGCGGCTGCGCACCTCCTCCGGCAGGGAGGCCTGAACGCAATCGATCTCACCGTGGAAGTGGTCGCCGGGTTGCCGTGGGGACGCTCGCGCCGAAGTTCCACCGCGGCAGCGCATGTCGCGGGCCGGTAGTTGGCCTCGTGCAGGAGGTACGCCTCCCACTCGTGCAGGGTGCGGCGGCCGAAGTCGTTGGCCGCCGTATCGTCGCCGGGAAAACGCTCTGCCATCGGCGGACGAGGTGGCTGGAGGAGGCGGGGGAGAGATAGATGGGATGGGGCGCCGACCACGAGAGAGGGAGGGACTTTGGGCGAAGGAGAGTGCGTCCACTGACGAGGGAGGGACGGCTTTTTATAGCCGCCGGGGGGGAGGGCAGACGTGCGTGTACGCGTGGCGGGAGGGTGCGTCGTCGTGCCATCATTGCGCCGCCCATGAGGAATCAACGAAAGGCTGACCGGCGGCATCCTTCACATCGATTCCTGTGGGAAAACGAGGCGATGAGGAAGACGAGACGCGGGTGCTAGCTGACTCGGCGGGCCCGCCGGGCTTTCGCTGTTAAAACGCTTGCTCCAAGACTTCAGCGCTCGGTAAGGCCGGTTCGGATCGACCACCGCCAAAACCGGGCCTATCCGCCGAAAAATGGGCTTCTGGGGCGCGACTGTGCCTTTTTTTAGCACCGACGCTAAAAAAGGGCCTTGGGGGCTGTTCGGGGCGCGGCTGGAGATGCTCTGATTAGGTTTCATTGGTGCATCTACAACTGCTTTGGCATATGTTGCTGATGTTGTCTCGGCAGAAGCGGCCTCTTTACTCGAGGGACTCAATCTTCTGCAAAGAATTGGGTGTACTAATCTTGTGGTGCAGATGAACAATATTGTGGTGGTGAATTCTTTGATTCTGAATGAAGGACACTCGATGATGGCGGCTCCGGTTTCAGATGACCATCGTAATATGTTGACAGATTTCGGGAAGGTTACTACAGAACATTGTAATAGAGAATCGAATATGATAGGACATGTGTTAGCTTAATGGGGGCGTTCTAACCCTCCGTCTTTGTGGTTGGAAGAGCCTCTCGGTTTTATTGCTAGTTCGCTAGCAGACTGTTATTTAAAATTAATAAAACTTGCCATAAAGGCCTTTTCATCAAAAAAAAGTATAGATATGATATAGATTTCTCTCTGTTATACTGACATGTGGGAGCCGCACTGTATATATGCTGACGTGGCATCAGACTAAGCACGATACAGTAGCCAGGAACTTATTAGTGTGTATTCTCGTATTTGAGGACTGTATTCAAGTTCTGTGTTACGGGCTGGATAGTACAGGGACCATCGGTGTAATTATCTCGGCTAAATGGCACAAACATGTTTACTTGAATTCTTTGGGCAGAAATAAGTGGGTAGGGACAACGACGCAGGTAAAAATTTGGGTTGCACCGCCGCTGCGTAGTTTAAAGAATGTGGTGCTAATGTGCTATAACCACTGTACTAAACTATGAACTCGAGCACAAGTAACCACAAACGACGACGACGATTCTTGCAAAAGAAAAAAAAACACAAACGACGATAGGTCGAGGTAGACATTTCAAAGCACAGCACTGGCAGTGCACCTGTGGTGGGCTCTGGTAATTCTACACGCGACCAAACAAGTGGAGGACAAGTATCTGCCGTGTCAGTGACGTGCAGCCGCGTGATACTGGCTTTGGCGTTTGGCCGAGCTCGTTGCTTTTCCGGCTGGTTTGCTTCGCCGCTCCTGGTACGTTTCCTCAACAAGACTTTGGATAAGGGATATGGAGTATAATATTTCCCTATCTTTTCGAGTTAGAAAAATATGATTTCCATGCACTGCTAGTAGTCCCGTCTGATTCGCTGGCCCCATGCTCAACGAGAATTAAGCGACAGTTATCGTTTCTAGCGGACTGAAAGAAGTGTACAGTGTGAAACTTGCATAAGGCAAGGAATACTACGCCTAGAGCTATTTAACAATTCCCGTATCCGTAGAATAACCCTCGTTTAGAAGAAAGTTGGGTTAGAGAAAAGAAATTTCGACCCCAAGAAACCAAATTCAGCCTTGCGTAAAGTTGTCAGAGAGTACGTTGTTCTCCTCTCGATTCTACTTTGGGTTATGTTTGACAGGGATGGTCGGTGGACTTCTATAACAATTTTCATAAACACCCTCCTTCCGCGTCGCCCCTCTAGCTGGTGCCTAGGAAGGCGGCGACGGGCCTTTCCTTTCGCTCGGTGGCTGCCTGCCGCCGGCCAAGCCTCTCCCTACTCGTGTTTCGGCCGCCACCGGCTGTCGCGCCCTGTGCTAGCGCGAAATCCGGTCGTCCCGCTCCTCCCATCTTTGCACGTCTCCTAGTAGACCGACAATTGCATCTGCTCGGCACCTGCGAGGTCCCTTGCTCCTACCTGCTCTTGTGTCAGATCTGGCGGAGTTGGTGACGAGGCTCCTCAACAGCCCCCCTGCTGGCGTTGCATCAGGGTTCTTCCCTCCGAGCCGCTGCCATGGCTACGATGCTGCAACCTCGGTAGGTTCCAAGTGGTGCTCCTCAGCAGCGGTTGCTCCTGGCGGCCTTCGCCAGGAATACTACGCTTAGAGCTATTTTAACAGTTCCCATGTCCGTAGAATAATAAACATAGCTTAGAAGAAGTTGGGTTAGAAAAAAAAGCCTTCAACCCCAAGAAACCTAACTCGGCCTTGCGTAAAGTTGTCAGAGTATGTTGTTCTCCTTTTACCTTGAGTTATGTTTTTTTTTGTGAAGTACCTTGGGTTATGTTTGATAGGGATGGTCAGTGAACTTCTATAACGGTTTTCATAAACACCCTCCCTCCGCGTCACCCCTCTAGGACTCGGAGGGCAACCCTAGCTACCGCAAGTTTTCCCGCCACCGCCTCTCTCTTGTCACATCATCGATAGAGGTCCAGCTGGCGAAGCGCGCGCAGGTGCCTGGGAAGGCGGCGACGGGGCCTTTCCTTCGCTTCAGTGGTTATCTGCCGCCTGCCAGGCCTCTTCCTCCCCGCGTTTCGGCCGCAACCGGCTGCCGCTCCCTGCGCCGACGTGAATCCGGTCGTCCAGCTCCTCCCATCCTCGCACGTCTCCCAGCCGGCCGACTGTTGCCTATGCTCGGTGTCGGCGAGGTCCCTTGCTCCTACCTACTGTCATGCCATATCCGGCGGAGTTGGTGACGGGGACTCCTTGGCAGGCTCGCCCCCCCCCTTTGGTGGCGTTGCAGCAACATTCTTCCCCTCAGAGTCGTTGCCATGGCTACGACGTTGCAGCCTCGGTAGCTCCCGGTGGTGCTCCCCAGTGGTGGTTGCACCTGGGGGCAAGGCGGGCCTTTGTGCCCACGACGGGTCTCTTGCTGCTGCGGCTCTCGCCACAGCAGCCCTTGAGCTTCTTTCTCCGGTGTCCTTTGCCATTGCGGCTCCGGCCCAGATGCTACCGAGGCTGCGTCTTCTCCAGCCTCTTTAGCTTGTTAGTGTCCTGATGGCCCCGGTTTCGGCGGCCCAGATCTGCGTCCTATTCAGTTTTGGGCTGGTCCGTGTTGCCGGTCGTCATTGCTTCCCCCGCGCGTTGGCCTCCTACACCTCTCCGCCTCCTCAAGCCTGGTCACCTTCATGCCTCATCTGGTCATCCCTACACGTGTCTAGGGGTCGTGTGTCGGGCGGTGCCCAGTGCCTCCATGCGGAAGCGGGCGTAGCTCCCCCTCTTGTGGTGACGATTTTAAAGGAAATATGCCCTAGAGGCAATAATAAAGTTGTTATTTATATTTCCTTATATCACGATAAATGTTTATTATTCATGCTAGAATTGTATTAACCGGAAACTTAGTACATGTGTCAATACATAGACAAACAAGAGTGTCCCCAGTATGCCTCTACTTGACTAGCTCGTTAATCAAAGATGGTTAAGTTTCCTAGCCATAGACATGTGTTGTCATTTGATGAACGGGATCACATCATTAGATAATGATGTGATGGACAAGACCCATCCATTAGCTTAGCATAATGATCGTTTAGTTTTATTGCTATTGCTTTCTTCTTGACTTATACATGTTCCACTGACTATGAGATTATGCAACTCCCGAATACTAGAGGAACACCTTGTGTGCTATGAAACGTCACAACGTAACTGGGTGATTATAAAGATGCTCTATAGGTGTCTCCGAAGGTATTTGTTGGGTTGGCATAGATCAAGATTAGGATTTGTCACTTCGTGTATCGAAGAGGTATCTCTGGGCCCTCTCGGTAATGCTCATCACTATAAGCCTTGCAAGCAATGTGACTAATGAGTTAGTTACGGTATCATGCATTACGAAATGAGTAAAGAGACTTTCTAGTAACGAGATTGAACTAGGTATGATGATACCGACGATCGAATCTCGGGCAAGTAACATACCGATGACAGAGGGAACACCGTACGTTGTTATGCGGTTTGACCGGTAAAGATCTTCATAGAATATGTAGGAGCCAATATAAGAATCCAGGTTCCGCTATTGATTATTGACCGGAGATGTGTCTCGGTCATGTCTACATAGTACTCGAACCCGTAGGGTCCGCACGCTTAACGTTCGATGAGGATTTGTATTATGAGTTATGTGATTTGATGACCGGAGTTTGTTCGGAGTCCTGGATAAGATTACAAACATGACGAGGAGTCTCTAAATGGTCGAGAGGTAAAGATTCATATATTGGAAGGTTGCATTCGGACATCGGAATGGTTCCGAGTGATTCGGGCATTTTTTGGAGTACCGGGAGGTTACCGGAAACCCCCGGGAGAAGTATTGGGCCTATTGGGCCTTATTGGAGGAGAGGAGAGAGGCCACGTGAGAGGGGCACCCCCCTTGCCCAAACCGAATTGGACTAGGGGAGGGGGCCGTCCCCCCTCTTTCCTTCTCCCTCTCTCTCCCTTCCCCTTTTCCTTCTCCGATGGAAGAAAGGAGGGGGGCGAATCCTACTTGGACTAGGAGTCCAAGTAGGACTCCCCTTGGCGTGCCCCCCTTAGGCCGCCTTCTCCTCCCCCTCCTTTATATACGTGGGAGGGGGAGCACCCCAAAGACACCAAAGTTTCTCTTAGCCGTGTGCGGTGCCCCCCCTCCACAGTTACACACCTCGATCATATCGTCGTAGTGCTCAGGCCAAGCCCTGCACCGGTAACATCATCATCACCGTCACCACGCAGTCGTGCTGACGGAACTCTCCCTCGGCCTCAACTGGATCAAGAGCTCGAGGGACGTCATCAAGCTGAACGTGTGTTGAATGCGGAGGTGCCATACGTTCGGTGCTTGGATCGGTTGGATCACAAAGATGTTCTACTACATCAACCGCGTTATTAAACGCTTCCGCTTTCGGTCTACGAGGGTACGTGAACACACTCTCCCCGCTCGTTGCTATGCTTCTCCTAGATAGATCTTGCGTGATCGTAGTTTTTTTAAAATAGTACGTTCCCCAATAGTGGTATCAGAGCCAGGTCTATGCGTAGATGTTATATGCACGAGTAGAACACAAAGAGTTATGGGCGATAATAGCCATACTGCCTTCCAGCAACGTCTTACTTTGATTCGGCGGTATTGTTGGATGAAGTGGCAAGGACCGACATTACATGACCGCGTTCATGAGACTGGTTCTACCGACGTGCTTTGCACACATGTGGCTAGCGGGTGTTAGTTTCTCCAACTTTAGTTGAATCGAGTTTGACTACGCCCGGTCCTTGTTGAAGGTTAAAACAATACACTTGACAAAAAATCGTTGTGGTTTTGATGCATAGGTAAGAACGGTTCTTGTTAGAAGCCCGTAGCAGCCACGTAAAACTTGCAACAACAAAGTAGAGGATGTCTAACTTATTTTACAGGGCATGTTGTGATGTGATATGGTCAAGACATGATAAGACATAAATTGTTGTATGAGATGATCATGTTTTGTAAAAGTTATCGGCAACTGGCAGGAGCCTTTTGGTTGTCGCTTTATTGTATGAAATGCAATCACCATGTAATTTTTTTACTTTATCACTAAGTGGTAGCGATAGTCGTAGAAGCAATAGTTGGCGAGACGACAACGATGCTTCGATGGAGATCAAGGTGTCAAGCCGATGACGATGGAGATCATGACGATGCTTTGGAGATGGAGATCAAAGGCACAAGATGATGATGGCCATATCATGTCACATATTTTGGTTGCATGTGATGTTTATCTTTTATGCATCTTATTTTGCTTAGTATGGTGGTAGCATTATAAGATGATCCCTTACTAAATTTCAAGGTACAAGTGTTCTCCCTGAGTATGCACCGTTGCTACAGTTCTTCGTGCTGAGACACCACGTGATGATCGGGTGTGATAGGCTCCACGTTCACATACAACGGGTGCAAGCCAGTTTTGCACACGCAGAATACTTGGGTTAAACTTGACGAGCCTAGCATATGCAGATATGGCCTCGGAACACTGAGACTGAAAGGTCGAGCATGAATCATATAGTAGATATGATCAACATAGTGATGTTCACCATCGAAAACTACTCCATCTCATGTGATGATCGGACATGGTTTAGTTGATATGGATCACGTGATCATTTAGATGACTAGAGGGATGTCTATCTAAGTGGGAGTTCTTAAGTAATATGATTAATTGAACTTAAATTTATCATGAACTTAGTACCTGATAGTTTTTGCATGTCTATGTTGTTGTAGATCAATGGCCCGTGCTACCGTTCCCTTGAATTTTAATGCGTTCCTAGAGAAAGCTAAGTTGAAAGATGATGGTAGCAACTACACGGACTGGGTCCGTAACTTGAGGATTATCCTCATTGCTGCATAGAAGAATTACGTCCTATAAGCACCGTTAGGTGCAAGACCCGCTGCAGGAGCAACTCCGGACGTTATGAATGTCTGGTAGAGCAAAGTTGATGACTACTCGATAGTTCAGTGTGCCATGCTTTACCGCTTAGAATCGGGACTTCAATGACATTTTGAACGTCATGGAGCATATGAGATGTTCCAGGAGTTGAAGTTAATATCTCAAGAAAATGCCCGAGTTGAGAGATATGAAGTATCCAACAAGTTCTATAGGTGCAAGATGGAGGAGAATAGTTCTGTCAGTGAACACATACTCAGAATGTCTGGGTACCATAACTACTTAACTCAACTAGGAGTTAATCTTCCTGATGATAGTGTCATTGACAGAGTTCTTCAATCACTGCCACCAAGCTATAAAGGCTTCATGATGAACTATAATATGCAAGGGATGGAAAAGACTATTCCCGAGCTCTTCGCGATGCTAAAGGCTACAGAGCTAGAAATCAAGAAGGAGCATCAAGTGTTGATGGTTAACAAGACCAATAGTTTCAATAAAAAGGGTAAAGGGAAGAAGGGGAACTTCAAGAAGAATAGCAAGCAAGTTGCTACTCCCGGGAAGAAGCCCAAGTCTGGACCTAAGCCTGAGACTGAGTGCTTCTACTGCAAAGGGACAGGTCACTAGAAGCGGAACTGCCCCAAGTATTTGGCGGATAAGAAGGATGGCAAAGTGAAAGGTATATTTGATATACATGTTATTGATGTGTATACATGTTATTGATGTGTACCTTACTAATGCTCGTAGTAGCACCTGGGTATTTGATACTGGTTCTGTTGCTCATATTTGCAACTCGAAACAGGGGCTACAGATTAAACAAAGATTGGCGAAGGACGAGCTGACGATGTGCGTGGGAAATGGTTCCAAAGTCGATGTGATCGCGGTCGGCACGCTACCTCTACATCTACCGTCGGGATTAGTTTTGGACCTGAATAATTGTTATTTGGTGCCAGCGTTGAGCATGAACATTATATCTGGATCTTGTTTGATGCGAGACGGGTATTCATTTAAATCAGAGAATAATGGTTGTTCTATTTATATGAGTAATATCTTTTATGGTCATGCACCCTTGATGAGTGGTCTATTTCTGTTGAATCTTGATAGTAGTGATACACATGTTCATAATATTGAATCCAAAAGATGCAATTAATAATGATAGTACAACTTATTTGTGGCACTGCCGTTTAGGTCATATTGGTGTAAAAGCGCATGAAGAAACTCCATGCTTATGGGATTTTGGAATCACTTGATGCTTGTGAACCATGCCTCATGGGCAAGATCACTAAGACTCCGTTCTCCAGAACAATGGAGCGAGCAACTGACTTATTGGAAATAATACATGCGGTCCGATGAGTGTTGAGGCTCATGGCGGGTATCGTTATTTTCTGACCTTCACATATGATTTAAGCACATATGGGTATATCTACTTAACGAAACATAAGTCTGAAACATTTGAAAAGTTCAAAGAATTTTAGAGTGAAGTGGAAAATCATCGTAACAAGAAAATAAAGTTTCTATGATCTGATCGTGGAGGAGAATATTTGAGTTATGAGTTTGGTCTTCATTTGAAACAGTGTGGAATAGTTTCGCAACTCACGCCACCTGGAACACTACATCATAATGGTGTGTCCGAACGTCATAATCGTACTTTATTAGATATGGTGCGATCTATTATGTCTCTTACTGATTTACCGCTATCGTTTTGGGGTTATGCTTTAGAGACGGATGCATTCACGTTAAATAGGGCACCATATAAATCCGTTGAGACGACACCATATGAACTGTGGTTTGGCAAGAAACCTAAGCTGTCGTTTCTTAAAGTTTTGGGCTGCGATGCTTATTATGTGAAAAAGCTTCAACCTAATAAGCCCGAACCAAATCAGAGAAATGTGTCTTCATAGGATACCCAAAGGAGACTGTTGGGTACACTTTCTATCACAGATCCGAAGGCAAGATATTTGTTGCTAAGAATGGATCCTTTCTAGAGAAGGAGTTTCTCTCGAAAGAAGTGTGTGGGAGGAAAGTAGAACTTGATGAGGTAATTGTACCTTCTCCCGAATTGGAAAGTAGTTCATCACAGAAATCAGTTCCAGTGATTCCTACACCAATTAGTGAGGAAGTTAATGATGATGATCATGAAACTTCAGATCATGTTACTACCAAACCTCGTAGGTCAACTAGAGTATGTTCTGCACAAGAGTGGTATGATAATCCTGTTTTGGACGTCATGTTACTAGAACATGACGCCTACGAACTGTGAGGAAGCAATGATGAGCTCAGATTCCATGAAATGGCTTGAGGCCATGAAATCTGAGATGGGATCCATGTATGAGAACAAAGTGTGGAATTTGGTTGACTTGCCCGATAATCGGCAAGCCATAGAGAATAAATGGATCTTCAAGAAGAAGACTGACGCTGACGATAATGTTACTGTCTACAAAGCTTGACTTGTTGCGAAAGGTTTTTGAAAAGTTCAAGGAGTTGACTACGATGAGACCTTCTCACCCGTAGCAATGCTTAAGTCTATCCGAATCATGTTAGCAATTGTCGCATTTTATGATTATGAAATTTGTCAAATGGATGTCAAAACTGCATTCCTTAATGGATTTCTTAAAGAAGAGTTGTATATGATGCAACCAGAAGGTTTTGTCCATCCTAAAGGTGCTAACAAAGTGTTCAAGCTCTAGCGATCCATTTATGGACTGGTGCAAGCCTTTCAGTGAAGGAAATATGCCCTATAGGCAATAATAAAGTTATTATTTATTTCCTAATTTCATGATAAATGTTTATTATTCATGCTAGAATTGTATTAACCGGAAACTTAGTACATGTGTGAATACAATGACAAACATAGTGTCACTAGTATGCCTCTACTTGACTAGCTCGTTAAACAAAGATGGTTAAGTTTCCTAACCATAGGCATGAGTTGTCATTTGATTAACGGGATCACATCATTAGAGAATGATATGATTGACTTGACCCATTCCGTTAGCTTAGCACTTGATCGTTTAGTATGTTGCTATTGCTTTCTTCATAACTTATACTTGTTCCTGTGACTATGAGATTATGCAACTCCCGTTTACTGGAGGAAAACTTTGTGTGCTACCAAACGTCACAACGTAACTGGGTGATAATAAAGGATCTCTACAGGTGTCTCCAAAGGTACATGTTGAGTTGGCGTATTTCAAGATTAGGTTTTGTCACTCTGATTTTCAGAGAGGTATCTCTGGGCCCTCTCGGTAATGCACATCGCTATAAGCCTTGCAAGCAATGTTGCTAATGAGTTAGTTACAGAATGATGCATTACATAACGAGTAAAGAGACTTGCCGGTAACGAGATTGAACTAGGTATTGAGATACCAACGAGCGAATCTCGGGCAAGTAACATACCGATGACAAAGGGAACAACGTATGTTGTTATGCGGTTTGACCGATAAAGATCTTCGTAGAATATGTAGGAGCCAATATGAGCATCTAGATTCTGCTATTGGTTATTGACCGGAGACGTGTCTCGGTCATGTCTACAGAGTTCTCGAACCGTACGGTCCACACGCTTAAAGTTAGATGACAGTTATATTATGAGTTCATGTGTTTTGATGTATCGAAGATAGTTCGGAGTTTCAGATGTGATCACGGACATGACGAGGAGTCTAGAAATGGTTGAGACATGAAGATTGATATATTGGACGACTATATTCGGACACCAGAATGGTTCCGAGGGTTATCGGATATATACCAGAGTATCGGGGGGTTACCGGAACCCGGGGGGGGGGGGGGGTTATTGGGCCTCATGGGCCCAAAGTGGAGCAGAGGAGGGGCGGCCAGGGTAGGCCGCGCGCCCCCTCCCCCTCTAGTTCGAATAGGACAAGGAGGGGGGGCAGCGCCCCCCTTTCCTTCCTCTCCTCTCTCCCCTTCCTTCCCCCTCTCCTACTTGGACAAGGAAAGGAGGGAGTCCTACTCCCGGTGGGAGTAGGACTCCTCCTAGCGCGCCCCCTCCTGGCCACCCACCCCCTCCCCCTTGCTCCTTTATATACGGGAGTAGGGGGCACCTCTAGACACAACAACAATTGATCCTTGAGATCTATTAGCCGTGTGTGGTGCCCCCTCCACCATATTCCACCTCGATAATATCGTAGCGGTGCTTAGGAAAAGCCCTGCGTCGGTAGAACATCATCATCATCACCACGTCGTCGTGCTAATGGAACTCTCCCTCGACACTCGGCTGGATCGGAGTTCGAGGGATGTCATCGAGCTGAACGTGTGCAAGAACTCGGAGGTGTCGTGCTTTCGGTGCTTGATCGGTCAGGCCGTGAAGACGTACGACTACATCAACCACGTTGTGCTAACGCTTCCGCTTTCGGTCTATGAAGGTACGTGGACAACACTCACCCCTCTCGTTGCAATGCATCACCATGATCTTGCGTGTGCGTAGGATTTTTTTTGAAATTAGTACGTTCCCCAACACTCGGAGTTGGAATGTACTCTTTGATAGTGTGATCAAAGCATATGGTTTTATACAGACTTTTGGAGAAGCCTGTATTTAGAAGAAAGTGGGTGGGAGCTTTGTAGCATTTCTAATATTATATGTGTATGACATATTTTTGATTAGAAATGATATAGAATTTCTGGATAGCATAAAAGGATACTTGAATAAGAATTTTTCAATGAAAGACCTCGGCAAAGTTGCTTATATATTGGGCATCAAGATCTATAGAGATAGATCAAGACGGTTAATTGGACTTTCACAAAGCACATACCAATTGATAAAATTTTGAAGAAGTTCAAAATGGATCAGTCAAAGAAAGGGTTCTTACCTATGTTACAAGGTGTGAAGTTGAGTGATACTCAATGCCCGACCACTGCAGAAGATAGAGAGAAAATGAAAGTCATTCCCTATGCTTCAGCCATAGGTTATATCATGTATGCAATGTTGTGTACCAGACCATATGTGTGCCTTGCTATAAGTATAGTAGTGAGGTACCAAAGTAATCCAGGAGTGGATCACTGGACAGCGGTCAAGAACATCCTGAAATACCTGAAAAGGACTAAGGATATGTTTCTCGTTTATGGAGGAGACAAAGAGCTCGTCGTAAATGGTTACGTCGATGCAAGCTTTGACTCTGATCTGGATGACTCTAAGTCACAAACCGGATACGTATTTATATTGAATGGTGGAGCTCTCAGTTGGTGCAGTTCCAAGGAGAGTGTCATGGCGGGATCTACGTGTGAAGCGGAGTACATAGCTGCTTCGGAAGCAGCAAATCAAGGAGTCTGGATGAAGGAGTTCATATCTGATCTAGGTGTAATACCTAGTGCATCGGGTCCAATGAAAATCTTTTGTGACAATACTAGAGCAATTGCCTTGGCGAAGGAATCCAGATTTCACAAGAGAACCAAGCAGATCAAGAGACGCTTCAATTCCATTCGCGATCTAGCCAAGGAGGAAGACATAGAAGTTTGCAAAATACATACGGATCTGAATGTTGCGGACCCGTTGACTAAGCCTCTTCCACGAGCAAAACATGATCAGCACCAAGACTCCATGGGTGTTAGAATCATTACTATGTAATTTAGATTAGTGACTCTAGTGCAAGTGGGAGACTGAAGGAAATATGCTCTAGAGGCAATAATAAAGTTGTTATTTATATTTCCTTATATCATGATAAATGTTTATTATTCATGCTAGAACTGTATTAACCGGAAACTTAGTACATGTGTGAATACATAGATAAACAAGAGTGTCCCTAGTATGCCTCTACTTGACTAGCTCGTTAATCAAAGATGGTTAAGTTTCCTAGCCATAAACATGTGTTGTCATTTGATGAATGGGATCACATCATTAGAGAATGATGTGATGGACAAGACCCATCCGTTAGCTTAGCATAATGGTCGTTTAGTTTTATTGCTATTGCTTTCGTCATGACTTATACATGTTCCTCTGACTATGAGATTATGCAACTCACGAATACCGGAGGAACACCATGTGTGCTATCAAACATCACAACGTAACTGGGTGATTATAAAGATGCTCTACAGGTGTCTCCGAAGGTGTTTGTTGGGTTGGCATAGATCAAGATTAGGATTTGTCACTCCGTGTATCTGAGAGGTAACTCTGGGCCCTCCCGGTAATGCTCATCACTATAAGTCTTGCAAGCAATGTGACTAATGAGTTAGTTACGGGATGATGCATTACAGAAAGAGTAAAGAGACTTGTCGGTAACGAGATTGAACTAGGTATGATGATACCGACGATCGAATCTCGGGCAAGTAACATACCGATGACAAAGGGAACAACGTATGTTGTTATGCGGTTTGACCGATAAAGATCTTCGTAGAATATGTATGAGCCAATATGAGCATCCAGGTTCCGCTATTGGTTATTGACCGGAGATGTGTCTCGGTCATGTCTACATAGTTCTCGAACCCGTAGGGTCCGCACGCTTAATGTTCAATGACGATTTGTATTATGAGTTATGTGATTTGATGACCGAAGTTTGTTCGGAGTCCCGGATGAGATCACGGACATGACGAGGAGTCTCGAAATGGTCGAGAGGTAAAGATTCAGATATTGGAAGGTTGCCTTCAGACATCGGAATGGTTCCGAGTGATTCAGGCATTTTTCTGTAGTACCGGGAGGTTACCGGAACCCCCCGGGAGAAGTATTGGGCCTATTGGGCCTTATTGGAGGAGAGGAGAGAGGCCACTTGAGAGGGGCGACCCCCTTGCCCAAACCAAATTGAAATAGGGGAGGGGGCCGCCCCTCCTCTTTCCGTCAACGTCTCTCTCCCTTCCCCTTTTCCCTCTTCGGTGGAAGGAAGGAGGGGGGGGGCGAATCCTACTTGGACTAGGAGTCCAAGTAGGACTCCCCCCTTGGCGCGCCCCCCCTTGGGCTGGCCTCCTCCTCCCACCTCCTGTATATACGTGGGAGGGGGGCACCCCGAAGACACCAAAGTTTCTCTTAGCCGTGTGCGGTGCCCCCCTCCACAGTTACACACCTCGGTTATATCATCGTAGTGCTTAGGCGAAGCCTGAAGGAAATATGCCCTAGAGGCAATAATAAGGTTATTATTTATTTCCTTATTTCATGATAAATGTTTATTATTCATGCTAGAATTGTATTAACCAGAAACTTAGTACATGTGTGAATATATAGACAAAACATATAGTCCCTAGTATGCCTCTACTTGACTAGTTCGTTAATCAAAGATGGTTAAGTTTCCTAACAATAGACATGTGTTGTCATTTGATGAACGTGATCACATCATTAGGAGAATGATGTGATTGACTTGACCCATTTCATTAGCTTAGCACTTGATCGTTTAGTATGTTGCTATTGCTTTCTTCATGACTAATACAAGTTCTCAGACTACGAGATTATGCAATTCCTGAATACCGGATGAACACTTTGTGTGCTACCAAACATCACAACGTAAAAGGGTGATTATAAAGGTGCTCTACAGGTGTCTCCGAAGGTGTTTGTGGGGTTGGCATATATCGAGATTAGGATTTGTCACTCTGTGTTTCGGAGAGGTATCTCTGGGCCCTCTGCCTTGCAAGCATTGTAACTAATGAGTTAGTTGCAGGATGAAGTATTACGGAACGAGTAAAGAGACTTGCCGGTAACGATATTGAACTAGGTATGAAGATATCGACGATCGAATCTCGGGTAAGTAACATACCGATGACAAAGGGAATAACGTATGTTGTCATAAGATTCGACCGATAAAGATCTCCATAGAATATGTAGAAACCAATATGGGCATCCAGGTTCCGCTATTGGTTATTGATCAGAGAAGTGTCTCGGTCATGTCTACATAGTTCTCGAACCCGTAGGGTCCGCACGCTTAACGTCCGTTGACGATATAGTATTATATGAGTTATGTATGTTGGTTACCGAATGTTGTTCGGAGTTCCCGATGAGATCACGGACATGACGAGGAGCTCCGGAATGGTCCGGAGGTAAAGATTCATATATTGGATGATATGGTTAGGCCAAGGGGTCAGGCCCATGGGGCGATAAGTCGGTGCAAAAGGAGTTTCACGGAGGCCAGGGGGCCAAATGCCGGAGACCTTGGCGTCTGGCCCTGGGCCAGGGCCAGACGCCAAGGATTGTGGCGTTTGGTCCTGGAGTCCGAGTGGGACTCTTGCCTTTCGGGCAAAACCGACTTTGAGGAAGCTTTTGCTCCAAGTTTCGACCCCAGGGCTCAACATATAAATAGAGGGGCGGGGCTAGCATAAAGGACACATCAAGAAACACCAAGCCGTGTGCCGGCAACCCCGTCCCCTCTACTTTATCCTCTGTCATAGTATTTGTAGTTCTTAGGTGAATCCCTACGGAGATTGTTCTTCACCAACACCGTTACCACGTAGTCGTGCTGCCGGAACTCATCTACTACTTTGCCCGTCTTGCTGGATCAAGAAGGCGAGGACGTCATCGAGCTGAACGTGTGCTAAACATGGAGGTGCCGTACGTTCAGTACTTGATCGGGGCGGATCGTGAAGGTGTACGACTACATCAACCACGTTGATAAAGGCTTCCTCTTAGTGATCTTCAAGGGTATGAATATACACTCCCCCTCTCGTTGCTATGCATCACATAGATAGATCTTGCATGATCGTAGGGAATTTTTTGAAATTACCGCGTTCCCCAACAGTGGCATCCGAGCTAGGTTTATGCATAGATGTTATATGCACGAGTAGAACACAAAGGGTTGTGGGCGATAATAGTCATACTGCTTACCAGCATGTCATACTTTGATTCGGCGGTATTGTTGGATGAAGCGGCTCAGACCGACATTACACGTACGCTTACGCGAGACTGGTTCTACCGACGTGCTTCGCACACAGGTGGCTAGTGAGTGTCTGTTTCTCCAACTTTAGTTGAATCAAGTATGGCTACGCCCGGTCCTTGTTGAAGGTTAAAACAGCACACTTGACGGAAAATCGTTGTGGTTTTGATGTGTAGGTAAGAACGGTTCTTGCTAGAAGCCCGTAGCAGCCACGTAAAACTTGCAACAACAAAGTAGAAGACATCTAACTTGTTTAGCAGGGCTTGCTGTGATGTGATATGGTCAAGACATGATGTGATATAATTTGTTGTATGAGATGATCATGTTTTGTAACAAAGTTATCGGCAACTGGCAGGAGCCATATGGTTGTCGCTTTATTGTATGCAATGCAATCGCCATGTAATTGTTTTACTTTATCACTAAGCGGTAGCGATAGTCGTAGTAACAATAGTTGGCGAGACGACAGTGATGCTACGATGGAGATCAAGGTGTCGCGCCGGTGATGATGGAGATCATGACGATGCTTCGGTGATGGAGATCATGAGCACAAGATGATGATGGCCATATCATGTCACATATTTTGATTGCATGTGATGTTTATCTTTTACGCATCTTATTTTGCTTAGTATGGCGGTAGCATTATAAGATGATACCTTACTAAATTTCAAGGTACAAGTGTTCTCCCTGAGTATGCACTGTTGCTACAGTTCTTCGTGCTGAGACACCACGTGATGATCGGGTGTGATAGGCTCTATGTTCACATGCATACAACGGGTGCAAGCCAGTTTTGCACACGCAAAATACTTGGGTTAAACTTGACGAGCCTAGCATATGCAGATATGGCCTCGAAACACCGAGACCAAAAGGTCAAGCGTGAATCATATAGTAGATATGATCAATGTCGGTGTCAAAACCGGCGGATCTCGTGTAGGGGGTCCCGAACTGTGCGTCTAGGCGGATGGTAACAGGAGACAAGGGACACGATGTTTTTACCCAGGTTCGCGCCCTCTCGATGGAGGTAAAACCCTACTCCTGCTTGATTGATATTGATGATATGGGTAGTACAAGAGTGGATCTACCATTAGATCAAGGAGGCTAAACCCTAGAAGCTAGCCTATGGTATGATTGTTGTTCATCCTACGGACTAAAACCCTCCGGTTTATATAGACACCGGAGAGGGCTAGGGTTACACAGAGTCGGTTATAATGGTAGGAGATCTACATATCCGTATCGCCAAGCTTGCCTTCCACGCCAAGGAAAGTCCCATCCGGACACGGGACAAAGTCTTTAATCTTGTATCTTCATAGTCTTGGAGTCCGGCCAATAATGATAGTTTGGCTATCCGGACACCCCCTAGTCCAGGACTCCCTCAGTAGCCCCTAAACCAGGCTTCAATGACGATTTAGTCCGCGCGCATATTGTCTTCGCATTGCAAGGCGGGTTCCTCCTCGAATAATTCATAGAAGATTGTGAACACGGGATAGTGTCGGCTCGCAAAATAAATTCCACATTCCACCGTAGGGAGAATAATATTCACACAAGTTCGATCTGCTGACGTATTTCGTGATATGACGTCACACCACGGCCAAGCCTTTACTCGAATCATTTTTATTGTTCCACCTCAGCGCGTTTAGCGAAGCGGTTTCCTGGCACGTCTTATCAAAGCAGAGATCGTGTCCCCTTATCCCAGGATTCTCATCAACACGGACGTGGGTAACCCAAACGCACCCGTTGGCTCGCTTCCTCCATCGAAGGCGAGTCCCAAACGGTTACAGGTACAGCTCTTGGTATTCAACCCCTTTATAACGAGACCAAGGCCTGTTCCTTTTCTTCAATATCCAATCGAATCCGCCCCTCGCCTCGAGTTCCAACACCCAAGGCTCCAGATTCAGGTGCTTCAGACCTTCGACAATGTCCGGCTCCGACCTACAGGGCCGGTGGATGCCCTCTTTCGTCACGGAAGAAGATGTGCTAAAGCTGAGAGATGCCAGGTATCTGACCAGCGAAATTTCGCACAGGCTGCCCGCCCAAGGGCAAGTCATTCCTACTCCCGAGCCTGGTGAGAGCGTGGTGTTCGTGTCTCACTTCCGTTGAGGTTTAGGCTTCCCGATGGACCCCTTCATGAGGGGGCTCATGATTTATTATGGGCTGGAATTCCATGACTTGGATCCGGAGTCCATCCTCCACATCTCATCGTTCATTGTTGTATGCGAAGCCTTCCTTCACACCACTCCTCACTTCGGATTGTGGCTCAAGACCTTCAACATGGAGCCGAAGATGATCGAGGAGCGGCAGGCAGAGTGCGGAGTGGCAGTTATAAGCAAGAGAGCTGACGCTCCGTGGCCCGAGGGCTGTTTTCAAAAGGAGCTCGGTTTGTGGCAACAGGAGTGGTTCTACATCACCGCTCCCAGGGGCACCAGATGGGTGGCGCCGCCTGATTTTCGCTCGGGCCCTCCACAACGGCTGGCGTCATGGGTCAACAAAGGGCTTGACTGGGGGCCGTCCAAGGACGTGCCATTATTGCAGGGCCGCATTCGAGACCTCCAAGAGAGGGAGATCAATCTGGTTGTAGTGGCGCAGGTCATGCTGATTCGGTGGCTTCTGCCCTACAAACGTCACCCCCTCCGCCTGTGGGAATACAATCCGGAGGGACCGCGAGCTCTTCAACACTTCATGGGTGCGACGCCCGTGGAGATGTATAAACAGTTCTTCGGATCACAAGAGATGTGTCCGGACTTGACTGAGGACGCCGGCCTAAGCTGCAATCGCCCGGATACTCAAGTAAGTAGTCCTGTGTCCGGATATACTGTCTGTTCATTTATCATAGACTTGCCCTTTAACCAGCTATCCCTTGAACAGGAGTGGATAGCAAAAGCGAAACTGATACGGTGTCCGGCCCCCCTCCCTGAGACCACGCCGGATCCCGTGTTAATCAAGATGCTGGAGGCTGCGCCTTCAGAAGAGGGCGAAGGGGAAAACAGGAAAACCACCGCCTCCGCTAAGGAGGCTCTTAATAAAGGGGGGATCGAGAATCCCTCCTTCCAGGGGGAGAAGAGGACCGCTTCTGAAGATCCGGAGGCCAAGGCCTCAAAGCGGGGGAAGAAATCCTCACCAGAGGGTCCTGCGCCGGGAGAAGCCCCGGCCGCACTATTTCCCCAAGGAATCAGCCTCCAATGAGGCGTAAGTAGAAAGGGAGTTTTGTAAGAAGGACATCCTGCTTTTATTTACGAAGATAACGAAGTTTTACCTTGTAGTTCGGATCCCAGCCCTTCTCGTGAGCTCATCTTGAGGATCTTCGTCCGGAGATGATGGAGAACGAAACGCCTCCATCTGCCGCACCGTTAGGCGGGGCGGACGACCCTGAGGTGTCGTCGCGGAGGGTCTCCCCGGGTCCGGCGGGGCCGGATAGTTCGACACCAACTGGTGTACGGCCGGAGGAGCTGAAGGATCTGCTCGGGCGGGCGTCTATCTCAGAAGATCACCGTACGTTGATTAGTACGGTGATTGAAAGGATTTCATCCGCTGAGAGCGGGTTGCATGAGGCCGTCAGAAGTTTACTGACGGGGTTTGAGGTACGTGAAAATGACATACCTTTTGACAGTTTTGCACTTAGAATGCGCCTTGTATAGATAGTAGCCCCTAAATGGCCATGAAGCTGAAGGATGCTACCGACCGCTATGAGTTTCTTGAAAGAGAACGCCGAGTGGAGCAAGAGGACCTGAAGAAGGCAACCGCCGAAGCCAAGGATGCCCGCTCCGCGATGAGGGCTATAAAGGAGGAGCTGCGTCAGGCCGGTGATATTGCGGCTGGAAAGCCCTTTCTGCCGCGTGGGAACTTCATGGATCCGAAGTATGCTCAGTTGGGCCAGTTGTGGGGTGCGGAGGATGCTTATCTGATTTTGGCGGCGAGTGCGGCGAACGCAGTCGCACATTTCCGAGGCCAAAAGGATCACGGAATTGAAGAGCTTTTTTGGTCTCAATTCCATAATCCGGAGCGTCCACTTCCGTTAACCGATCGGTTGGCTGAGTGGGCTGAGCTGAACAAGTTGTCCGGACTTGCCATGAAGGATGTCGTGGCTCATCTGTGGCCGAAAAGGCCCGAGCCGAAGAGTTATTTTGGCTTGGTGCAGCAGTTCCTTGATGCGGTGCCGCATATCAAGGCGATGAAGCAGTCGGCATGCATAGAGGGTGCGCGGATGGCTCTCACCCGTGTCAAAAGATACTAGGCAGAGATGGAGGCCACCGATGTTGCATCCCGGGATTCGGACAAAAGCCGATTACCAGTCGAGCACTATTTTAAAAAAGTCCTGCAGGGCGCTCGTTTAATAGAGTCGCAGTGCTCGAAAAACATTATGTTCAAATGACATGTATGATTTGTGAAACCATGTTTCAAATATATAATATAAGGGCTTTTATACTTGTGCGTTCAAGTATTGAAATACCTCCTGTGCGGCCGTTAATGTATATGTATATATAACCTGAAAGATGGCAGTCTTTGGCTTCAGCCCCCACGCACATAGTGCGGGGGTGTTTGCAAAAAAGCGCATTTTCACACTTAATCCAACGTCTTGGTCCTGTGAAGGAGGTGATAGCGTAGCAAACTAGGCAACCGGACTATAATGCTTTATCACTTTCACTTAGCCATAGGAGTTCGATGGTGGGGCTACTTTATAGCCCCTAGGGGCACCACACTCTCCGAATTCGGGGCACGTGTGTGCCTGACCGGGAAACGGTCCTTCGTCAAAGCGGAGGAATTCTAAACATTCCGGTGGTCGATTGAGTGGTTGACTAGTCTCTCGCTATATCATGACAGTTAGTTTTCGGCTTTCTCTACTGAGGTGCTCACCCGGCCAAACCGGGGCACAATCGCAGTAGTTCTCCTGGTGCCGCGTTAGCCGATATAATGGAACGTAAGGCAGCAAAACACAGGAGCCGGGCAAACCCAACATTTGACCAAAGACATGATCCGGAGCTGATGCATATAAGGCCTAACTCGAGACACTGAACACTCCCTAAGGTATTCGGTCTTTATGAAAACAAGCGAACAATGCCCTAAGCCCTGGTGTCCAGTGCACGCGAAAACTTCCGACGCGCCGATGCCAAAACGCCAGCCTTCTCCTCGGTTATGGTAAGAAACCGGGATGTGTATCAACAAGAGACAAGAAAAAGGTTTACACAGGTCTTAATCGAAAAGAATCCTTGCAACGGGTCCCTGCTGCACGTCTGCGCCTGTGTCTCCGTTGTGTTGTATCCTGGACGGGTGTAGCACGTTGTTCATCTGTAAAAGAGAAGAACTTAGTTTGACAAGATCATGCGTAAAATGTATTTTTTAAAATAAATAGAGTATGATTCAAAAACTGAATAAAATTGAGCTTTATTGGCTCTCATTGTACATGCGGGCAGCCCCTTGTAAAGGGGTACGCGGCTAGTAAGCCCCTTGTTTATTTATACCGGACTCGCCTAACCGTGTCCAGGGTCTGAATGACCTGTTTTAGGGGCTTTGATCAGCAAAGCCAGATTAGTGTGTGGTTGTCAAGGCAGTCTCACGTTCTTCCGCGGTCGAGGAACACTCGAAGTTACCCTTTAATGAGATGATGCCGCGTGGACCGGGCATTTTAAGTGTAAGAGATGCGTAATGCGGTATTGCGTTAAAGCAGGCGAAAGCTTCACATCCCAATAGTGCTTGATGGCTACTTTTAAATGGGGCGATATGGAAGATTAACTTTTTGCGACGGAAGTTGTCGGGTGAACTGAACACAACTTCTAGTAGGGAGCCCGTACAATTGGCATGTGGGCCTGGCATCACTCCTTTAAAGGAAGTGTTGCTATGGCGAATTTTGGTTGGGTCTATCCCCATTCTGCGGATTGTGTCCTGGTATAGCAGGTTTGGATCACTGCCGTCGTCCATTAGGACTTGTGTAAATTGTAGTCCGTCAATTATAGGATCCAATATCAAAGCAGTCCATCCTGCGTTTCGGATACTTCCGGAGTAATCCTGATGGTCGAAAGTTATTGGTTTTGACATCCAGTTTCGGGACTCCGCTGGGGTGGACCGTGCGGCACGTACTTTAGTGGGCGCCACTTTATTTTTCCTTGTTATCACTTGAAGTGAATTCACTGCTTTGACCTCTTGTGGGAAATTCTTTTGTTTTCCGGCGCTCTACTTGTGGGGTTCGTCATCGTCCTCACTTGGTGTGTTGAGCCCCTTGTGTTCGGCGTTAAGTCGGCCGGACTGCTTGAAGACCCAACAATCTCTGTGGGTATGGTTTGCAGGCTTCCCAGGGGTACTGTGGATTTGACATATCCTGTCCAAGATTTTGTTTAGGTTGGATAGCTCTTCGCTATTGTCCTTGAGAGGCAGTGTTTTGCTGTTCTGCCTAGAGCTTTTGAACCCGGCGTTGACTGCCGTGCTCTTTGGGCCATTTTCCTTAGTCCGGCGCTGGTCTTTTCTGCGTCGTGGTTTCCCGTTTCCATCCCTGACCTCGGATGTACTCGGGTCGCTGGTGCTGCATCTTGCTAGCCAGCTATCTTCTCCCGCGCAAAAGCGGGTCATGAGGCTTGTTAGTGCGGCCATTGTCCTTGGCTTTTCCTAGCCGAGGTGTCTGGCGAGCCATTCGTCTCGGAAGTTATGTTTGAAGGCTGCTAAGGCTTGGCGTCCCGACGATCGACTATTTGGTTCTTTTGGTGAGGAACCTGTTCGAATTTCTGGCTGACTCTCCGGCTGTTGAGTTATGTGACTTAAATCGCTCAGATCCGGAGGGCGGACATAAGTCCCCCAAAATTTGCCCAAATGCATCCTCGAGCTCTTCCCAACTTCCAATGGTATTTTCTGGTAGGCTTTTGAGCCAATGCCGGGCTGGCCCTTTGAGCTTGAGGGGTAAGTATTTTATGGCATGGAGGTCATCTCCTCTAGCCATATGTATGTGTAGGATGTAATCCTCGATCCAGACTTCGGGGGTCTGTTGTTCCGTCGTATGCCTCTATGTTTACGGGCTTGAATCCCGCTGGAAATTCATGATCCAGTACCTCATCGGTGAAACATAGGGGGTGTGCGGCGCCCCTGTATTTTGGTGTACCGTGATTTTCGAATACATGACGTGTTGTGTTGCGTTCTGGAGCTTTCTTTCTTGGCCCATAGATGGACCTGACCAGGCCATCCTTTTTGCGAGGATCCTTATGTGGATCGCCTGCCGGCTTGTGTGCGGCGCCGCTTGCCGCTCTTTGTTTGTCATGTGGTCGTCTATCCGACTGGGCGGCCTCTTTGTTTTTTGATTGTGGGGGCTCTACGGCCTCCTCGTCGAATTCCGGCAATAGTTTGCGCTTTGGGTAGCTCTTTGCTTGGCGGCTATCGCCGTATTTGTCTGCGGTCTTGAGTACTTTGCTCCATCTCATTCTGAGTACGTCTTCCGCTGTTTTGAGCTTCCGCTTCGCTTCTTTAGACTTCGTGCCAGTGGTGACGAGCCTTTTGTGAAGGTTCTTGCTCCAATGATGTGTCCGGCGTGAGATCATCTGGACTGTTGTTTTCGCCGGGGATGGGTTGTTTATCCAATTCATCCTGTTCGGATGGTTGCTTGGTGGCATGTTCGTCGTCCACTGGTTCGTCCTGCTCTACGGTTGGGTCTGTATGGGTGTTGTCGTTGTTGAGGCGGGACTTTGGGCGGCACTTGCGGCGCTGTTTCGGCTGTTTTGGTGGGAATTATCCTTCGTAGCGTCCCGTTGTTCCTCGTTACCGCTTCCTTTTAGTGTATCCACCACATACACATCGTGAGTTGAGGTGGCTTTCCAGTGCCCTGTGGACTGGTTCTTGGTCGTCTCCGGCATCGTCGTCCATACCGTCGATGTCTTTAGAGTCGAAGTCTAGCATGTCGGTTAAGTCGTCGACAGTGGCTACAAAGTGGGTGGTGGGTGGGTTTTGAATTTCTTCGTCGTCCGCATCCCAACCGTCCTGGCCATAATCCGGCCAAGGCTCTCCTGATAAAGAGAGGCACTTTAGCGAATTCAGGATGTCGCCGAAAGGCGAGTGCTTAAAGATGTCCGCAGCGGTGAACTCCATGATCGGCGCCCAATCGGATTTGATTGGCAGGAGCGCGGAAGGTTCGGGGTCCGGAGAAGGGTCCGACACCTTGGAGTCACAAGCTTTACAAGGGACTGGGTCGGTATTCGGCTCCATCGCCGTAGAGGTAGCAGCCCCCGAGGCGGTGTCTAGCCACCCATCCTTGATCGGCGCAGTCGGCTCTGGGTTAAGGGTCAGAGCGGACTCTTGTGCGGCCTCCAGGGCACTGTCCGGCAGCAGAGCTAGATCATTCCCGCCGCGAAAGTGTGGCGCGCTCGGCTGTGGCTCGAATCCGTCGAAGATCAAGTCTCCGCGGACGTCGGCCGTATAGTTCAAACTTCCAAATCTGACCTGATGGCCAGGGGCGTAGCTTTTGATCTGCTCCAGACGGCCATGCGAATTGGCCCGCAGTGCAAAGCCGCCGAATATGAAGATCTGTCTGGGGAGAAAAGTCTCACCCTTGACCGCATCGTTGTTGATGATCGAAGGAGCCATCGGGCCTATGAGCGATGACACAGAGGAACTCCCAATGAAAGCACCAATGTCGGTGTCAAAACCGGCGGATCTCGGGTAGGGGGTCCCGAACTGTGCGTCTAGGCGGATGGTAACAGGAGACAAGGGACACGATGTTTTTACCCAGGTTCGGGCCCTCTCGATGGAGGTAAAACCCTACTCCTGCTTGATTGATATTGATGATATGGGTAGTACAAGAGTGGATCTACCACGAGACCAAGGAGGCTAAACCCTAGAAGCTAGCCTATGGTATGATTGTTGTTCGTCCTACAGACTAAAACCCTCCAGTTTATATAGACACTGGAGAGGGCTAGGGTTACACAGAGTCGGTTATAATAGTAGGAGATCTGCATATCCGTATCGCCAAGCTTGCCTTCCACGCCAAGGAAAGTCCCATCCAGACACGGGACGAAGTCTTTAATCTTGTATCTTCATAGTCTTGGAGTCCGGCCAATGATGATAGTTCGGCTATCCGGACACCCCCTAGTCCAGGACTCCCTCAATCAACATAGTGATGTTCACCATTGAAAACTACTCCATCTCATGTGATGATCGGACATGGTTTAGTTGATTTGGATCATGCGATCACTTAGATTATTAGAGGGATGTCTATCTAAGTGGGACTTCTTAAGTAATATGATTAACTGAACTTTAATTTATCATGAACTTAGTCGTGATAGTATTTTGCAAATTATGTTGTAGATCAATAGTTCACGTTGTTGCTTCCCTATGTATTTATATGTGTTCCTAGAGAAAACTAAGTTGAAAGATGATAGTAGCAATGATACGGACTGGGTCCGTGATCTGAGGTTTTATCCTCATTGCTGCACAGAAGAATTATGTGCTTGATGCACCGCTAGGTGACAGACCTATTGCAGGAGCAGATGCAGACGTTATGAACGTTTGACTAGCTCAATATGATGACTACTTGATAGTTTAGTGCACCATGCTTTACGACTTAGAACCGGGACTTCAAAAATGTTTTTGAAACGTCACGAAGCATATGAGATGTTCCAAGAGTTGAAATTGGTATTTCAGGCTCATGCCCGTGTCAAGAGGTATGAGACCTCTGACAAGTCTTTGCCTAAAAGATGGAGGAGAATTGCTCAACTAGTGCGCATGTGCTCAGAATGTCTGGGTACTACAATCACTTGAATAAAGTGGGAGTTAATCTTCCAGATAAGATAGTGATTGACAGAGTTCTCTAGTCACCATCACCAAGTTACTGGAACTTCATGATGAACTATATTATGCAAGGGATGACGAAAACGATTCCTGAGCTCTTCGTGATGTTGAAATCGACGAAGGTAGAAATCAAGAAAGAGCATCAAGTGTTGATGATTGACAAGACCACTAGTTTCAAGAAAAGGGCAAAGGGAAAGAAAGGGAACTTCAAGTAGAATGGCAAGCAAGTTGTCACTCCCATGAAGAAGCCCAAAGCTGGACCTAAGCCTGAAACTGAGTGCTTCTACTGCAAAGGAAATGGTCACTGGAAGTGGAACTGCCCCAAATATTTGGTGGATAAGAAGGATGGCAAAGTGAACAAAGGTATATTTGATATACATGTTATTGATGTGTACCTTAATAGTGCTCATAGTAACCCCTGCGTATTTGATACTTGTTTGGTTGCTAAGATTAGTAACTCGAAACAAGAGTTGCAGAATAAACAGAGACTAGTTGAGAGTAAAGTGACGATGTGTGTTGGAAGTGGTTCCAAGATTGATATGATCATCATCGCACACTCCCTATACTTTCGAGATTAGTGTTGACCTGAATAAATGTTATTTGGTGTTTGCGTTAAGCATAAATATGATTAGATCATGTTTATTGCGATACGATTATTCATCTAAGACAGAGAATAAATTGTTATTCTGTTTACATGAATAAAACCTTATATGGTCATACACCCAATGTTGATGGTTTATTGAACCTTGATTGTAGTGATACACATATTCATAATATTGATGCCAAAAGATGCAAAGTTGATGATGATAGTGCAACATATTTGTGGCACTGCCGTTTGGGTCATATCGGTGTAAAGCGCATGAAGAAACTCCATAAAGATGGATTTTTGGAATCACTTGATTATGAATCATTTGATGCTTGCGAACCGTGTCTTATGGGCAAGATGACTAAAACTCCTTCTCCGGAACAATGGAACGAGCTAGTGACCTATTGGAAATAATACATACCGATGTATGCAGTCCAATGAGTGTTGATGCTCGTGGCGGGTATTGTTAGTTTATGACCTTCACATATGATTTGAGAAGATATGGGTGTATCTGCTTGATGAAACACAAGTTTGAAACATTTTGAAAAGTTCAAAGAATTTTAGAGTGAAGTGGAGAATCATCGTAACAAGAAAATAAACATGGAATAGTTTCGCAGCTCACGCCACCTAGAACACCACAGCGTAATGGTGTGTCTGAACATCGTAACCGCACTTTATTAGATATGGTGCGATCTATGATGTCTCTTACCGATATACCACTATCGTTTTGGGGTTATGCATTAGAGACAACTGCATTCACTTTAAATAGGGCACCATCAAAATCCGTTGAGACGACGCCTTATGAATTGTGGTTTGGCAAGAAACCAAAGTTGCCGTTTCTTAAAGTTTGGGGATGAGATGCTTATGTGAAAAAGCTTCAACCTGATAAGCTCGAACCCAAATCGGAGAAGTGCATCTTCATAGGATACCAAAAGGAAACTGTTGGGTACACCTTCTATTACAGATCCGAAGGCAAGATATTCGTTGCTAAGAATGGATCCTTTGTAGAGAAGGAGTTTCTCTCAAAAGAAGTGAGTGGGAGGAAAGTAGAACTTGATGAGGTAATGGTACCTTCTCCCGAATTGGAAAGTAGTTCATCACAGAAATCAGTCCCAGTGATTCCTACACCAATTAGTGAGGAAGCTAATGATGATGATCATGAAACTTCAGATCAAGTTACTACAGAACCTCGTAGGTCTTCCAGAGTACGGTCCGCACCAGAGTGGTACGGTAATCCTATTCTGGAAGTCATGTTACTAGACCATGATGAACCTACGAACTATGAGGAAGCAATGATGAGCCCAGATTCCGTGAAATGGCTTGAGGCTATGAAATCTGAGATGGGATCCATGTATGAGAATGAAGTGTGGACTTTGGTGGACTTGCCCGATGATCGGCAAGCCATATTAAATAAATGGATTTTGAAGAGGAAGACGGACACTGATAGTAGTGTTATTATCTATAAAGCTCGACTTGTCGCAAAAGGTTTTCGACAAGTTCAAGGTGTTGACTACAATGAGATTTTCTCAACTGTAGTGATGCTTAAGTCTGTCCGAATCATGTTAGCAATTGCCGCATTTTATGATTATGAAATTTGGTAGATGGATGTCAAAACTGCATTCCTGGATGGATTTCTAGAGGAAGAGTTGTATATGATGCAACCGGAAGGTTTTGTCGATCCAAAGGGTGCTAACAAAGTGTGCAAGCTCCAGCGATCCATTTATGGACTGGTGCAAGCATCTCGGAGTTGGAATATACACCTTGATGAGTTGATCAAAGCATATAGTTTTATATAGACTTGTAGTGAAGCCTGTATTTACAAGAAAGTGAGTGGAAGCACTACAGCCTTTCTGATAAGTATATGTGAATGACATATTATTGATCGGAAATGATGTAGAATTTTCTGGAAAGCATAAAGGAGAGTTTGAAAGGAGTTTCTCAAAGAAAGACCTCAGTGAAGCTGCTTACATATTGGACATCAAGATCTGCAGAGATAGCTCAAGATGCTTAATTGGACTTTCACAAAGCACATACCTTGGTAAAGTTTTGAAGAAGTTCAAAATGGATCGGTCAAAGAAAGGGTTCTTGCCTGTATTACAAGGTGTAAAGTTGAGTAAGATTCAAAGCCCGACCCTGGTAGAAAATAGAAAGAGAATGAAAGTCGTTCCCTATGCCACAGTCATAGGTTCTATAAAGTATGATGTGCTGTGTACTAGACCTATTGTGTACCCTGCCCTGAGTTTGGAAAGGGAGTACAATTTTGATCTAGGAGTAGATCTCTGGACAGCGGTCAAGATTATCCTTAGTGTGGACTAAGGAAATATTTCTCAATTATGGAGGTGATAAAAGAGCTCGTCGTAAAGAGTTACATCGATGCAAGCTTTTACACCGATCCAGATGACTCTAAGTCTCAATCTGGATACATATTGAAAGTGGGAGCAATTAGCTAGAGTAGCTCCGTTCAGATCATTGTAGACATAGAATATTTGCAAAACACGTACGGCTCTGAATGTGACAGACCCGTTGACTAAACTTCTCTCACGAGCAAAACATGATCACACCTTAGTACTCTTTGGGTGTTAATGACATAGCGATGTGAACTAGATTATTGACTCTAGTAAACCCTTCGGGTGTTGGTCACATGATGATGTGAACTATGGGTGTTAATCACATACAGATGTGAATATTGGTGTTAAATCACATGGTGCAAGTGGGAGACTGAAGGAAATATGCCCTAGAGGCAATACTAAAGCTATTATTTATTGTTGGAAATATGCCCTAGAGGCAATAATAAAATGGTTATTATTATATTTTCTTGTTCATCATAATTGTCTATTGTTCATGCTATAATTGTATTAACTGGAAACCGTAATACATGTGTGAATACATAGACCACAACATGTCCCTAGTGAGCCTCTAGTTGACTAGCTTGTTGATTAATAGATGGTTATGGTTTCCTGACTATGGACATTGGATGTCATTGATAATGGGATCACATCATTAGAAGAATGATGTGATGGACAAGACCCAATCCTAAGCATAGCACAAGATCGTGTAGTTCGTCTGCCAAGAGCTTTTTCTAATGTCAAGTATCATTTCCTTAGACCATGAGATTGTGCAACTCCTGGATACCGTAGGAATGCTTTTGGTGTACCAAACGTCACTACGTAACTGGGTGGCTATAAAGGTGCACTACAGGTAGCTCCGAAAGTGTTTGTTGAGTTGGCACGAATTGAGACTGGGATTTGTCACTCCGTATGACAGAGAGGTATCTCTGGGCTCACTCGGTAATGCATCATCATAATGAGCTCAGTGTGACTAATTAAGGAGTTAGTCATGAGATCATGCATTACGGAACGAGTAAATAGACTTGCCAGTAACGACATTGAACGAGGTATGGGGATACCGACGATCGAATCTCGGGCAAGTAACATACCGATAGACAAAGGGAATTGTATACGGGATTGATCGAATCCCCGACATCGTGGTTCATCTGATGAGATCATCGTGGAACATGTGGGAGCCAATATGAGTATCCAGATCCCGCTGTTGGTTATTGGCCGAGAGGTGTCTCGGTCATGTCTGCATGGTTCCCGAACCCGTAGGGTCTACACACTTAAGGTTCGGTGACGCTAGAGTTGCTATGGGAAATAGTATGTGGTTACCGAAGGTTGTTTGGAGTCCCGGATGAGATCCTAGAGGTGATGAGGAACTCCGGAATGGTCCGGAGGTGAAGATCAATATATTGGACGAAGGGTATTGGAATCCCGAATTGTTTCGGGGGTACCGGGTGACGACCAGTGTGTCCGAAAGGGGTTTCGGAGGCCCCGACAAGCGTTGGGGGGCCTTATGGGCCAAGGGGAGGGGGCACATCAGCCCACTAAGGGGCTGAGCGCCCCTCCCACCCCATCTCACGTAACCTGGAGAGGTTGGGGTGCCTCCCTAGGGAAGCCACTCCTCCCGGCTTGGGGGGCAAGTTTCCTAGGGGTGGGCGTGCCCAAACCCATTTAGGGTTTGCCCTGTAGCCGCTGATAACCCACAAGTGTAGGGGATCACAACAGCTTTCGAGGGTAAAGTATTCAGCCCAAATTTATTGATTCGACACAAGGGGAGCCAAAGAATATTCTTGAGTATTAGCAGTTGAGTTGTCAATTCAACCACACATGGATAACTTAGTATCTGTAGCAAAGTATTTAGTCGCAAAGTAGTATGATAATAAATGTAACGGTGGCAAAAGTAAAGATAATAGTTTTTGGGTTTTTTGTAGTAGTTGTAACATTAGCAATGGAAAAGTAAATAAGCGAAGAACAGTATGTGAAAAGCTCGTAGGCAATGGATCAGTGATGGATAATTATGTCGGATGCGATTCCTCATGTAATAGCTATAACATAGGGTGACACAGAACTAGCTCCAGTTCATCAATGTAATGTAGGCATGTATTCCGTAAATAGTCATACGTGCTTATGGAAAAGAACTTGCATGACATCTTTTGTCCTACCCTCCATGGCAGCGGGGTCCTAGCGGAAACTAAGGGATATTAAGGCCTCCTTTTAATAGAGAACCAGAACAAAGCATTAGCACGTAGTGAATACATGAACTCCTCAAACTACGGTCATCACCGAGAGGTATCCCGATTATTGTCACTTCGGGGTTGTCGGATCATAACACATAATAGGTGACTATAGACTTGCAAGATAGGATCAAGAACACACATATATTCATGAAAACATAATAGGTTCAGATCTGAAATCATGGCACTCGTGCCCTAGTGACAAGCATTAAGCATAGCAAAGTCATAGCAACATCAATCTCAGAACATAGTGGATACTAGGGATCAAACCCTAACAAAACTAACTTGATTACATGGTAAATCTCATCCAACCCATCACCGTCCAGCAAGCCTACGATGGAATTACTCACGCACGACGGTGAGCATCATGAAATTGGTGATGGAGGATGGTTGATGATGACGACGGCGACGAATCCCCCTCTCCGGAGCCCCGAACGGACTCCAGATCAGCCCTCTCGAGAGAGATTAGGGATTGGCGGTGGCTCCGTGTCGTAAAACGCGATGATACTTTCTCTCTGATTTTTTTCTCCCCGAACGTGAATATATGGAGTTGGAGTTGAGGTCGGTGGAGGTCCAGGGGGCCCACGAGATAGGGGGCACACCCAGGGGAAGGGGGCACGTCCCCCCACCCTCGTGGACAGGGTGTGGGCCCCCTGGTCTTGATTCTTTTGCCAGTATTTTTTATATTTTCCAAAAAGTCCCTCTGTGGATTTTCAGGACATTCGGAGAACTTTTCTTTTCTACACATAAAGCAACATCATGGCAGTTCTGCTGAAAACAACATCAGTCCGGGTTAGTTTCAATCAAATCATGCAAGTTAAAGTCCAAAACAAGGGCAAAAGTGTTTGGAAAAGTAGATACGTTGGAGACGTATCAACTCCCCCATGCTTAAACCTTTGCTTGTCCTCAAGCAATTCAGTTGATAAACTAAAAGTGACAAAGAAAAACTTTTATAAACTCTGTTTGCTCTTGTCGTTGTAAACATGAAAAGCCAGCATTCAGGTTTCAGCAAATATTATGAACTAACCATACTCACAATAACACTTAGGTCTCACAATTACTCATATCAATAGCATAATCAGCTAGCGAGCCATAATAATAAAACTTGGATGACAACACTTTCTCAAAACAATCATAACATGATATAACAAAATGGTATCTCGCTAGCCCTTTCTGAGACCGCAAAACATAAATGCAGAGCACCTTTAAAGATCAAGGACTGACTAAACATTGCAATTCATGGTAAAAGAGATCCAGTCAAGTCATACCCAATATAAACCAATAGTAATGAATTCAAATGACAGTGTGCTCTCCAGTGGGTGCTTTTTAATAAGAAGGGTGATGACTCAACATAAAAGTAAATAGATAGGCCCTTCGTAGAGGGAAGCAGGGATTTGTAGAGGTGCTAGAGCTCGGTTTTAAAATAGAGATTGAATAACATTTTGAGCGGCATACTTTTGCTGTCTACGCAACAACTATGAGATGGCTGTATCTTCCATACTACATGCATTATAGGCAGTTCCCAAACAGAATGGTAAAGGTTTATACTCCCCCAACCACCAACAAGCATCAATCCATGGCTTTCTCAAAACAACGAGTGCCTCCAACTAACAACAGCCCTGGGGGAGTTTTGTTTATTATTTTGATTTGCTTTGATCTTTTTGGATCATGGGACTGGGCATCCCGGTTACCAGCCCTTTCTCATGAATGAGGAGCGGAGTCCACTCCTCTTGAGAATAACCCACCTAGCATGGAAGATATAGGCAGCCCTAGTTGAAACATGAGCTGCTCGAGCATACAAAACAGAATTTCATTTGAAGGTTTGGAGTTTGGCACATACAAATTTACTTGGAACGGCAGGTAAATACCGAATATAGGAAGGTATAGTGGACTCATATGGAACAACTTTGGGGTTTAAGGAGTTGGATATACAAGCAGTATTCCCTCTTAGTACAAGTGAAGGCTAGCAAAAGACTGGGAAGCGACCAACTGAGAGAGCGACAACAGTCATAAACATGCATTAAAATTAATTTACACCGAGTACAAGCATGAGTAGGATATAATCTACCATGAACATAAATATCATGAAGGCTATGTTGATTTGTTTCAACTACATGCGTGAACATGTGCCAAGTCGAGTCACTCAATTCATTCAAAGGAGGATACCATCCCATCATACCACATCATAATCATTCTAATAGCATGTTGGCACGCAAGGTAAACCATTATAACTCATAGCTAATCAAGCATGACACAAGCAACTATAATCTCTAAATGTCATTGCAAATATGTTTACTTCATAATAAGCTGACTCAGAAACGATGAACTCATCATATTTACAAAAACAAGAGAGGTCGAGTTCATACCAACTTTTCTCATCCCAATAAGTCCATCATATATCGTTATTATTGCCTTTCACTTGCACGACCGAACGATGTGTATAATAATAATAGTGCACGTGCATTGGACTAAGCTGGAATCTGCAAGCATTCAACTCAAAAGAGAAGACAAGTAATATGGGCTCTAAGTTAAATAAACAATCATGCATATGAGAGCCACTAAACATTTTCAATATGGTCTTCTCGACCGCCAAAGGAAAGAAAAGAAAAGAAAACTATTTACACGGGAAAGCTCCCAACAAGTAAGAAGAAGAACTAGAAATCTTTTTGGGTTTTCATTTTAATTTCTACTACAAGCATGGAAATTAAACTAACTAACTTTTTTTGGTTTTTCTTAAGGTTTATCAAACACACAAGAAGAAAGTGAAAAAGAAAATTAAACTAACATGGATAATACAATGAAAGAGTATGAGCACCGACGACTAGTGTGTGAACATGAATGTAAAGTCGGTGAGAAATACGTACTCCCCCAAGCTTAGGCTTTTGGCCTAAGTTGGTCTAATACCAAGGACCCCCGCTACTCTCCCTGGTGTAATGGGACGTGTAATCAGGATACCACTAGCTGGTCATTTCCGGATCCCACTGGACATACGATGCACGGTAAGGATCCAGTTCAGGTTCCGGCTCAGGTTCATGTTTTGGAGTGAAAGCTTGGGCTCGATGATTGTACACCGCTTCAGGTGTAACAAGAAAATTATCTGCAGTCAAATCAAACAACAGGGGCACAGGCAGAATAATAGTCTCAATGTGTTTCTTATTAAATCTAAGGTTATACAAGAGCATCTTCTCTTCGGTGTCAACAATAAACTTGTGTGCTACCATGCTCTTGTAATCTAAAATATGAGGACGCAATTTGTCTCCTCTTTCTCATGGTGCCTAATGGGTATCTGAAAATGTCTGGCAAGACGTGAAGCATAGATACCTCCAAATATGGGGCCTTTTGTACGATTCAGGGCAAGCCGTTTAGCAACGACGGCACCCATACTAAAACTATTGTCTCCAAGCAAGGCATGTTGAAGAATGATAATATTAGGAACACTAAAGTTTCCACTATTTCCACGACCAATCAAGCATCTACTAGCAAATATGGCAAAGTAGCGTAAAATAGGAAAGTGTATGCTAGAGATTTTCGCTTCAGAACCCTTCTTTGGCTCCTCTACAGCGATAGTGTTAACAAAGCCATCCACATCTTTACGATGGGGTTCCTCTAATTCTCCCTCATAAGGTATCCTACATACCGCGCAAAAATTACGTAAAGACATTTCTCTGAATTCATCATATAAGTGAAACGATACTGCAGGCGGTGACTTCTCAGGATAATAATAAAAGTTTTGCACGAAAGTATTGGTGAGTAAGAGATACTGATCGATCCGGTCATTGATGAAACCGGTGAGGCCTGCATTCTCGATCAAAGAGTAAAAATCTTCGTGAATTCCAGCTTCTTTCAAGAAATCCTCACATGGCCATTCACACGACCGCACTTCCGCTAAGCGAGGAAGATTATACTTGCCTTTTTCCTTCTCTTTAGCTTGTTTTTCCTGAGAGCTTTGGCTAGAAGACCCCCTCAAAAGTTTCCTTAACATTTTCTGAAAATTTCTGAAATTTTAGTAACTTCAAAATAAAAGTGAATAAAACTAAACAAGATTGGTAGCAACCACTCCTACAAGTGCCTAGAGCCTATATCATGCATTAGAATTGCTTGGGACCTCATAAATTCAACATGCAAGCTCAAGAATATGGTCACCTATGCAGTAAAAATTTGCAATGAATAAAGCACTAGAACAAAAAATAATTGGACCAATGGAGGAGTCACATACCAAGCAACAATCTCCCAAAGCAGTTTTGTGAATGGAGCTTTGAGGAAGGAGATCGAAAATCGCAGCAAAATGAACTAGAACTCGTGCTTGAGCTGGATGGGGATTTTTTTGGGTAGAAGATGAAGTGTGTGGGTGCTGGCCTAAGTGAAGGGGGGCCACCAGGGGCCCACGAGACAGGGGGGCGCGCCCCGGTGGGGTGGGTGAGGGAGTCCTGGATAAGGGGGTATCCGGACAGCCGGACTATGTACAACGTCCGGACTATTGAAGCGTGAAGATACAAGACTCAAGACTTCGGCCCGTGTCCGGATGGGACTCTCCTTTGCGTGGAAGGCAAGCTTGGCGATCCGTATATTGTGTTTCCTTCCTTGTAACCATTTCCATGTAAATCCTAGCCCTCTCTGGTGTCTATGTAAACCGGAGAGGTTGGTCCTTAGAAGGCCGATCACAATTACAATCATACCATCATAGGCTAGTTCTTAGGGTTTAGCCTCTACGATCTCGTGGTAGATCTACTCTTGTACTACCCATATCTTCAATATTAATCAAGCAGGAAGTAGGGTTTTACCTCCATCGAGAGGGCCCGAACACAGGTAAACATCTGTGTCCCTTGCTTCTGTTACCATCGGCCTTGACGCATGATCGACCCCCCTACGAGATCCGCCGGTTTTGACACCGACATTGGTGCTTTCTTTGAGAGTTCCTCTGTGACGTCGCCGCAGGGCTCGATGGCTCCTTCAATCATCATCAACGACGCTGTCCAGGATGAGACTTTCCTCCCCGAACAGATCTTCGTGTTCGGCGGCTTCGCACTGCAGGCCAATTCGCTTGGCCGTCCGGAGCAGATGGACAGCTACGCCCTTGGCCACCAAATTAGGTTCCGAAACCTGAACTACACGGCGGATATCCGCGGAGACTTGATCTTCGACAGATTCGGGCCCGCGCCAGGAGCGCCGGACAGTCACGACGAGCATGGCTTGGACCCGCTGTCGGACAACGCTCGGGATATCACCCCTGCAGTAGCCCTGGACTCAAATTTGGAGCAGGCTGCGTTGCCTAGGGACGGAGGGATGGACCCCGCCCCGCAGGCCGCATCCTCATCGGCGGTGGAGCCGAACACGGGCCTCGCTTCTGAGGAAGCCTGTGACTCCGGACCCCCACATTCATATCCGGTTGTAGGTTCCAGTCCGCACGTTCCTGAGCCCGCCGAGCCTGGTTGGGCTCCGGCAATGGATTTCACCGCCGCGGACATCTTTTAGCACTCGCCCTTTGGCGACATGCTGAACTCATTGAAGTCTCTCTCTTTGTCAGGAGGCTCTAGGCCGAACTATGTCCGGCTTGAGTGGGAAGTAGGCGACAACGGAATTCATTGCCCAACCACCACCCACTTCATTGCCACCGGCTTGAGTGGGAAGATACCATGGGTGTAGGCGGAGGTGCAACAACGACTCAGTCAACAGTGCGGATCACCGCTACATACCTCCTTAATATTTCCCTTTTACTTTCAGGACATTGCTTTAGCACAGCCTCCTTAGAAGAGCCGGATTGCCGGACTTACAGGGGAGAGACAACCAAGGAGGCAACAGGCGTTGTGCACAGAAGGAAATACCCAGGTGGAATATATTCATGATCATTATACCTGCTTTATCTATCTGTACACAGCCTGCCCCTTGATAGGACATGTCAAATAGTCCTAT
This sequence comes from Aegilops speltoides, assembly GCA_021437245.1. NCBI lineage: Eukaryota > Viridiplantae > Streptophyta > Magnoliopsida > Poales > Poaceae > Aegilops > Aegilops speltoides. The sequence continues at coordinate 26,148,652 of CM038144.1, read as the reverse complement.
TTATCTCCGCTTAATGCATCCGTTGTAAAAATACGCTTAAACGTATCATTCATCAATGGGAGATTATATATAGCGTTAGCTTATTATTCTTCTTTGAGCATTTTCTCTCTTATAAATGTTTATTCGATGTTACATCCGTACACCTTGGTACGTCAGTTTGCCAGGGGCTGCTCCTGGCGCCTCGTAATATGGCAAGTAAAGTCCGAATACTTTTGACAGTGCGGCACCCCGAACTTATAGCACTATATGCATCAGCTTCGAATCATGTCTTGGGTCTACAGTTGGGCTAGCCCGGCTCCCTTGTTTTGGTGCCCTACATTCCGTTATATCGGCTAAGGTAGCGCAGGGAGAACTACTGCGATTGTGCCCCGGTTCTTCTGGACGAGCACCTCAGTAGAGAAAGCCGAAAACTGACCGGCATGATGTGGCGAGAGTTGGTCGTTGTTCGAGAGGTCTTAAAATCCTTAAAGATTTTCCGCTTTAGGCGATAAATCGGCTTCGTCCGATCTAGGCGTGTATAGCGCCCCAATTCGGCCTTCCGGATTCTAGGGGCTTCGCCGAAAGTTAAAATTATAGACTTCTATGGCTAAGTGAAAGTTATAAAGCAGCATAGTCCGATTGCCTTGTTCGCTGCGCCGGACACCTCCTTAAGGGACCAAACACTTGGATAAAGAGTGTCCGGGTTTTCCACGAACACCCCAGTACTAGTTACGTGGAGGCGGAAGCCGACGACTGGCCTACTTTCAGAATTTTATAAACAACCGAACAGAAGGTAATATTTTAAATCAAACAGTGCTACATAGCACAAGTAAATTCGTCTTTAAATTACAACAATGGCAAAGGTACATTTAGTCAAAGATCTTGTCCTTGGTACACTCATCGGCCACAAGACGGGCGCCCTTCATAACACCATCATAGTACTTCTCGGGATGGCGATGCTCCTTACCCTCTAGCGGCCCGTCCTTCACCAGCTTCTCAGCATCCAGCTTGCCCCAATGCACCTTCGCGCGGGCAAAGGCCCGGTGGGCACCCTCAATGCAAACAGATCGCTTGATGAATTCGAGCCGCGGGCAAGCATTCACCATCCGCTTGACCAGGCCGAAGTAGCTAGTCGGCAGGGGCTCACCAGGACACATCCGGACTATGAAATCTTTCATAGCCAGTTCAGCCGCCCTGTGAAGTTCGACCAAATGCTTCAATTGTTCGCATTGGGTGTTCGACCCCAGCATACTGGGACCAGAACAGCTTCTCTGTTGATCTCCCCTCCTGGGCACGGTAGAACTCCGCAGCGTCTGATACGTTGCGTGGCAGATCTGCGAATGCCCCTGGAGAGCCCCGAATTCGAGTAAGTAAAAGAAATGCCTTCTCCACATGTTTGCTTTGCATAAAGAACTTCTTACCCGTTGCTATCTTTTTGGCCTCCTGGATCTCCTGCTGTGCCTTCTCGGCTTCGGCCTTAGCATCTTTCACACTCATAAGGGCCTTCGCAAGCTCGGCCTCTTTCATCTTCGGATCATGCTCCACGGACTCATACTTCTTGCCGAGGTCCCGGAGCTCTTACTGTACCTTGCCCACTCTAGCACTTTGCTTTTCGCGCTCCTTGCATTCCAAGGCCGCCTTGTCTTCGGCCTCGGACAACGCTTTCTTCAGGGACGCCACTTCGGTGGTGGCCCCTGTTACACAATAACGACGCTTTTGCGTTAGACTAGCAAATTTTTCCTATCTTTAAATACATGAGAGCAGGGAATCACTTACCTTTATTCTCCTCGAGCTGCCTCTTCGTGAGGCCGAGCTCTCCCTGCGCCTGCTCCAGGTCCCGCTTTAGTTCGGCAACCTCGGCGGTGCGGGCAGCAGCGGCAAGCAGCACAGCCTGGTTATTCGCACGAATACTCATTATTAGACTCCTGCGGATTGTAATTGACCCTCCGTTTGGCTTTTCTTTCCAAACACCAAACAGAGTATCAGGGGCTACTACCTATCGGGTGGTAATCTTACACATATTTATTACTTACCTCAAAGCCTGTCAGGAGGCTGGTGCAGGCTTCGGTTAGTCCACTCTTGGCAGATGAAACCTTCTGAATCACCGCACTCATAAGAGTGCGGTGCTCTTCATCCATGGAAGCTCCGCGAAGCGCTTCCCTCAGAAAATCCGGTGCCTCGGGCGCAACGGAAGTCCTCAACATAGACGGCTCGCCCTCCCTAACAAGGGGCCGCTCGCCTGAGTCCGGAACCAGTGAAGGTCCCGGAACTGTGTTCGGCTGAGAGCCCGGCTTACCATGGCTCTCATTCACATGATCCAAGGGGATCTTGAACCCCGCGTGCCAGACATCTGGAATCCCGCCTTGGGGCGTCTCCAGAGTCACCTCCCCCCGCTCTGGGAGCCTTTGGGACAACACCTCCGTGTCATCCGCGGGTTGAGGAGTAGTGGCCGTCGAAAGCGAATTCATCTCTGAATCGCTCAGGAATCCGGAGGAAGATACCTCGGGATGAACCCTGGCGGATTGCATATATGTTCGGCATTATAAATACAAAAACTATGAAGTGAAATCATGATAGAGTGTGGACACTTACGATCGCACTGGGGGTTTCCCCCTGGACAGCCACCCCTCCTTGCTGTGAGTGGCCGTGGCGGAATAGTCCGGAAGGGATACCTTTCCCTTCTTGGATGCCCCTGCCTCCCCCTTCGGGGCGGATTTTCTCTTTTTCTCCTCCCCAGCGCGGGGAGGTAGAGTTTCTTCTTGCTCCCCCCGCCTCCACGGGAGGAATCTGTCTCGTCGTCATCAGACGACAGGGGTATGATGGCCTTACGCCGAGGGCCTTTTCCGGCCCCCTGGTCTGCCTCCCGGGACCCCTCATCCTTTCCGGATGGGGCGTCTTCTTCTTCTTCGTCCTCCTCCCCTTTGTGGGAGGAGTGTGCCTCGTCGTCTTCGGACGAGGCTTCTGGCATAACCTTACGCCGGAGACCCTTTCGGGTCCCCGGGGCCTTCTTTTCAGCCTTCTTCTCCGGCACCTTGTACGGTGCCAGGACCAGCATCTCCGTCAGGAGAGCATCGGCTGGGCCTTCTGGCAGCGGAGCCGGATAGTAAACCTGCTCTGCTATCTCCACATAATCCTGAACAAATATGCATAACTACTTAAGGCTCTCCCATGAATATATTGGGAAGAACCAAATCCGGTGGTAGTCTGAGAACTCACCTGACTAGGAGCCCGCGCGGCATGAAGCCCGCGGTCCTCGGATGTGGGAGGAGGTACTTCGGAGGCCTTGAATAACACCTTCCATGCGCCTTTGTGCGTCATGTCATAGAGCTTCCGGAGCGTCTGGTGTTCGGCCGGGATGAACTCCCACAGATTGAACGCCCGCCTTTGGCATGGCAGAATCCGGCGAGCGAGCATGACCTGGATCACATTGACAAGCTTGATGTTCTTGTCCTTCATGCTCTTGATGCAGGTCTGGAGTCCGGTCAGCTCCGTAGATTCACCCCAGGACAGGCCCTTCCTTTCCCAGGAGGTGAGCCGCATGGGGGCTCCGGCTCGGAACTCGGGGGGCCGCCACCCAGTGGGCGCTGCGCGGCTCGGTGATGTAGAACCACCCCGATTGCCACCCTTTTACGGTTCGTAAAGGAACCATCCAGCCAGGTGACGTTATGCATCTTGCCCACCATGGCTCCTCCGCACTCCGCTTGCTGGCCGCTTACGATCTTTGGCTTCACGCAGAAGGTTTGCAGCCATAGGCTGAAGTGAGGCCGGATGCGGAGGAAGGCCTCGCATACGATGATGAACGCCGAGATGTTGAGGACGAAATTTGGGGCTAGATCATGGAAATCTAGCCCGTAGTAGAACATAAGCCCGTGGACGAAGGGATGAAGTGGAAGTCCCAGTCCACGGACGAAGTGGGCAACGAACACGACCCTCTCATGGGGTCCTGGGTCGGAATGACCTGCCCGGTGTCCGGTAGCCGGTGCGCTATGTCTGCAGCCAAGTATCCAGCCGCCCGAAGATTTGTGACATGCTTCTCCTTAACGGTGGAAGCCACCCACTTGCCTCCTGCTCCGGACATGTTTAGCTGTGCGGAGAAGACTTGGGCTTGGGTGCTGGAGCTCGAGGGGGCAAGAGTGAGCAAGGGAGAAAGAAGGCGTGGGTAAAAATGAGGAAATCTTATCCCTTTATAGAGGCGACGAAAGCGGTCCGCCTCCCCACTTGCCCATTGGGAATCGCTTGCTTCCCAAGTGCCTCGATTGATGGTGTGGTGGGATTACCCATACCCGTATTGATGAGAATCCCGCGATAAGGGGGCATGATCTCTGCCTTGACAAGACGTGTCAAAGAAACCGCCTCGCGATATGCGCTATGGCAGGTTGTGGGAAGATGGTTCGAATAATGATCCGACCGTAATGACATGTCACGTCGCCTAAAAAAAGTTGTCAGCAGATTGCATTTGTGAAATATCATTCTCTCTACAGCGGTGTGTAAAGACCATTTTATGGATCCGGACACGATTCAAGTGTTCAATAATTACTTTGGAGTATTCGGAGAAGGAACCCGCCCTGCAATGCCGAATACAAGACTGCGCGCCGGACTCATCGTCATTGAAGCCTGGTTCAGGGGCTACTGAGGGAGTCCTGGATCCGGACAGCCGGACTGTGTACAACGTCCGGACTATTGAAGCGTGAAGATACAAGACTCAAGAATTCGGCTCGTGTCCAGATGGGACTCTCCTTTGCATGGAAGGCAAGCTTGGCGATCCGTATATTGTGTGTCCGTCCTTGTAACCGACTCCATGTAAACCCTAGCCCTCTCCGGTGTCTATATAAACCGGAGAGGTTGGTCCTTAGAAGACCGATCACAATTACAATCATACCATCATAGGCTAGCTCTTAGGGTTTAGCCTCTACGATCTCGTGGTAGATCTACTCTTGTACTACCCATATCTTCACTATTAATCAAGCAGGAAGTAGGGTTTTACCTCCATCGAGAGGGCCCGAACCTGGGTAAACATCTGTGTCCCTTGCTTCTTGTTACCATCAGCCTTGACGCACAGATCGGGACCCCCTACCCGAGATCCGCCGGTTTTGACACCGACAGTGGGCGTGCCCTCCACTCTCGTGGCCTGGTGCCTGCCCCTCCTGCAGTGTTTTTAGTGCCTAAAATTCTCAAATATTCCATAAAAATCATACTAAATTTGCAGGGCATTTGGAGCACTTTTATTTTCAGGATATTTTTTTAATGCACGGATAATTCAGAAAACAGACGGATAATACTATTTTGCCTTATTTATTCTAAATAACAGAAACTGAAAAGTGGGTACAGAAGGTTGTGCCTTCTAGTTTCATCCATCTCATGATCATCAAAATGAATCCACTAACAAGGTTGATCAAGTCTTGTTAACAAACTCATTCCGAATAACACGGAACCGGAGAAATTTCGAATAACACTAAGTTACCTCAATGGGAATATGAAAATCCCCAACAATAAGAATATCATACTTTTTCTTGACAGTAGGGAGAGGAAATTCAAAACCTCCAATAATAATAGTTGGAACTTTTCCAATAGAATTGATGCTATGAACTTAAGATTGTTTCCTCGGAAAGTGTACCGTATGCTCATTACCATTAACATGAAAAGTGACATTGCCTTTGTTGCAATCAATAACGGCCCCTACAGTATTCAAAAAGGTTCTACCAAGGATAATCGACATACTTCGTCCTCGGGAATATCAAGAATGACAAAGTCCGTTAAGATAGTGACATTTGCAACCACAACAGGCACATCCTCACAAATACCGACAGGTATAGCAGTTGATTTATCAGCCATTTGCAAAGATATTTCAGTAGGTGTCAACTTATTCAATTCAAGTCTACGATATAAAGAGAGAGGCATAACACTAACACAAGCTCCAAGATCACATAAAGCATTTCTAACATAATTTCTTTTAATGGAGCATGGTATAGTTGGTAACCCCAGGTCTCCAAGTTTCTTTGGTATTCCACCCTTAAAAGTGCAATTAGCAAGCATGGTGGAAATTTTAGCTTCCGGTATCTTTCTTTTATTTGTAATGATATCCTTCATATATTTAGCATAAGGATTTACTTTAAGCATATCAGTTAAGCGCATACATAAGAAAATAGGTCTAATCATTTCAGCAAAACACTCAAAATCCTCATCATCCTTTGTTTTGGATGGTTTAGGAGGAAAGGGCATGCGTTTCTGAACCCATGGTTCTCTTTCTCTACCATGCTTCATAGCAACAAAATCTCTCTTATCATAACGTTGATTCTTTGATTGTGGATTATCAAGATCAACAGCAGGTTCAATCTCTACTTCATTGTTTTTGCTAGGTTGAGCATCAACATGAACATTATCATTAACATTATCTCTAGGTTCATGTTCATCACCTGATTGTGTTTTAGCATCAGAGATAGAAATATCATTGGGATTCTCAGGTGTGTCTACAGCAGGTTCACTAGAAGCATGCAAAGTTCTATCGTTTTTCTTTTTCTTCTTTCTAGAAGAACTAGGTGCCTCTAAATTAATTCTCTGAGAATCTTGCTCGATTCTCTTAGGGTGGCCTTCAGGATACAAAGGTTCCTGAGTCATTCTACCAGTTCTAGTAGCCACTCTAACAGCAAAGTCATTTTTATTATTTAATTCATCAAGCAAATCATTTTGAGCTTTAAGTACTTGCTCAGCTTGAGTAGCAACCATAGAAGTATATTTGCTAATGAGTTTGAGTTCACCTTTAACTCTAGCCATATTGTCGCTCACGCGTCCTACCTCAAAAGCATTATTCTTTAACTCTCTACCAACATAAGAATTAAAACTTTCTTGTCTAGCCATAAAGTCATCAAATTCATCTAAGCATGGGCTATGAAATTTAGTAGAGGGGATTTCAACTTTATCATATCTATAGAGAGAATTTACCTTTACTACCTGTGTCGGGTTATCAAGACAATGTGGTTCTTCAACAGGCGGTATATTAAGACCATGTATTTCTTCAATAGGTGGTAAATTCTTAACATCTTCAGCTTTAATACCTTTTTCTTTCATTGATTTCTTTGCCTCTTGCATCTCTTCAGGACTGAGAAATAAAACACCTCTCTTCTTTGGAGTGGTTTTAGGAATTGGCTCAGGAATTGGCTCAATTGGTTAAGGAATTGCGTCAGATAGAGTCCAATTATTTTCATTAAACAACATATTATTCAATAATAATTCAGCTTCGTCGACTGTTCTTTCCCTGAAAACACAACCAGCACAACTATCCAAGTAGTCCTTGGAAGCATCGGCTAGTCCATTATAAAAGATGTCGAGTATTTCATTTTTATTGAGAGGATGATCAGGCAAAGCACTAAGTAATCGGAGAAGCCTCCCCCAAGCTTGTGGGAGACTCTCTTCTTTAGTTTGTACAAAATTATATATTTCCCGCAAGGCAGCTTGTTTCTTATGAGCATGGAAATATTTAGCAGAGAAGTAATAAATCATATCCTGGGGACTACGCACACAACCAGGAGCAAGAGAATTATACCAAGTCTTAGCATCACCCTTTAATGAGAACGGAAATATCTTAAGGATATAATAATAGCGAGATTTATCATCATGAGTAAACAGGGTAGCTATATCATTCAACTTGGTAAGATGTGCCACAACAGTTTTTGATTCAAGGCCATAAAAAGGACCAGATTCAGCTAAAGCAATAATTTCAGGATCAACAGAGAATCCATAATCCTTATCAGTAACACAGATAGGTGAAGTAGCAAAAGCAGGGTCAGGTTTCATTCTAGCATTAAGAGACTGCTGCTTCCATTTAGCTAATAACTTCTTAAGAACATATCTATCATTGCAAGCAAAGATAGCTCTAGCAGCTTCTTCATTCATAACATAACCCTCAGGAACAACAGGCAATTCATAATCATTGGGAGAATTTTCATCATCACTATCATCAATAATAACATCTTCAATAATTTCATTCCCCAAAACTCTAGCAAGTTGTTCATCAAGAAATTCACCTAATGGCAAAGTAGTATCACGCACAGAAGTAGTATCATCATAGGTATCATGCATAGCAGAAGTGGCATCATCAATAACATGTGACATATCAGAATTCATAGCAGGTTTAGGTGTCGCAAGCTTACTCAAAACAGAAGGAGAATATAGTGCAGAGCTAGATGGCAGTTCCTTACCTCCCCTCGTAGTTGAGGGGAAAATCGTAGTTCTGTTGTCTTTCAAGTTCTTCATAGTGATCAACAGATATAAATCCCAAGTGACTCAGAGAATAGAGCTATGCTCCCCGGCAACGCCACCAGAAATTAGTCTTGATAACCCACAAGTGTAGGGGATTGCAACAGCTTTCGAGGGTAAAGTATTCAACCCAAATTTATTGATTCGACACAAGGGGAGCTGAAGAATATTCTTGAGTATTAGCAGTTGAGTTGTCAATTCAAAACACTTGGATAACTTAGTATCTGCAGCAAAGTACTTAGTAGCAAAGTAGTATGATAATAAAGGTAACGATGGCAAAAGTAAAGATAATAGTTTTGGGGTTTTTTGTAGTAGTTGTAACAATAGCAACAGAAAAGTAAATAAGCGAAGAACAGTATGTGAAAAGCTCGTAGGCAATGGATCAGTGATGGATAATTATGTCAGATATGATTCCTCATGTAATAGCTATAACATAGGGTGACACAGAACTAGCTCCAGTTCATCAATGTAATGTAGGCATATATTCTGTAAATAGTCATACGTGCTTATGGAAAAGAACTTGCATGACATCTTTTGTCCTACCCTCCATGGCAGCGGGGTCCTAGCGGAAACTAAGGGATATTAAGGCCTCCTTTTAATAGAGAACCGGAACAAAGCATTAGCACATAGTGAATACATGAACTCCTCAAACTACGGTCATCACCGAGAAGTATCCCGATTATTGTCACTTCGGGGTTGTCGGATCATAACACATAATAGGTGACTATAGACTTGCAAGATAGGATCAAGAACACACATATATTCATGAAAACATAATAGGTTCAGATCTGAAATCATGGCACTCGAGCCCTAGTGACAAGCATTAAGCATAGCAAAGTCATAGCAACATCAATCTCAGAACATAGTGGATACTAGGGATCAAACCCTAACAAAACTAACTTGATTACATGGTAAATCTCATCCAAGCCTACGATGGAATTACTCATGCACGGCGGTGAGCATCATGAAATTGGTGATGGAGGATGGTTGATGATGACGACAGCGACGAATCCCCCTCTCCGGAGCCCCAAACGGACTCCAGATCAGCCCTCCCGAGAGTGATTAGGGCTTGGCGGCGGCTCCATGTCGTAAAACGCGATGATACTTTCTCTCTAATTTTTTTCTCCCCGGACGTGAATATATGGAGTTGGAGTTGAGGTCGGTGGAGGTCCAGGGGGCCCACGAGATAGGGGGCGCGCCCCCACCCTCATGGACAGGGTGTGGGCCCCCTGGTCTTGATTCTTTCGCCAGTATTTTTTATATTTTCCAAAAAGTCCCTCCGTGGATTTTCAGGACATTCCGAGAACTTTTCTTTTCTATACATAAAACCAAATCATGGCAGTTCTGCTGAAAACAGCGTCAGTCCGGGTTAGTTTCATTCAAATCATGCAAGTTAGAGTCCAAAACAAGGGCAACAGTGTTTGGAAAAGTAGATACGTTGGAGATGTATCAGCCGTCGCCCCTCCCCTAGGGAAACCCTAGAGCGCCTCCTCCTTCTCCTTACCCCTATATATAGTGAGGGAGAGAGAGGGCAGCCGCACCCCCTTCCCTGGCGCAGCCCCTTCCTCCTCCAACTCTTCCTCCTCCTCCGTAGTGCTTGGCGAAGCCCTGCGGGAATACCACAAGCTCCACCACCACGCCGTCGTGCTGCCGGAGCTCTACCTTAACTTCTCCTCTCCCCTTGCTGGATCAAGGAGGAGACGTCCCCGGGCTGTACGTCTGTTGAACATGGAGGTGCCGTTCGTTCGGCGCTAGATCAGATCTTTCGCGATTTGAATCGCCGCGAGTACGACTCCATCAACCGCGTTCTAGTAACGCTTTCGCTTAGCGATCTTCAAGGGTATGAAGATGCACTCCCTCTCTCTATCTCTCATTGCTAGTATCTCCTAGATTGATCTTGGTGAAACATAGGAAAATTTTGAATTATTGCTACGTTCCCCAAACAATGGCATCATGAGCTAGGTCTATGCGTAGATTCTATGCATGAGTAGAACACAAGTAGTTGTGGGTGTTGGTTTGTTCAATATGCTTACCGTTACTAGTCTTATCTTGATTCGGCAATATCGTGGAATGAAGCGGCCCAGACCGACCTTACACGTACGCTTACATGAGGCAGGTTCCACCGACTGACATGCACTTGTTGCATAAGGTGGCTAGCGGGTGCCAGTCTCTCCCACTTTAGTCGGATCGGATTCGATGAAAAGGGTCCTTATGAAGGGTAAATAGCAATTAGCATATCACCGTTGTGGCTTTTGCGTAGGTAAGAAACGTTCTTGCTAGAAACCCATAGCAGCCACCTAAAACATGCAACAACAATTAGAGGACGTCTAACTTGTTTTTGCAGGGTTTGCTATGTGATGTGATATGGCTAAAAGAATGTGATGAATGATATATGTGATGTATGAAATTGATCATGTTCTTGTAATAGGAATCACGACTTGCATGTCGATGAGTTTGACAACCGACAGGAGCCATAGGAGTTGTCTTAATTTATTGTATGACCTGCGTGTCATTGAAAACACCATGTAATTACTTTACTTTATTGCTAACCGTTAGCCATAATAGTAGAAGTAATAGGGGCGAGACAACTTCATGAAGACACGATGATGGAGATCATGGTGTCATGCCGGTAACAAAGGTGATCATGCCGCGCCTCAAGGATGAAGATCAAAGGCGCAAGATGATATTGGCCATATCATGTCACTCTATGATTTGCATGTGATGTTTGTCATGTTTACATCTTATTTTCTTAGAACGACGGTAGCATAAATAAGATGATCCCTCACTAAAATTTCAAGAAAGTGTTCCCCCTAACTATGCACCGTTGTGAAAGTTTGTTGTTTTGAAGCACCACATGATGATCGGGTGTGATAGATTATAACGTTCGCATACAACGGGTGTAAGCCAGATTTACACACGCGAAACACTTAGGTTGACTTGACGAACCTAGCATGTACAGACATGGCCTTGGAACACAAGAGATCGAAAGGTCGAACATGAGTCGTATAGTAGATACGATCAACATGAAGATGTTCACCGATGATGACTAGTCCGTCTCACGTGATGATCGAACACGACCTAGTTGACTCGGATCATGTATCACTTAGATGACTAGAGGTATTTCTATCTAAGTGGGAGTTCATTAAATAATCAGATGAACTTAATTATCATGAACATAGTCAAAAGGTCTTTGCAAATTATGTCATAGCTTACGCTTTAGTTCTACTGTTTAAGATATGTTCCTAGAGAAATTTTAGTTGAAAGTTGATAGTAGCAATTATGCGGACTGGGTCCGTAAACTGAGGATTATCCTCATTGCTGCGCAGAAGGCTTATGTCCTTAATGCACTCGGTGTGCTGAACCTCTAGCATCGTCTGTGGATGTTGCGAACATCTGACATACACGTTTTGATGACTACATGATAGTTCAGTGCGTAATGCTAACGGTTTAGAATTGAGGCGCCAAAGACGTTTTTGAAACGTCGCAGAACATATGAGATGTTCCAAAGACTGAAATTGGGATTTCAGACTAGTGCCCACGATAAGAGGTATGAGACCTCTGACAAGTTTCTTAAGCCTGCAAACTAAGGGAGAAAAGCTCAATCATTGATCATGTGCTCAGATTGTCTGAGTACTACAATCGCTTGAATCGAGTGGGAGTTAATCTTCGAGATGAGATAGTGATGGTTCTCCATAGTCACTGCCACCAAGCTATTAGAGCTTTGTGATAAACTATAACATATTAGGGATAGACATGATGATCCTTGAGCAATTCGCGATGTTTGACACCGCGAAAGTAGAAATCAAGTAGGAGCATCAATTGTTGATGGTTAGTAAAACCACTAGTTTCAAGAAGGGATACTTCATGAAACGGCAAATCAGTTGCTGCTCTAGTGAAGAAACCCAAGGTTGAACCCAAACCCGAGACTAAGTGCTTTTGTAATGAGGGGAACGGTCACTGAAGCAGAACTACCCTAGATACTTGGTAGATGAGAAGGCTGGCAAGGTCAACAGAAGTATTTTGGATATACGTTATATTACTATGTACTTTACTAGTACTCCTAGTAGCACCAGGGTAATAAATACCGGTTCGGTTGCTAAGTGTAGTAACTCGAAATAAAAGGCTATAGAGACTAGCTAAAGGTGAGATGACGATATGTGTTGGAAGTGTTTCCAAGGTTGATGTGATCAAACATCGCACACTCCCTCTACCATCGGGATTGGTGTTAAACCTAAATAATTGTTATTTGGTGTTTGCGTTGAGCATAGACATGATTGGATTATGTTTATCACAATACGGTTATTCATTTAAGGAGAATAATGGTTACTCTGTTTATTTGAATAATACCTTCAATGGTATTGCACCTAAAATGAAAGGTTTATTGAATCTCGATCGTACTGATACACATGTTCATGCCAAAAGATATAAGATAATAATGATAGTACCACATACTTGTGGCACTGCCATTTGAGTCATATTGATATAAAACGCATGAAGAAGCTCCATGTTGATGGATATGCGAACCATGTCTATTGGTACATATGCATGAAGAAACTCCATAAAGATAGATCATTTAGACTCACTTGATTTTGAATCACTTGAGACATGTAAATCATACCACATGTTCAAGATGACTGAAAGGCCTCATTTTCAGTGAGATGGAACAAGAAAGCAAATTGTTGGAAGTAATACATTTTGATGTGTGCAATCCAATGAGTGCCGAGGCACACAGTGGATATCGTTATGTTCTTACTTCACAGATGATTGAGTAGATGCTAAGTATATTTACTTGATGAAACACAAGTCTGAATTATTGAAAGGTTCAAGTAATTTCAGAGTGAAGTTGAAGATCGTCGGGACAAGAAGATAAAATGTCTATGATATGATCATAGAGATGAATATCTGAGTTACGAGTTTGGCACACAATTAAGACATTGTGGAAATTGTTTCACAACTAATACCGCCTGGAACACCATAGTGTGATGGTGTGTCCGAACATCATAACTGCACCCTATTGGATATGGTGCATATATACCATGATGTCTCTTATCGAACTACCACTATCGTTTATGGGTTAGGCATTAGAGACAACCACATTCACTTTAAATAGGGCACCACGCAATTCCGTTGAGACGACACCATATGAACTATGGTTTAGAGAAACCTAAGCTGTCGTTTCTTAAAAGTTTGGGGTTGCGACGCTTATGTGAGAAAGTTTCAGGCTGATAAGCTCGAACCCAAAGCGGATAAATACATCTTCATAGGACACCCCAAAACAGTTGGGTATACCTCCTGTCTCAGATCCGGAAGCAAAAGAGATTGTTTCTAGAATCGGGTCCTTTCTCGAGGAAAAGTTTCTCTCGAAAGAATTGAGTGGGAGGATGGTGGAGACTTGATGAGGTTATTGAACCATCACTTCAACTAGTGTGTAGAAAGGCACATGAAGTTGTTCCTCTAGCGCCTACACCAATTGAAGTGGAAGCTGATGATATTGATCATGAAACTTCGGATCAAGTCACTACCAAAACTCGTAGGTCGACAAGGATACATACTACTTCAGAGTGGTAAGTAATCCTGTCTTGGAGGTCATGTTGCTAGACAACAATGAACCTACGAGCTATGGAGAAGCGATGGTGGGCCCAGATTCCGACGAATGGCTCGAGGCCATAAAATCTGAGAGAGGATCCATGTATGAAAACAAAGTATAGACTTTGGAAGAAATACTTGATGGTCGTAAGGCTGTTGGGTACAGATGGATTTTAAAAGGAAGACGTATAATGATGGTAAGTATCACCATTAGGAAAGCTCGACTTGTCGTTAAGATGTTTTCCGACAAGTTTAGGGAGTTGACTGCGATGAGACTTTCTCACTCGTAGCGATGCTAAGAGTCTGTTGGAATTATATTAGCAGTTACTGCATTATTTATGAAATCTTGCAGATAGGATGTCAAAACATTGTTTCCTCGACAATTTTCTTGAGGAAAGGTTGTATATGATACAACCAAAAGGTTTTGTCAATCCTATAAGATGCTAACAAGTATGCAAAGCTCCAGCAATCCTTCTAAGGACAGGAAGAAGCATCTCGGAGTTGGAATATACGCTTTGATGAGGTAATCAAAGATTTTGGGTTTATACAAAGTTTATGAGAAACTTGTATTTCCAAAGAAGTGAGTGGGAGCACTATAGAATTTCTGATGAGTATATGTTGTTGACATATTATTGATCGGAAATGATGTAGAATTTCTGGAAAGCATATAGGGTTGTTTGAAAAGTGTTTTTCAATGGAAAACATGTATTAAGCTACTTAAAATTGAGCATCAAGATCTATAAGGATAGATCAAAACGCTTAATAGTACTTTTGTAACGCCCTCGATGCGGCTATATCTCCCACGTGTCGAAGCACGACTTAGAGGTATAACCGCATTGAAAGCAATGTCGCAAGTGAGGTAATCTTCACACAACCCAAGTAATACATAAGGGAAAAAGATACATAGTTGGCTTACAATCACCACTTCACACAAATACATGAATAAAGCATTACATCATCCAGATACAATCAAGGTCCGACTACGGAACCAAAATAAAAGAAGAACCCCAAATGCGACAAAGGTCCCCGATCGACCCCAACTGGGCTCCACTACCGATCAACTAGAACGAAACAACACAAAAGGCAAGATCTTCATCGAGCTCCTCCTTGAGCTTGGCTGCGTCACCTGCTCGGTAACATAGGCACCGCAAACTGGTTTTGAAGTATCCGTGAGCCACGAGGACTCAAAGAATCCCATTACCATGGGTATCAAGACTAGCAAAGCTTAATGGGAAAGGAAGGGGTAAAGTGGTGAGGTTGCAGCAGCGGCTAAGCATATATGGTGGCTAACATACGCAAATGAGAGCGAAAAGAGAAACAAAGGAACGGTCGTGAAGCTAGCAATGATCAAGAGGTGATCCACGAACACCTACTTACGCCAAACATAACCCGAAACCGTGTTCACTTCCGGACTCCGCCGAGAAGAGACCATCACGGCTACACACGCGTTGATGCGTTTTAATTCGGATCCGTGTCAAGTTATCTACAACCGACATTAACAAATTCCCATCTCGCCACATAACCGCGGGCACGGCTCTCGAAAGTTTAAACCTGCAGGGCGTCCCAACTTAGCCCATGACAAGCTCTCGCGATCAACGAAGGAATAGACCTTCTCCCAGAAGACCCGATCAGTCCGGAATCCCGGTTTACAAGACATTTCGACAATGGTAAAACAAGACCAGCAAAGCCTCCCCACAGGCCGACAAAACCCGATAGGAGCTGCACATATATCGTTCTCGTGGCACACCGGATGAGCCAGACGTCGGGTTGGCATAGACCTGGTTGCCTGGGGCGCCGGACATCGCTCAGTTTGGACCAGCACTTAGACAAGCACTGGCCCGGGGGGGCTAAAATAAATATGACCCTCGAGAGAGCGACTCCCAAGGGAAAAGGTAGGTGGTGGTGAGGCAAATGGTAAAAGCAAGGTTGGGACTTGCTGGACAAGTTTTATTCAAAGCGAACTGTCAGGGGGGTCCCATAAATCACCCGACCGCGTTAGGAACGCAAAATCCGGGAACATAACACCGGTATAACGGAAACTAGGGCGGCAAGAGTGGAACAAAACACCAGGCATAAGGTCGAGCCTTCCACCCTTTACCAAGTATATTGATGCATTAATAATATAAGAGATATTGTGATATCCCAACATAAACCCTGTCCACCATGGAGAAATCTTCAACTTCACCTGCAACTAGCAACGCTATAAGAGGGGCTGAGCAAAGCGGTAACATAGCCAAACAGTGGTTTGCATAGGAAAGGTGTCAAAGGTTAGAGGTTCATGGCAATATGGGATGGCTTGATAAACAGGTAATAGGTAGCGCAGCATAGCGATAGAACGAAGCAACTAGCATAGCAATGATAGTAGTGAGATCCAGGGTAGCGGTCATCTTGCCTGAAATCCCGCAAGGAAGAAGAACGAGTCCATGAAGAAGACGAACGGATCCTCACGATCGCAACGAAACAGGAACTAACAAGAAGAAGCACACAACATAGGTAAACACACCACACATGAACAAGGCATGATGCACAACAAGCATGATGCATGACCAAGCTAAATGAAGCTACTCATGACAAGAGATAATGCAAACAAGAACAACACATCAAGGCAAGTTTAAATGAGGCCGGGAATAACATATAACAATTCCGGTAAGTCCTCATATGCAAATTTCGAAATTGGTCCAGAACTGAATAAACATTATGTTGAAGTTGTTAAACAGCAAGTTAAAGATCACCAAGATGATCTACACGAAATTCTAGTCAAGTTACATATAAAGTTCATTAGATTCGGAGCTACGGCCTAGAAGATATGAGCAAAACAAGTTAAGCATGGCATTGATGCAAAATGCACCCAAACATCAAGAAAACACCTCAAAACAAGGATGCAACATGATAATATGGAACTACATGCAAAAACAAGCAAGTTTCATATAGAGCACACTCAAAACGGAGCAACGGTGCAACACACACACACACTATACAAGTCATAGCAACAATCTGTCCATAACAGCAACTAGGCATCTTACAAGCATCAAAACAACAAGCTACAGCACCCCAACATAATAACAAAAGGCATGGTCATGAAGTACACGTAAAGCATAACAAAACATGAACACTGAGCTATCTCCAGAAATCGATGGATCATGCTCAAAAAGACATGGAGATATTGCAAATAATAACAGTTTCAGACT
Organism: Aegilops speltoides; assembly: GCA_021437245.1. Taxonomy (NCBI): domain Eukaryota; kingdom Viridiplantae; phylum Streptophyta; class Magnoliopsida; order Poales; family Poaceae; genus Aegilops; species Aegilops speltoides. The sequence goes on along the minus strand of CM038144.1, from coordinate 26,131,646 downwards.
TTAGCAGAAATAACATCAGGTTGCAATGTTTAGAGCAAGCAAACAACATGTTACAAGAACTTGACATGGCAAACAAAGGCATGGCATGGATCTACTAAAAGCATAGAACAACAGTCCCTTACTGACCATGAGCCAAAAAGGCACAGAAAATATGATGGCATCCATGTAAACATGGCAAGTTATATTACAGATTCATAATATGGCAGGAACAACAATAAGTAGGCATGTTTGTGAGCTTGAACCACTCACTACAGAGCAATACATGGCATGGCAAGGCAACCAACAGTAAGAAGGCATGTTTATGAAGCTAAGCATGGCAAGAGCAAGGTCATAGGGTACATGGATCACTAGGAAAACACATGGGAACAAGTGAACTTGATGTTAACAGGCTAACAGCAACATTTTCAAGCTACTTTAAAGCAAGATTACAACATGTTCCAGCAGGCTATAATTGCAACCAATGGCATGAATGGATAGAGAAAGACATGTAGATCAAAACATGTTTATAGGACATCTCCAGATTATGCACACAATGACTTGTAGAAGCATGTTAACATAGCAACAAAATATAACAGAATCTGTCAGGAAAACAGCAACAGCAACTACCCTACTTAACAAGCTTGATACACCCAACACACAACTCACAAAAATACATGGTTGGCACCCCTGGAAAGATGGCATGGCATAGATCAATATTCATGTAGACATCAACCTCATAGGATGCACACATCAATCATGGCAAAAATGATAAATGAGCAAGTTATAACAGTTTCAGCAGATTAACATCAACATGCACTCTTCCAACAAAGATTTCGGCATCAAGATGAGCTCAAATGAAAATGATGCAATGGAATGAAATGATCTACTCGTCGAGACGAACAATTTGACATATTACACGCACGAAACGGAGCTACGGATGCAGAGATGTGATGGCATGAACATGACATGTTTATGCAAAATTTTACAGGACTTGGTGAAACGGGGGCAACCTTCGGTTTGGCACGGTTTACGAGGTGCGGTTGGAGATGCACGCCGAGCTGCGCGACCGGCGAGCTCGGCGACGGCGGAGGCGGGCGAGGTCGTGGCAGCGCTGGGCGGCGCTGGAGGCTGGGGGCGGCCGGATCCGGCGGATCTCGCCGGACGGCGAGAAGCGGCGGCGGGCGGCGACGGCCGGGGGAGGCCGGGCGGGCGGCGGCGCGAGGCGAGGCGGCGTGGGTATGGCGCGGCGCGCGGGCGCGAGGAGAGCTTCGGCCCGCGGGAGCAGAGCGGCGGCGGAGGTAGGCGTGGCGGCGAGGCGCGCGACCGACGGCGGCGGGAATGGGTCACGGCGGCGGGCTGGGGCGAGGCGAAGCGCCGGCGGCGGCGCTGCCGACGACGAGCATGAGGGCCCGCGCTGGCCGAAGGGCCGACGGCGGCGGGACGCCGCCAGGGACACATGGCGCGCCCTGGTTGGCTGCGGCGGCGCGGAAGGCGACGTGGCGCGTTTTGATTGGTTCGGATGAGGTGGAAGATGGACATGTCCGGCCGGAGTGGACATGTCCGGCGCGCGAGGGGAGCGGGGCTAGGGTTTGCACCGGGATTTTTGGAGGGGGAGGTGTTTATATAGGCATAGGGAGCTAGGAGTGTCCAAATGAGGAGCGGTTTTCGGCCACGCGATCGTGATCGAACGACCGAGAGCATGGAGAGGAGTTTGCTGGGTTTTGGGCCACTTTGGAAGGGGTGTTGGGCTGCAACAAAAGAGGGCTTTCACGGTTACCCGGTTAACCGTTGGAGTACCAAACGACCTCCAAATGGCACGAAACTTGACAGGCGGTCTAACGGTGCTATACCAAGGCCGCTTGGCAAACCTCGGGCCATTCCGAGAAAGTTTAATACCCGCACACGAAAAGAGAGAAGAGGGGGACTCCGGAGGACATAGGAGCGCCGGATTGCAAAACGGACAACGGGGAAAATGCTCGGATGCATGAGACGAACATGTATGCAAAATGAAATGCTCATGATGACATGATATGAAATGCAGATGATGACATGGCAAAGTGCAACATGCAAGCAAATGACATGGCAACGACGGCAAATAACTGGCAGACAACTGGCGCATCGAATCCGGGGCGTTACAACACTCCTCCACTAACAAGAGATCTCGTCCCGAGATCTTAGGACCGAGACGGAAGGGAAAAGGGGATGAGGTGAAACAAGAACTAAAGATAAGAAGCAAAGAATCGAGAGCACTCGAGAAGAAGAGATGAACAACGAGAATGACGAGAATCAAAAACTCACGGAATCAGATAGACTACGAAATCACTCGTTCTAATTGGAGTGGTTAGAATGAGAAAAGAAACGAATAAGACTGAAAGGATTTAGGCAGAACTCCGGCTGAACAAAGAAAGGATAGAACACGAGCTAGAGAGGATGGAATGGTACTTGATGAACTCTTGAAGAATGAATTAAATCATGACGATCCACCATGAAGAACTCCGGTGGCAAAAGGATGATGAGATAGAATGAAGGATGAAAGAATAAGGCGAGCCTTGCGGTGATTTAGATGGAGGATCCGACGAAATGGACGAGGAAATTTGATCTCCGGACAAGAAAAGATGAAACACTTGAAACTAGAGTTTATTCATCAAGAACAAACTCTGATGGAAAGGATTAATCACTGGAATGAAATAAGAATAAGATTTATTGTATGCTTATCCTTCATCAAATTAAATTGATGACATGCAATGGATTTTGCATAGTACTTATTCTTCTTGAAAAGGATTGAGAAGTGACATATCGTGAACTTGAGAAGGTCTTCATGAACCACCGGTAGGATTGAAAAGAACGAATGAATTAAAATTATAATGAAGGAAAAAGAATCTTGAGCGAACCACCGTAAGAATTCAAAATGACTGATGAAAGAGAATGAATCACCGGGAAGAATTAGAAGAGCCAATATGCTCGAGGGAATTTAGATGCAAAAGAACGAAGAGATCGCGAACTGATTGAAGAATACTTGAACGAAGCACCGGAATAATATTGAGATGAACGAAAAGGGCACAGATATAGAATAATTGGAGAACGAATTTGAAAACTTAGAATGAAGAAATCTTCCGAAAAGATGGCCTCCGGATGATCGAGAGAGAAAGAAACTCCTGAAATGTTCCGGATGGATGAAAAGAATTTGCACGACTGGAAAAAAATTTGATAGGATAACATCGAGCTAGCACCGCTAATCTCCGGGAGAACGGACAAGATTTAGAGGAAAAACTCTTCTTCGATCTTCAAAGTTGAGAATGACGACGAGAAACAACACCGAAATTACTGAGATACTCCGGGAAAAAGAAAAGCGAAGGGGTTGAGCCAACAATGAAAGAATTTGAAAACAATCTTGGAGAAGGCATGTGACTGATGGAATCCATTCTTACGTCACACTTGAAAAGAATTTAAGAATAACTCCGGAATAATTAGAAGAGTCAGGTAAGATCCTGGGAAAAGACCTGTGGGTTAGGGTCCACTAAAAGAAAACACCGTTGGAAAAGGATTGTTGAAGAGATAGATGATACACCGGGATGATTGAAATATTTGAATTGTTCCGGTGCATCATACTCCGGAAGGGTAAAATGGCAAGAGGCGAACGAGCAAAGGGAAATACTTGAGACGAGAGAAAGAATATGATCAACCCGAAAAGCTTGAATTGAATTCACCGGAAAGAAAAAGAGATGAAGAATGATGAACGAGACGAGAATTCACCGGTCGAAACAATTGAGTTAAGACTGAAGAGGTTCCGCACAAATGAAATTGATGGTCGAAACAGACTCAGACTCCGGGAACAAAAAGGGTGGGAGGGCGGGAAAACAAGGGCAACTTGGAAGGGGAAACCGACGAATAACTTGAAGGGAAAAACACCGGTTAAAATCATTGAGTAAAGAAAGCAAAGACTTCACACGAGTAGGGAGGATACTCGATTACGGACTCCGGCTCCGAGAAGAAGAAGGGAGGGCGGGTGGGAAAAAAACAAGGACAACTTCGGACAGGGAAACAACAACGATGTCGGAGGAAGAACTGAGGATTGAACTCAGAGATGAAGAGACTCGAGTCAACTTGACGAGAAATGCACCGGATGAAAAGAGCTGAGGAACAACGATCGAAACTAACCACGAGACCCTAAAGAAAAATTTGAAGGGGAAGAGGAGTAATTCAAAACACCTACGTCAAGATTCCTCACCAGAGCGACGAAGGGGGCTGAGGAGTAAAAAGAATTCCTACTCTCCGATATAACTAGACTCCGAAAACAGTTTTCTTCTAGACTCAACAACGGCCAAACTACACGATCAATCAAGGGGGGATCCTAGGGTCGGTCGAGGCTCTGATACCAACTTGTAACGCCCTCGACGCGGCTATATCTCCCACGTGTCGAAGCATGACTTAGAGGCATAACCGCATTGAAAGCAATGTCGCAAGTGAGGTAATCTTCACACAACCCAAGTAATACATAAGGGAAAAAGATACATAGTTGGCTTACAATCGCCACTTCACACAAATACATGAATAAAGCATTACATCATCCAGATACAATCAAGGTCCGACTACGGAGCCAAAATAAAAGAAGAACCCCAAATGCGACAAAGGTCCCCGATCGACCCCAACTGGGCTCCACTACCGATCAACTAGAACGAAACAACACAAAAGGCAAGATCTTCATCAAGCTCCTCCTTGAGCTTGGTCGCGCACACCGCCGGTAACATAGGCACCGCAAACTGGTTTTGGAAGTATCCGTAAGCCACGAGGACTCAGCAATCCCATTACCATGGGTATCAAGACTAGCAAAGCTTAATGGGAAGGGAAGGGGTAAAGTGGTGAGGTTGCAAGCAATGCTAAGCATATATGGTGGCTAACATACGCAAATGAGAGCGAGAAGAGAAACAAAGGAACGGTCGTGAAGCTAGCAATGATCAAGAGGTGATCCCGAACACCTACTTACGCCAAACATAACCCGAAACCGTGTTCACTTCCGGACTCCGCCGAGAAGAGACCATCACGGCTACACACGCGTTGATGCGTTTTAATTCGGATCCGTGTCAAGTTATCTACAACGGACATTAAAAATTCCCATCTGCCACATAACCGCTGGCACGGCTCTCGAAAGTTTAAACCTGCAGGGTGTCCCAACTTAGCCCATGACAAGCTCTCGCGATCAACGAAGGAATAGACCTTCTCCCAGAAGACCCGATCGATCTTGGAATCCGGTTTACAAGACATTTCGACAATGGTAAAACAAGACCAGCAAAGCCTCCCTTTGGCCGACAAATCCCGATAGGAGCTGCACATATCTCGTTCTCGGGGCACACCGGATGAGCCAGACGTCGGGTTGGCATAGACCTGGTTGCCTGTGGGCGCCGGACATCGCTCGGTTTGGACCAGCACTTAGACAAGCACCGCCCGGGGGCTAAAATAAAGATGACCCGAGAGAGCGACTCCCAAGGAAAAGGTAGGTGGTGGTGAGGCAAATGGTAAAAGCAAGGTTGGGCCTTCTTTGGACAAGTTTTATTCAAAGCGAACTGTCGGGGGTCCCATAAATCACCCGACGCGTTAGGAATGCAAAATCCGGGAACATAACACCGGTATAACGGAAACTAGGGCGGCAAGAGTGGAACAAAACACCGTGCATAAGGTCGAGCCTTCCACCCTTTACCAAGTATATAGATGCATTAATAATATAAGAGATATTGTGATATCCCAACATAAACCCTGTCCACCATGGAGAAATCTTCAACTTCACCTGCAACTAGCAACGCTATAAGAGGGGCTGAGCAAAGCGGTAACATAGCCAAACAGTGGTTTGCATAGGAAAGGTGTCAAAGGTTAGAGGTTCATGGCAATATGGGATGGCTTGATAAACAGGTAATAGGTAGCGCAACATAGCGATAGAACGAAGCAACTAGCATAGCAATGATAGTAGTGAGATCCAGGGTAGCGGTCATCTTGCCTGAAATCCCGCAAGGAAGAAGAACGAGTCCATGAAGAAGACGAACGGATCCTCACGATCGCAACGAAACAGGAACTAACAAGAAGAAGCACACAACATAGATAAACACACCACACATGAACAAGGCATGATGCACAACAAGCATGATGCACGACCAAGCTAAATGAAGCTACTCATGACAAGAGATGATGCAAACAAGAACAACACATCAAGGCAAGTTTAAATGAGGCCGGGAACAACATATAACAATTCCGGTAAGTCCTCATATGCAAATTTCGAAATTGGTCCAGAACTGAATAAACATTATGTTGAAGTTGTTAAACAGCAAGTTAAAGATCACCAAGATGATCTACACGAAATTCTAGTCAAGTTACATATAAAGTTCATTAGATTCGAGCTCGGCCTAGAAGATATGAGCAAAACAAGTTAAGCATGGCATTGATGCAAAATGCACCCAAACATCAAGAAAACACCTCAAAACAAGGATGCAACATGATAATATGGAACTACATGCAAAAACAAGCAAGTTTCATATAGAGCACACTCAAAACGGAGCAACGGTGCAACACACACACACACTATACAAGTCATAGCAACAATCATCCATAACAAAGAACTAGGCATCTTACAAGCATCAAAACAACAAGCTACAGCACCCCAACATAATAACAAAAGGCATGGTCATGAAGTACACGTAAAGCATAACAAAACATGAACACCGAGCTATCTCCGTAAATCGATGGATCATGCTCAAAAGACATGGAGATATTGCAAATAATAACAGATTTGGACTTTAGCGTAAATAACATCAAAGTTGCAATGTTTAGAGCAAGCAAACAACATGTTACAAGAACTTGACATGGCAAACAAAGGCATGGCATGGATCTACTAAAAGCATAGAACAACAGTCCCTCATCGACCATGAGCCAAAAAGGCACGAGAAAATATGATGGCATCCATGTAAACATGGCAAGTTATATTACAGATTCATAATATGGCAGGAACAACAATAAGTAGGCATGTTCGTGAGCTTGAACCACTCACTACAGAGCAATACATGGCATGGCAAGGCAACCAACAGTAAGAAGGCATGTTTATGAAGCTAAGCATGGCAAGAGCAAGGTCATAGGGTACATGGATCACTAGGAAAACACATGGGAACACGTGAACTTGATGTTAACAGGCTAACAGCAACATTTTCAAGCTACTTTAAAGCAAGATTACAATATGTTCCAGCAGGCTATAATTGCAACCAATGGCATGAATGGATAGAGAAAGACATGTAAATCAAAACATGTTTATAGGACATCTCCAGATTATGCACACAATGACTTGTAGAAGCATGTTAACATAGCAACAAAATATAATGAATCTGTCAGAAAACAAAGAACAAAGAACTACCCTACTTAACAAGCTTGATACACTCAGCACACAACTCACAAAAATACATGGTTGGCACCCCCGAAAGATGGCATGGCATAGATCAACATTCATGTAGACATCAACCTCATAGGATGCACACATCAATCATGGCAAAAATGATAAATGAGCAAGTTATAACAGTTTTAGTAGATTAACATCAACATGCACTCTTCCAACAAAGATTTGGGCATCAAGATGAGCTCAAATGAAAATGATGCAATGGAATGAAATGATCTACTCGTCGAGACGAACAATTTGACATATTACACGCACGAAACGGAGCTACGGATGCAGAGATGTGATGGCATGAACATGACATGTTTATGCAAAATTTTACAGGACTTAGTGAAACGGGGGCAACCTTCGGTTTGGCACGGTTTACGAGGCGCGGCTGGAGATGCACGCCGGAGCTGCGCACCGGCAAGCTCGGCGACAGCGGGAGGCGGGGCGAGGTCGTGGCAGCGCGGGGGCGGCGCTGAGGCTCGGGCCGGCCGGATCGTGGCGGATCTCGCCGGGCGGCGAGAAGCGGCGGCGGGCGGCGACGGCCGGGAGGCCGGGCGGTCGCGGGGGCGGCGGAGCGGGCGCCATGGCGGTGGCGGAGGCGGGCGGTCATGGGCGCTTGGCGCCGGGCGCGGAGGAGTTTCGGCTCGGCCGGAGCAGAAGCGGGCGGAGGTAGGCGTGGCGGCGAGGCGATGACCGACGGCGGCGGGCCGGGAATACGGGCGGGCGGGCTCGGGCGGAGGCGAGCGCCGGCGGCGGCGCTGTGGATGGGCAGGAGGGCCCGCTGGCCGCCGAAGGGGCGGGCGGCGCGGGGACGCCGCCAGGACACATGGCGCGCCTGGTTGGCTGCGGCGGCGGGAAGGCGACGGCGCTGCGCGATTGATTGGTTGGGTGAGGTGGAAGATGGACATGTCCGCCGGAGTGGACATGTCCCATGCGAGGGAGCGGGCTAGGGTTTGCACCGGATTTTGGAGGGAGGTGTTTATATAGGCATAGGGAGCTAGGAGTGTCCAAATAAGGAGCGGTCTTCGGCCACGCGATCGTGATCGAACGACCGAGAGCATGGAGAGGAGTTTGCTGGGTTTTGGGCCACTTTGGAAGGGGTGTTGGGCTGCAACAAAAGAGGGCTTTCACGGTTACCCGGTTAACCGTTGGAGTACCAAACGACCTCCAAATGGCACGAAACTTGACAGGCGGACTAACGGTGCTATACCAAGGCCGCTTGGCAAACCTCGGGCCATTCCGAGAAAGTTTAATACCCGCACACGAAAAGAGAGAAGAGGGGGACTCCGGAGGACATAGGAGCACTGGATTGCAAAACGGACAACGGGGAAAATGCTCGGATGCATGAGACGAACACGTATGCAAAATGAAATGCTCATGATGACATGATATGAAATGCAGATGATGACATGGCAAAGTGCAACACGCAAGCAAATGACATGGCAACGACAGCGATTAACTGGCAGACAACCGGCGCATCGAATCCGGGGCGTTACAACTTTCAAATGAATACATACCGTGACAAGATTTTGAAGGAGTTCAAAATAGATCGGAAAAGAAGGAGTTCTTGGTTGTGTTATAAGGTGTGAGTATTGAGTAAGACTCAAGACCTGACCACGGCAGAAGAGAGACAAAGGATAAAGGTCGTCCCCTATGCTTTAGACGTAGGCTCTACAGTATGCTATCCATTGTACCGCACCTGAAGTGTGCCTTGCCATGAGTCAGTCAAGGGGTACAAGAGTGATCCAGGTATGGATCACAGGACAACGGTCAAATTTATCCTTAGTAACTAGTGGACTAAGGAATTTTTCTCGATTATGGAGGTGGTAAAAGAGTTCGTGGTAAAGGGTTACGTCGATGCAAACTTTGACACTAATCCGGATGACTCTGAGTAGTAAAACCGGATTCGTATAGTGGAGCAGTTATTTGGAATAGCTCCAAATAGCACATGGTAGCTGCATCTACAAGATGACATAGAGATTTGTAAAGCACACACGGATCTGAAAGGTTTAGACCCATTGACTAATAACCTCTCTCACAAGCAAGATATGATCAAACCCATGGGTGTTGGATTCATTACAATCACATAGTGATGTGAACTAGATTATTGACTCTAGTGCAAGTGGGAGACTGTTGGAAATATGCCCTAGAGGCAATAATAAAATGGTTATTATTATATTTCCTTGTTCATGATAATTTTCTATTGTTCATGCTATAATTATATTAACTGGAAACCGTAATACATGTGTGAATACATAGACCACAACATGTCCCTAGTGAGCCTCTAGTTGACTAGCTCGTTGATCAATAGATGGTTATGGTTTCCTGACCATGGAAATTGGATGTCATTGATAACGGGATCACATCATTAGGAGAATGATGTGATGGACAAGACCCAATCCTAAGCATAGCACAAGATCGTGTAGTTCGTATGCTAAGAGCTTTTCTAATGTCAAGTATCATTTATTTAGACCATGAGATTGTGCAACTCCCGGATACCGTAGGAATGCTTTGGGTGTACCAAACGTCACAACGTAACTGGGTGGCTATAAAGGTGCACTACAGGTAGCTCCGAAAGTGTCTGTTGAGTTGGCACGAATCGAGACTGGGATTCGTCACTCCGTATGATGGAGAGGTATCTCTGGGCCCACTCGGTGATGCATCATCATAATGAGCTCAGTGTGACTAATTAAGAAGTTAGTCATGGGATCATGCATTACAGAACGAGGAAATAGACTTGCCGGTAACGAGATTGAACGAGGTATGGGGATACCGACGATCGAATCTCAGGCAAGTAACATACCGATAGACAAAGGGAATTGTATATGGGATTGATTGAATCCACTACATCGTGGTTCATCCGATGAGATCATCGTGGAACATGTGGGAGCCAATATGGGTATCCAGATCCCGCTATTGGTTATTGGCCGAGAGGTGTCTCGGTCATGTCTGCATGGTTTCCGAACCCGTAGGGTCTACACACTTAAGGTTCGGTGACGCTAGAGTTGTTATGGGAAATAGTATGTGGTTACTGAAGGTTGTTCGGAGTCCCGGATGAGATCCCAGACGTGGCGAGGAACTCTAGAACAGTCCGGAGGTGAAGATTGATATATTGGATGAAGGGTATTGGAGTCCGGAATTGTTCCGGGGGTACCGGGTGACGACCAGCGTGTCCAAAAGGGGTTTCGGAGGCCCCGACAAGCGTTGGGGGCCTTATGGGTCAAGGGGAGGGGGCACATCAGCCCACCAATGGGCTGAGCGCCCCTCCCACCCCATCTCACGTAACCTGGAGAGGTTGGGGTGCCTCCCCTAGGGCAGCCACCCCTCCCGGCTTGGAGGGCAAGTTTCCTAGGGGTGGGCATGCCCAAACCCATCTAGGGTTTGCCCTGTGGCCGCAGCCTCTCCCCTAAGGAAACACTAGGGCGCCTCCTCCTTCACCCTTCCCCCCTATATATAGTGAGGGAGAGAGAGGGCAGCTGCACCCCCTTCCCTGGCGCAGCCCCTTCCTCCTCCAACTCTTCCTCCTCCTCCGTAGTGCTTGGAGAAGCTGTTGGGGAACGTAGTAATTTCAAAAAATTTCCTACGCACACGCAAGATCATGGTGATGCATAGCAACGAGAGGGGAGAGTGTTGTCTCACGCACTCGTGAGACTGGGCGAAGCGATCACAACGTAGAGGAAGTAGTCGACGTTCTCCTCGCGATCCGACCGATCCCGCGCCGTTACTCGACGCCCGAAGTTCTTGACACACGACAGCTCGATGACGCCCTCGAACTCCGATCCAGCCGAGTGTCGAGGGAGAGTTCCGTCAACACGACGGCGTGGGACGATCTTGATGTTCTACGGCAGAAGCCGCCTAAGCTTGCGACGATATAACCGAGGTGGAATATGGTGGAGGGGGCACCGCACACGGCTAAGGAACGATCCGTAGATCAAACTTGTGTGTCCTAGGGTGCCCCCTGCCCCGTGATATAAAGGAGCAAGGGGAGGTGCGGCCGGCCCAAGGGAGGTTGCGGAGGAGTCCTACTCCCACCGAGTAGGACTCCCCTTCCTAGTTGGAGTAGGATTGGGGAGGGGAAGAAGAAGGGGCGCCTCCTTGTCCTATTCGGACTAGGGGAGGCGCGCTGCCTGCCTGGCCGCCCCTCCTCTTCTCCCTCGAGGCCCACTAAGGCCCAATAGCCTTCGGAGGGTTCGGTAACCCCGGTACTCGAGTAAAATCCCGATTTCACCGGAACCATTCGAACTCCAAATATAGGCTTCCAATATATCAATCTTTATGTCTCGACCATTTCGAGACTCCTCGTCATGTCCGTGATCACATCCGGACTCAACTTCTTGGTACATCAAAATACATAAACTCATAATATAAGCATCATCGAAACCTTAAGCGTGCGGACCCTACGGTTCGAGAACAATGTAGACATGACCGAGACACGCCTCCGGTCAATAACCAACAGCGGACCTAGATGCCCATATTGGTTCCTACATATTCTACGAAGATCTTTATCGGTCAGACCGCATGACAACATACGTTGTTCCTTTGTCATCGGTATGTTACTTGCCCGAGATTCGATCGTCGGTATCCAATACCTAGTTCAATCTCGTTACCGCAAGTCTCTTTACTCGTTCCGTAATACATCATCTCACAGCTAACTCATTAGCTGTAATGCTTGCAAGGCTTTAGTGATGTGTATTACCGAGAGGGCTCAGAGATACCTCTCCGACAATCGGAGTGACAAAACCTAATCTCAAATACGCCAACCCAACATACGCCTTTGGAGACACCAGTAGTACTCCTTTATAATCACCCAGCACGCCAGACGTTTGGTAGCACCCAAAGTGTTCCTCCGGTAAACGGGAGTTGCATAATCTCATAGTTACAGGAACATGTATATGTCATGGATAAAAGCAGTAGCAACATACTAAACGATCGTGTGCTAACCTCCCGGTACTCCAAAAAATGCCCGAATCACTCGGAACCATTCCGATGTCCGAATGCAACCTTCCAATATATGAATCTTTACCTCTCGACCATTTAGAGACTCCTCGTCATGTTTGTAATCTTATCCAGGACTCCGAACAAACTCCGGTCATCAAATCACATAACTCATAATACAAATCCTCATCGAGCGTTAAGCGTGCGGACCCTACGGGTTCGAGTACTATGTAGACATGACCGAGACACATCTCGGTCAATAATCAATAGCGGAACCTGGATTCTTATATTGGCTCCTACATATTCTATGAAGATCTTTACGGTCAAACCGCATAACAACGTACGGTGTTCCCTCTGTCATCGGTATGTTACTTGCGAGATTCGATCGTCGGTATCATCATACCTAGTTCAATCTCGTTACTAGAAAGTCTCTTTACTCATTTCGTAATGCATCATACCGTAACTAACTCATTAGTCACATTGCTTGCAAGGCTTATAGTGATGAGCATTACCGAGAGGGCCAGAGATACCTCTTGATACAGTGACAAATCCTAATCTTGATCTATGCCAACCCAACAAATACCTTCGGAGACACCTATAGAGCATCTTTATAATCACCCAGTTACGTTGTGACGTTTGATAGCACACAAGGTGTTCCTCCAGTATTCGGGAGTTGCATAATCTCATAGTCAGTGGAACATGTATAAGTCAAGAAGAAAGCAATAGCAATAAAACTAAACGATCATTATGCTAAGCTAATGGATGGGTCTTGTCCATCACATCATTATCTAATGATGTGATCCCGTTCATCAAATGACAACACATGTCTATGGCTAGGAAACTTAACCATCTTTGATTAACGAGCTAGTCAAGTAGAGGCATACTGGGGACACTCTTGTTTGTCTATGTATTGACACATGTACTAAGTTTCCGGTTAATACAATTCTAGCATGAATAATAAACATTTATAATGAAATAAGGAAATAAATAATAACTTTATTATTGCCTCTAGGGCATATTTCCTTCAGAAGCTCTGCAGGAATACCACAAGCTCCACCACCACGCCGTCGTGCTGCCGGAGCTCTCCCTCAACTTATCCTCTCCCCTTGCTGGATCAAGAAGGACGAGACGTCCCCGGGCTGTACGTGTGTTGAACGCGGAGGCGCCGTCCGTTCGGTGCTAGATTTGATCTTCCGTGATTTGAATCGCCGCGAGTACGACTCCATCAACCGCGTTCTAGTAACGCTTTTGCTTAGCGATCTTCAAGGGTATGAAGATGTACTCCCTCCCTCTCTCTCTCGTTGCTAGTATCACGTAGATTGATCTTGGTGAAACTTAGAATTTTTTTGAATTATTGCTACGTTCCCCAAACATTTATTTCCTTATTTCATGATAAATGTTTATTATTCATGCTAGAATTGTATTAACTGGAAACTTAGTACATGTGTGAATACATAGACAAAACATATAGTCCCTAGTATGCCTCTACTTGACTAGTTCGTTAATCAAAGATGGTTAAGTTTCCTAACCATAGACATGTGTTGTCATTTGATGAACGGGATCACATCATTAGGTGAATGAGGTGATGGACATGACCCATCCGTTAGCTTAGCATTATGATCGTGTTAGTTTCATTGCTACTGCTTTCTTCGTGACTTATACAAATTCCTCAGACTATGAGATTATGCAACTCCCGAATACCGAAGGAACACTTTGTGTTCTACCAAATGTCACAACGTAAAAGGGCGATTATAAAGGTGTGCTACAGGTGTCTCCGAAGGTGTTTGTTGGGTTGGCATATATCGAGATTTGGATTTGTCACTCCGTGTTTCGGAGAGGTATCTCTGGGCTCTCTCGGTTATACTCATCACTATAAGCCTTGCAAGATTTGTAACTAATGAGTTAGTTGTGGGATGAAGTATTACGAAACGAGTAAAGAGACTTGCCGGTAACGAGATTGAACTAGGTATGAAGATACCGATGATCGAATCTCGGGTAAGTAACATACCGATGACAAAGGGAATAACGTATGTTGTCATAAGGTTCGACCGATAAAGATCTTCGTAGAATATGTAGGAACCAATATGGGCATCCAGGTTCGCTATTGGTTATTGATCAGAGAAGTATCTCGGTCATGTCTACATAGTTCTTGAACCCGTATAGTCCGCACGCTTAACGTTCTTTGACGATATAGTATATGAGTTATGTATGTTGGTGAACGAATGTTGTTCGGAGTCCCGGATGAGATCACGGACATGACGAGGAGCTCCGGAATGGCCCGGAGGTAAAGATTCATATATTGGATGATATGGTTAGGCCAAGGGGTCAGGCCCACGGGGTGATAAGTCAGTGCAAAAGGAGTTTCGCGGAGGCCAGGGGGCAAACACCGGAGACCTTGGCGTCTGGCCCTGGGCCAGACGCCGAGGCCCATGGTGTCTGGGCCAGACGCCAAGGATTGTGGCGTTTGGCCCTGGAGTCAGTGTGGGACTCTTGCCTTTCGGGCAAAACCGACTTTGAGGAGGCTTTTGCTCCAAGTTTTGACCCCAGGGCTCAACATATAAATAGAGGGGCAAGGATAGCACAAAGGACACATCAAGAAACACCAAGCCATGTGCCGGCAACCCCGTCCCCTCTAGTTTATCCTGCGTCATAGTTTCAGTAGTGCTTAGCGAAGTCCTGTGGAGATTGTTCTTCACCAACACCGTCACCATGCCGTCGTGCTGCCGGAACTCATCTACTACTTCGCCCGTCTTGCTGGATCAAGAAGGCGAGGATGTCATCGAGTTGAACGTGTGCTGAACACGGAGGTGCCGTATGTTCGGTACTTGATCGGGGTGGATCGTGAAGGTGTATACGACTACATCAACCGCGTTGATAAACGCTTCCTCTTAGCGATCTTCAAGGGTATGAAGATACACTCCCCCTCTCGTTGCTATGCATCACATCGATAGATCTTGCGTGATCGTAGGAAATTTTTGGAAATTACCATGTTCCCCAACAAAGCCCTGCGTCGGTAACATCATTATCACCATCACCACGCCGTCGTGCTGATGGAACTCTCCCTCGGCATCAACTGGAACAAGAACTCGAGGGACGTCATCGAGCTGAACGTGTGCTGAACGCGAAGGTGCCGTACGTTTGGTGCTTGGATCGGTTGGATTGCGAAGACGTTCGACTACATCAACCGTGTTACTAAACGCTTCCCCTTTCGGTCTACGAGGGTACGTGGATACACTCTCCCCGCTCGTTACTATGCTTCTCCTAGATAGGTCTTGCGTGCTCGTAGGAATGTTTTTTGAAATACTACGTTCCCCAACAGATTTTGACAAACGTTTGGTTTCCACATCTTGCTATCATGATCCAGCGGTACGGGGTTGTTTAGACTCGGGCTAGGGAGAAATCCCTGCTTGGCTTGTCGATGCTGGTTGATACGTCTCTAATGTATCTATACTTTATGAAGTATTCATACCATGTTTACAAAAAATTTATATGGTTTTGGTATGATTTGAATGGAACTAACTCTGACTGACAATGTTTTCAGCAGAACTACTGTGGTGTTGTTTTTGTGCAAAAATAAAAGTTCTCAAAATGGGCTAAAACTTTTTGATGATTTTTTTGGAACAAAAGAGAACCAGGAAGCTTTGGGGGAGCACTAGAAGACTCACAGGGGCCCCATGAGCCACCTAGGTGCGCCCTGGTGCCTCATGGGCCCCCTGTGGCACCTCTTTGCGTGAGACCGCCGCCAAAAATTCCTATATATATTCAGAAACCCCCGAAATTAACCTAGAACTTCGACTCCGCCGCCGCAAACCTCCGTACCGTTGAAATGCCATCTGGAACCCTGTTCCGGCACCCTGCCGGAGGGGGAAATCATCACCGGAGGCCATCTTCATCATCCCAGCGGCCACCATGACGAGGAGGGAGTACACCCTCAGGGCTGAGGGTATGTACTAGTAGCTATGTGTTTGATCTCTCTCTCTCTCTCTCTCTCTCTCGTGTTCTTGATTTGGCACGATCTTGATGTACCACGAGCTTTGTTAATATAGTTGGATCATATGGTGTTTTCCCTCTCTATCTTCTTGTGATGAATTGAGTTTTTACCTTTGAGGTTTCACTATTATCGGATTGAATGCTTGTTGGATTTGAGAACACTTGATGTATGTCTTGCATATGAATACCCGTGGTGACAATGGGGTATTATATTGATTCACTTGACGTATGTTTTGGCACTCAACTCGTGGATTCCCGAGATGACAATGGGGTAATCTATGCATAGGGGGTTGATGCACATTTCCATCCTACTTTCTCCGGTAGAAATCTTGGGGCACTCTTTGACGTTCTTTGTGTTGGATTGAATATTAAGAATATGAACTTGTTTGATGCATATCAAATAATCAACTCATGGATACTTGTGGTGACATTGGAGTATCTATGTGACATTAGAGTTGGTTGATGTGTATCATATGGTGTTATTTTAGTATGAACTCTAGGGTTGTTTGTGACACTTACATGGATGGCTCAATAGATTGATCGGAAAAGATAACTTTGAGGTGGTTTCGTACCCTACAAACAATATCTTCTTAAGTTTTTCCGCTTGATAAGAACTTTGGAGTGATTCTTTGCTGCATATTGAGGGATTGTTATATGATTCAGTTATGTTAGCACTGTTGAGAGATTTCACTAGTGAAAGTATGAACCCTAAGCCTTGTTTCTAAGCATTGCAATAAATTTTGTGCTCTGTTTTATCAGTTGCTACCTTGTTGTTTTTATATTTTCAGATTACAAAAACCTATATCTATTATCTATACTACACTTGTATCACCATCTCTTTGACGAACTAGTTCACCTATACAATTTGCCATTGTATTGGGTGTGTTGGTGAAAGTGCAACTAATCCCCGGGTGGTTTTGGTAATTAATAACAACATATATATCATTGAACTAATTATTCCTTGAGAATGTTTCAGAAAGTTCAGTGATATGGGTATGGCAATGACTGATGATGTGGACCCTCAAAATGCTAAGGAAAACATTGGCAAAAGCTCAAGACTCCATTTTGGTTTAGTGATCCAAGATCACATTGAGTCCATAGGAAAGCCAATACTATTAAAAGGGATGAGGTTATGATGATGATCCGTTGCTCAAAGTGCTTAGTGATTTATCTCTCAAACTATCGCAATCTTTCATTCCAACATAAACCCATAAGTAATCTCGGTCCCACCGATTCCATAAACTCACCACACCGAGATGAACCACCTCACCATATACCCAAACCCTAAGAAACTCGGATTTTCCGATTCCAAACTCGGTCATTCGAAATTGGTGTTGCCAAGCTTCAGAATCTTCAGACTCAAATCGGTGTCACCGAGATGAGAAAGTCGGTCCCACCGAGATTGGCAAACCCTAGACTTTGGAAGAATCGGACTAACCGAGATTGTATTTTCGGTCCCACCGAAAATCCCAACGCTCACAAGATTTGAACTTTCGGTCTCACCGAGTTGTCAACTTCGGTCCGACCGAGATTGGTCAAATGTGTGTAATGGTTGGATTTTGTGTGGAGGCTATAAATACCCTCCACCTCCTCTTCATTCGTGGAGAGAGCCATCGAAAGAACTACCACTCCTACCTTACATTTTCGAGAAGAAAACTACCTACCCTTGTGTTGAGATCAAGTTGCTCCACTCCCACCATATGAAACTTGATTTCTAGCCTTCCCAAGTTGCTTTCCACTCAATCCCTTCCTCCACCACAGCCAAATCAGTGAGGAGAGTTGAGTGTTGGGGAGATTATCATTTGAAGCACAAGAGCAAGGAGTTCATCATCACCAACACCATCTATTACCTTTTGGAGGGTGGTGCCTCCTAGATTGGTTAGGTGTCGCTTGGGAGCCTCCGTCAAGATGTGGAGTTGAACCAAGAAGTTTGTAAGGGCAAGGAGATCGCCTACTTCGTGAAGATCTACCCCGAGTAAGGCTAGTCCTCCGTGGACGTAGGCCATGATGGCATAGACAAGGTTGCTTCTTCGTGGACCCTTCGTGGGTGGAGCCCTCCGTGGACTCTCGCAGTCGTTACCCTCCGTGGGTTGAAGTCTCCATCAACGTGGATTGACGATAGCACCACCTATCGAAACCACGAGAAAAATCTCCGTGTCTCCAAATTGCGTTTGCTCTTCTCCACCTCTTATTTACTACATGTGCAATTTACTTTCCGCTGCCACAACTCTAGAATTGCATGTGTAGGGTGATACTTGACTTGCTCATTATTGTGAACTTGCTAAAAACTTACCCTAATCAAAAGGCTAAACTTTTAAGTTGTCAAGTAGTCTAATCACCCCCCCTCTAGACATACTTCCGATCCTACAAGTGGTATCAGAGCTTTGGTCTCCATTGGATTGGTTTTCATTGCATTGGATTCCATAAGCTTGGTTTCACAACCTAGGAGAGTATGGCGCCTAGTGAGGGTAATTTTCAGAGAGGTCCTTACTTTGATGGTTCAAATTTTGCTAGTTGGAAGCACAAAATGAAAATGCATATTCTTGGACATAACCCTGCCGCATGGGGCATTATTTGTGTTGGCTTGCAAGGTGAGTTCTTCGAGGAAGGAAAAGTTCCGGATCGCGAAGTTACTGGCGATGAGTTGCGGATGTTACTGAACAATGCTCAAGCTTGTGACATTCTCTTCAATGCTTTGTGTCCCGAGGAGTTCAACAAGATCAGCCGCCTTGAGAATGCAAAAGAGATTTGGGATACTTTGGTCGAAATGCACGAAGGTACCGAGTCCGTGAAGGAATCAAAGCTAGATGTTCTTCAAGGTCGACTTGACAAGTTCAAGATGAAGGAAGGTGAAGGAGTCGCTGAAATGTACTCTAGGCTTGCTCTCATCACTAATGAGATGGCAGGCTTAGGAAGCGAAGAAATGACCAACCGATTCATCATCAAGAAGATTCTCAGAGCTTTGGATGGAAAGTATGACACCGTGTGCACTTTGATCCAAATGATGCCAAACTACAAAGATCTCAAGCCTACCGAAGTCATTGGAAGGATTGTTGCTCATGAGATGACACTTAAAGACAAGGAAGAGCTTCACAACAAGTCAAGTGGTGCTTACAAAGCTGCAGTTGAAGCTCCCACAACCTCAAGTGACAAGCTAGTTTCCAATGAAGAGATAAGCCTAGTGGTGAAGAATTTCAACAAATTCTACAAGAGTAGAAGCAAGGAAAGAAGCTCAAAGTCTAGATCATATGATGAAAAGAGATCTTCTAGTCGTGATCGAAATCTGCTACAATTGTGGAAGACCCGGACACTACTCAAATGAGTGTTCGACTCCCACAAGAGAAGAGAAGAATCTCCAAGAAGAAGAAGCTCAAGAGAAGAGTCGCCTCGAAAAGAGAGAAGGAGTAGAGATGATCGTTATGAACGAAGATCCTCTCGGAGAAGCAAGGATTCGGAAAGGAAAGACAAGTCATCAAGGAGCTACACAAGGAGAAAACATCAAGCTCATGTTGGTGAATGGGTTTCGGCCCGACTCGACAATCACTCGAAAGAAGCTATCACTCCAACTCCGAATATAGTCAAGATGAAGGTGTTGCGGTCTTGCTCTCGTGTCCTCCAACTCCAACTCCTATGACATATTTGATTCACCAAATGAGGGAATTGGAAGATGCTTCATGGCAAAAGGCCCCAAGGTATCACATCCTGAGTTTATTGACTTTGATAGTGATGAGGATGACTTGCTTGGTGAAGATGAGCTTTTACATGATAAATCTAGTGAGCTTAGTAATGATGAACATGCTAATAGTCTTTATAGTCGAGAAGAGTCGAATGACAATGCTATGAAGGAGATTGAGCGTCTAACTAAAGAACTAAACACTCTTAAGTTAGCTCATGAAACAACTCAAGAAGATCATAGAGAGCTCCTAAGATCTCATGAGAAGCTACGCTTCGAGAAGCTCAATCTAGAGCAAGAACATGAGTTTCTAAAAGCTATCAATGACGACCTTCGAAAGAAGAGTTCTTCATATCTTGCCAAACGACTTCTCTTGTCTAATTTCTTGCCACCTATTAAAACTAAGCATGACAAGCATAAGAAAAGTTCTTCATCTAGTAGTAACAATAATCATGCTAAATCAAATGTTGTTACTTCTAGTAATTCTCTTGATTCCACTAACAATGTTTCAAGCCAAGTTTCACTTGAGCAAGAAAATAGTCTATTGAAAGGGATTATAGAGAAAGGTGTCTACAAGAGTCTTGCGGAAGCAAGAGCTTTGAGGAAATTGTTCGCAAACAAGGAAGACACCGAAGAATCAAGGAATTGGTTTTGAGCGAAAGTTCAACGCCGAGGGTGTTGAATGGGAAGAAGGTCAATATCCCACTCCAAAGTTTGTTTCTCAAGAGGAGAAGTATGATCCTACTTCTTCCAATGTGGAACAAGCTCAAGATGACCTTCCACCACAAGACCACAAGCTAAAAGGCAAGGACAAGCTTCAAGAGGAGATTGATGCATTCATTGAAGCACCCAAGGCCATGGTCAAGTGGGTTCCCAAGGCAACTTCAAGTTCTACTTGACAAGCTCAACTACTACCCCAAGGATTCCCATCAAGATGATGTGGATCCCGAAGAAGAAGAACTAGAGAGTTCTTGAGGGTGACTCCGCCAACATACTTCACTCACATTCATTTTGGCAAAGAACTTGTGCAATCAACTTCCACATCTTGCACTAGTTCATGGAGTCACAAACCCTCTTGTTGGTAAGTCAAGGGACAAGGTAATCATTGCTTTCATGGACATCATCTATTGTGCACTTCAATCTATGTCCATTGATATCCTTGTTTGTTCCTTGTGGGACTAACCCATGTAGGTATTGAAAGTGCCCGATTCCAAAGGATTGCTCCCAACTCTTGATGATCTTCATCAACATTGAGCATCCACATCTTCAACATCTACATGAAGTCTTCAACGACAACCCAAGGTTAGTTTGACCCTTTAAAAGGGGTTCTCACATCAAGGGGGAGCTTTGCTCTAAAGAATTGAGCTAAAGCATCTTCTAATGATGTGAACACATTAATGCTTTATGGAAAAGTGGTAACCCCACTTGTGCTTAAACGATGAGTATGACCTATGATCAAATGTTCTCATTTGACTCCTAAGTCAATATACTCATATATAGATGACCTAGTCATCGCCAAATTGTGTGCTAGTTGCTAGAGTTTTGTTTGTGCATGTTTGACACATATTTCATTTGCTATCTTATTGTGTGAGCATGTTGGATGCATGATTTTATCCATTCGAGGACATCCATTTGTTGCTTTGGTCTTTTGGATTTTTCTTTTGACCAAATGGATGGACAAGAATGCCTAAGGTCCTCCCTAGCTATCTATGCTTTCTTGTCTCAAACTCTATTCATGCTTATATCACAAACTTTGAACAAGACTTTTTGGATGCATCGAGTGAGGAGCACTGAGCCACCGATCCGTCAAAAGCCTAAATTCCAAAACCTTCTAAGTACTTTCGGTCAAACCAATATACTCAAATCGGATAGACCGAAATGACTTGATTGATCTAGGTTTTCACCTCGGTGAAACCGAAGTTGTAAATTTCGGCGTGACAAGTGTGTAATCGCACGCAGCTAACCATCTCGGTCCCACCGAAGTTTTCCATCTCGGTCCCACCGACACCGAAGGGTATATATACCCGAGGACAGCGCGTTGATTACTTCTTCAAACGCCGCCTCAAACCCTTCGCGCTGCCGTCGCCGTGGTCTTTGGATCGTCTCCGCTGCCGCTCAGGCGCCCGCCGCTGGTCTCCATCGCCGCCAACGGACAATCTCATCGCCGTTGCCGCCGTAGTGAAACTCCACCAGTTTGGGTGAGTTTCATCCTCTCGTGCTTCAACCTCTCGATTCTATGCACGATAGGTTTTGCCTAGCTTCTTGCCAAGATTGAAATCTTCCTATCCAGCAGATTAGATCATAGAACAAAATTCGAGTGAAAATTTTAGAGTTAGGTTTCGCCGAACACATCTCGGTGTGACCGATTCTACATTCTCGATCGACCGATTTGGCCTCGCCATTGACCGCACTTTTCGTTAAACCGAAGTTGTGCAAATCGGTAAGACCGAAGTGAAGATTTAGTGAAACCCTAGTGCTCTCGGCTAGACCGAAACCCATTTCGGTCCAACCGAAAGTGGTGTGTATGGTCTGTTTAGACACTTCGGATTCACCGAATTTATAGATTCGGTCAGACCGAAATGTATTCTGTGAAAACCTAAAACTAATGTTTGAACTCATTCTTTTTGCAAAATCCTCTGCAGTTTGTGATAACTCTTCTATTCTCGCCTACACCTATTCCATTCACAAAGTTGTCGGTCATGTCCGATGCAAGTGACAGCGTAACAGGTCCTGAATCACCAGTTGAGATTCCAGAGGCAAGGACAAGTCCCAAGCAAGCAGTTTTCAGATGATGGAGAGAGAAGCACTCCAAGTGGTTTGCTCGCACTGCCACTGGGCTGTGAAGAAGAAGAATTCGATGAGGAGGATTCGACTTTGTTGCAGATGAGGAGATTACTTCCAAGCCAAAAGGCAAGTGGTTGCCAAGGGCTATCAAGGGCAACAACAAAGAAAGGCACCAAGAAGGTGAAGAAATCCACAGATTGCAAAGAAGCTGAGTATGGAAGAAGAAACCTCCAAAGAAGATCAAGAAAACTTCCAAGAGGAAGAGGCTAGTTCATGAAGAAGCCGATGATGACTCGATGAGGAAGCACCCCAGCCTCCTCGAAGCAAAAGTTGATGGGAGATGCCATCGCAGGAGCACCCACAAAAGCTAAGCCATCAGCCCAAAGAAAGGCAGCCCAAGCCAAACTCACGCCAAGCCAAAGAAGACTGTGAGAAATATTCCCGCTTCAGAAAAGAAGAAGGACAATGTGCCACCGCTGAATCTGATGAAGAGGCACATGTTTTGCTAAAGCTCGCATGAAATTGCCAGTTCATAATGATGCTCATCCTCGAGCTGAAAATATGAAGGAAAGAAAGGACAAAGGTCTCAAAGCTATGGAGGCAAGTTGATCCATATGCCACCAGAGAAGGACAGCTGTTGACTCTAGATTCCACACCGAGAGCAACAAGATTTCTATGAGACAGTGCTTATGGATAAGAAGCCAATTGTTCCGACACCAGATATGTAGACCGGAAATAAATCGACAAGTGAAGAGCACAGAGACTATTTCCCACATGTGCATGAGAGCTTCACCGCATGTGGAGTTGCTGAGTTTGTTGGTCGAAACCGATCGCTTGGAATGATGAGATGATCATGCGTTCTATGCCACAAGACATTTCTATCCGGATGGCGTAATTGTATGGATGATGAAGGACGTAGATTCCATTCAACTGTTGAAGAATGGAGAGCGTTCTTGAATGCACCAAGATCAAGGGATGATGATGTTGATGTCTATGGCATTCCAAAGAAAAATCACGAGTCTATGAAGAACATGTACAATGAGGTACCGACAAGGATGTTGAGATATGGAAGCTTGGATCGGTTTACCATCTTCAGCAGGTCTCCCAACCACTAACACCATTCTCGAGGCATACTTTGATGCCCAAGTCGAGACCACCGCATGATAAGAGGCTACTCTATCAACATGCTGCACATTCGGATCAAGACACATTTTAAGGTGATGGACCCGATAGTAGAGACTATCAAGAGGACAAAGCAGCAGACTGTAAGAGGTCGTGTGGGTTTGCTCGCATATTCAGATGCTCATTAATGCCAAGTTTGGCACGGACACCTACCATTGGATAGACCCCACTTACCATTGCAGCTGAACATGAAGATAACGGTTGTGATGATCGAGGATGCTCCCACATCCGTGGAAGGACATGCTAAGTCCGAAGTCGCCAAACAAGCCAAAGCTGAAAAGGAAGCAAAGAAGAAAGCCCAAGAGTGTTGGAGAACAACTTCTTGAAGCCACTCAGAGAATTGAACTACGCCTGCCAAAGCATAGTGCGTCTCGGGAGAGCCTTGAGAGGATAGTTGAAGATAAGTTCCATGCTCGGACGTCAAGTCGATCAAGTGCGTGTCACCGCCAACAAGCTTGAGGCGACATTGAGGAAGCGAAGAGGAGAAGGCAGAGCTCATGAAGGAGATGGAAGATGATCTAGTCCAGATGACTATGAGCAGCTGCTGAAGGCCCACAAAGCCCAGATCACTGCTATTCCAAAGGATGCACCCCTGGCTACAAAGATCAAGACCTCCTACAGCTCCATCGGCCCAAAGACTGCTCCAAGAGTTCACTCCTCCAGCTCCACAGACTTCAGCAGAAGCTTTTGCAGATGCAGCTATCTCCACTCCATCGACGCAGACAGAGCCGCCAGCAGAGTCCCTAGTGACGATTAGCTCTATACCTTCGAACTTTTGGTAACTTGTTGCCAAAGGGGAGAAATTGTATAGATCATAGGACTTCGAGAGAGAGAGTGCTCGTTTTTGCTCTTTCGTTTGCGGTTTTCCTTGAGATACTTTTGAGTTCTTTGAGACATTTCGTGTGTTTGATACTACGTTTGCTCTATCTTGATGAGTGCTTGGTCATACTATGCTTAATGTGTGCTTAATGCTTATCATATTCTATTCATATCTTGTATGATCACTTACTCATGTCTTGGTGATTGGGTGCATGCTATTCACTCTTATCATTTTGTGCGCTCCACCAAGATGTATGTGACATGGAAGAGTGACCCATGATCCTAATCGATTGTGCATTTGCATTCAAACGCAAATCTTAAATAATGCACAAATTTAGGGGGAGCTCTTGCTTATCACATACTTCTCAAAGCGACGATGTTATTCATTGATTATATCTTTTGTCGAAGCTTTGATCTATATGTTGTCATCAATTACCAAAAAGGGGGAGATTGAAAGTGCAACTAATCCCCGGGTGGTTTTGGTAATTAATAACAACATATATATCATTGAACTAATTATTCCTTGAGAATGTTTGTAAAGTTCATTGATATGGGTATGGCAATGACTGATGATGTGGACCCTCAAAATGCTAAGGGAAACATTGGCAAAAGCTCAAGACTCCATTTTGGTTTAGTGATCCAAGATCACATTGAGTCCATAGGAAAGCCAATACTATTAAAAGGGGATGAGGTTATGATGATGATCTGGTTGCTCAAAGTGCTTAGTGATTTATCTCTCAAACTATCGCAATCTTTCATTCCAACATAAACCCATAAGTAATCTCGGTCCCACCGATTCCATAAACTCACCACACCGAGATGAACCACCTCAGCCATATACCCAAACCCTAAGAAACTCGGATTTTCCGATTCCAAACTCGGTTATTCGAAATTGGTGTTGCCAAGCTTCAGAACCTTCAGACTCAAATCGGTGTCACCGAGATGAGAAAGTCGGTCCCACCGAGATTGGCAAACCCTAAACTTTGGAAGAATCGGACTAACCGAGATTGTATTTTCGGTCCCACGAAAATCCCAACGCTCACAAGATTTGAACTTTCGGTCTCACCGAGTTGTCAACTTCGGTCCGACCGAGATTGGTCAAATGTGTGTAACGGTTGGATTTTGTGTGGAGGCTATAAATACCCTCCACCTCCTCTTCATTCGTGGAGAGAGCCATCGAAAGAACTACCACTCCTACCTTACATTTCGAGAAGAAAACTACCTACCCTTGTGTTGAGATCAAGTTGCTCCACTCCCACCATATGAAACTTGATTTCTAGCCTTCCCAAGTTGCTTTCCACTCAATCCCTTCCTCCACCACAGCCAAATCGGTGAGGAGAGTTGAGTGTTGGGGAGATTATCATTTGAAGCACAAGAGCAAGGAGTTCATCATCACCAACACCATCTATTACCTTTTGGAGGGTGGTGCCTCCTAGATTGGTTAGGTGTCGCTGGGAGCCTCCGTCAAGATGTGGAGTTGAACCAAGAAGTTTGTAAGGGCAAGGAGATCGCCTACTTCGTGAAGATCTACCCCGAGTAAGGCTAGTCCTCCGTGGACGAGGCCATGATGGCATAGACAAGGTTGCTTCTTCGTGGACCCTTCGTGGGTGGAGCCCTCCGTGGACTCTCGCAGCCGTTACCCTCCGTGGGTTGAAGTCTCCATCAACGTGGATTGACGATAGCACCACCTATCGGAACCACGAGAAAAATCTCCGTGTCTCCAAATTGCGTTTGCTCTTCTCCACCTCTTATTTACTACATGTGCAATTTACTTTCCGCTGCCACAACTCTAGAATTGCATGTGTAGGGTGATACTTGACTTGCTCATTATTGTGAACTTGCTAAAAACTTACCCTAATCAAAAGGCTAAACTTTTAAGTTGTCAAGTAGTCTAATCACCCCCCCTCTAGACATACTTCCGATCCTACAGTTGGGGATGCAAGATATTTCTTGTATTTGGTTGCAGGGTTGTTTGAGAGAGACCATCTTCATCCTACGCCTCCCACGGATTGATAAACTTTAAGTCATCCACTTGAGGGAAAATTGTTATTGTCCTACAAAACTATGCGCTTGGAGGCCCAACACGAGTCTACAGGAATAAGTTGTGTAGTAGACATCACTGATAGCAGCGATGCTTGCGAGTGTCATTCCCTCCTTGTAAATGCTGCATGGCCTCTATCTATGCCCCTCTTCGAGCACTGGGGGAAACTCTAGGTCTGATTCTGCGGTTCGGACAGCGACGACGCCACGACGTCATTCTCCTGCTTGAAGGTCATTTTTGTTTGCATGCGGCGTCCAGGGTGTTGGTTTCTTGGAGATTTGGACGTCATAATTGATGGAAATATGCCCTAGAGGAAATAATAAAGTTGTTATTTTATATTTCCTTATTCATGATAAAGGATTTTTATTCATGCTAGAAATGTATTGATCGGAAACCTTAATACATGTGTGAATATATAAACAAACACCGTGTCCCTAGTGAGCCTCTACTAGACTAGCTCGTTAATCAAAGATGGTTAAGGTTTCCTAACCATGGACACGAGTTGTCATTTGATAACGGGATCACATAATTAGGAGAATGATGTGATGGACAAGACCCATCCGTTAGCTTAGCATAATGATTCTTCAGTTTTATTGCTATTGCTTTCTTCATGTAAAATACATATTCCTTCGACTATGAGATTATGCAACTCCTGGATACCAGAGGAATGCCTTGTGTGCTATCAAACGTCACAGCGTAACTGGGTGATTATAAAGATGCTCTACAGGTATCTCCGAAGGTGTTTGTTGAGTTGGCATAGATCGGGATTAGGATTTGTCACTCCGAGTATCGGAGAGGTATCTCTGGGCCCTCTCGGTAATACACATCATAAGCTTGCAATCAAACAACTAAGGAGTTAGTCACGAGGTGATGCATTACGGAACGAGTAAAGAGATTTGCCAATAACAAGACTTAACTAGGTATAGAGATACCGACGATTGAATCTCGGGCAAGTAACATACCGATGAACAAAGGGAATTACGTATGTTGTCATAACGGTTCGGCTGATAAAGATCTCCATAGAATATGTAGGAGCCAATATGGGCATCCAGGTTCCGCTATTGGTTATTGACCGGAGACGTGTCTCGGTCATGTCTACATAGTTCTCGAACCCGTAGGGTCCGCACGCTTAACGTTCGATGACGATTTAGTATTAAATGAGTTATGTGATTTGGTGATCGAATGTTGTTTGTAGTCCCGGATGAGATCACGGACATGACGATGAGTCTCGAAATGGTCGAGAGGTAAAGATTGATATATAGAATGATAGTATTCGAACACCGGAAGTGTTTTGGGGGGTATCGGGTACTTATCGCGTCACCAGAAGGGGTTCCGGGCACCCCCAGCAAAAGATATGGGCCTTATGGGCCAAGAGGGGAAACACACCAGCCACAAGGGGCTGGTGCGCCCCCCCATATGGGCCGGCCTAAGGAGGGGAAGGAAAGGGGTGAGGGAAAGGAAGGTGTAGATTAGGATTCCCACTTCCTTCCCTCTCCCCCCCCCCTCTTTCCTTCTCCCTCGGTTATATATGGCAGGGGGCGGCTTGGGAGGGACTCCAAGCAGGATTCCTCCTACTTGGGCGTGTCCTATGACTTCTCCTCCCTCCCTCCCACCTATATATATGTGGGAAGGGGGCGCCTAGCACACAACAGACAATTGCCTAGCCGTGTGCGGCGCCCACCTCCACCGTTTACACCCCCGGTCATATTTTCATAGTGCTTAGGCGAAGCCCTGCGGAGATCACTTCACCATCACCGTCACCACACCATCGTGCTGACGGAACTCATCTACTACCTCGACGTCTTGCTGGATCAAGAAGGTGAGGGACGTCACCGAGCTGAACGTGCGCAGAACGCGGAGGTGTCGTGCGTTCGGTACTTGATCGGTTGAAGCGCGAAAAAGTTCGACTACATCAACCGCGTTGTGAAACGCTTCTGCTTACGGTCTACAAGGGTACGTAGGCACACTCTCCCCCTCGTTGCTATGCATCTCCATGGATAGATCATTGCGTGTGCGTACAATTTTTTTTGTTTTCCATACAACGATTTCCAACAATATTGGTTTCTGGCTACTGCTCAAGGCGTGGGCTTCCAAGGCGCAATGTACGACTTCCAGGGTGCTTCCCATGTCTTCCGCCTCCGACTAGGCCGGGTCTTGCAGCCCACTTGTCGATCTCCTGGCGCTCTGGTGGGGATATGTTGCTCCAATCAAGTTTGGAGCCGTGGCTGCGCGGCGGGGGTTCTCATGAGGTCGCGACGCGGTCTGGGTTTCTGGTGTCCCATCTCCTCGCCTTCCATGGCTAGAGTTTGGACCGGGAAGGGGGTAGTTATGTTCTCTTTCTTCTATCAATGGAAAAATAGACAAGCTTTCTGTATTCGCGAAAAAACATACATGCGCAATTTTTTTAATCTGATTCCAAAATTCTCAAAAATTACCCTTCGTCTACGGAAAGATGGCCTTTCCCATAAAAGTTCCGCATCAGCTAGCCGCCACTATAGTCCGCCGCGCCGCCGTCACACCCACCATGCCATCGACCGCGGCCTCCACCGACCACTGCCACCGCCAAAAACCACCTTTAGTAGAAGTTTTTACGACAACTGTGAAAACACCCCACCTATCAACTTCCCCTAAATTTTAAAGTGAGTTTTTTTATCGGAGCTGGTCTTACAAGAGAGCCTGATTTATGCCGTGCGCTGATCAAGGCTTTGTGTGTTGGTCACATGAGTGAGTTCTCAACCCTCAAAATAAATAAGGCCCTGTTTGTTTCATAAGTCCTAGGACTTTTTTAAGTCCCAACTTATAAGTCATAAGTCCCTACCTGTTTGTTTACAGGGACTTATAAGTCTCGAGTCTCTAC
Source organism: Aegilops speltoides (assembly GCA_021437245.1). Lineage (NCBI taxonomy): Eukaryota > Viridiplantae > Streptophyta > Magnoliopsida > Poales > Poaceae > Aegilops > Aegilops speltoides. The sequence goes on along the minus strand of CM038144.1, from coordinate 26,101,972 downwards.
CTGTTTGTTTACATGGACTTATAAGTCCATGTTGCACCGCCGCAACGAGGCTCGGAGAGGCATGTCCGTGATTGAGGCACCGCAAGAACGAACCGAGGCGTAATCTAACCGAGGCGGGCGGCGACGGGCGACGACTGCATGGGCGACGGACGACGACGGGCGAGAGGCGAGGCGAGAGAGGCGGGCACGGGACGAGAGAGGCGGGCGGCAAGGCATGTAACGAGCCTGGAGCGACGCGGGGTAGGTCCGGCCCGGGATAAGTCCCAATAAGCTCCTCCCTGAGAGTCTTATTTGATAAGTCCCAATCACCACAATAAGTCCCAATAAGTCCCTCCTGTTTGGTTTAGATGAGACTTAGGGACTTTTTCAAGTCCCTAAACCAATAAGTCCCTGGAAACAAACACGCTCTAAACTAAATGAGTGAGTTCTCTGGTGGCTAGAAAATGGCAGTATTAATAACTAAAATGCAAACAGTGATTACAAATACATGATTAGTTTTTATTGCTTATTAGTGGCGAGAGCTTGACATTGCCGTTCCAACCAACGGAGCATCGAAGTGGGACTCACAAATGCAACCACCACTTTGGTTGGTATCCAGAATCTGATGAATCAAATAAGGTGATGGGAGGAATCCTTAAACATTGCCGAGACACGCAAGTGGCACCGATCCCTTCCTTCGTCCCCTTCCCCTTGCTTGCTTGCTTGCTTATCCTCGTTCCAGTCGGTCGTTCGTTCTCCCCTGGCCCCAAGACCTCCAACCAACCACCACTCCGACTCCAGATTCCTTCTCCCACCCCAACTCCCTCCCCGAAGACTAGCCGGTGCTCGTGCCGTGCCCTTCACTGTTTCCGGTTGGACTTTGGACCCTACGTATCCAGATCTACAAGTTTCCCTCCCTCCATATATTCAGCTTCCGAGCAGAGCATCCCAGCCCCAACCCGCCGTTCTCTCGCGCGCCGATCGGACCGGAGGCTCGCCGTTCCACCATGGCAGAGGCCGGCGACCCCACCCTGGAGCAGGGGCTCCTCGCTGACCCGGAGGTGAGTGGCTGCTCTGTCCGGTTCCGCCGTCTCGTTTCTTTCTTGAGACGAGATGGGTTCGGTTGGTTGGTGCCTTCCGCCCCGTGCGATCAGAGGCGGCGTGCTTAGGCGGGATCCCTAGTCTAGTCTAGCTAGAGCAGATCGTGCCTTTGCACCTTTGCTGTTGATTTAATTCATGGTTTACAGTTTAGGAAAAGATCAAAGAGTAACCTATTATCGGGCAGCTTCATAGACCACCGGCTGCTGCGCTGAATTTGGATTGAGATATCTTTCCTTTTATCTATCTATGACTGGGTATCTCGATTATGGTGTTCAATATGGCATCCGTTTAATGTCTCGAGATTCCAATCGTGAGTTGAACTTGTTAGATTCGCATTGTTTCAGTTTAGTTTAAACCAACACGCGATTTGTGGGTGCTCAGCTGGACAGCATGGGATTTCCTGCCCAGGATTTCTGGTACTCTTTGCTCTTGCCTACACAGTTCTCCTAAGCTGGTGGACATGTCAGCCTATGAAACCATAACAGCATAACGCAACATTTGCTTCATCCAAGCCAAATATAATACTCTGAATTTTTGTCTGTCTTGTTCATTAGAAAGACAGCAATGTTTTCTTTCCAAGGTGAAAGACAGCAATGCTTTACTGTCCTAAAATGAAGTGACACAAGTCTATCTGTCAATGTACATTGACTCCTACTTAGGTTTAATTCTTCAGTCATGACAAATTGAGCACTAATTATGTGATAACACAGCGCACTAAATACTCCTGGTTTCAGGAATCGAACCAACTTACATACACTGGAGATGGATCCGTCGACTTTTCTGGAAACCCTGTCGTGAAGGAGAAAACTGGTAGATGGAAGGCATGCCCGTTCATCTTAGGTAACTTCTTGCAGCAAATATCAAAGTACATTCTTTTGTTTACAACTAACTGAAGTTATGCGTAAAATAACTATTTTTTTTCAAAAAGGTAAAATAACTATTGTAACCAACCTGTAGGTAATGAATGCTGCGAGCGGTTGGCCTATTATGGCATCTCAACAAACCTTGTGACTTATTTGACGAAAAAACTACATGATGGTAACTCCTCTGCTGCTAGAAACGTGACTACATGGCAGGGAACTTGCTATTTGACTCCCCTTATTGGAGCTATTCTGGCTGATGCATACTGGGGGAGGTATTGGACGATCGCAACGTTCTCCACAATATACTTCATTGTAAGTCATCTCTACTGAAATTTTGTCCTAATTCGTGTGTCAGTGCTTATAGATTCCTCAAATTGAAAGGAGATGCATTGTATGAGCTATGAGAGTAAATTTTCACCCTCCCCAACAGGGTTAGAACAGTAACATACTACTCCTCTGTAACTTTTTATAAGACGTTTTTAGAATCCATGATAGTGTCAAAAAACATCCTATTTTAAGTTGCAGAGGGAGTACTTCATATGGTGTATGCAGTATGACATTATTTATGCTTGTGATGCGTCGTTTTCATAATAGATGTCTTGTGCTCTTTTAACTCCTGTATGCATTACTGTGAAAGGTGCATGTCAGTAGTATTCCTATAGTTCTTGTGTACGAGCTCTTTGTTCATATCTGACTGCTATACTCAATTCTAACCTAACCTGGTTGGTATCATATCTTGACACTGTGTTGTAATTGTAGGGGATGTCAGTACTGACTCTTTCAGCATCAGTTCCTATGCTCATGCCTCCATCTTGTGAAGGAGCCATTTGCCCCGAAGCCAGTCCTTTGCAGTATACCGTATTTTTTCTTGGTCTTTACCTGATTGCGCTCGGTACTGGTGGAATCAAGCCATGTGTCTCATCTTTTGGAGCGGATCAATTTGATGACACAGATCCGGCTGAGCGAATCCAGAAGGGATCTTTCTTCAATTGGTTTTATTTTTCAATAAACATTGGTGCTCTTATATCAAGCAGTTTTCTGGTTTGGGTGCAAGACAATTTAGGATGGGGATTAGGCTTTGGCATTCCGACAGTTTTCATGGGTCTTGCCATCATAAGCTTCTTCGCCGGCACGTCACTTTATAGATTCCAAAAGCCAGGTGGCAGTCCTATCACACGAGTATGCCAGGTAGTTGCTGCCACTTTGCGCAAGTGGAATGCACATGTTCCAGAGGACAGCTCTCTCTTGTATGAGCTACCAGATGGGGTTTCAGCAATTGAAGGGAGTCGGCAGTTGGAGCACACTGATGAACTCAGGTGAGCATATCAGTATAGCACAGCACCACAACTCCAGTCAGTTTATTTTCCTTTAAAGATCTAGGGCAAATAAATATTCGAACTTCATTAGTTTCTGATTCTTATTAACATATAGTTTTGATAAATTCCAACTTAAAAAACTAGATACAGTAGCCTTTTGCTTTCGTGAATCTGTTCACTTTATTTTTCCAAATCCTAACGAGTAGCATTTATTTCAGATGTCTGGACAAGGCGGCTACAATTACTGATCTTGATGTGAAAGAAGATAGCTTCAACAACCCATGGCGGGTATGCACCGTCACGCAGGTGGAAGAACTGAAGATATTGGTAAGGATGTTCCCTGTCTGGGCAACGACAATTGTGTTTTCGGCTGTCTACGCTCAGATGTCCACCATGTTTGTGGAACAAGGGATGGTGCTTGATCCAACAATCGGCTCATTCAAGATTCCTCCAGCATCGCTATCCACCTTTGACGTGGTTAGTGTCATTATATGGGTTCCTATCTACGACAGCATCTTGGTCCCAATAGCCAGGAGGTTCACCGGCAAGGAGAGGGGCTTTTCAGAGCTGCAGCGGATGGGCATCGGCCTGGTAATCTCCATCCTAGCAATGTCAGCAGCCGCGGTCCTCGAGATAAAAAGGCTGGCCATCGCCAGGGAGGCGCACCTGGTGGACCAGAACGTCCCGGTTCCGCTGAGCATCCTGTGGCAAATCCCTCAGTACTTCCTGGTCGGCGCCTCGGAGGTGTTCACCTTCATCGGGGCGCTCGAGTTCTTCTACGACCAGTCGCCGGACGCCATGAGGAGCCTCTGCAGCGCGCTGCAGCTCATCACCACCGCGCTCGGGAACTACCTCAGCGCCTTCATCCTCACGATGGTCGCCTACTTCACGACGAGGGGAGGGAGACCCGGGTGGATCCCCGACAACCTGAACGAGGGGCGCCTCGACAACTTCTTCTGGCTGCTTGCGGGGCTTAGTTTTCTCAACTTTTTGGTGTACGTGCTGTGCGCCAACAGGTTCAAGAGCAAGAAAGCGGCTTGAGCTTTTGATGATCAGAAAGGCTCAAGGGTGTCAAGGCAGCTTGCTTGAAGGTCGAAAAGACTTGGATGGGTAATCGTGTACATTTACACTTCAAAAACTGTATATATGTTTGTCAAGTACTGCTGAAGCACGGGTTTAATTTTTAACAAGCTGTGATTCTCTCTGTATTTAAGTCCAGTGGATCATGGATTTCCTTTCCTGTGTATATTTTATTCACTTGTAGTTGGCAAATTCAGTCCATCTCAAGGCTCCAGATTCCTGTTTAGCATGTTGTTTTTTGTGTATAATGTGCACTGTTATGTCATTGTCTTTGCCAAGTGTAGGACTTTGCCGGTCATATGCTGTTGTTTGGGCTTAACTCCTTGCTGGGTGGCCCAGCAGGAGGATGTGCGCTGAAACGGACAGCTGATCATGATCTTGAAAGGCTGAAAGGAGCCTTGGGCTAAACGATGTATGAAGTCTCCAACCGCGCTTCCGGACAAAATTACTGTTCTGACCTATTTAGCTAAGAAAATCCCGATTTGACCTCGTTTCAAAAGAAATTTCGTTTCTGACATTTTTGGGTGACGCCAACATCCCTGGTGTCTGGGTTGCAAAGCAGACGCCAATGGCCCTGGCGTCTGGTCCCTGGCCCGCACTGCCCGTTGACCTGCTGACGTGGCAAAGGGGCCAAACGCCAGGGACCCTGGCGTCTGGCCCTGGTAACTAGATAACCCACAGGAGAGTGTGTGGGACCCACCCCACACACTTTCCCCAATCCTCAACCCGTGCTTGAAGAACACTTGGAGCTCTCATACTCTCTCCTACCCCTCAAGCTCCCCCTCAAATCCTCTCCAAAAGGTACATCCCTTAGGTGGATCTTTCCATCACTTTGTTGCTCTTGTTAATCTCCCCCAAATCATCCAATTATTTTTTGTTAAATCTTGTTATTTTGGTTGCATTTTATACATGTTGGTGGAACCCTAGTTCATGTTTTCTCCCTTATGTTAGTGTGAATGGCTTGGTTAACTTTGATAATATAGTGCTATGCATGGTGTGTAGTAGGAATATATGCTTGTTGAGTAGAAAGATTGGGGGTTAGGGTTAGTTAGTGATTAGGGTTAACTTTGCTTAGTGTGTGTTAATTAGTGATAATTTTGTGGACATCACCAATAATTTAGTGTTGATATGATTTGGATATAATAAGATGTATTTGGATAAACACCAATTCACATTGAAGTCTTAAATGCATTCATGTTATTTTTAGATGGAGAGACTTGTTAATGTTCATTACATGGACAAGGAGGCATTCTTGAGTAACAATGCCGACACGGGTGAGGAACCATTGGTTTTTGATACAAGCCCTAGCTATGAGGATGTTGTTGCAAAAGTGAGACAAGTCTTGAAGTGGATGGACACCAATATTGATGCTAAGTTAATAGGAAGGTATGATGTTGGAGTTGGAGCCAAATCTCGCTTGAAAAGTATGCCTATCACCTCGGATTTGCATTGGGATGTATACAAGGAAAAAGTATCCCAATCGGAAGACAAGTCACTTGAATTGTTTGCCACCAAGGTTGAATCTCCTCGGTTTACCTTTGATTTGAACCGGCATGTCTCTTCCCCAATGGATGACATGAGCGAGAGGACAATGGTGCCACTTGTTGAGCATAGGGTTGTGGTTGATGCCCCAATGTTTATCCCCACCACGTCCCCGTGTACCATCTATCAAAGCAAATGAGGTTGAGTTGTATGCCCCCAATGCTTCTAGCCAACCACCAACTAGCCAAGCAAATGAAGTTGAGGTGATTGCTGGTGACGGAGTAATTCAAGAGGATGAAGATGCTTATGATGACAACGAAGAGCAAGAGGAAGGGTTTCATGGTAATGATGTTGGTGACTTGGATGCGTACATAGCGCAAAAGGACATGGATCGTGACTTGCCTTTTAGGCGTCAAAATGCGTATGACTCGGATGATGAGGGTCCAGTTGAACAGTTGGACGAGGATGGATTCACAAAGGAGGAGAACCAAATCCACTTTGAGCTGACGGGCTTACAAAAAAGAACTCACTTGTTTAAAGATCTCAGCCTTGCCCATAAAGCTGTTGTTGACGGTGGAATGAGAATGGCGTCGATTGAGCCAACACCATGCACGGATCCAGGAGAACCAAGGGTGGAGAATGAGGACGAGAATGCTTTTTTGAAGAAAGGAGTGAAGTTTCTGAGCTTGCCTATGCTGAAGTTTTGGTTGGCTGACTATGCCATTCGAAACCATAGGCCATTTTATGTTGAGCACTCCGACATGAAGTTGCGTTACACCGTGGTGTGTGAGCAAGAAGGATGCCCATGGAAGGTTCGTGCAAGAAAGCTTAAAGAAACCGAAGAATGGGTGTTAAAAAGTTGTGTTGCCACTCATAGATGCAAACCTCCATCTAAACGACTTAGAAAGACGCACCGTCAACTCACATCTGAGTATCTCTAATACAAATGGATGAAAGACATAGGCTTTGATCCCACTGTGAAAGTGAGGCTTCTCATGCGGACGGTGGAAAAACAATTTGGTTATGAAGTCAAGTATGGGAAGGCATGGAAGGCAAAGGCAAATGCTATTAGGATGTTGTATGGTGGTTATGAAGAAGCATACAACTAGCTCCCAAGGTTGTTGGCCGCGATTGCACATAGGAACCCGGGCATGTTTCATGTGGTCGAGGATCATGAGAGAGTGTTCCACCGTGCCTTCTGGAGTTATGGACAATGTGTGGAGGCGTTTCAGCATTGTCGTCCGGTCTTGTCTATAGATGGCACGTTCTTGACCGGTAGATACAAGGGCACACTAATGGTAGCAATGGCGCAATCATCAAACGACAACGTGTTGCCGTGTGCATTTGCTTTGGTGCCTTCCGAGCACCAAGACAACTGGGAGTGGTTCATGGGTCATGTTAGGCACAACGTGATTGGGGCTAGGGAGGTATGCATCATATCGGACCGGCATCATGTCATACTCAAGGCAATGGACATTGTTATTCCAGGATTTCCAAAGCTTCACCACAGATGGTGCATGAGGCATTTCGTGGCCAACTTTTACCGGGCATGTAAGAGCAAGGAGCTCAGCAAAGACCTTACCCATGTATGTGTGGCCTTCACCACCCAAGGTTTCGATGCTCGGTACAACAAACTCTTTGCAGTGGTGAACGAAGGGGGAAAAGACTTCTTAACTAGGAATTTAAGCGAGAAGCACAAGTGGGCACGCGCTCATGACGTTGGTGGTTGGCTATATGGCGACATGACGAGCAATCTGGTAGAATGTTTCAACAATGTGTTGAAGGGTGCTCGTGCATTGCCGGTGACTGCAATAGTGGAGTACACCTTCTTCAAGCTTAATGAGTACTTTCAGAGGCATTCTGAAGAGACTACAAAATGGATAGGTGAAAAAAAGGATTATCCGGAAAAGGTTGATGAATGGTTGCAGTTACAAGCAAGCAAGTCTTCATGGCAACAAGTTATCATATTCGATAGAATTGAAACGATCTATCAAATTGATGAGCCAGGTGGCACAACACGAGACGGTAGACAATATGGTGGTGCTGCATTTGAGGTGAAACTGAAGACTCGGTGGTGCTAGTGCGAGAGGCCTAGTAAGTATCATTGGCCATTCTCACATTTGATAACGGCGGCGAAGGCGAGAAACATACATGTTTGTGATGGAAAAACCGTGCGGATGCAAGAGTTCCATGTGGAAGCTACTAGGTTGACATGGGCGCCAAGATTTCACCCTTTCTTGGACCAAACACAGTGGCCTGAGTACCATGGCCCTCATATTAGGCCAGACCCTCTTCTGAAGGTGGAGACGAAGGGTAGAAGGAGAACTAAGAGGTTCAGGGGTGATATGGATGACCTGGCTGGATACACTGGCATGAATCAATTTGGTAGCGGTCATTTCATGGAGGCTCCTGACACTATCAACTGTGGGGTGTGCAGTGAAGGGGGACACAATGAGCGGACATGCAAGAATAAGAAAACCAAAAAAAAGAAAAACAAGTCGTGGAGGCGGCACCGATGGTGAATGAGGTGGAAGAGGTGACGGTGGTGGTGGTCGAGGAAGCACAAGTGTCAGAGGTGGTAGTGGTGGTCGTAGAGGGAGCACAAGTGCTAGAGGTGCTAGTGTTCGTAGAGGGAGTACAAGTGCTAGAGGTGGTGGTCGAGCTAGCACAAGTGCTAGAGGTGGTGGTCGAGCAGGCACAAGTGCTAGAGGTGGTGGTGGTCGGAGAGGAAGCACAAGTGCTAGAGGTGGTGGTGGTCGTAGAGGAATGGTTGATAATGGATCGGCCTTCGGTTATTTGCTTAATCCAGATGGTTGATCTAATAATAATGGTATATTATTTGTTCATACAATTCCTAACATTTATACATTTACTGTATTTACGCATTTACTCTCTTTATGTCTTGTGCTAACAATTGTTCTTTTGTAGGCATGGCTTCATCCGGTTCGGGGCCGATAGGCGTCATGCGTGACCAAGAGGACATGCCGAAGACGTGGATGGAGGCCAGTTTGGACAAGGAGAAGGAGAAGGATGTGCCCACACCATCATGTTGGTGTGCTGATGTTTGCAAGCTGAAGGTGTCCACTGAAGGTGTCCACCCCCCTCAAATCTCTCACGAATCGGTCCAGTTTCACCGTTGGATCTTCAGGATTTCGAAACTAGAAGTTAAATCAACTCCACCCCCACTTATTGGTTGGTTTAATGTATCATAGTTTTGTGTAAACCCTAGTTTGTTTGTTTTCCTCGTGGTTTAATGTATCATAGGTTAGGTACTAAGAGATTTGTGTGTTGTACATGGCTAATGGTACTCAGTGGGTGCTTAGCCCTGTTGTTCATGTCCAAGGCTTGTCTCCATGTGTTGTGCAAGTTAGTGAAGTGGACCTCACTTTTGATTGGTTGAAGACTAAATTCATGTTGAAGCAAGGGTTGAAGGAAGAGGATTTTGTGTACTACGTCAGCAGGAAGCAGTCAGATGGCCCCGGGGAAAGAAAATTGGTTGACATAACTGGTGATGACAAGATTCAAGAAATGCTGCAAGAATGGAAATGGAAAAGGGTTGTTGACTTGCATTGCTACAGGAAACCGAGTTATATGTGATGTTCATGCCGTTTCAACTATCGTGGACCATCGTGGTCATGAACTACTTATGTCATTCGAGACATTTGTGTAATTTGAGATTATGTGATGAACTTCTCATTCGAGACTATTTGTGTAATTTGAGATTATGTGATAACTATGTTTGTGATTTGCTATTATGTGAACACTAATGTTTGTCATTCGATACTATAGGTGTTTGCTAGAACAAAATATCTATGTCATTCGATACTGTGACTACTAGAACAAAATGGAAAAACTACTACACCAGGGCCAGACGCCAGGGACCCTGGCGTCTGGGTGCCCTGTTTCTGCTGTCCAACGCTCTGCTTCTGCTTCCAGTCGACCACCAGACGCCAGAGATCGTGGCGTCTGGTCCCCTGACTTCAAGCCAGACGCCAAGTACCCTGGCGTCTGGGTCCCCTGTATATTTCAACATTATTTTGGACTTGTTGTTTCACACAAGAAGATGACACATACATATATAATATATGACAGGTTCATAGAACACAGAAGATAGCACATTGGTTAAAACTTGCATACAAACGACAACAAGTCCACAGATCACGACAAATTCATGCATACATAACACACCAAGTGCATACATAACACACCAAATTCAAGACAACCTAAAAAGAAACACACCAAACTTGCATACAAAGTTTTTAGCACGACACCAAGTTCATGAATACAAACGCCACCTAGTTCATGCACTTCCAAACAAGAAGCTCACTTCCTCCTTCCTCTCTTCACGATAGTTGCAAGTGTAGGCTCCTCTTCACTAGCCTCCTCCTCCTCGTTGTATGCCTCCTCCTCCGCCTCAATGTTGGCCTTATATCTTTGCATTCCTGCTGGGATAAGCTGATGAGGATACTCCGGACTATGGAATTGTGTGTTCCATGTCTTCTTTCTACCTTTCTTGCCTGGTGTCTTAGCTATGGCTTTGCCTTTCCTAGAGCGAGCATTGCCTTGTGTCGGTTGTGATGGTTGTGGAGCATCAACATCATACTCATGATCCTCTTGCTGTGTTGCATCATACTCATGCTCCTCATTATGTGTTGGCTGCTCTTGATGTGTTGGCTCCTCTTGATGTGCTGCCTCCTCCTCCATGTCATCATCGTTCTGGAGTAAACGCCATTTATGAGCTCTAGCGGCGCGGGTACCAAAAGCGACATCGCCATCGGATCGAGCACCATGGCAAGAAAGCATTGCTGCCATCTTATGGAACCGCTTGAACTTCGCAACAACACAAAATATGCTATGATATGAGATGCAAATAAATAATCCGCGAAAAGAAACTTTTCTAATATATTGGTCACACCTCCATCGTGCTCCTAAGAGTTCTCTCAGATAATCCACCACCAAGTGGATTACACAGTGCAACATTGGCATCGTTGACGCACAGAAGCAACTCTCGGCACTGCAATTCATGAACACACCAAACTTATGTATTTGAAAGAAGACAACATGATGCAAGTATGTTAGAATAGGTCAAACATGCTACCATTTCGTCATGCATCGGTGCGTAGTCAACATGAGCCCCTCTGGTGTCTCTCACAGTCGTGTTGAAGGTATGATAACCTTCTGCAGTCTCCGGGTCTTCAGACACCAACTCCGACCACTCCTCGTGAGTCCAACCTGGCTTCAGCTTTAACCGGTAACGATTCGCATACCACACTTGATACTTCTGATATGCTAACTGATTGTGAAGTCTATTCTCTGATTGCACTAGCGTGTCTCTTTGATTCCAAATTTCTATCCATGCACGGTGTTTGTTTGCCCAATCCAATATATCCTGATTGTTCCTTCGATCGAACCTACAAATGATGCACGGGACAAAGCATTAGCAAACATTGACTTATTCAATGCTCTACTACATACTCAAGGCATGCTTGCTTACCGATGCAGAGATAGCATTTCCTCCTTGCTCTCCTCAATTGGAATACCTTGTCTTCTTCCAAATTGTCTTGCCACACGGTCTACAAAGTGCCACTCGACTGCGAAGAAGCATATCATTGGGCACCTCGCCCGCCAAAGATGGCTATCACGCGTGCACATCTCATTAAGATCAAAGTCACGATCTTCCACATAAGGCAACCAATATACCTGCAAAACAAAGATATACATTGTTAGCTACATAAGTTTCATTCTTGACTAAATTTTATCTCATCGAACTTCTCAAAACCTGCTCAGCAGTCAAGGTGTCCAGCTCGTTCATATAGCACTTGTATCGCACATGCGAGCTTCCTGTGTAGACTGTCACTTGTTCCCAATAGTAAGCAAGCGTAGGGCGCCGATATGGATCATCATCATGCAACCCTTCATGATTACCCCGTGGGTTTGCCATGAGGGGGTTCTTGAAATCGGGCCGTCCAACCGGGATCCGCTCCCACATCCACACGGATAGGCTCCAAACAAACCCAGACAATGAGGATGTATCTCCCTTCCTCCGACACGCCAAGTCAGGCTGCAATCAAACAAACATGTTAGATATGGAGGCGCATGACAAATGCAAGATAAATGGTTGCAAATATCTCTTACCTGACGATACAAATATGCTAGTGCGGCCGAACCCCAGCTATACTGGGTATCCCAGTTAATGAGTAGCTCCAAGAACATCCAGAGGGCTGAGTTCCCGGTTGCATCTGAGAAGACTACCTTGGTTAGTACATACCAAAGATAGGCCCGCGCGTACTGCTGCACAACCACGTCATTGGCACCCTGAGGGCACGGATTGGTGTTTCCTCTGACCAGTTTTAGCCAAGAATGCCTCACTCTCGCGGTATCGGCCTTGCCTTCCTGAGGGTCCTCGGGCTGAACACCAATTAAATTGGCAGTCCGTTCTCGCCAATTACCCACGCTGACACGACCAGTAACAGCTTGTCCGTTGATAGGAAGGCCGCTTATCATAGCCATGTCCTGTAGGTTCATCGTCATCTCCCCACATGGAAGGTGGAGCGAGTGAGTCTCCGGCCTCCAACGATCCACAAGTGCGGTCAGCGCCACGTGGTTCACTGGCGGAGCGCGTCGCTTAAACTGCAACACAAATGGGAGAAGACCCAATCTTCGAATGTAAGGCTCATACCGCGGGTCGTAAGCAAAGTCATCAGCGGAATGACCCCTCATGCGCATAGCAACTACAAGCTGCAAATAAAGTGATGTTTTAATAATCAATACAAGAACACAAATGAGAAACAACGAAAATTGACCCAGTCTTGCTTCTTACTTGTCCCTTCTCAATGGCACGAGCACGATGCTCCTTATCCCACTCATCGATTAATCCGTCATACCAAGGTCCATCACCATCCGCCATCCTACAAAAAAATCACAAACATCTATGAATACATGAACAATATGAAACCATACAATTTTCTTCTCCAAGTTATGCCACATGAACACACCATTCTTCTCAAACATAACCACATCATTTTTCTTCTTCTTCATATGCACACATAATTCTTCTCAAACATACCAACATCATCTCAATCAAATAAATTTTTCAAATAATATGGTGTCACATATGCAAATACATATCATCTAGAGTACCAAATTTCACCATATGTTTTGCAAATATAGTATGCCAACAATAGGATTATCTACACATACACACATCATCTATCAAACCAAATTATCAAACAAGTCTATTTTACATACAAAAATCATGTATTCATCACCCCTCTTAGTTAAAAAAATCCTATGGACAACATATACACAAAACGGAATTGATTTTGCCTACATGTTCAACTACACATCATCTACTGCCTACCAAATCATCTATCAACTACAAACAATTTCCTAAAACAAAGAAACCATCTACTCATCTAACATCACCTAGTGTTGAATAATGCATCCAACAAGAGAGGGGAAAACAAAAACAAATTGGAGGGAATGGGGGAGGATACCTCAAAGAAGCTTGGGGGGTCAGATCTGCGAGTTTGAGCGGTTAATGGAGTAGATCAAGGGGGGTGGTGGGAGGGAGAGAAGGGGCGACGAACAACCCTCTGTTCTTGAACCAACGCCAGAAAAAGTTGAGATGGGGATGGGTGGGCGCCCCGCGTCGTTATCCACTTACCAGGGCCAGACGCCAGGTCCTCGGCGTCGCCCCTTGCCACGCCGCCAGTCAACGGGCAAAGGGCAGGCAAGGGTTGGGGCCGACGCCAGGCCTTGAGGCCTGGCGTCTGCCAAACCTGACGCCGAGGATGTTGGCCACCCAAAAGGTCAGAAACGAAATTTCTTTTGAAACGAGGTCAAATCGGGATTTTCTTAGCTAAATAGGTCAGAACAATAATTTTGTCCCGCGCTTCCTAGCAGTAGAAAGCAGATCTGATGCTGCAGACTCTGAAAGCAATGAGTATGCTGGGGCCATGCCATGGAGGTCAGGCCGATTTTTGTCAATGTTTGCCTAAGGGCTTGGTCGGTTGCAACAAAATTGAAGGGGATTGGGGTGGATGAAATCCCTGGAGGGGATTGGGAAAGAATTTGATTTACAGGGGATGTAATCCCTCACAATCTCCTTTAATCCCCCTCAAACCCCATGCAACCCAACAAGGCCTAAGGCCTCGTTTGACAGGAAGGTATGAGGGGGTTTGAGGGGAGGGGATTTCAGAGGATTTGGTGAATCTACCTCTTCCACCCAATCCCCTCAAATCCCTTTGAAACCCCCCAAATCCCTGTAGACACAATCCACTTCGTATAAAGTTGTTGTTTGGTAGGAGGGGTTTGCATACTGATATAAGATGTGCAAAACAATTAAAAATGTAATCTTTACTAGTAAAACAAGATCATATCATGAAGAGCATCACATGCATGGAGTATATGACAAGCAACATCATTGTAAAGGTCTCCAAATAAAAATGTGACCTGCTACATAGAATAATTTTGTAGCAACAACATAATTTTGCATGAATTCAAATAAATATCTCATCACATGCATGTAGTATGTCACAACACCATAATTTATTGTAACATTATGACTTGGAATCAACATGCCATGTGTGATCTTTAGTAGCAACAACAGTTCACACAGCGGTTCCCATGTCATATGGGTTGGGTTGTATCGGTTTTAGCCCGGTTTTCCGTTAATTAACCCCGGCAATTCTCTTCTTCTTAATCAATGAAAATGGCAAGTCTTTTGCCTCGTTTAAAAAAACAGTTCACACAGCCACAAAATATTGAGATAAAATGAATTTGCTCTTTCTATGTCATGATCATCCAACTTTTGAGTGCCGAATTTTTTGATCCATTCAGCTTGTTGTGTTGCTTCTTTTGGGGCCTGGAACCCGATGAAACAAAAAGAGATGAACATGGGGTGCTACTTTTGCATGGGAAACAAAAGACAATAAAAGAAACAGGTGCATGCCACTGGTCAGTCTAGTGTACAGGAACACTGATCTGGAACAACAAAAATTGATTGGCATTAAAAGGAGAGTCATAGCCCAAGAGAGAAACATCTCAGCCGGCTCACAGTCGTTGGTACAAATAAAAACAGTCCGAGAGAGAACATCTCAGCCGACTCACAGTCGTTGGTACAAATAGTCTGATAAATTAGCTGTGCATGTACTGCACTGTCTCAGTTTGTGGGGAACCCATGCATTTCAATATAAAACTACCGTGCATGTACTGCACTGTCCCAGTTTGTGTAGAACCCATGCATTCCAAATTTAAGTTCGACCATCAATTTGTCCAAACATTTATTTAGTACCACAAAAATTATGACACATGACTCTTACATTATTGGCCAAATTGACTATAAGCTAAATCAAGAAATAAGAAGATGACACGTAAAAAGCATGCATCAATGCACATGATATTGTAGAAGCTGAAGAGATTGTACTAAGTGTGTACCCAAATAGTCTAGCTGCTTTGCTTCTCTGTTCTGGCCCTAAGATACATTAGATCTAGCAGCTTCGGTGTGAGATCAAACAACCAAACCTAAAAGAGGGAGAGCAGGAGACGCCCAACAATATTGACAAATACTCTATGAGACTGATCCCATCAGCCAATTCAAGCAGGATGTGAGGAGTAGAGAATACCAAAAGAAGATGCTAATAGGAACAAGGTAGCTTACCTTAGATACTTTGAATCAACTCTGCCATTTCGCTCCGAAGAAACACAGTGGCACTCTCTTCATCTTCGGCGGCAGAATTGAGAAAGATCTCATGGTTCTCAGCACTTTTGAACACTTTGTTGGCAGTGGCTCTTTCATCACGGCGGATGCTTCACATCTTGTGCAAAACAGCAATGCACTTGCTGATGGAGAATTCTTGGGCATTTTTTGACCCGGCCAACAGAGCAGACTCCTCATCCGCTTGCTTCCGTTTGATCTCCACATATTGTGCCATCACTTCCACCATTGGATCATCATGCTTCTTACTAAGGATGGCAATGGGTCAGGTTTGGATCGGGTTGAACAATATCAAATCCATATCCATATCCAAGAAGATAGTCTTTGCCCACCCACGAAAAAATCCACGGGTGAAAAATTGTGTCCATGTCCAAACCCGATGGATATCCATACCCACTGGATATCCATTGGGTCCTCTCTAGACATACAAATAAGACATAACACAATGTTAACATAAGCTCTCTCATTCTTCACTTCGTGGCATGCTAGGCTTCACTTATGGTAAATCAACCTCCACTAACAACATAAGATCATTTAGTATTTTTCTAACATATGAGAATGACGAGTTAGTTAACAAGGAGGTAAAAATAAGGGAAGAGCATTGGGGTATGTCACAGAGGATATTTAATGTCAACTAATAAAAGTTATGACGGGGATTGTGTAATTTCTTTTGCATGTTATGACGGGGCTTATTATGGAACTTAGCAATTTCTGGCCATGACTGTATATATAAAAGAAATGATTTATCAAACTTAGATTGCTCGAAAACAAGATTGATTACAAAAAAATGGAATACAAGTCATCAAGTTTTGCAAAGACAAAATGCACTACACTAGAACCTACAGTCATCAAGTTTTGCCAAAGATGTGCGTCAGCATCTATCTGAAGGAAATATGCCCTAGAGGCAATAATAAAGTTATTATTTATTTTCTCATATCATGATAAATGTTTATTATTCATGCTAGAATTGTATTAACCGGAAACATAATACATGTGTGAATATATAGACAAACAGAGTGTCACTAGTATGCCTCTACTTGACTAGCTTGTTAATCAAAGATGGTTATGTTTCCTAACCATGAACAAGGAGTTGTTATTTGATTAACAAGGTCACATCATTAGTTGAATGATCTGATTGACATGACCCATTCCGTTAGCTTAGCACACGATCGTTTAGTATGTTGCTATTGCTTCCTTCATGACTTATACATGTTCCTATGACTATGAGATTATGCAACTCCTGTTTACGGAGGAACACTTTGTGTGCTACCAAACGTCACAACGAATCGGGTGATTATAAAGGTACTCTCTGTGTTTCGAAGGTACTTGTTGAGTTGGCGATTTGAGATTAGGATTTGTCACTCCGAATGTCGGAGAGGTATCTCTGGCCCTCTCAAGAATACACATCACTTAAGCCTTGCAAGCATTTCAACTAATGATTTAGTTGTGAGATGATGTATTATGGAACGAGTAAAGAGACTTGCGTAACGAGATTGAACTAGGTATTGATACCGATGATCGAATCTCGCAAGTAACATACCGATGACAAAGGGAACAACGATGTTGTTGTGCGGTTTGACCGATAAAGATCTTCAGAGAATATGTAGGAACCAATATGGGCATCCAGGTCCCGCTATTGGTTATTGACCGGAGACATGTCTCGGTCATGTCTACATTGTTCTCGAACCGTAGGGTCCGCACGCTTAAGGTTTCGATGCGATGCTTATATTATGAGTTTATGTATTTTGATGTACCAAGGTTGTTTGGAGTCCCGGATGTGATCACGGACATGACGAGGAGTCTCAAATGGTCGAGACATAAAGATTGATATATTGGACGGATATATTTGGACACCGGAAAGGTTCCGGAGAAGTTTGGAGCTCCGGAGGTTACTGGAACCCCCGGAGGTATATGGGCCTTATTGGGCCCATGTAGGAGGAAGGAGAAGGAACAAGGGAGGCGCGCCCCAAGCCCAATCCGATTGGGGAGGGGGCCGCCCCCTTCCTTTCTCCTTCCCCTCTTCCTATTACTACTACTAGTACTACTTCCTAATACTAGTACTCTTTCCTTCCCTCCAAATAAGATAAGGAAAGGGAGGAAACCTACTTGAGTAGGTTCCCCCTCCTCTATGGCGCGCCCCATGGGCCGCCACCTCCTCCCTCCCTCCTTTATATATGGGGGTAGGGGCACCCTAGAACACAAGTTGATCATTGATCGTTCCTCAGCCGTGCGGTGCCCCCTCCACGATATTACACCTCGATCATATTTTAGCGGTGCTTAGGCGAAGCCTGCGACAGAGAACATCAAGATCATCACCACGCCGTCAGGTCGACGGAACTCCCCTCGGAGCCTCTCATTGGATTGGAGATCGAGGGTGCGCCATCGAGCTGTACGCGTGTCAAGAACTCGGAGGTGCCGAGTAACGGTGCTTGGATCGGTTGGACCGGGAGGACGACGACTACTTCCTCTACGTTGCGCCAACGCTTCCGCTTCGGTCTCACGAGGGTACGAGACAACACTCTCCCTCTCGTTGCTATGCATCACCATGATCTTGCGTGTGCGTAGGAAATTTTTGAAATTACTACGTTCCCCAACAAAGGTTATCGAGCCTAGGTTTTATGGTTTGATGTTATATGCACGAGTAGAACACAAGTGAGTTGTGGGCGATATAAGTCATACCGCTTACCAAAGATGTCATACTTTGGTTGGCGGTATTGTTGGATGAAGCGCCCGGACCGACATTACGCCAGACGCTTACGCGAGACTGGTTTTACCGCCGTGCTTTGCACATAGGTGACTAGCGGTGTCGGTTTCTCCAACTTTAGTTGAACCGAGTGTGGCTACATACGTCCTGCGAAGGTTAAAACAGCATCAACTTGACAAACTATCGCTGTGGTTTTGATGCGAGGTGAGATTGGTTCTTGCTTAAGCCCGTAGCAGCCACGTAAAACTTGCAACAACAAAGTAGAGGACGCCTAACTTGTTTTTGCAGGCATGTTGTGATGTGATATGGCCAAGACATGATGCTATATCTTATTGTATGAGATGATCATGTTTTGTAACCGGTTATCGGCAATGGCGGAGCCATATGGTTGTCGCTTATTGTATGAAATGCAAACGCCTGTAATTGCTTTATTTTATCACTAAGTGGTAGCGATAGTCGAGAAGCAATAGATGGCGAAACGACAACGATGCTACGATGGAGATCAAGGTGTCGCGCCGGTGACAATGGTGATCATGATGGTGCTTGGAGATGGAGATCACAAGCACAAGAAGATGATGGCCATATCATATCACTTATATTGATTGCATGTGATGTTTATCTTTTATGCATCTTATCTTGCTTTGATTGACGGTAGCATTTTAAGATGATCTCTCACTAAAATTATCAAGTAGTGTTCTCCCGAGTATGCACCGCTGCCAAAGTTCGTCGTGCCTGCACACCACGTGATGATCGGGTGTGATAAGCTCTCACGTCCATCTACAACGGGTGCAAGCCAGTTTTTGCACACGCAGAATACTCAGTTATACTTGACGAGCCTAGCATATGCAGATATGGCCTCGAACACGGAGACCGAAAGGTCGAGCGTGAATCATATAGTAGATATGATCAACATGAGATGTTCACCATTGAAAACTACTCCATCTCACGTGATGATCGGTTATGGTTTAGTTGATTTGGATCACGTGATCACTTAGATGACTAGAGAGATGTCTGTCTAAGTGGGAGTTCTTAAGTAATATGATTAATTGAACTAAAATTTATTATGAACTTAGTACCTGATAGTATCTTGCTTGTCTATGTTGTTTGTAGATAGACAGCCCGTGCTGTTGTTCCGTTGAATTTTAATGCGTTCCTTGAGAAAGCTAAGTTGAAAGATGATGGTAGCAACTACGCGGACTGGGTTCGTAACTTGAGGATTATCCTCATTGCTGCACAGAAAAATTACGTCCTGGAAGCACCGCTGGGTGCGAGGCTCGCCGCTGATGTAACCGACGACGTTAAGAACGTCTCGCGAGCAAAGTCGATGACTACTCGATAGTTCAATGTGCCATGCTTTACGGCTTAGAACCGGGACTTCAACGACGTTTTGAACGTCATGGAGCATATGAGATGTTTCAGAGTTGAAGTTGATATTCCGTAAGAATGCCCGGATTGAGAGATATGAAGTCTCCAATAAGTTCTATAGCTGCAAGATGGAGGAGAATAGTTCACAAGGAGCACATACTCAAGATGTCCGGGTATTGTAATCACTTGATTCAAGTGGGAGTTACACTTCCGGATGATAGCGCCATTGATGAATTCTCCAATCACTTCCACCAAGCTACAAGAGCTTCGTGATGAACTATAATATGCAAGGGATGCATAAGACGATTCCCGAGCTCTTCGCAATGCTAAAGGCTGCGGAGGTAGAAATCAAGAAGGAGCATCAAGTGTTGATGGTTAACAAGACCACTAGTTTCAAGAAAAGGGCAAAGGGAAGAAGAAGGAACTTCAAGAAGAACAGCAAACAAGTTGCTGCTCAAGAGAAGAAACCCAAGTCCGGACCTAAGCCTGAAATCGAGTGCTTCTATCGCAAGCGATCGTCTTTGGAATTGAACTGCCCCAAGTATTTGGCGGATAAGAAGGATGGCAAAGTGAACAAAGGTATATGTGATATACATGTTATTGATGTGTACCTTACTAGAGCTCGCAGAGCACTGGTATTTGATATGGGTTCATTGCTAATATTTGCAACTCAAACAGGACTACGGATTGCTTAACACCGCAAAGGACGAGGTGACGATGCGCTGGGAAATGGTTCCAAAGTCGATGTGATCGCGGTCGGCATGCTACCTCTACATCTACCTTGGGATTAGTATTAGACCTAAATAATTGTTATTTGGTGCCAAGATTGAGCATGAACATTATATCTGGATCTTGTTTGATGCGAGACGGTTATTCATTTAAATCGAGAATAATGGTTGTTCTATTTATATGAGTAATATCTTTTATGGTCATGCACCCTGAAGAGTGGTCTATTTTGATGAATCTCGATAGTAGTGATACACATATTCATAGTGTTGAAGCCAAAAGATGCAGAGTTGATAATGATAGTGCAACTTATTTGTGGCACTGCCGTTTGGGTCATATCGGTATAAAGCGCATGAAGAAACTCCATACTGATGGACTTTTGGATTCACTTGATTATGAATCACTTGGTACTTGCGAACCGTGCCTCATGGGCAAGATGACCAAAACTCCGTTCTCCGGTACTATGGAGAGAGCAACAGATTTGTTGGAAATCATACATACAGATGTATGTGGTCCAATGAATGTTGAGGCTCGTGGCGGATATCGTTATTTTCTCACCTTCACAGATGATTTAAGCAGATATGGGTATATCTACTTAATGAAGCATAAGTCTGAAACATTTGAAAAGTTCAAAGAATTTTAGAGTGAAGTTGAAAATCATCGTAACAAGAAAATAAAGTTTCTACGATCTGATCGTGGAGGAGAATATTTGAGTTACGAGTTTGGTTTACACTTAAAACAATGTGGAATAGTTTCACAACTCACGCCACCCGGAACACCACAACAGAATGGTGTGTCCGAACGTCAGAATCGTACTTTACTTGATATGGTGCGATCTATGATGTCTCTTACAGATTTACCGCTATCGTTTTGGGGTTATGCTCTAGAGATAGCCACATTCACGTTAAATAGGACACCGTCGAAATCCGTTGAGACGACACCTTATGAACTATGGTTTGGCAAGAAACCAAAGCTGTCATTTCTTAAAGTTTGGGGTTGCGATGCTTATGTGAAAAAGCTTCAACCTGATAAGCTCGAACCCAAATCGGAGAAATGTGTCTTCATAGGATACCCAAAGGAGACAGTTGGGTACACCTTCTATCACAGATCCGAAAGCAAGACATTTGTTGCTAAGAATGGATCCTTTCTAGAGAAGGAGTTTCTCTCGAAAGAAGTGAGTGGGAGGAAAGTAGAACTTGATGAGGTAACTGTACCTACTCCCTTGTTGGAAAATAATACATCACAGGAACCGGTTTCTGTGACGTCAAAACCAACTAGTGAGGAAGTTGATGATGATGATCATAGAACTTCAGATCAAGTTAAGACGGAACCACGTAGGTCGAACAGAGTAAGATCCGCACCAGAGTGGTACGGTAATCCTATTCTGGAAGTCATGCTACTAGATCATGATGAACCTACGAACTATGAAGAAGCGATGGTGAGCCCAGATTCCGCAAAATGGCTTGAAGCCATGAAATCTGAGATGGGATCCATGTATGAGAACAAAGTATGGACTTTGGTTGACTTGCCCGTTGGTCGGCAAGCAATTGAGAATAAATGGATCTTCAAGAAGAAGACTGACGCTGACGGTAATGTTACTGTCTACAAAGCGCGACTTGTTGCAAAAGGTTTTCGACAAGTTCAAGGGGTTGACTACGATGAGACCTTCTCACCCGTAGCGATGCTTAAGTCTGTCCGAATCATGTTAGCAATTGCGCATCTTATGATTATGAAATTTGGCAAATGGATGTAAAACCGCATTCTGAATGGATTTCGGAAGAAGAGTTGTATATGATGCAACCGAAGGTTTTATCGATCCAAAGGAGCTAACAAAGTGTGCAAGCTCCAACGCTCCATTTATGGACTGGTGCAAGCCTCTCGGAGTTGGAATAAACGTTTTGATAGTGTGATCAAAGCATTTGGTTTTATATGAGACTTTTGGAGAAGCCTGATTTACAAGAAAGTGAGTGGGAGCTCAGAGCATTTCTAATATTATATGTGGATGACATATTATTGATTGGAAATGATATAGAATTTCTGGATAGCATAAAGAGATACTTGAATAAAAGTTTTTCAATGAAAGACCTCGGTGAAGCTGCTTACATATAGGGCATTAAGATCTATAGAGATAGATCAAGACGCTTAATTGGACTTTCACAAAGCACATACCTTGACAAAGTTTTGAAGAAGTTCAAAATGGATCAAGCAAAGAAAGGGTTCTTGCTCATTGCAAGGTGTGAAGTTGAGTAAGACTCAAAGCCCGACCAACGCAGAAGATAGAGAGAAAATGAAAAGTGTTCCCTATGCTTCAGCCATAGGCTCTATCATGTATACAATGCTGTGTACGGACTGATGTGTGCCTTGCTATAAGTCTAGCAGGAGGTACCAAAGTAATCCAGAGTGGATCATCGACAGCGGTCAAGAACATCTGAAATACGAAAAGGACTAAGGATATGTTTCTCGTATATGGAGGTGACAAAGAGCTCATCGTAAATGGTTACGTTGATGCAAGCTTTGACACTGATCCGGACGATTCTAAATCGCAAACCGGATACGTGTTTACATTAAACGGTGGAGCTGTCAGTTGGTGCAGTTCAAAGCAAAGCGTCGTGGCAGGATCTACATGTGAAGCGGAATACATAGCTGCTTCGTAAGAAGCCAATGAAGGAGTCTGGATGAAGGAGTTCATATCCGATCTAGGTGTCACACCTAGTACATCGGGTCCAATGAAAATCTTTTGTGACAATACTGGAGCAATTGCCTTAGCAAAGGAATCCAGATTTCACAAGAGAACCAAGCACATCAAGAGACGCTTCAATTCCATCCGGGATCTAGTCCAGGTGGGAGACATAGAGATTTGCAAGATACATACGGATTTGAATGTTGCAGACCCGTTGACTAAGCCTCTTCCACGAGCAAAACATGATCAACACCAAGACTCCATGGGTGTTAGAATCATTACTGTGTAATCTAGATTATTGACTCTAGTGCAAGTGGGAGACTGAAGGAAATAAGCCCTAGAGGCAATAATAAAGTAATTATTTATTTCCTCATATCATGATAAATGTTTATTATTCATGCTAGAATTGTATTAACCGGAAACATAATACATGTGTGAATATATAGACAAACAGAGTGTCACTAGTATGCCTCTACTTGACTAGCTTGTTAATCAAAGATGGTTATGTTTCCTAACCGTGAACAAGGAGTTGTTATTTGATTAACAAGGTCACATCATTAGTTGAATGATCTGATTGACATGACCCATTCCGTTAGCTTAGCACACGATCCTTTAGTATGTTGCTATTGCTTCCTTCATGACTTATACATGTTCCTATGACTATGAGATTATGCAACTCCTGTTTACGGAGGAACACTTTGTGTGCTACCAAACGTCACAACGAATCGGGTGATTATAAAGGTGCTCTACAGGTGTTTCCGAAGGTACTTGTTGAGTTGGCGTATTTCGAGATTAGGATTTGTCACTCCGAATGTCGGAGAGGTATCTCTGGGCCCTCTCGGTAATACACATCACTTAAGCCTTGCAAGCATTTCAACTAATGAGTTAGTTGGAGATGATGTATTACAGAACGAGTAAAGAGACTTGCCGATAACGAGATTGAACTAGGTATTGGATACCGATGATCGAATCTCGGGCAAGTAACATACCGATGACAAAGGGAACAACGTATGTTGTTGTGCGGTTTGACCGATAAAGATCTTCGTAGAATATGTAGGAACCAATATGGGCATCCAGGTCCCGCTATTGGTTATTGACCGGAGACATGTCTCGGTCATGTCTACATTGTTCTCAAACCGTAGGGTCCGCACGCTTAAGGTTTCGATGACAGTTATATTATGAGTTTATGTATTTTGATGTACCGAAGGTTGTTCAGAGTCCCGGATGTGATCACGGACATGACGAGGAGTCTCGAAATGGTCGAGACATAAAGATTGATATATTGGACGGATATACTTGGACACCAGAAAGGTTCCGGAGAAGTTTGGAGCTCCGGGAGGTTACCGGAACCCCCCGGGAGGTATATGGGCCTTATTGGGCCCATGTAGGAGGAAGGAGAAGGAACAAGGGAGGGGCGCGCCCCAAGCCCAATCCGATTGGGGAGGGGGCCGCCCCCTTCCTTTCTCCTTCCCCTCTTCCTATTACTACTACTAGTACTACTTCCTAATACTAGTACTCTTTCCTTCCCTCCAAATAAGATAAGGAAAGGGAGGAAACCTACTTGGAGTAGGTTTCCCCCTCCTCTATGGCGCGCCCCTTGGGCCGCCACCTCCTCCCTCCCTCCTTTATATACGGGGTAGGGGGCACCCTAGAACACGAAGTTGATCATTGATCGTTCCTCGGCCGTGTGCGGTGCCCCTCCACGATATTACACCTCGATCATATTGTAGCGGTGCTTAGGCGAAGCCTCGCGACAGAGAACATCAAGATCGCCACCACGTCGTCAGGTCGACGGAACTCCCCTCGGAGCCTCTCTTGGATTGTAGATCGAGGGTGCGCCATCGAGCTGACGCGTGTCAAGAACTCGGAGGTGCCGGAGTAACGGTGCTTGGATCGGTTGGACCGGGAGGACGTACGACTACTTCCTCTACGTTGCGTCAACGCTTCCGCTTCGGTCTACGAGGGTACGTAGACAACACTCTCCCCTCTCGTTGCTATGCATCACAATGATCTTGCGTGTGCGTAGGAAATTTTTTGAAATTACTACGTTCCCCAACACTATCATGTGTGTATGATAGTTCCAGCAGACGCCGCTCTGTTTGCGGGCATCCTTAAGAAGTCTGTATTGAGCTTTCAAGTCTTTCTGTTTTTCCTGAATCTGTACTTTGTAAAATTTGTGTGGCCATATCTTTCATGAAATAAATATGCCATCCTATTCCACGATTCAGTTGACCAACCATTTTGTCCCCTATGGTACGGAGTGTAGTGCTCCTGAAGTATCTCCAGCAAACCATGTTCCAAAGTTGGGTTCCATTGAGCTCTTGGCTTTTTAACTACACCAACACAAATTTACATTGTTCAAACTTAATGCTCAACATGATAAGAGGAGTTACTATCATCCAATTTGAAAACAATAGTGATAAACTATCATGAGCTAGCTAATATTCAAGATGAGAAATATTAATGCAACAAGTATTGGCATCCAGAAGATCATGGTGAGCTACATGTAGTACTGAAAGATTAGAGAAACAAATTGTAGTCTCTACATGTAGTGTGAAGACATGAACAATCACAAACATATATAAAAGCTCCAGCACAAGAATCATCCCCAGGATGATATCATTCACCAAACATAACATCAAGCACAGAACTTAATTGGCAAGATCTGAGAAATGGAGATTAAGTAGACCAAATACCTCTTGGAGGTGTCTTTTTAATTTTGGGTGATGGCTTCTTCGCACCGTGTGAAGCTTTTTTTGCACTTGCTTTCATGAGATTATACTTTGGGGACCCCTTTGGATACATATCTGCATTTCAACACACACTACATTATTAGATGCTGAAGACAACATAAGTTAATTAATTAATATATGTATATATATATGTATGATTAAAACACACACCATCATGTTGGCTATTCAGGATGGCATGCTTCCCACATTTGCATTGCGATTTCATCCCTTAGACTGTTCCCTAAGTCGTTGTTCCCATAGTTATTCTCGTCGCCATTCGGGAGATCAACAAAAATATTTGGCGCTATGTTATCGGGCTGGTTGTCAAGCCAAGTCTCGTCACCATTCTCCATTTTGATGATATTGTGAAGAACTGCGGCAGCTGCGGGAAGTTTCACAGAATTGGGAAGAGCTTTTTAAGAATTCCTAGGGACCTTTCCACATGATTCTGTAGAATAGCATGCCAATGATTGAACTATTCCCTGTGGTTTTGTGGCCGAGGGTGTCCATGACCAAATTCCTTCAAATGATACCGGACACCCCGATAAGGTGCGAGAAATGACTGAGTGTTTGCATAACCCCCATCAACTAGGTAAAACTTTCCCTCGGATACTCTAAATCCTTTGCTCATTGCAGAATGAAGAACCCTCGCATCCGTAGCTGAACCCTCCCAGCCACATGATATGAAAGTGAATCTTAGATCGAAGTCGCAGACAACCATACTATTATGACTCAAGGTACCTGATACGTCTCCAACGTATATATAATTTATGATGTATTCATGTTGTTTTATTATCATTCTTGGATGTTTTACAATCATTTTATAGCAACTTTATATCACTATTGACCCAGTGGCCAGTGCTAGTTGTTATTTTTTGCTTGTCTTTTACATCGCAGGAAAACAATATCAAACGGAATCCAAACACTGCGAAACTCCTGAAGAATTTTTTTTGGAACAGAAGACCATTATTGGGCCAAGGAAGCACCTGGGGGAGCCCCAAGGGGGGCAGGACCCACCAGGACGCGCCAGAAGGCCCAGGCGCGTCCTGGTGGGTTGTGCCCACCTTGGTGGCCTCTCGTACCCAGGCTTGCATGCATGGGCACTTTCTTGCAGTCCTGTCCTGCGGTTGGCGGCACTGGCGGAGCTATGTGTATGGCTGGGGGGACCACAGCCCCCCAAGCCTGGTAGCTTTTGTGAAGAATTTTTTTAGGATGGCATAGATTGAGAAAAATAGGGACTTTTACCCCTTCATAAAGCCATATTTTGCCATTGGCCCCCCAATGATCCTGTGCTAGCTCCGCCACTGGTTGGTGGGTCAACAATTTGTGTGATATATAGAAAAGAAAAGAAGATGCCAAGGCAGTTATGGTCAAGGGGCGGGCGTCGCCGTCGAGACGTGAAGAGTTGCACGCGAGCACGTCGGGAGCGTGCTGCTGCTGCGGCACAGACGTGGGCGATCAGTTTGTTTGACCACAGTTTTCTTCTGAGCTCTGCACCCAAACACTATCCAAAATAAACCATTTTGTTGGATTGATAAGCTAAACAATCTCTTCTCTTCTCTTGGAGACCATTGTGGTGTTAGCTTGCCTGTCAGGGTGTACGCACGGCACGCTGCTCCGTTGCCGTGCATGCATGGCAGGAAGAGGGCCGACATTGGCATCTACGTATATTGTTGCCTCGACACATAGAGAAGACGAACGTGTGCAACATCAACTGCGCAGGTCGCAATGATTTGCAATCGGCAGCGCATTGTCAAATGGTCTTCCCGTAACCACCACCAACAGCACCACCCCGGCCGCGCATTCCAGCCCCTGGCCTGCCATATACTAGGACGGACCGCCTCAATCTTGTCTACAGCTGACATAGCTAGATCAACATCCGGACCGCCCGGCAGCTAGCCTTGGAGCTGTTTTTGCTTGAGTTCGCCGCCGTTTGCGTTTCTTGGGTTGAGGATGTGGTGCTGCGCCGGCGAGAGGGAGGAGTACCACGGCCCGCCGGCCGGCAACCTTGCCACGCCGCCCCCGCGACCACCAGGTTCTTACACAATACTATCCGTTGCGTTCCACGAGCATCTGCACTTCATCCTCCTAAAATGCAATCGTTTAGACCTCCTTGATTCAAAGGTTTTTCATATGAATTTTGGAGGTTTAGAATCATTAGAATTTCTTTGGGTGTTGGTTGTTTGGTTCGCTGGATTAAATCCTATGAGATTTTTTTTCTGAGGGTTTCTTCGTACTAGTATTTCCCATAGGATTTCTAGCATCCGCTCAAATCACTATGAAAGAATCCTTTGTTTTCCCCATTATGCACTCAAACAATCCAAAACCCTAGAGCATTGAGATGGCCATGACATTTCAGCCCTATATTTTTTCTATTCCGGTGCGTGTTTTGAGAATCATGCGAATCAAAGAGGCCCTTAATTGTTGCAGCCCAAGCTAGAGGGCCCAACGCGCCAAGGAACGGCGTGGGGCCAGCCAAGGTGCTGCCCATCGACGTCCCGGCGGTCACGCTGGCGGAGCTAAACCGCCTCACGGGCAACTTCGGCGCCCGGTCGCTGGTCGGGGAGGGGTCCTACGGCCGCGTGTACCGCGCCAAGCTGGCCACGGGTGAGACCGTGGCCGTCAAGATGTTCGACAACGGCGGCTCCGGGCAGTCGGAGGCGGAGTTCTGCGCGCAGCTGTCGGTGGTGTCGCGGCTCAAGAGCGACCACTTCACGCAGATGCTGGGCTACTGCCTGGAACTCAACAACCGGATCGTGCTCTACGAGTTCGCCACCAACAGCTCGCTCTACGACATCCTGCACGGGAAGAAGGGCGTGCAGGGCGCCGAGCCCGGCCCCGCGCTCACGTGGGCCCAGCGCGCCCGGGTGGCCCTCGGCGCCGCCAGGGGGCTCGAGTACCTGCACGAGAAGGTGCAGCCGTCCGTGATCCACCGCGACGTCCGCTCCAGCAACGTGCTCGTCTTCGACGGCCACGAGGGCAAGATCGCCGACTTCAACCTCACCAACCAGTCCGCCGACACCGCCGCGCGCCTCCACTCCACCAAGGTGCTCGGCACCTTCGGCTACCACGCCCCTGAGTACGCCATGACCGGCCAGCTCACGCACAAGAGCGACGTCTATAGCTTCGGGGTCGTCCTCCTCGAGCTCCTCACCGGCAGGAAGCCCGTCGACCACACCATGCCCAAGGGCCAGCAGAGCCTCGTCACCTGGGTATGTAATTCCAATCGAGGAGTGTGCTGCATTTCTTGGTTAACATTGGAGAAAGCATAGGCTTTGATACAACCCCTTATCTTGCCATCCATTTCTGCATCACAATTTGTGCAAGCATTTTTTTCTTTTTTGTTTCTTTTATATAAAAGAACATATGAACTTCAAACTTTGCAGGACAACAAAGCATTCTAACTAGAATGTGGGGAAAAACTTTCAGATTTTTTCGTGATTCATATATACTAAAAATATTATTTTTTACTCAAAAAATTCTCATTTTCTATATTTACTTTGGACGAAAAATCTGAAAGTTTTTTCCCGCATTGTAGTAAGAATGTTTTGTACTAAAAAAATTGAAGTTCATATGCTGTTTTGTTTTGAAGAAACAAAGAAGAGAAAATTTCATGCACTATGTTAGTTGTGTAGCACAGATCTTAAAGCAACACTAAAGGGTATGGAGAAGAGGTGTCTGAAAGCCTAAGCTTTAAGAATCCACGTTCGGCATTTCTTTCTTTCTTTTTCGCTCATGACTTCCATCCAGGAATGCATGTGTGACGATCGACATTGATCCTGCTACAGGCCACGCCGAGACTGAGCGAGGACAAGGTCAAGCAGTGCATCGATCCCAAGCTCAACAACGACTACCCGCCAAAAGCAGTGGCCAAGGTGCGTAATCCAGATGAAGAAATCGATCGCGTGACTCCATTCCCTTAACTGAATCTCTTAGCTTGTGTTCAGCTCGCGGCGGTGGCGGCCTTGTGCGTGCAGTACGAAGCCGACTTCAGGCCCAACATGACCATTGTCGTCAAGGCTCTCCAGCCACTTGTCGGTGCCCGTCCGGGAGGAGGAGATCACTAGCTTAGAGAGAGATCCATGTCATGCATGTCAACGCCTTCGCCCTCTCCCGCAGCTAGCCCTCTCCTGCAGCTAGATTTCTTTTGGTGGAACCCGTATTCATATGTTTAAATCCTACTAGAGTGCTAATTTTTTTTCTGAATTTATTCAGTATACAATCATGTGGGTGCATGTATGCACGTAACTGCTTACGTCTTTGTTGGGGTTCTCCAAAATAATAGATAGGGTCTTGAAACTCTCGAAATGGGCAACACAACTTGGCAAAACCAAAGGTTTTCTAGGGAACGTATAGCAATGGCAAGTCTACCAGATGGGCTTTAACAGGCTCAAGGACCAGCCTGGCCAATTGTTGCCACTTGTCCGTCATCAAGCCCACACGTACAACCACTGCTCGCATGAGGTAGTTCCATAGAGGCTGAGACCACACTCGCACAGTGCACGAGCCGCCCGCCGTGTTGCCAGTGCCCTAGTCGCCGTCGACCATCGAAATCTCTCCTTCGCGTCGTCCTCGACAAAGACCAGCCGGCCTCCCCAACCAAACCCAATGTTGGACCTCCCCTAGTCAGCTAGTGTGTTGCTTGTCCCCTCCCTAATGATCACTAGTAGAAAACAGGGCTATCGTTCGGGCCTGGCCAGCCCATTAGTCCCGGTCCATGGGGGGATTAGTCCCGGTTCATGAGCCCAGGGGGCCGGCCGAGGCCTCGTGGGCATTGGTCCCGCTTCGTTTGGATCCATTTGTCTCAGTTTTAGGCACGAACCGGGACCAATGGGTCGCGCTCCTGGCCCACAGCCATTGGTACCGGTTTATGCCTTTAATCGGTGTAGAAGGGGGGGGGCTTTAGTCCCGGTTCGTGCCACGAACCAGGACAAATAATTTGCCTATATATACCCATCGCCGCGGCAGAGCACTCCATAGTGCTCTGTTTTTTCAAGCCGGCGAGGGGAGGGCATTTGGGTGCTCTAGTTCATCTCATATGCACATGAGGTGTTCGATGAAATGCCCGAGCCACACTAGTTAATCTTTCTCCTCTCGAAACTCGACCTCCGAGCTCCATTTTCCCCGAGATTTGTCTAGGTTTAGCGGTCCGTCACGTCCCGTCCCCGTCTTCATCGCCGTCGATCGCCCGCGCCGATCTCGTCGCCGGCACCACCGTGGTGAGCCTCTTGTTCTTATCTTCTTTTTAAAAAATAAGAAAAATTACTTGAAGGAAAAAATAAGAAAAATTGAGGAGGAGGAGATGATATTGGAGTTGCATGTTGCGGATGTCGTCGATGATCACAAGATCAAAATGGATGCAATGCAGTTGAATATTAAGAAGATTAGAAAATATGCCATTCATACCGAGGCTTGATATCATTATGCAGTTGGATCAGTTGTTACCTTGGTTGCGATTACGATCGCATTTGTTGTTGCATTGAAATGTTTTACATAATTTCAATGTATGGTTTAATTAGATGCTCTGGAGAGCTATATGTTGTTCAATGAGAACTATGTATGTAGTTTGGTTTTAATGTGATGATGAACTTCTATTAATGATGATATGTGGGTGAAATGATGATACCATGCCAACTTGGAACCTTTTCAGAATTCATTTCAAATGATTTTCAATTTCACGTTCTTATAGCTCAAAATAATCAGTAAATGCATTAAAAATAACAAATATAGTCAGAAAGGATTGTAAATTGATGATGTGGCTTTGAATGGTGCATTTTGAACACAGAAAAACTATGGAGTTCAAATAAGTTCAAAAAAAATGAAATCTCTTTTTAACAGACGAGTTTCCGTATGAAACCCTGATACTTCGAAAGAGATTGTTCGTTTTGTAAACGAAGTGCATCCAGTTTTTGCCGTAACCCTCTCTACTTTCTCATACATGCTATATGGGTCAAATGATGATACCATGCCAACTTAGAACCTTTTCAGAGTTCATTTCAAATGCTTTTTAATTTCATGATCTTATAGCTCAAAATAATCAGTAAATGCATGAAAAATAACAAATGTAGTCAGAAAGGGTTGTAAATTGATGATGTGGCTTTGAATAGTGAATTTTGAACACATAAAAACTATGGAGTTTAAATAAGTTCAAAAAAATGAAATCTCTTTATAACAGACGAATTATCATAAAATAAATAAGTTTTGTACACGAATTATCATAAAATAAAATAAATAAGTTATTTACAACAAAATAATATAAACTTTAATAAAATATATAAGTAGAAATAAAATAAAATAAACTTTAATAGCATAAATAAAATTTATGAAACTAAAATTATCAAAGTATTTTTTGTTCAAAACATTATAAGCAACCTCTAGTATTACTGAAACTAAAATTATATAAAATTGATGCAACTAAAATTATCAACGTATTTTCTGTTCAAAATCATTAAAAGCAAAAAAAAAATCATAAAGAATTTTTTTGTTAGAAACTTTAATAGCAAAAAGAATTATCATAAAATAAAAAATAAGTAATTAGAAACAAAATAAAATAAAAAATAAGTATTTTGTTGTAAGTATAAACAAAACAAAATAAATAAAGCAAAAAAGAAAACAAAATAACTTGGAAAAAATAAAAAAAATTGCCACCTACTGGGCCACCATGGCGTGAATACGACTAGAAACCGATCCATGGGCCAGGATTCAGGCCCGCAGAAGGCCCATCAGGTATAGCAGTCACATTAGGCCCATAAGCCTGCAATGGAGAGGAGCTCGAGAGGGGTGCGGCAGTGGGGCTTATAAACCACTGCGCGCCCCTCTCAGCTAGCGAGGTGGGACTAAACATCCCATCGTACTGCACCAGCGCAAGGCCTTTAGTCCCGGTTGGTGGCAAAAACTGGGACTAAAGGGGTGCATTGATACCAGTTGATGGCACCAACCGACCAATGACCCCCCCCCCCTTTAGTCCCGGTTGGTGGCACCAACCGGGACTAAAGGGTTGGTATAAAACAAACACTTGTGAAAATTTTCTTTCAGTTCGTCTTCCCCACCGCCCGACTTGTGCTGCTCCTCGTCGCCATCATCGCCGTGCGCCGCCGCCGCGCCTCGCCTCGCGCCGAGCCCTCGCTCATGGACCGTTTCAGCGTGTCGGCGCCCTCGCCGTCCCGCCTCGACGCTGGCGCCCTCGCGCCTGCCTCGCCTCCGACGCCGCCGCCCGCCGCCCGCCCTCGACCACGTCGTCGCTAACGCCAAGACGGTCCTCGCCGGGCTCGAGCCCCTGCCCATGCCCTCCCAGCTGGCTGGGCCTCGCCGCCGCCGCCGCCGCCAAGCCTGCCCCGGTTAAGTTTTATTTGATTAATTCTGTTTTTTAATTTTTATTAGATTTTTTTATATGTTTTTAGATTTTCATATATGTATGTATGTATTTTTAGATATATGTTTTTTTATCACTACTAGGGAAAAGCCTATACACGGAATCTTACCAGTAGCACTTGTTAAAATGAGGCGCTACCGCTACTTAGCAGTAGCGCGTCGGCTAAAACGGCGCTACTGTTACCCGCTTAGCAGTAGCGCCGTAGTAGCAGAACGCGCTACTACTATAACTGCCACACCGTTCCCGACATGCTAGGTATAGTAGTAGCGCCCTTCTAGAAACAGCGCTACTACTACGGATTTTAGCAGCAGCGCGTTTTGCCTCCCCACGATACTGTTAAAGCTACTTTCAGCTAACCCACCGCGTGGCCTGATTCCCTCTCCTCTGCTTTCTCCCCCAATTCCCCACTCTCTCTTCTCCCCCTCGTCACCTCCGCCTCGCCGCCGTCTCCCTCAACCCGCCTCGCCGCCGTCTCCCTCGACCCCACCTCGCCGCCGTCTCCCCCGACCCGCCTCGCCGCCGTCTCCCCCGACCCTGCCTCCCCGCACCTCGGTGTCGCCGTCTCCCCGGCCCCATCTCTCTCCCCGCCCTCTGTAAGCACTCTCCCCTTCCGATCCCTCTTGTTTGCTTAGTATGAACCCTAGCTATTTAGTGCTAGTTAGTATGAACCCTAGTCTATTTTTAGTGCTAGTTAGTTAACTACAATTAGTATTAACCCTATTTAATTAGGTAGTACGAACCCTAATTAAAAAAATGGATACTTATATGGTAATTAGGGCAGTAGTTTCTATGTACTAATTACTCCATCCATTCCGATTTACTCGTCATGGTTTTAGTTCAAATTTGAACTAAAACCACAACGAGTAAATCGGAACGGAGGGAGTAGTTAGTAAGAACTAGGTACTAATTAGGTACTAGTTTATTTTTATTCATAGTAAGTTTATTTTTAGTAAGAACTAATTGATTTAATAGAACTAGTTAGTAAGAACTTGTTGCTATTTTTTTAGTTAAAGCAATTTTTCCCGCATCGACGTGGACGATGCCTATCTCGCATCCTCGTCGTCGAGTCGGCGGAGGACGACACCTGCTTGACCAGAAGGGCCATGCCCGGTACTGGGCTCCGCCCGGGTGGTACTGGGAGGCGCTACCTATCGGGGGGGCACAGGTTGGTGAGGAGCCAGCCTGTCGTTGACCCGAACCTTCTTTGGTGGCGATCGCGTGGGCCATTGACGGTCCAGAGGCTCGAGGACCCTGCGGAGGTGGTGTGTCACCGTGTCAGTGAGGAGGACGCGCATGTCCGTCGCTACTTGTTTACGTTGGAGCACAGGTTCTCCAATACCTGGCAGGTTCTCCAGGGATCTCATTGGAGCTATGATTCCGTGATGGTTCCTTCTCTTTGGGTGTCCACCGCCCACGCCGATACCCGTCGTGTGCTAGAGTTTTAGTTGTATTAGTGATGTTATATGTATGACACTATTCGTGATGTATTAGTGATAATATTCGATGATGTACGGGCGCATGAGATGATTTACTTTTGCTTATTGAATGCATGCTAATTTGAGTCCTATAAGATATTTTGAAATGTATATCTTGTGTTGCTCAAATAAGATATGTGCTTGCCCAAGTGGCCGGTCATGTTTGCAGGTTACACCTCCGAGTGGCCTATGTTTTGCGGAGTGTTGATTCATTTCGCTCGGTAAATGTCAGGCGCTCGATATGTCCTATTTTAGCAAAGGTCATGCCGGATTTTTCCGTGAATTTTGGCATGACTTGTGCCAGAATATGTAGGAAATATCGAGTGTCCCGAATTTGTGTTTTGAGTATCCTGGTAGTTATCTTCGATCGATTTTGATTAATGTTTCAACTATGAACATAGGAAATGTCTGACGACGAAAAGGATTTGGTACTTGCAAATACTGCGAAGACGAGCGCGGCCTGTGCGACGGAATCTTCCTAGATGATGATAGGCGCTTCAGCATCAAGCTGGACGAGAACTTCGAAGTGGATACAGTAAGTCACAACGACAAGTTCTTTTCGTAATTAAGCATGACATATGCTTCATTTGCTTGAACTTATAATTTATTTATTTTTACTATTCTACTAGCGTATCCTCTGCCATGCAAGAGTTTTTGTATTGGATAAGATAGGTTTCAGTCGTACTATGAAGGTAAAGAAAGTTTACTTGAAGACCGAGCATGGTTATATTTTCAACGTAAAATTATACAATTCAGACGACTACACCTATTTTGGATGCAAAACATGGCGAGCACTATGCAAGACTTATGCATTTGAGTCCGATATGGTTATCACCTTTGATATTCGTCCGGAAGATGATATTGAAGGTAATAACAACATCTGGGTCGATGTGCAGACGCCTCCAGATATACCATTATGTAAGTTTCTCAACCATATTTATGTCTTTGATATTGTTTATTCAAAAATAGTTAACAACTAATTTGTATTGTCAGCTTATTTCGACACAAGCAAACATGTCCAGCGCTTGGTAGACAGGACCGTATACTGTGCCGGGGTTGAACTCAAGTGCGAGGAGATCAGTCATTATGTTTGATGGCTTGCGGATCTTGATACTGTCAAGACAAATTTTCCTCGTGTATTTAGAAATGTTAGTACTGAAAACGTGCAACCAATAGTGTTCGTAATGAACTACGGTCACATCTATTTAGGAAGGATGGTAAGATTCTTACTATTTGTCCTCAGTGCATATTTTCCATACATTATTTTTGAAGCTAAACTTCATTGCTAAGTATGTTACCATACGATGTTCTTCAACAGGGACTCTCAATGAATGTTGTGCCTTATGGGATCGAGACTAAAGGTACCATAGTATTATTAGCTTACGGCCAAGATATCCTACAGATTACTTTAGTGCATTCAAAATTAGCGAAGGATGCTTAATAGTGCAAGACTGGACCAAATATGTGATGGGGGAGCGTAGAGAAGTACTAGGGGGCAACAAATAGATGCGCTACCCACGATTAGGAGACATGTTCATCTGCATGCTTCAACTTGATCAAGGAGGAGAGCTATACATGTGTTATGTTATTTTACCTAAGAGAGAGCAGCAGGAGTGATTAGCTAGCTAGAAATAAGTTTGAATATGATGATGTGCTACACTATTACTATGATGATAAAATAGCTAGTGTTGGTGGTAATGACTATGTAATGACTATGATGATTATTATTAGCTAGTGTTAGTGGTGATTAAATAAATACTATTGGTGATAATGACTATGATGATGATTAAATAGCTTGTGCTGGCGGATTAGATTCAAGTGGAGGCAACATGTGGTGCACATCGAAAGTACTACTAGTCCAAACTAGATCAAGTTTGGATTAGTAGTATACTTTTGACATGCACCACATATTGCCTCCACTTGAACCTAATCCACCATCATTTGACACACTGTTATGGACATAATGATGTAAACCTCATAACTGGTATTGTACCAATATTTGTACAATGGCACATAAATACACTAAAAATAAAAAAAATAAAAAAAGAATACTAGTAGCGATGGAGAGAAAACACGCTGCCACTAGTTACATTAGCAGTAGCGTGGGAGTGAACAAACGCTGCAGCTATTTGTCCTAGCAGTAGCGCGTGCGAGCACGCGTTACTGCTAAGCAATAGCTGTAGCGCCTTATTAATAGCGCGCCTACCCGCGATACTAGTGAGCACAAAACCAGCGCTACTGCTAGGGTTTTCCCTAGTAGTGTATGTATGTTCATATATGTATTGATGTATTTTTTACATTTTTTTTGTATGTATTTATGTATTTTTTCAATTGTAATGATGTTTTAAAGTATACATATATACAAGTTAGATTTTTAGAAAAGTTTTATCTATATAAGTTCTCTGATTTAGTACATTTTAGGTTAGTTTAATTTTTAGAAAAGTTTTAAATATCTAGCTAGGAAAAGAAGAAGAAGAAAAAGAATGAGAGGAAAAAGGAAAATAAGAAGAGGAAGAAAGGAGAAGAAGAGGAGAGGAAGAAGAGGAGAAAGAAATAAGAAGAGGAAAAAAGAAGAAAAAGAAGAGGAAAAGAAAAAAAATAGTATTTTCTATTTTTCTTCTTCTTCTCCTATATTCCTTTCTTCTTCTCCTTTTTTTCTTCTTTTTTTCTTCGATCGCTTCTCTTCTATTCCTTTCTTCTTCTCCTCTTTTTATTTCTTCTTTCATCTTCTTATTTTTTATCGGGTATATCGTTGTCGATATACCCCCTCCCGATGACTTCAACACGAGGGGGGGTTGATATACCCCCTCCCCGATAACATTATTTTCCCTTGTATGTATGTCGTCCTTGTCGATATAACCCCCTCCCGGATAACTTCGACATGAGGGGCGGTCGATATATATACCCCCTCTCGACCGTGATAGCTTATACCACGGGAGCACCCCCGACCCTCTCGCTCGACCAAAACTCTCGAGGACACCCAAACCCTAGAAAAAAATGATGTTGGTCTGCTACCCCCTCCCGCCGAGCCCCTACCCGACAAACTCTCTCGAGGCCACCCAAATTTACCAAGTTAAAAGAGCGTTGTCATCGAGGCCACCCCAAACCTTTGAAGCGTTGTCAAGGCCACCCCAAACCCTCGAAGCGTTACCGAGGCCACCCCAAACCCTAGAGAAGCAGCGTCGAGGCCACTAATATGATTCTTTATTGTGATTATATTAGCTAGTTAGTTCTATGTTTGCCACTAATATATCCATCTGTCATGTTTGAATAATAATTGCCATGTTGTAAATATTTGCAGAAACTATGGAGCACCCCCGAGACGAAGCAACAGAAGCGATGTTGGGGGACATAATCGCAAAAGGAAGTGATGTCGTTGCATCGTTTCTCAACGACACCGATGGTCTGGAAGGACAGGGTAGTGAAGAAGAAGGTTATGATTATGATGGCTCCGGTGACCCAATGCCGGTACAAGAAGTAGACCATGATGACGGCTCCGGTGACCGAACCGAGTCCGGCCAGGTATATATATTAGTTAATCCTGTGTTGACTAGCTAATTGATGAATTCATTGTTTTCGTATGTACAGATATTAATTAACTCTCGTCTTTCTTCTTTTCTCTAGCCCTCCGGATCGAGCACAACTTCAGTAAAGAAATGAGGCCTGAAGAAAAAGTTGTGCTCGGATAAAAGGTTTGAGATCACAGTAATCGCGCACGATGGCAAGCCGATTGAACCTATCCGGACAAGGGATGCATTTCGTGCTTAGTGTGGGGTTATTGTTAGGGACAAGATCCCCATCAGTATCCAACAATGGTTAAAGCCTAAGAATGAAGACCCTAGGGTGTCTTATGTCTCCGATATGCAGAAAGAAGATCTTTGGACATCGCTTAAGGAAAATTTCACCCTATTGCCAGAGGAGGATCCGGAGAAGCCAGTTAAAGAGCAATTGATCAAGTCTCATGCTCTTAAGAAGATGGCAAAACTATTCAGGAGGTGGAAGAATGAGCTGAAAACAGAGTTTGTCGACGAAGATTTGACACCAGAATTCACCGGAAAGTATGACAATATCAGAGATCACTGGCCCGCATTTGTGGCCCACAAGACATCGGAAAAGAGTAAGAAGATGTCAGCGAAAAACAAGAAAAATGTTGTGAAGAAGAAGCATCACCATTGCACGGGGTCGGGTGGCTACCTCAAAGCCCGACCTTTGTGGGACAAGGCTGAGAATGACCTGATTGCTAAAGGGGTCGAACCAGAGACATTGAACTGGCCATACCATTGCTGGACTTGGTTCTTTGGGGTTGGCGGAACCTTGGACCATGTATTAGGGGAAGTGCGTTTGGACGGAAGAGCAACTGCGAATACTCGTCACGAGGCTTCAGGAGTATATCGAGAAAGCGCAACAAGGGATGTTCGTTCCAGACAGAGAGAAGGACGAGCTCACAATGGCCCTCGGGAATCCTGAGCACCCTGGACGGACACGAGGCACACCAGGCTCCGTTCCGTGGAAGGCTGGGTTTCCGGATGCAGGGGGTTACAAAACCCAGGAGAGGAGGAAGAAAGTGGAGCATAGCCAACTGTAGGCGCTGCATGAAAGGGTACAAGGGCTAGAGGAATGAGAAGTAGATCGCAGCAAATGACCTGCCAAAGCTTCCCCTGAAGCTACGCCGCCATCTCAGCGGAGAAGTAGCGTGGCTTCCACCGAGCAGACTCAGCAGTTGGAGCATGTCTTCACGGCTCCTGCTAGCTACCCCGTGGATGCTATCATGAAGTCTCAACATTGCCACCTTATGACGCGATGGATGACATTGAAAGTCAAGGCGGCCGTTGGCTCTGTTTCACCTAATGAACCTGGCACAACCTACCACGGCCAGTCGATTCCAGAAGGATATGCTAGGGTGATGGTGGATCAAATAATGGACGGATTTGAGGACCTTGAGCTTGACCACCCTACGGGTGAAGGGGAGATTCGGCTGGGTTCTTCTCTGTAGACTCCATGCCTATGGCGAAAGGAGCTCATCAACCTTCCGAACTGGACGCCTCCGCCTCCTCCTCCTCCTCCTCCGGCGACTCAGGGCAATCCGCCTCCTCCTCTGGCGAGTGATCAGGGCACTCAACCTCCTTCTCCGGCACGTGGCGGCACTCCGCCTCCTTCTCCGCCTGCACTGGCGCGCCCGAGCAGCCAGCCTCCTCCTTCTCTGCCTCGTCAACAAGGGAGGATCAAGAGACCCGCCGCCGCTCCGGCTGCTCTGGTGCGTCGTAGTCCTTCTCCTCGACCTCGTAAGAAAGGAAAGACAGCCGCAGCTGCTCCGTCTACTCCAGCGTCTAGCAGTACATGTTGGAAACGTTGCAGAAAATAAAAAAATTCTACGCTTCACCAAGATCAATCTATGGAGTCGTCTAGCAACGAGAGAGAGGAGTGCATCTACATACCCTTGTAGATCGCGCGCGGAAGCGTTCAAGAGAACGGGGTTGAGGGAGTCGTACTCGTCGTGATCCAAATCATCGGAGATCCTAGCGCCGAACGGACGGCACCTCCACGTTTAACACATGTATGGTTGGGAAGACGTCTCCTCCTTCTTGATCCAGCAAGGGGGAAGGAGAGGTTGATGGAGATCCAGCAGCACGACGGCGTGGTGGTGGATGCAGCAGCGATCTCGGCAGGGCTTTGCCAAGCACAGCGAGAGGGAGAGGTGTCATGGGAGGGAGAGGGAGGTGCCAGGGGCTTGGGTGCATAGCCCTCCCTCTCCCCCTCTTTATATAGGGGTCCAGGGGGGCGCCGGCCCCTCTAGATCCCATCTAGATGGGGGGGCGGCGGCCAAGGGGGTGGCTTGCCCCCCAAGCCAAGTGGGGCGCCCCCACCCCTAGGGTTTCCAACCCTAGGAGCAGGGGGAGGCCCAAGGGAGGGCGCACCAGCCCACCAGGGGCTGGTTCCCCTCCCACTTCAGCCCATGGGCCCCTCCGGGATAGGTGGCCCCACCCGGTGGACCCCTGGGACCCTTCCGATGGTCCCGGTACAATACTGGTGACCCCCGAAACTTTCCCGATGGCCGAAACTGGACTTCCTATATATAACTCTTCACCTCCGGACCATTACGGAACTCCTCTGATGTCCGGGATCTCATCCAGGACTCCGAACAACTTTCGGGTTACCGCATACTAATATCTCAACAACCCTAGCATCACTGAACCTTAAGTGTGTAAACCCTACGGGTTCGGGAGACATGCAGACATGACCGAGACCACTCTCCGGTCAATAACCAACAGCGGGATCTGGATATCCATGTTGGCTCCCACATGCTCCTTGATGATCTCATCGGATGAACCACGATGTCAAGGATTCAATCAATCCCGTATTCAATTCCCTTTGTCAATCGGTACGTTACTTGCCCGAGATTCGATCGTCGGTATCCCAATACCTTGTTTAATCTCGTTACCGGCATGTCACTTTACTCGTACCGTAATGCATGATCCCGTGACCAGACACTTGGTCACATTGAGCTCATTATGATGATGCATTACCGAGTGGGCCCAGAGATACCTCTCCGTCATACGGAGTGAAAAATCCCAATCTCTATTCGTGCCAACCCAACACACACTTTCGGAGATACCCGCAGTGCACCTTTATAGTCACCCAGTTACGTTGTGACGTTTGGCACACCCAAAGCTCTCCTACAGTATCCGGGAGTTGCAGAATCTCATGGTCTAAGGAAATGATACTTGACATTTGGAAAAGCTCTAGCAAAACGAACTACATGATCTTGTGCTACGCTTAGGATTGGGTCTTGTCCATAATATGATTCTCCTAATGATGTGATCAGGTTATCAATGACATCCAATGTCCATAGTCAGGAAACCATGACTATCTGTTGATCAACGAGCTAGTCAACTAGAGGCTCACTAGGGACTTGTTGTGGTATATATATTCACACATGTATTACGATTTCCGGATAACACAATTATAGCATGAACAATAGACAATTATCATGAACAAGGAAATATAATAATAACCTATTTATTATTGCCTCTAGGGCATATTTCCAACAGTCTGCCACTTGCACTAGAGTCAATAATCTAGTTACATTGTGATGAATTGAACACCCATAGAGTTCTGGTGTTGATCATGTTTTGCTCTAGGGAGAGGTTTAGTCAACGGATCTGCTACATTCAGGTCCGTATGTACTTTACAAATATCTATGTCTCCATCTTGAACATTTTCACGAATGGAGTTGAAGCGACGGTTGATGTGCCTGGTCTTCTTGTGAAACCCAGGCTTCTTGGCAATTGCAATAGCTCCAGTGTTGTCACAGAAGAGTGTGATCGGCGCCGACACATTGGGTATGACTCCTAGGTCGGTGATGAACTCCTTCACCCAAATTGCTTCATGCGCTGCCTTCGAGACTGCCATGTACTCTGCTTCACATGTAGATCCCGCCACG
Source organism: Aegilops speltoides (assembly GCA_021437245.1). NCBI lineage: Eukaryota > Viridiplantae > Streptophyta > Magnoliopsida > Poales > Poaceae > Aegilops > Aegilops speltoides. Next base: position 26,059,938 of record CM038144.1, on the reverse strand, counting down.
GCGCTTTGCTTGCAACTGCACCAGCTTACTACCCCACCATTCAAAATATACACGTATCCGGTTTGTGACCTAGAGTCATCTAGATCTATGTCGAAGCTAGCATCGACGTAACCCTTTACGACGAGCTCTTCGTCACCTCCATAAACGAGAAACATATCCTTAGTCCTTTTCAGGTACTTTAGGAAGTTCTTGACCGCTGTCCAGTGTTCCATGCCGGGATTACTTTGGTACCTTCCTACCAAACTTACGACAAGGCTTACATCAGGTTTGGTACACAGCATGGCATACATAATAGACCATATAGCTGAGGCATAGGGGATGACACTCATCTTTTCTCTATCTTCTACCGTGGTCGGGCATTGAGCTGAGCTCAATTTCACACCTTGCAACACAGACAAGAACCCCTTCTTGGACAGATCCATATTGAACTTCTTCAATATCTTATCAAGGTATGTGCTTTGTGAAAGACCTATGAGGCGTCTCGATCTATCCCTATAGATCTTGATGCCTAATATGTAAGCAGCTTCTCCAAGGTCCTTCATTGAAAAACACTTATTCAAGTAGGCCTTAATGTTGTCCAAAAGTTCTATATCATTTCCCATCAAAAGTATGCCATCCACATATAATATGAGAAATGCTACAGAGCTCCCACTCACTTTCTTGTAAACGCGGGCTTCTCCATAAGTCTGCATAAACCCAAACGCTTTGATCATCTCATCAAAGCGAATGTTCCAACTCCGAGATGCTTGCACCAGCCCATAAATGGATCGCTGAAGTTTGCATACCTTGTTAGCATTCTCAGGATCGACAAAACCTTCCGGCTGCATCATATACAGTTCTTCCTTAAGATAGCCGTTAAGGAATGCCGTTTTGACGTCCATTTGCCATATCTCATAATCATAGTATGTGGCAATTGCTAACATGATTCGGACGGACTTCAGCTTCGCTACGGGAGAGAAAGTCTCATCGTAGTCAACCCCTTGAACTTGTCGATAACCCTTAGCGACAAGTCGTGCTTTATAGATGGTAACATTACCATCCGCGTCCGTCTTCTTCTTAAAGATCCATTTGTTTTCTATCGCTCGCCGATCATCAGGCAAGTCTGTCAAAGTCCATACTTCATTTTCATACATGGATCCTATCTCGGATTGCATGGCTTCAAGCCATTTGTTGGAATCTGGGCCCGCCATCGCTTCTTCATAGTTCGAAGGTTCACCGTTGTCTAACAACATGATTTCCAGGACAGGGTTGCCATACCACTCTGGTGTGGAACGTGTCCTTATGGACCTACGAAGTTCAGTGGTAAGTTGATCCGAAGTACCTTGATCATCATCATTAGTTTCCTCTCTAGTAAGTGCAGGCACCACAGGAACATCTTCCTGAGCTGCGCTACTTTCAAGAGGTAGTACTTCATCAAGTTCCACTTTCCTCCCACTTACTTCTTTTGAGAGAAACTCTTTCCCTAGAAAGGACCTGTTCTTGGCAACAAAGATCTTGCCTTCGGATCTTAGGTAGAAGGTATACCCAATGGTTTCCTTAGGGTATTCTATGAAGACGCATTTTTCCGACTTGGGTTCGAGCTTTTCAGATTCAAGTTTCTTGACATAAGCATCGCATCCCCAAACTTTTAGAAACGACAGCTTAGGTTTCTTCCCAAACCATAATTCATACGGTGTCGTCTCAACGGATTTAGACGGTGCCCTATTTAAAGTGAATGTAGCTGTCTCTAGAGCGTATCCCCAAAATGATAGCGGTAAATCGGTAAGAGACATCATAGATCGCACCATATCCAATAAAGTGCGATTACGATGTTCGGACACACCGTTACGCTGAGGTGTTCCAGGCGGCGTGAGTTGTGAAATGATTCCGCATTTCCTTAAGTGCGTACCAAATTCGTGACTTAAATATTCTCCTCCACGATGTGATTGTAAGAATTTTATCTTTCGGTTACATTGATTCTCTACCTCATTCTGAAATTCCTTGAACTTTTCAAAGGTCTCAGACTTGTGTTTCATCAAATAGACATACCCATATCTACTCAAGTCGTCAGTGAGAGTGAGAACATAACGATATCCTCCGCGAGCCTCAATGCTCATTGGACCGCACACATCTGTATGTATGATTTCCAATAAGTTGGTTTCTCGCTCCATTGTTCCGGAGAACGGAGTCTTGGTCATTTTGCCCATGAGGCATGGTTCGCATGTGTCAAATGATTCATAATCGAGAGACTCTAAAAGTCCATCAGCATGGAGCTTCTTCATGCGCTTGACACCAATGTGACCAAGGTGGCAGTGCCACAAGTATGTGGGACTATCGTTATCAACTTTACACCTTTTGGTATTCACACTATGAATATGTGTAACATCACGTTCGAGATTCATTAAGAATAAACCATTGACCATCGGGGCATGACCATAAAACATGTCTCTGATATAAATAGAACAACCATTATTCTCGGATTTAAATGAGTAGCCATCTCGTATTAAACGAGATCCAGATACAATGTTCATGCTCAAAGCTAGCACTAAATAACAATTATTGAGGTTTAAAACTAATCCCGTAGGTAAATGTAGAGGTAGCGTGTCGACGGCGATCACATCGACCTTGGAACCATTCCCGACGCAAGATCGTCACCTCGCCCTTCGCCAGCCTCCGCTTATTCCGCAGCTCCTGTTTTGAGTTACAAATATGAGCAACCGCACCGGTATCAAATACCCAGGAGCTACTATGAGTGTTGGTAAGGTACACATCAATAACATGTATATCACATATACCTTTGGTGTTACCGGCCTTCTTGTCCGCTAAGTACTTGGGGCAGTTCCGCTTCTAGTGACCACTTCCCTTGCAATAAAAGCACTCAGTCTCAGGCTTGGGTCCATTCTTTGACTTCTTCCCGGCAACTGGCTTACCGGGCGCGGCAACTCCCTTGCCGTCCTTCTTGAAGTTCTTCTTACCCTTGCCTTTCTTGAACTAGTGGTTTTATTCACCATCAACACTTGATGTTCCTTTTTGATCTCTACCTCCGCTGATTTCAGCATTGAATATACCGCAGGAATGGTCTTTTCCATCCCCTGCATATTGAAGTTCATCACAAAGCTCTTGTAGCTCGGTGGAAGCGACTAAAGGATTCTGTCAATAACCGCGTCATCCGGGAGATTAACTCCTAGCTGAGTCAGCGATTGTGCAACCTGCACATTTTGAGTATGTGCTCACCGATGTAACTATTTTCCTCCATCTTACAATCAAGAACTTGTCGAGACTTCATATCTCTCGACCGGGCATGAGCTTGGAAAACCATTTTCAGCTCTTCGAACATCTCATATGCTCCGTGTTGCTCAAAACGCTTTTGGAGCCCCGGTTCTAAGCTGTAAAGCATGCCACACTAAACGATGGAGTAATCATCAGCACGAGACTACCAAGCATTCATAACGTCTTGGTTCTCTGGGATGGGTGCTTCACCTAGCGGTGCTTCTAAGACATAATCTTTCTTTGCAGCTATGAGGATGATCTCGTGTTAGGACCCGATCCGTATAGTTGCTGCCATCATCTTTCAGCTTGGTTTTCTCTAGGAACGCGTTGAAGTTGAGGGCAACATTAGCATGGGCCATTTGATCTACAAGACATATTATAAAGATTTTAGACTAAGTTCATGATAATTAAGTTCATCTAATCAAATTATTCAATGAACTCCCACTCAGATAGACATCCCTCTAGTCATCTAAGTGAAACATGATCCGAGTCAACTAGGCCGTGTCCGATCATCACGTGAGACGGACTAGTCAACATCGATGAACATCTTCATGTTGATCGTATCTTCTATACGACTCATGCTCGACCTTTCGGTCTTCCGTGTTCCGAGGCCATGTCTATACATGCTAGGCTCGTCAAGTCAACCTAAGTGTATTGCGTGTGTAAATCTGGCTTACACCCGTTGTATTCGAATGTTAGGATCTATCACACCCGATCATCACGTGGTGCTTCGAAACAATGAACCTTCACAACGGTGCACAGTTAGGGGAACACTTTCTTGAAATTATTGCGAGGGATCATCTTATTTAAGCTACCGTCGTTCTAAGCAAATAAGATGTAAAACATGATAAACATCACATGCAATCAAATAGTGACATGGTATGGCCAATATCATATTGCTCCTTTGATCTCCATCTTCGGGGCGCCATGATCATCTTCGTCACCGGCATGACACCATGATCTCCATCATCGTGTCTCCTTGAAGTTGTTCATCGACTATTACTTCTACTACTATGGCTAACGGTTTAGCAATAAAGTAAAGTAATTACATGGCGTTTATTCATTGACACGCAGGTCATACAATAAATAAGACAACTCCTATGGCTCCTGCCGTTTGTCATACTCATCGACATGCAAGTCATGATTCCTATTACAAGAACATGATCTCATAGATCACATATATATCATTCATCACAAACTTTTGGCCATATCACATCACACGGCACATGCTGCAAAAACAAGTTAGACGTCCTCTAATTGTTGTTGCATGTTTTTACGTGGCTTTTATAGGTTTCTAGCAAGAACGTTTCTTACCTACATAAAACCACAACGTGATATGCCAATTTTTATTTACCCTTCATAAGGACCCTTTTCATCAAATCCGCTCCAACTAAAGTGGGAGAGACAGGCACCCGCTAGCCACCTTATGCAACTAGTGCATGTCAGTCGGTGGAACCTGTCTCATGTAAGCGTACCTGTAAGGTCGGTCCGGGCCGCTTCATCCCATGATGCCGCTGAAGCAAGATAAGACTAGTAGTGGCAAGAAAATTGACAACATCTACACCCACAACAAGTTTGTATTCTACTCGTGCATAGAAACTACGCATAAAGCTGGCTCTGATACCACTGTTGGGGAACGTTGCAGAAAATAAAAAAATCTATGCTTCACCAAGATCAATCTATGGAGTCATCTAGAAATGAGAGAGAGGAGCGCATCTACATACCCTTGTAGATCGCGTGCGGAAGCGTTCAAGAGAACGGGGTTGAGGGAGTCGTACTCGTCGTGATCCAAATCACCGAAGATCCTAGCGCCGAACGGACGGCACCTACGAGTTCAACACACGTACGGTTGGGAAGACGTCTCCTCCTTCTTGATCCAGCAAGGGGGAAGGAGAGGTTGATGGAGATCCAGCAGCACGACGGCGTGGTGGTGGATGCAGCAGCGATCTCGGCAAGGCTTAGCCAAGCACTACGAGAGGGAGAGGTGTCACGGGAGGGAGAGGGAGGCGCCAGGGGCTTAGGTGCACAGCCCTTCCTCCCCCCTCTTTATATAGGGGTCCAGGGGGGCGCCGGCCCCTCTAGATCCCATCTAGATGGGGGGGCGGCGGCCAAGGGGGTGGCTTGCCCCCCAAGCCAAGTGGGGCGCCCCCACCCCTAGGGTTTCCAACCCTAGGCGCAGGGGGAGGCCCAGGGGGGCACACACCAGCCCACCAGGGGCTGGTTCCCCTCCCACTTCAGCCCATGGGCCCTCCGGGATAGGTGGCCCCACCCGATGGACCCCCGGGACCCTTCCGGTGGTCCCGGTACAATACCGGTGACCCCCGAAACTTTCCCGATGGCCAAAGCTGGACTTTCTATATATAAATCTTCACCTCCGGACCATTTTGGAACTCCTCGTGACATCCAGGATCTCATCTGGGACTCCGAACAACTTTCAGGTTACCGCATACTAATATCTCAACAACCCTAGCGTCACCGAACCTTAAGTGTGTAGACCCTACGGGTTCGAGAGACATGCAGACATGACCGAGACGACTCTCCGGTCAATAACAAACAGCGGGATCTAGATACCCATGTTGGCTCCCACATTCTCCTCGATGATCTCATCGGATGAACGACGATGTCGAGGATTCAATCAATCCCATATTCAATTCCCTTTGTCAATCGGTACGTTACTTGCCCGAGATTCGATCGTCAGTATCCCAATACCTCGTTTAATCTCGTTACCAGGAAGTCACTTTACTCATACCATAATGCATGATCCAGTGACCAGACACTTGGTCACATTGAGCTTATTATGATGATGCATTACCGAGTGGGCCCAGAGATACCTCTCCGTCATACGGAGTGACAAATCCCAATCTCAATTCGTGCCAACCCAACAGACACTTTCGGAGATACCCGTAGTGCACCTTTATAGTCACCCAGTTACGTTGTGACGTTTGGCACACCCAAAGCACTCCTACGGTATCCAGGAGTTGCACAATCTCATGGTCTAAGGAAATGATACTTGACATTTGGAAAAGCTCTAGCAAAACGAACTACACGATCTTGTGCTACGCTTAGGATTGGGTCTTGTCCATCACATCATTCTCCTAATGATGTGATCCCATTATCAATGACATCCAATGTCCATAGTCAGGAAACCATGACTATCTGTTGATCAATGAGCTAGTCAACTAGAGGCTCACTAGGGACGTGTTGTGGTCTATATATTCACACATGTATTATGATTTCCGAATAACACAATTTTAGCATGAACAATAGACAATTATCATGAACAAGGAAATATAATAATAACCATTTTATTATTGCCTCTAGGGCATATTTCCAATAGTACAGCCAGAGCTGGGAGGCAATACGGATTCGGTCCTTCTCTGAAGACTCCAGAGAAGTTACCATACGAGAGGACCGTGGAGGAAAACACGCAGATCATGCAAGCCGAAGTGAAGAACTTCTTTGAAGGGGTGAAAGCAAAGAAACAACCACCTCCGGAGGAGAAGATAGATCCGGTAAAAGCGAAGCGTAGTCTGGCTGCCCTAAAGAAACCACCAAAGTCTTCGATGAAAGAAAACTATGAGTGCATTCTTACAAAGTCATTTATTGAAGCGTCGCGGTCGGGAAGTACTGTCAGTGCTCAAAGGTTAGCAGAACGACGAGCTGGGAAAAAAGTTGCCCAGCTCGGCGAACAAGCGAACCAATCGTTCCCCCCGCTCCAGGTGTCTAGCGATATCGTCGCTAATGTTCCGGGCGGGATGGTGCCTGTTTATAACAATCTTGAAGATTACCTGCCCGACGATGTACATTATTATTTCTTGGAGGTGGACGAACACAAATACGTGTACGGGAAGCCTCTCGTCAAAGATGAAAGATCTCTAACAACGATGATGTGAAGATTCCATGATTATTACATGAAAACCTGCAGAGAGTCTGAGGGGAGGAATATTTTGACGCTGAGAGTTAGAGAGGAGCATGACCTCGTTGGAATTGAACTGTTGAATGCTCCATTTGAGGAGTTCTTCGTGTTTTCAATCTAAAGGCCCTTGATAAATTGATGATCACTTGCTATTGCCTGTAAGTAGTACTACTTCTATCATTAAGTCTCTATATATAGGTCAACACTTTCATTGCATGTATTTTTAATTATCCTCACTATATTATGCAGATTGAAGATCGCCGAATTGAAGAAAAGGCAAATCGGTGATATTGGGTTCATTAACACAAATCTCATAGATGCATATATGGTTGAATTTCAGGCCAAAGATACCGAGGCCAAGCTGCTACAATCATTTGTATTAAATCAAAACAAAGCTATAATACTCTTCCCTTACGAATTCAAGTGAGTGTTACTGTCTTGTGCACATTTGGTTTCCCTTATTAGCTGAGGTTATAGTAATGTACGTAATTGATGAGTTATGCATGCGTGCGCAGGTTCCACTATATTCTCCTAGAGATTAAGCTTGAGCAGGGACTAGTAACTGTCTTAGACTCGAGACGGAAAGATCCCAAGGAGTATGCGGACATGACTGAAAGTCTAGAGAAGTAAGTTAAATCGATCATTATCGCACCATATTTGCAACTTTGTTCATTTCCTGATATCAAGTAATTGTTTTCTTTGTCTGGCAGGGTTTGGAAAAAATTCACCTCGAAAACTCCAGGACTGCCGAAGAAGCTGCAATTTAGACACCCGAAAGTAAGTACTATAGTAGCATGTTCCACGCATCTCCTAGTGATTCAAGCGCTAGTTTCATCAATACCATTTAGCATGCTTGCTAATTATCAGTTTGATTGACCTCTATTTCTTGTAAAGTGGTTGTGGCAGGAACAAGGGAATGATTACTCTGGATACTACATTTGCGAGTCCATCCGCCACACGACCTGTGAGCGGGGCTACTCTGACAAACAATATGAAGTGCGTAAATAATAATATTCATAATTTTATTTTATTACCATCATTTGTGTTCAGTTTCATTTTTTCATATATATGTATTGACCCCCTTCTTCAAATTAGATATGTCGAATGCGGGATGAACTCCTACCACCAGATCGTATGCGAGGAATTCAAGAGGAATTGGCGGCATTCTTTCTTGACCACGTGATCGCTAAAGACGGAGAATACCATGTGGACCCTAATAAGCTTGTTTTTAATTAGGAGATTATATTGTAAGAGATACTTATATTGTATATATGTAGCCAGTAGCGTCGGATAGATATACGAGAACTTGTTGTTCGACCAATCTCTCGGAGAAGGAGAGGTGGTCGATATCACTTCTCTCTGTATGCATATGTTCATGACGGTCTTCTGTTTCCTTCATTTGCTTACTAGCTAGCGTGTCTAGTCCTCTCTATACGTATAATACGTAGCGTCGACCAAGCACGGAGATAAGAGAGGACACTTCTCTCTATTAATTAGCTAGCTAACACAATATATGAAACACCTAAATTAACCCCCCAAAACCCCCTAACCCCCCCCCCCTTCAAAAAAAACAAAAACCCCAGCACCTGAAATGATGTCACGTGGATGCCTATTGGTCCCGGTTGGTGCCACCAACCGGGACCAAAGGGCCTCCTGCCTGGGCTCGCCGCACCGACCATGTGGAGGCCCATCTGTCCCGGTTTATGTAAGAACCTGGACTAAAGGTCTAGGGAATTAGTACCGACACTTTAGTCCCGGTTCAAAAACCGGGACAAATGGCCCTTACGAACCGGGACAATAGGCCCTTTTTCTACTAGTGGATGTGTCTGGCTGTTGGAGAATGAATAGGCTACGCTAGCGTAAATTAAAATTTTCTACCACGGCGGGATAACAAAGGAGCACGGCCGAAAACATATAATAGAGCGGCTGCACCCCGACCCGTATCCTATATGTCCATATACTTCGGGATATATGCCAGCAGTTTCCGTAAGTATTGCATAGCACGGTTCTGTGGCAGGTGTTTCCAGTGGTTTGCGACAGTGATCGGTCTACTACTATAGGTACGGTACTGTATAGGTTGGGTTATTCTATCATAGATAAAGACAGACAATAGTGGACACTCCCCTGGATGCCTGTGACTCTGGTCTACCTGTGTCCCCATTGTAGTATCCATCTTTAGGAGAATGGCCCTGTTTGGATACTCTAACCAAGGTTAGAATTAGAGTTGTAGTATCCATCTTTAAGGATATTTGGAAGCACAAGTAGTATCTCTACTTGGTGCAAGGAATTTGGCTAGCATGAGGGGGAAAGGCAAGCTCAACATGTTTGGAAGGTCAATGACAATATACTTTAACTGAGATGTGAGAAAACATGATCCATTACGTTGTCTTCCTTGTCCAACATCAACTCTTTTAGCATGTCATACTTAATGAGTGCTCCCAATCATAAAAAATGTCCAAGATAATATATTTGTATGTGAACCTCTCTTTCCTTATCACTTCCTATTAATTGCAACGATGACCAAAACTACGTTTATCAACTCTCAACAACTTTTATGCCTCATACTTTCTATGTGTGAAGTCATCACTAACCATAAGATCAATATGAACTCTTTTATTCTTTCTACTTTCTTAGGATCATAGCAACATAGCAAAGCCCTTGACTCAACACTAATCTTTATTATAGATAGCTCACGGACTTGATTACATAAAGAGATCACAAAGCAAAACTCAAAACTAATTGATACTAAAACTTCAATCTACTAGATCAAGATACTACTAAAAGGATCGAACTAAATAAAACGGTAAAGATAGTAGTGTGATGGTGATACGATACCGGGGCACCTCCCCCAAGCTTGGCAGTTGCCAAGGGGAGTGCCCATACCCATGTGATTATGTCCTTGGAGGTGGTGAAGTGGGAGTTGTTGATGATGTAGGCTTGTCGTCCATCTTCAAGGCATAGGCTCACCATCATAGAAGGATGATCGAGTCTCCGGGATCCTTAAATCTGTAGCCAAACTCATCCTCTTGAATCTATATTCATACTCACAGTTCTCGTTTTGCAGGTCATAGATCTGGGCTTGGAGGTGCTCGATTTTCTCTTGAAGCTTGAAGATGGTCTCCCCAATGACTTTGGCATCTAGCTTGTGTTTGTTGATCAACTCCGTGATCATCATATGGTTGGCGTTGAGTCCATGCTCCACCATCCCTTGGCACTTGAAAACATGCTGCTCCACGGCTTCGAGCTTTGTCTCCACGCTTCCGGTACGCCTTGGTCCTCCACATCGCGGATGTGCAGCACCCCCTCACGCATATCAATGGTTTGAGGGTGTTGCATCACCTCCACGAGATAGGGGTTGATAACCCTCTCGAAAAACTTGTCCTTGGGAGCGCTTGGAGACGCCATGATGCTCTAGATCTGAAACAGAAACAGCTCAAAACGAAACAGAGGATATTTGCATGATACGGTGGTCAAAACCTTCGGAATATTATATAATGAATTTTTACCAACCAAAATATGTAACATGCAAGAAAACGGAGTCCGGGAGGCACACGAGGTGTCCACGAGACAGGGGGCACGCCCAGTAAGGGTGGGCATGCCCTCCACTCTCGTTGGGGCCTCGTGTCCCTCTCGGACTACTTCTTTCTTCCTAAAATTCTTAAATATTCCAAAACTGATAAAAATTGCCATTGGAGTTGGTTTACTTACCGTACCACATACCTATTCCTTTTCGGAGTCTGGAACGTTCTGGAAAGTGTCCCTTATGTATTCCTCCGGGGTTACGGTTTCAATAATGTTTATTTTCAACATTGGTAGGATTACCTGAAATATAATGTTTAATTCTTTGACCGTTCACCACCCTCGGACTTGTGCCTTCGAAGTTGTTGATTTTTATAGCACCAGAATGATAGACCTCCTCGATAACATAAGGACCTTCCCATTTAGAGAGAAGTTTTCCTGCAAAAATTCTTAAACGAGAGTTGAATAATAACACATGATCTCCTACATTAAACTCACGCTTTTGTATCCTTTTGTCATGCCAACGTTTTACTTTTTCTTTGAATAGCTTGGCATTCTCATAGGCTTGGGTTCTCCATTCATCAAGTGAGCTAATATCAAACAACCTCTTCTCACCGGCAAGTTTGAAGTCATAGTTGAGCTCTTTAATAGCCCAATATGCTTTATGTTCAAGTTCAAGAGGTAAATGACATGCTTTTCCATAAACCATCTTATAAGGAGACATACCCATAGGATTTTTGTATGCAGTTCTATAGGCCCATAATGCATCATCATGTTTTTGGACCAATTCTTTCTAGATCTATTGACAGTCTTTTGCAAAATTAATTTGAGCTCTCTATTGCTCAACTCTACTTGACCACTAGACTGCGGATGATAAGGAGATGCGATTCTATGATTGACATCATACTTAGCAAGCATCTTACGGAAAGCACCATGAATAAAATGTGAACCACCATCAGTCATAAGATATATAGGGACTCCAAACCTCGGAAAAATTAACTTCTTTAAGCATTTTAATAGAGGTGTTATGATCAGCACTACTAGTTGGAATAGCTTCTACCCACTTAGTAACGTAATCAACAACAACTAAAATATGTGTGTAACCATTAGAGGCAGGAAAAGGTCCCATATAATCAAAGCCCCAAACATCAAACGGTTCGATAACAAGAGAATAATTCATAGGCATTTCTTGACGTCTACTAATATTACCAATTCTTTGACATTCATCACAAGATAAGACAAACTTAAGAGCATCTTTGAAGAGACTAGGCCAATAAAAACCCGATTGCAGTACCTTGTGTGCAGTTCTATCTCCAGCGTGGTGTCCTCCATAGGATTCAGAGTGACACTTGCATAGGATCTGTTCCTGTTCATGCTCAGGCACACAATGTCTAATAACACCATCTACTCCTTCTTTATAAAGGTGTGGGTCATCCAAGAAGTAATGTCTTAAATCATAAAAGAACTTTTTCTTTTGCTGGTATGTGAAACTAGGAGGTATAAATTTAGCAACAATGTAATTAGCATAATCAGCATATCAGGGAGCAATACGAGAGGCATTAATGACTGCTAATTGTTCATCAGGAAAGCTATCATCAATAGGCAGTGGGTCATCAAGAACATTCTCTAACCTAGATAAGTTGTCTGCAATGGGGTTCTCAGCTCCCTTTCTATCAATAATATGCAAATCAAATTCTTGGAGCAGGAGAACCCATCTAATGAGTCTAGGCTTAGCGTCTTTCTTTTCCATAAGATATTTAATAGCAGCATGATCATTGTGAATAGTAACTTTGGAATCAACAATATAAGGTCTAAACTTATCACATGCAAACACGACTGCTAAGAATTCTTTTTCAGTAGTAGCATAATTTCTCTGGGTAGTCAAGAGTCTTACTAGCATACTGGATAACATTCAATTTCTTATCAACTCTTTGCCCTAGAACAGCACCTACAACATAATCACTAGCATCACACATAATTTCAAAAGGTAAATTCCAATCAGGTGGCTGGACAATAGGTGCAGTGATCAAAGCTTTCTTAAGTATTTCAAATGCTTCTACACAATCATCATCAAAGAAAAAAGGAATATCTTTTTGCAATAAATTAGTCAGAGGCCTAGAGATTTTAGAAAAGTCTTTAATGAACCTCCTATAAAAACCGGCATGACCAAGGAAACTTCTTATACCTTTTATGTCCTTGGGACACGGCATCTTTTCAATAGCATCAACTTTATCTTTATCAACTTCAATACCTCTCTCGGAGATCTTGTGCCCCAAAACAATGCCTTCATTCACCATAAAGTGGCACTTTTCCCAATTCAAGACGAGACTAGTGTCTTCGCATCTCTGCAAAACTCGATCAAGTTTGCTCAAACAATCATCAAAAGAGGATCCATAAACAGAGAAATTATCCATGAATACCTCACAAATCTTTTCACAAAAATCAGAGAATATAGCCATCATGCATCTTTGAAAGCTAGCAGGTGCATTACATAAACCAAAAGGCATATGTCTATAAGCAAAAGTACTGAAAGGGCAAGTAAAATTAGTTTTAGATTGATCCCCCGCCGACACAGTTATTTGAGAGAAGCCAGAATAACCATCTAGAAAGCAGAAATGTGTGTGTTTGGATAGTCTTTCTAGCATTTGATCAATAAAAGGTAAAGGGTAATGATCTTTCTTAGTAGCTTTATTTAATTTATGGAAATCAATTACCATCCTATAACCTGTAATAATTCTTTGCAGGATCAATTCATCTTTATCATTAGGAACAACGGCAATACCTCCCTTTTTAGGAACACAATGGACATGACTTACCCATTCACTATCAGCAACGGGATAAATTATACCTGCTTCAAGGAGCGTTAATATCTCCTTTCTTACCACTTCTTTCATCTTGGGATTCAGTCGTCGTTGAGGATCTCTAACTGCTTTGGCATCTTTCTCCACTGTAATTTTGTGTTGGCATAACGTGGGACTAATGCCCTTAAGATCATCCAGAGTATATCCAATAGCAGCTCGGTGCTTCTTCAGAGTTTTCAATAACCTTTCTTCTTCTTGCTCTGAAAGGTTAGCACTAATAATAACAGGATATATTTTCTTCTCATCAAGATACGCATACTTAAGATTATCAGGCAGTGGTTTGAGTTCAAACATGGGATCACCCTTGGGTGGAGGGGGATCCCCAAGAATTTCAATGGGAAGGTTATGTTTCAGCATAGGTTCCTGTTTAAGGAACACTTCATCTATTTCCCTTCTTTCCTTCATAAACATTTCGTTTTCATGGTCTAGCAAATATTATTCTAACGGATCAGTAGGAGGTACGACAATGGAAGCAAGACCAATAATCTCATCCTTACTAGGTGATTCTCTATCACGTGGCTGTCTACGAAACTTAGCAAAGTTAAACTCATGAGACATACCCTCTAAGCCAATTGTAACAGTATCCTTTTCACAATCAATCCTAGCCTTAACCGTGTTCAAGAAGGGTCTACCAAAAATAATGGGACAAAAATTATCTTGTGGGGAACCAAGAACAAGAAAATCAACAGGGTATTTAACCTTCCCACACAAGACTTCAACATCTCTAACTATCCCAACTGGTTTAATGGTATCCCTATTAGCAAGCTTAATAGTAACATCAATGTCTTCTAATTCGACGGGTGCAATTTCGTGCATAATTTCTTTATATAAATCATAGGGTATTGCACTAGCAGTAGCACCCATATCACATAAGCCATGATAACAATGATCTCCTATTTTAATAGAAATAACAGGCATGCCTATGACAGGTCTATGTATCTTAGTATCTGGTCTAGCAATATTAGCAGTCTCACCACAGAAATAAATAACATGCCCATCTAAATCATCATCCAAGAGATCTTTAACCATAGCAATACTAGGTTCAACTTTGATTTGCTCAGGAGGTGTATAAGTCCTAGTATTACTCTTACGAACAACAATTGAAGTTTTAGCATGATCCTTTATCCTAACAAGGAAAGGAGGTTTCTCAACATAAGTAGTAGGAACAATAGGATCACTATAGGTGATAGTCTTTTCTTCAACTGTAATAGGTGCAACTACTTTCACTTCAACGGGAGGATTATATTTATACCATTTCTCCTTAGGGAGATCAATGTGAGTAGCAAAAGATTCACAGAAAGAAGCTACTATCTCAGAGTCAAGTCCATATTTAGCGCTAAGTCCACGAAAAACATCGGTATCCATAAAAGATTTAACACAATCGAACTTAGGTGTCATACCTGACTCCTTACCATCGTCGGAACCCCAATCTTCAGAGTTGCGTTTAATTCTTTCCAATAAGTCCCATTTGAAATCAATAGTCTTGACATATAAGAACCAAAGACAGAAGTATCGAGCAGGTTGCGATCATTGAGAGAAAGCCGAGCATAAATTTTTTGAATAATCATTTCCCGGGAGAGCTCATGATTGGGGCATGAATATAACATTAACTTAAGCATCCCCCAAGCTTGAGCGATGCTTTCTCCTTCGCGAGGCCAGAAATTATATATGTAATTACGATCACGATGAACAAGATGCATAGGATAAAACTTCTGGTGAAATTCCAACTTCAATCGTTTATGATTCCAAGATCTCGTATCATCACATAGCTTATACCATGTCAATGCATCTCCCTTCAAAGATAAAGGGAAGAACTTCCTTTTGACAACATCATTGGGAATACCTGCAAGCTTAAATAATCCACAAACTTCATCCCCAAAGATAAGGTGTAAATCGGGATGCAATGTTCCATCTCCTGTAAATGGATTAACTAGCAGTTTCTCTATCATACCCGAAGGAATCACAAAGTAAATATTTTCAAAAATTTCAGTAGGTTGAGGAGAAACTCTTTGCTCTTCTGGTCGGGGTGAAGATACCCCGAACAAGCCCCTCAAAGGATTAGTTTCCATAGTGACAAGTAACAGAAAATTTCAGCACACTATATAAATGTTTCCTTACCAAGTTCCACTCACCAAAAGTGTTACACTCCTCGGCAACGGCGCCAGAAAAGAGTCTTGATGACCCACAAGTGTAGGGGATCTATTGTAGTCCTTTCGATAAGTAAGAGTGTCAAACCCAACGAGGAGCAGAAGGAAATGATAAGTGGTTTTCAGTAAGGTTTTCTCTGCAAGCACTGAAATTGTAGGTAATAGATAGTTTTGTGATAAGATAAATTGTAACGAGTAACAAGCAATGAAAGTAAATAAAGTGCAGCAAGGTGGCCCAATCCTTTTTGTAGCAAAGGACAATCCTGTACAATTTCTTATAATGAGGAAGGAGCTCCCGAGGACACATGGGAATTATTGTCAAGCTAGTTTTCATCACGTTCACATGATTCGCGTTCGGTACTTTGATAATTTGATATGTGGGTGGACCGGTGCTTGGGTACTTGTTGTGGAGCGTAGTAATTTCAAAAATTTCCTACGCACACGCAAGATCATGGTGATGCATAGCAACGAGAGGGGAGAGTATTGTCCACGTACCCTCGTAGACCGTAAGCGGAAGCGTTATGACAACGCGGTTGATGTAGTCGTACGTCTTCATGATCCGACCGATCCAAGCACCGAACGTACGGCACCTCCGAGTTCTGCACACGTTCAGCTCGATGACGATCCCCGGACTCCGATCCAGCAGGGTGTCGGGGATGAGTTCCGTCAGCACGACGGCGTGGTGACGATGATGATGTTCTACCGACGCAGGGCTTCGCCTAAGCACCGCAACGATATGACCGAGGTGGAATATAGTGGAGGGGGGCATCGCACACAGCTAAGGAACGATCATGAAGATCAATTTATGTGTCTATGGGGTGCCCCCTGCCCCGTATATAAAGGAGTGGAGGAGGGGGAGGGCCGGCTGAAAGTGCAACTAATCCCCGGGTGGTTTTGGTAATTAATAACAACATATATATCATTGAACTAATAGTTTCTTGAGAATCATTTCAGAAAGTTCAGCGATATGGGTATGGCAAGGACTGAAGAAGTGGACCCCTCAAAATGCTAAGGCAAGCATTGGCAAAAGCTCAAGACTCCATTTTTGGTTTAGTGATCCAAGATCACATTGAGTCTATAGGAAAGCCAATACTATTAAAAGGGGATGAGGTTATGATAATGATCTGGTTGCTCAAAGTGCTTAGTGATACATCTCCTAAACTATCAGCAACTCTCACTTCCATAATACACTCATAAGTAATCTCAGTCCCACCGATTCCCTAAACTCAGTGACACCGAGATGAACCACCTCAGCCATATAGCCAAACCCTAGAAATCTCGGATTTTCCGATTCGAACTCGGTCTCACGAAACTTGAGTTGCCAAGCTTCAGAACCTACGTCATCAAATCGGTGTCACCGAGATGATGAAGTCGGTCCCACCGAGATTGGCAAGCTCTTGTCTTTACGAATCGGACTCACCGAGTTTGTATTTTCGGTCCCACCGAAAATCCCAACGTTCACATGATTTGAACTTTCGGTCTCACCGAGTTGTCAACTTCGGTCCGACCGAGATTGGTCAAATGTGTGTAGCAGTTGGATTTTGTGTGGAGGCTATAAATACCCTCCACCCCTCTTCATTCGTGGAGAGAGCCATCGAAAGAACTACCACTCCTACCTTACATTTCGAGAAGAAAACTACCTACCCTTGTGTTGAGATCAAGTTGCTCCACTCCCACCATATGAAGCTTGATCTCTAGCCTTCCCAAGTTGCTTTCCACTCAATACTTTATTCCACCACAGCCAAATCGGTGAGGAGAGTTGAGTGTTGGGGAGATTATCATTTGAAGCACAAGAGCAAGGAGTTCATCATCATCAACACCATCTATTACCTTTTGGAGGTGGTGCCTCCTAGATTGGTTAGGTGTCGCTTGGGACCCTCCGTCGAGATGTGGAGTTGAACCAAGAAGTTTGTAAGGGCAAGGAGATCGCCTACTTCGTGAAGATCTACCCGAGTAAGGCTAGCCCTCCGTGGGCGAGGCCATGATGGCATAGACAAGGTTGCTTCTTCGTGGACCCTTCGTGGGTGGAGCCCTCCGTGGACTCTCGCAGCCGTTACCCTCCGTGGGTTGAAGTCTCCATCAAGCGTGGATTGACGATAGCACCACCTATCGGAACCACGAGAAAAATCTCCGTGTCTCCAAATTGCGTTTGATCCTCTCCACCTCTCTTTACTACATGTGCAATTTACTTTCCGCTGCCTATACTCTAGAATTGCATGTGTAGGGTGATACTTGACTTGATCATCATTGTGAACTTGCCAAAAACTTGTCTTTATCAAAAGGCTGAATTTTTATATTGTCAAGTAGTCTAATCACCCCCCCTCTAGACATACTTTCGATCCTACAAGTGGTATCAGAGCTTTGGTCTCCATTGTATTGGTCTCCATTGAATTGGACTCCATAAGCTTGGTTTCACAACCTAGGAGAGTATGGCGTCTAGTGAGGGTAATTTTAAGTAGAGGTCCTTACTTTGATGGTTCAAACTTTGCTAGTTGGAAGCATAAAATGAAAATGCATATTCTTGGCCATAACCCAGCCGCATGGGGCATTATTTGTGTTGGTTTGCAAGGTGAATTCTTGAGGAAGGAAAAGTTCGGATCGCGGCTTCTAGCGGATGAATTGCGGATGTTGCAAACAATGCTCAAGCTTGTGACATTCTCTTCAATGCTTTGTGTCGAGGAGTTCAACAAAATCAGCCGTCTTGAGAATGCAAAAGAGATTTGGGATACTTTGGTGAAATGCACGAAGGTACCGAGTCCGTGAAGGAATCAAAGCTAGATGTTCTTCAAGGTCAACTTGACAAGTTCAAGATGAAGGAAGGTGAAGGAGTCGCTGAAATGTACTCTAGGCTTGCTCTCATCACAAATGAGATTGCCGGCTTAGGAAGCGAAGAAATGACCGACCGATTCATCATCAAGAAGATTCTCAGAGCTTTGGATGGAAAGTATGACACCGTGTGCACTTTGATCCAAATGATGCCAAACTACAAGAATCTCAAGCCAACCGAAGTCATTGGAAGAATTGTTGCTCATGAGATGACACTTAAAGATAAGGAAGAGCTTCACAACAAGTCAAGTGGTGCTTACAAAGCTACAAGTGATGCTCCCACAACCTTAAGTGACAAACTAGTTTCCAATGAAGAGATAAGCCTAATGGTGAAGAACTTCAACAAATTCTACAAGAGTAGAAGCAAAGAAAGAAGCTCAAAGTCTAGATCATATGATGAAAAGAGATCTTCTAGTCGTGATCGAAACTGCTACAATTGTGGAAGACCCGGACACTACTCAAATGAGTGTTCGGCTCCCCACAAGAGAAGAGAAGAATCTCCAAGAAGAAGAAGCTCAAGAGATGAGTCACCTCGGAAAGAGAGAAGGAGTAGAGATGATCGTTATGAACGAAGACCCTCTCGGAGAAGCAAGGATTCGGAGAGGAAAGACAAGTCATCAAGGAGCTACACAAGAAGAAAACATCAAGCTCATGTAGGTGAATGGGTCTCGGCTCCGACTCCGACAATCAATCCGAAAGAAGCTATCACTCCAACTCCGACTACATCAAGATGAAGGTGTTGCGGTCTTGCTCTCGTATCCTCCAACTCCAACTCCTATGACTTGTTTGATTCACCAAATGAGGGAATTGGAAGATGCTTCATGGCTAAAGGCCCCAAGGTATCACACCCTGAATTCATTGACTTTGATAGTGATGAGGATGACTTGCTTGGTGAAGATGAGCTCTTACATGATAAATCTAGTGAGCCTAGTAATGATGAACATGCTAGTAGTCTTTATAGTCGAGAAGAGTCGAATGACAATGCTACGAAGGAGATTGAGCGTCTAACTAAAGAACTAAACACTCTTAAGTTAGCTCATGAAACAACTCAAGAAGATCATAGAGAGCTCCTAAGATCTCATGAGAAGCTACGCTTCGAGAAGCTCAATCTAGAGCAAGAACATGAGTTCCTAAAAGCAATCAATGACGATCTTCGAAAGAAGAGTTCTTCATATTTTGCCAAACGACTTCACTTGTCTAATTTCTTGCCACCTATTAAAACTAAGCATGATAAGCATAAGAAAAATTCTTCATCTAGTAGTAACAATAACCATGCTAAATCCAATATTGTTGCTTCTAGTAGTTCTCTTGATTCCACTAACAATGTTTCAAGCCAAGTTACACTTGAGCAAGAAAATAGTTTATTGAAAGGGATTATAGAGAAAGGTGTCTACAAGAGCCTTGCGGAAGCAAGAACTTTGAGAAATTGTCCTTAAGCAAGGAAGGCAGGAAGAATCAAGGAATTGGTTTTGAGCGAAAGTTCAACGCCGAGGGTGTTGAATGGGAAGAAGGTCAATATCCCACTCCAAAGTTTGTTTCTCAAAAGGAGAAGTACGATCCTACTTCTTCCAATGTGGAACTAGCTCAAGATGATCTTCCACCACAAGACCACAAGCTAAAAGGCAAGGACAAGCTTCAAGAGGAGATTGATGCATTTATTGAAGCACCTAAAGCCATGGTCAAGTGGGTTCCCAAGGAAACGTCAAGTTCTACTTCGTCAAGCTCAACTACAACCCCAAGGATTCCCATCAAGATGATGTGGATCCTGAAGAAGAAGAACTAGAGAGTTCTTGAGGGTGACTCCGCCAACATACTTCACTCACATTCATTTTGGCAAAAACTTGTGCAATCAACTTCCACATCTTGCACTAGTTCATGGAGTCACAAACCCTCTTGTTGGTAAGTCAAGGGACAAGGTAATCATTGCTTTCATGGACATCATCTATTGTGTATCTCAATCTATGTCCATGGATATCCTTGTTTGTTCCTTGTGGGACTAACCCATGTAGGTATTGAAAGTGCCGAATCCAAAGGATTGCTCCCAACTCTTGATGATCTTCATCAACATTGAGCATCCACATCTTCAACATCTACATGAAGTCTTCTCGACAACCCAAGGTTAGTTTGACCCTTTAAAAGGGTTCTCACATCTAGGGGAGCTTTGCTCAAAGAATTGAGCTAAAGCATCTTCAAATGATGTGAACACATCAATGCTTTATCTAAAAGTGGTAACCCCACTTGGGCTTAAACGATGAGTATGACCTATGATCAAATGTTCTCATTTGGCTCCTAAGTCAATATACTCATATATAGATGACCTAGTCATCGACAAATTGTGTGATAGTAGCTAGAGTTTTGATTGTGCATGTTTGACACATATTTCATTTGCTATCTTATTGTGTGAGCATGTTGGATGCATGATTTTATCCATTCGAGGACATCCATTTGTTGCCTTGGTCTTTTTGATTTTTATGACCAAATGGATGAACAAGAATGCCTAAGTACCTCCCCTAGCTATCTATGCTGACTTGTCTCAAATTCTATTCATGCTTACATCACAAACTTTGAACAAGTCATTTTCGGACCCTCCGAGTGAGGAGCACTCGGAGCCACCGATCCGTCAAAGGCTAACTTCCAAAACCTTCTAAGTGATTTCGGTCAGACCAACCCACTCAAACTCGGTCAAACCGAAAGCATTTAGATTGATCTAGGTTTTCACCTCGGTGAAACCGAGTTGTGATTTTCGGCGTGACGAAGTGCATAGCACTGCAGTTATTCATCTCGGTGCCACCGAAGTTTACAACTCGGTCCCACCGGCAACAAAGGGTATATATACTCCGAGGGCGCGCGTTGATTTCTACTTCAAAGCGTTTAGCCCCGCACCTTCTTTGCCGTCGCTGGTCTCCGGATCGTCTCCGTAAATGCGTCGCTTTGTCGCGCCCTCGCCGCAGTCTCCGTCGCCGTCAGCGGACATCGTCTCCGCGCCGTTGCGCCAGAGAGAACTCCACCAAGTTAGGGTGAGTTTCGATCCACTCGTGCTCCCATCTCCGATTCAATGCACGTTTGGTTTGCCCATAATCTTGCCACGATTGAAATCTTCACGAACACCAGATTAGTTCCTTTGAGCGAAATTGAGTAAAAGTTTTAGGGTTAGGTTTCGCCGAACACATCTCGGTGAGACCGATTTTACATTCTCGGTATGACCGATTTGGCCTCTGGCCATTACCTGCACACCTTCGGTCCAACCGAGTTGTGCAAATTGGTGTGACCGAAATGAGGATTTGGTGAAACCCTAGTGTTTTCGGCGGGATCGAAACCCACTTCGTCCAACCGAAAGTGGTGTGAATGCTTCTGTTTGAACACTTGGATTCACGAATTTTAAACTCGGTCGACCGAAATGTCTTCTGTGAAAACCTAATACTAGAATTTGAACTCATTTTTTGCAAAATCTTACGTAGTTTGTGATAACTCTTCTACTCTGCCTACACCTTATCTATTCACGGGTTGTCGGCCATGTCGGATGCCGATGACAGCCGAACAGGTTAGAGTCACCTATAGTAGATATTCGAGGAGGGGCACTAGTCCCGATCCTAGCAGCTCATCGAGATGATGGTGAGAGGAGTACACAAAGTGGTTTGCCTCCTGCAGCCACCAGGGCCAGAAAGAAGAGAAACTCAGATGAAGAAGATTCAGATTTTGTTGTTGAGGAAGAAGTCTCATCCAAGCCTAAGAGGAAAGTTGTTGCCAAAGAGCCTCAAGGTCTGCAAACAAAGAAGGGCACCAGAAAGGTCAAGCAAAGATTGAAGCTGCCAAGAAAGCTAAAGCTGAGAAGGAAGCAGCAGCAGCAGCTAAACCAAAGAGTGTTGGAGAACAGCTACTTGAAGCTACCCAAAGGATTGAACAGCGCCTGGCCAGCATTGTACAGTCTCAGGAGAGCCTTGAGAGGATTGTTGAAGACAAGATCCATGCTCTGGATGTGAAGTCGATGAAGTGCAAATAATGTCAACAAGCTTGAGGCGGACATCGAGGAAGAAAAGAGGAGAAGGAAGAGCTTATGCGTGAGATGCGGGATGACCTAGTCCGGGATGCTTATGAACAGATCGCTCCGGTTCCCACAGGACCCGATCAGCTGCTATTCCGATGGATCGACACGGGACTACAGCCTCGGCACCTCCCACAGCTCCATCGGTTGCTCCGGCTCCAGCTCGGTGACCACTCCTTGGCCAAAGAGACATCAGTGAAGTCTTCGCCGATCTTGCCATATCAACTCCAACATCAACCTGCAGGAGCCGCCAGCAGAGTCCCTAGTGACGTTTAGCTCTATGCCTTTTCGAACTTTTGGTAACTTGTTGCCAAAGGGGGAGAAATTGTATAGATCATAGGACTTCGAGAGAGAGAGTGCCTTTGTCTTTGCGCTTTTGCTCTTTCGTTCATTTGCGGTCTTTTTGAGATACTTTTGGTTTTTCGTGACATTTCGTGTGCTTGATACTACGTTTGATCCCACCTTAATGAGTGCTTGGTCGTAATATGCTTTAATGTGTGCTTAATGCTTATCATATGTTATTCCTATCTTGTATGACCATTTACTCATGTCTTGGTGATTGGGTGCATGCTATTCATTCTTATCATTTTGTGCGCTCCACCAAGATGTATGTGACATGGAAGAGTGACCCATGATCCTAATCGATTGTGCATTTGCATTTAAGCGCAAATCTTAAATAATGCACAAATTTAGGGGGAGCTCTTGCTTATCACATACTTCTCAAAGCGACGATATTATTCATTGATTATATCCTTTGTCGAAGCTTTGATCTATATGTTGTCATCAATTACCAAAAAGGGGGAGATTGAAAGTGCAACTAATCCCCGGGTGGTTTTGGTAATTAATAACAACATATATATCATTGAACTAATAGTTTCTTGAGAATCATTTCAGAAAGTTCAGTGATATGGGTATGGCAAGGATTGAAGAAGTGGACCCCTCAAAATGCTAAGGCAAGCATTGGCAAAAGCTCAAGACTCCATTTTTGGTTTAGTGATCCAAGATCACATTGAGTCTATAGGAAAGCCAATACTATTAAAAGGGGATGAGGTTATGATAATGATCTGGTTGCTCAAAGTGCTTAGTGATACATCTCCTAAACTATCAGCAACTCTCACTTCCATAATACACTCATAAGTAATCTCGGTCCCACCGATTCCCTAAACTCAGTCACACCGAGATGAACCACCTCAGCCATATAGCCAAACCCTAGAAATCTCGGATTTTCCGATTCTGAACTCGGTCTCACGAAACTTGAGTTGCCAAGCTTCAGTAACATACGTCATCAAATCGGTGTCACCGAGATGATGAAGTCGGTCCCACCGAGATTGGCAAGCTCTTGTCTTTACACGAATCGCACTCACCGAGTTTGTATTTTCGGTCCCACCGAAAATCCCAACGTTCACATGATTTGAACTTTCGGTCTCACCGAGTTGTCAACTTTGGTCCGACCGAGATTGGTCAAATGTGTGTAGCAGTTGGATTTTGTGTGGAGGCTATAAATACCCCTCCACCCCCTCTTCATTCGTGGAGAGAGCCATCAGAAAGAACTACCACTCCTACCTTACATTTATGAGAAGAAAACTACCTACCCTTGTGTTGAGATCAAGTTGCTCCACTCCCACCATATGAAGCTTGATCTCTAGCCTTCCCAAGTTGCTTTCCACTCAATCCTTTATTCCACCACAGCCAAATCGGTGAGGAGAGTTGAGTGTTGGGGAGATTATCATTTGAAGCACAAGAGCAAGGAGTTCATCATCATCAACACCATCTATTACCTTTTGGAGGTGGTGCCTCCTAGATTGGTTAGGTGTCGCTTGGGAGCCTCCGTCGAGATGTGGAGTTGAACCAAGAAGTTTGTAAGGGCAAGGAGATCGCCTACTTCGTGAAGATCTACCCCAGTAAGGCTAGCCCTTCGTGGGCGTGAGCCATGATGGCATAGACAAGGTTGCTTCTTCGTGGACCCTTCGTGGGTGGAGCCCTCCGTGGACTCTCGCAGGCCGTTACCCTCCGTGGGTTGAAGTCTCCATCAACGTGGATTGACGATAGCACCACCTATCGGAACCACGAGAAAAATCTCCGTGTCTCCAAATTGCGTTTGATCCTCTCCACCTCTCTTTACTACATGTGCAATTTACTTTCCGCTGCCTATACTCTAGAATTGCATGTGTAGGGTGATACTTGACTTGATCATCATTGTGAACTTGCCAAAAACTTGTCTTTATCAAAAGGCTGAATTTTTATATTGTCAAGTAGTCTAATCACCCCCCCCTCTAGACATACTTTCGATCCTACACCGGCCCTCTCTATGGCGCGCCCTAGGGGAGTCCTACTCCCACCGGGAGTAGGATTCCCCCTTTCCTAGTAGAACTAGGAACCCTCCCATGTAGTAGGAGTAGGAGAGAAGGAAAGGGAAGAAAGAAGGAGAAGGAAGGAAGGGGGCACCCCCCCTCCCTAGTCCAATTCGGACTAGTCCAAGGGGAGGGGTGTGGCCACCCTTTTGGCCCTTTCTCTCCTTTCCCGTATGGCCCAATGAGGCCCAATACGAATTCCCGTAACTCTCCGGTACTCCAAAAAATACCCGAATCACTCGGAACCTTTCCGAACTCCGAATATAGTCGTCCAATATATCGATCTTTACGTCTCGACCATTTCAAGACTCCTCGTCATGTCCCCGATCTCATTCGGGACTCCGAACTCCTTCGGTACATCAAAACTCATAAACTCATAATAAAACTGTCATCGTAACGTTAAGCGTGCGGACCCTACGGGTTCGAGAACTATGTAGACATGACATAGAACTATTCTCGGTCAATAACCAATAGCGGAACCTGGATGCCCATATTGGCTCCTACATATTCTACGAAGATCTTTATCGGTCAAACCGCATAACAACATACGTTGTTCCCTTTGTCATCGGTATGTTACTTGCCCGAGATTCGATCGTCGGTATCCAATACCTAGTTCAATCTCGTTACCGGCAAGTCTCTCTTTACTCGTTCCGTAATGCATCATTCCGTAACTAACTCATTAGCTACATTGCTTGCAAGACTTATAGTGATGTGCATTACCGAGAGGGCCCAGAGATACCTCTCCGACAATCGGAGTGACAAAACCTAATCTCAAAATACGCCAACCTAACATGTACCTTTGGAGACACCTGTAGTACTCCTTACGAAGCAACGCATAAACTAGGGTTTAAGCTTATGTCACTCTAGCAACCCATCATCTACTTATTACTTTCCAATGCCTTCCTCTAGGCCCAAATAATGGTGAAGTGTCCTGCAGTCGACGTTCACATAACACCACTAGAGGAAAAGACAACATACATCTCATCAAAATATCGAACGAATACCAAATTCACATGACTACTAGTAGCAAGACTTCACCCATATATGTCCTCAGGAACAAACGTAACTACTCACAAAGTATATTCATGTTCATAATCAGTGGAGTAATAATATGCGTTAAGGATCTTAACATATGATCTTCACCAAGTAAACCAATTAGCATCAAGTACAAGGAGTAATCAACACTACTAGCAACCCATAGGTACCAATTTGTGGTTTTGATACAAGATTGGATACAAGAGATGAACTAGGGTTTTGAGAGATGCTGCTGGTGAAGATGTTGATGGAGATTGACCCCCTCCCGATGAGAGGATCGTTGGTGATGATGATGGTGATGATTTCCCCCTCCTGGAGGGAAGTGTCCCCGGCAGAACAGCTCTGCCGGACCTCTAGATTGGTTCCGCCAAGGTTCCACCTCGTGGAGGCGGAGTTTCGTCCCGTAAGCTTGCCCACGATTTTTTCCATGGTAAAAGCCCTCATATAGCAGAAGATGGACACCGGGGGGCCACCAGGGGGGCTAGGAGATAGGGGGCGCGCCCAGTAGGGGTGGGCGCTGCTATGTTTTGAGCTAGCGTTGGTTTTCCCCGAAGAGGAAAGGGTGATGCAGCAAGTGTAGCGTAAGTATTTCCCTCGGTTTTGAGAACCAAGGTATCAATCCTGTAGGAGGCTCCTCAAAAGTCCCATGCACCTACACAAACAAACTGAGAACTCGCAACCAACGCAATAAAGGGGTTGTCAATCCCTTCACGGTCACTTACGAAAGTGAGATCTGATAGAGAGATAATAATATATTTTTGGTATTTTGTAATATAGATGCAAAAAGTAAAGATGCAAATAAAGATAGATTGAAAGCAAATACGATAAGAGATAGACCCGGGGGCCATAGGTTTCACTAGAGGCTTCTCTCGAGATAGCATAAGTATTATGGTGGGTGAACAAATTACTGTCGAGCAATTGATAGAAAAGCGCATAGTTATGAGATTATCTAGGCATGATCATGTATATAGGCATCACGTCCATAACAAATAGACCGACTCCTGCCTGCATCTACTACTATTACTCCACACATCGACCGACTCCTGCATGCATCTAGAGTATTAAGTTCATAAGAACAGAGTAACGCATTAAGCAAGATGACATGATGTAGAGGGATAAACACATGCAATATGATATAAACCCCATCTTGTTATCCTCGATGGCAACAATACAATACGTGTCTTGCAACCCTTTCTGTCACTGCGTAAGAACACCGCAAGATTGAACCCAAAGCTAAGCACTTCTCCCATGGCAAGAAAGATCAATCTAGTAGGTCAAACCAAACTGATAATTCGAAGAGACTTGCAAAGATAACTCAATCATACATAGAAGAATTCAGAGAAGATTCAAATATTATTCATAGATAAACTTGATCATAAACCCACAATTCATCGGATCTCGACAAACACACCGCAAAAGGAGATTACATCGAATAGATCTCCACAAGAGAGGGGGAGAACATTGTATTGAGATCCAAAAAGAGAGAAGAAGCCATCTAGCTAATAACTATGGACCCGTAGGTCTGTGGTAAACTACTCACAACTCATCGGAGGGGCTATGGTGTTGATGTAGAAGCCCTTCATGGTCGATTCCCCCTCCGGCAGGGTGCCGGCGAAGGCTCCAAGATGGGATCTCGCGGATACAGAAGGTTACAATGGTGGAAATTGTGTTTCGTGGTGCTCCTGGATGTTTTCGGAATCCGTAGGTATATATAGGAGGAAGAAGTACGTCGGTGGACGCTCGAGGGGCCCACGAGACAAGGGGGCGCGCCCCACAAGGGGGGCGGCCCCCTATCTCGTGGGGCCCTCGGGAGCTTCTTGACTTGCACTCCAAGCTCTCCGGATCAGATTTGTTCCAAAAATCACGCCCCCGAAGGTTTCATTCCGTTTGGACTCCGTTTGATATTCCTTTTCTATGAAATACTGAAGTAGGCAAAAAAACAGCAATATGGGATGGGCCTCCGGTTAGTAGGTTAGTCCCAAAAATGATATAAATATGTAAAATAAAGCCCATAAACATCCAAAAGGGGTAATATAATAGCATGGAGCAATCAAAAATTATAGATACATTAGAGACGTATCAGGCGCGCCCCCACCCTCCTGGCCAGGGTGTGGGCCCCCTGACGTATTTCTTCCGTTCAATAATTCGTATTAATTCCAAAAACATGTTTCGTGGAGTTTTAGGATTTTTGGAGCAGTGCAGAATAGGTTTCCAATGTTTGCTCCTTTTCGGCTAAATTCATTGCAAGCATTCCCCTCTTCATGGTAAACCTTGTAAAATAAAGGAGAATAGCCATAAGTATTGAGATATAATGTGTAATAATAGCCCATAATGCAATAAATATTGATATAAAAGCATGATGCAAAATGGACGTATCACGGCACGGAAGCCATATGGAAAGGGGATTCAGATTTTAGTGGGGGAAATACAAATCGATTTAAAGCCTACTCTGGATGAGCAATGCGTACAGTAGTGCAGGTGGAAGAATCAGTATGTACCTATCGCCGTTTGTCGGAGTGATTTCCACGGGGTCGACCGCCAGCGGCATCGAATCGCCTCCTTGCACCCCATCCATGTCCAGTCAAAGAGCAAGCACAGGGAGGTGAGAAAGACGGAAGTCCTATTCACGGGTGCGCGTCGTTATGCGGGGGGGGCGTGGAAGACAAAAAATCACAAAGCCTACGGTGGAGCAGTACACCTACGAAGTCCATGGCTGTAACATACATCTGCCATGGCAATAGGTAAAACAAAGCTGGATTCCGTGACGGGCATCTCGAGGTACAGCGCACAGATTCAACCGCTGAGATTAGGCGGCCCCGATGCAGGTGCTCTAAAAATCCGCTTCCGGAACACGGCCCTCGCGTCGCTCCCTCCCCAGGGGCGACACGGGCGGCGACCAAATTGCCAAGGCCTCCGCCCCCCACCCCTTCCTCCCCCTCGCCGTCGTCGGCGCCTCCCGCGGGCAATGCTCACGTGGAGCAGGCGGCGGCGGGGCTCCTTTTTTCTCTGCGGCGGGCGGTGCCTCCCTCGAGCAGGGGAGCTCTTGGCGGCGCGGCGTCGGGCGTCGGGCGTAGGCCGGCGCGGCGTCGCATCTCGGGCGTCCGTGCGTTGTGGCTTCGTCGACATGGGGGCGCTGGTGGCAGCGTGCGTGGTGCTTGCTGCTGCCCGCCTATTGGGGATCGGATCCGCCCGGATCTGGCTCCCCTGCGGCGGCTGCATCTCGCGGACGCTGGCAAGCCGGGGCGGCGGCCTCGGTTCGGGCTCCGCGTGGCTGGGTGTGGACGGCGCGCGTGCGCGCGGCATTGCTCGGCTTCGAAAGTGTGCGTGGGGCACAGATCGACGGCTGGGCGCGGCGGCGGCTGGCGCGCGACGGGCGCGGCGACCGGCAGCTAGCGTGGTGGATGCGCTACTCTGGAGTGTGCGTTGTGCTGCGGGGGGAGCTCGTCTGTTCTGCTCTCGCTCATGTGGCTTTGATTGGATCTGGTGCGAGCTCGTGCTTCGATCTGGATGATGCGCGTCGCGATGCGACGTGGGTTGCTGCGGTGGTGGTGGTCACGGTGGTGCTGCGGT
This sequence comes from Aegilops speltoides, assembly GCA_021437245.1. NCBI lineage: Eukaryota > Viridiplantae > Streptophyta > Magnoliopsida > Poales > Poaceae > Aegilops > Aegilops speltoides. The sequence goes on along the minus strand of CM038144.1, from coordinate 26,030,422 downwards.
GGTGGACGACGGCTTCGTCCAGGGGGTGGTGCGTCTTTGGTCGCGGTGGATCATGGGATCCCGTGGCCAGAATGAGGTCGGCCTCAGCAGGTGGTGGTTGGTGGGCGGTGTCGACACATCTCCAGGAGAAATCTTTGCTCCGATCTTCGTTGGAGCCGGCGACTGTGGCGCTCGCGGGTGCCGTGATCTTTCTTGGAAGCGTCGTCTTGGAGATGTGCTCCTCCTCCCCATGGCTTTGGCTCCGGAGTGAAACCTCAGATCCGCTGGATCGGACAATGGAGGCGTCTTTGCGTCTTTCTCCTCCTTGGGGGCATCGTCTCGGAGCCGGCTACGACTGGGAGTCTGGTGGATTGCGGCATCTTTGTCGCGTGTTTGCTGAGGCGGGGCGTTGGTTTCTTTTGGGCAACGATGATGGCGTCAAGTGGAGCTCGCGTCGCGGCATGGACTTCTGTAGCCGGTTCTTCCCGGCGTGCCCGATGTGCTCTTCCGTGGGTTGCTTGGTTGCTTTGAAGTCGGAGCTGCGGTGGAGCGGGTCCAGGTGGTGACAATGACAGGCGCTCGATGGTCATTTGCCGTGGGCATGACCGGCGCAAGTCCTGCATATTTTCCTTGTGAGGCTGGTCGTCAAAGTCGGAGCTGTCAGTTGCTTGCGCGTGTGGTCTTCCGGTGGCATGTGCCGTCGTGGTTTGTCCCGTGTCAGTGGCCAGGTTGGCCGGTGATGCCCATGTCATGTGGGTTGGTTTATATCGATTTTAGCCCGGTTTTCCGTCAATTAACCAGGCAATTCTCTTCTTCTTAATCAATGAAAATGCCAAATCTTTTGCCTCGTTTCAAAAAATAAAAAAGTTCTACCACGTACATCCTAGAAACACCTACAAGTAATTTATCATGGAGCCATGAATTGCCTCTCGACGCGCAGTGTAGCGGAAGACTGTCGGGTCGCGCGTCGATGGCGATATAGTCGTACTACTACTCGTGATCCCAAATAAGCCTTCTCGCAGATCACAGGTGCTAGCTTCAAATGCTTTGATGTGGATGGAGAGTTTGTGTCCCACACAAGTATTCAGGTTTTTTTTTTTTTTTTTTGAGGGGAACAAGTATTCAGGTTAGGAGGGCCTTTGTCTTGCTTATAATGAGAAGAAAGAACACATCGCCTCAGACACCCCCCTAAATGGGTCGGCCCATCGTGGGAGGGAGGGCTGGCTCCTAGTGCATGTTTTTTTACTTTTACCTATATTTCTGAAAAGGATAATTATGTATTAAAAACTTAAAAATGTTAAGTGCTCATTTTTTAAATGTCTGTGTAGTGTAAAAGAAGTTCACACAGCTTTAAAAAATGTTGATAGCATTTGAAAAAAGATTCGTGACATTCAAAATATTCTTACACACTTAAAAAACATATTAGTGACATTTCAAAAAAGAACGTATACACAATGTAAAAAAATGTTCGCATAATTAAAACAATGTTTCTTATCATTCAAAGAATGTATGCGTCATTTCAAACAAAATGTATGTGATATTTTTTTAGAAATGTTTATACGATGTAAAAAAATGCGCATGTAGTATAAAAATTGTTATGCACCATTCAAAAATGTATGTAATATTTAATATAAATATTCATGTGTTTTGAAAACAACTTGACATTTAAAAAAATGTTTATACAATGTACAAAAATGTTCACGTAGTTTAAGAATTGTTTAATGCCAATAAAAAATGTTCAAATTGATAATCTTGAAAATCTATTAATAATCAAGACAGGTTTTTTTTTAAACGTTGGCAGGAGAGCTGCCAAATTCGTTGATCAGAAAAGGGTATTACAAGAACACCCTCAAAGGAGGAATGCACCGCATAAAGACGAGTGCTAAAAAAAAGAACGAAAGAAAAGGACTGGTCGGTTTATTAAGGAAAACCGGGCAAAAACCAAGCAACGCCTAGTTAGACTAGATCTAAAGCAACACAACCCATACAAAAGCGCCGGAAAGCCAAAACCCCACAACACACCCGGGCGGGCACTCGAGCGCCTTTGCTGCTACCAAAATGCACACCGACAACCGCGTCTGTCTGCAGGGCTGCCACGAGCATATCTACAAACATCGAAGACAGGAGAGGAGCGATATGTCCGAAAGAAGCGATACATATGCTGCTCCGATCCCATGAGGCAAGTAGACATAGCTACTTTGGCGCAACTTGCATGTGAAGGTTGCTCTTGTTGCTCTCACCGTCGACCGAACGACCACCGCAAGCGGATGCACCACCAAAAGCTCCAAGCTCACCAAAAGCGCTGCCGCTCGGATCCACCACACCACCATCGACCAAGTGCTCCTCACACCAGATTTGTCTCCAAGGCAATGCTTCCAACAAAGTAATGACACCACTGGCGCCACCATTACACACGGTTTTCACCGGAGACAAGAACATAGAGCAAGGAGAGGTGTCGAGATCCTCGATGGCGCCTTCAACAAGGAAAATCACACCCAAAGGCATCATTCGCCATCAGCCCAAACCGTAGTTGAGCATGACTTTCGTCGAGAACCGAGCACCTATCTTTGGGGCGGCGTCTCCAACACACCACCGCGGATCGGGCGAGCGAGATGCTACTTGCGCACCGCCCAAAACTAGCCGAGCACCGCCGGCGGCGCAAGCCAGAACATCTGAAAGGCTTGCCCGAACCACGCTACCCAGACCATCATCCCGACAAGGAACCACCACGCAATCCACTTGCAAGCGATCGCGGCCGAGCCACCTCCGGCCTCCGGCCTCCATAGCGCCAATCCGGCGGCGAGGCCGTCGATCCGGCGCCCGGCCGAGGCCGCCCGGCCGAGGGAGCCCGCGCCCCCCAGCCGGACCCCACGGCGGCGGCAGCGTTCGCGCCACCACAGGCTTCCACGCTGCGGTGGCCGCGCCAGCAGCTCCCACGCGCAACCAAGTGCGCGTGCACACCAAAATCTTTGGGCGGGCGCGGCCAGCACCTCCACCGTCGTCATGGGCGCGCATCGCTGGATCTGGCGCCGACGGACGCGGATCGAGCTTCGTGGATCTCCTCTGCGCGTCCTCCGGCGGCTCCTCTTGACGCGCCGCACCAACAACAGAAGTGCCCGCCGCCGCCTTCCTCGGGGCGGCAGACTTCGCCGGCGGGCACCCTGGCGGCGGGCAGGCAGGTGGGGAAGGGAGAAGCGGTGGCGGCGCTAGGGTTTGTGCCCCCCGTGTCGCCAGAGCGAGGCGACGCGGGGGCTCATGAATACGAGTTACGCTTCCTTCAAGACAGGTATTTTGAAACCATTGGGGAGGCAATCCTTATCGACCTTGCTGCCTCCATGATGATGTGTGAGTAGTTTCCATTGGACCTACGGGTCCATAGCAGTAGCTAGATGAATTTCTCTATTTCTTTTGATTTTCAATACAATGATCTCATCTGAGATCAATCCGATGTAAACTTTTACGATGTGTTTGTTGGGATTCGATGAATTATGACTTTATGATCAGATCATTCATCGAAAACATTTGAGTATATTCTAAGATTTTTTATGTGTGATTTTATAGTTTTGTATTTCTCTCTGATCTATCTATCTCTTTTGGCCAATTAGATCGATTTATCTTCAGTAGGAGAGGTGCTTGGTAGTATGTTCAATCTTGCAGTGTCCTTACTCTGTTACAGGAGGAGTTGCCATGGATGATTTCATGGTTGCTCGCCCCACCTACATTTGAAAGTGCAACTAATCCCGAGTGATTTTGATAATTCATAAAACATATACATCATTGAACTAACGCATATTGGAGAATATTTTAGAAAAGTTTAATCTAGTATGTCTATGATATGTGGATATGGACCCGTCAATTTGCAAAGGACATGGATTGGCAAAAGCTTCAAAACTCTATATTTGGTTTAATTGACCCAAGATCACATTGAGTCCATAGGAAAGTCAAGATACTATTAAAAAGGGATAAGGTTTTGATCATGAGTCATTTGCTGAATTGCTTACAGATATTGGTCTGAAAACCCTCAACCCACCCTGACATTCCTATCTCTCCAAAACCCTAAAGCCTATCTCCGTCTCCCCTGTTTTTACTTTTTTATTTGTCTTCGCTTCGGGTTTTTCTTTATTTTTATCTTTTCATTTCCCCTTTTCTTTTGTATTTTATAATTTCTCCTTTTCTCTTTTTTCATGCTCATTTTTGTTTTCCTTTTATTTTAAAATTTATGATTTATTTTTATAAATTTGCAAAAATACGAATAGTGAACATTTTTTCAAAAATGTGAGTTTCTTTTTGAATCACGAAACTTAATTTTAATCAACAAACATGTTTTGATATTTGGGATTTTTTTAAATTCACGACCATTTTCTGTTTTAAAAATAACATTTTTTAAATGCATGATATTTTATGAATCAGCGAAGATTTTTCGAATTAATGATTTTTTCTGAAAAATAGGGAACAATTTCACAATTTTGACGATATTTTTTATACTACAAACATTTTAAAAAAGTCATGAACATTTTTTCAAAAGTGTGAACCTTTTTTGAATAAGTGAACATTTTTTTTTCAAAAATCATGAATACTTTTTGGATACGCAAACATTTTGTGATTTTCCGAACATGTTTCAAAATCATGATAATTTTTAGTTAGCGAACATCTTATGATTTCTCAAACTTTTTCCTGCAAATTTTGCTATTTTTAGAAATTGGGAACCTTTTTGAAATCCCGAACTATTTTAAAGATTCTTTTTTTTTTTTGGAAAAAAGGGCTTCTGGCCCGACACGTGGGCTGGCCCAAAATTGGATGCAGGGGCGCGTGTTTCCTCCCTATTTGGTGTGCATGTCGCCAAATAGTAGGTCCCAGTTTTCTATGGGTGGGAGAGTAGTGCAAATCTACTCGAGGGCTTTAACAAGCTCGAGCCTAGGGTTCCGATTTTTTTCTACTAGTCTCAAGGCCCATCCCAGCCTATCGCTGCCACTTACCAGCCCATCACACACACCACTGCTCACGCAAGGTTGTTCTGTCGTTCTAGAGTGACACATACCACACTCACACAATGCACAAGTCGACCCCCATGTCGCGAGTGCCCTAGCCACCATCGGCCGTCGGAATCTCTCCTTCGTTGTCCCCAAGGAAGACCAGCCAACCCCGACAATGGACCTTCCCTATTAATGAAAGGGAGGTATTCCTCTTCGATTTTCATTAAAGAAAATCATCTGGTTCTAAACAACATTTTAAAACCGCTACATATGCTACTCGAGATCATACACAGAGATCACAAAATACTGCGGACATCCAACCTAACAGCACATGAGCTCCATCTCAGAGAGAGAGAGAGAGAGAGAGAGAAAATAACCAACTAGGACAAGATCCGACATTACATACTACTATGTACTCCCTCCGTTCCTAAATGTAAGTCTTTTTAGATATTTCACTACAAACTACATACGGATAAATATAGACATATTTTAGAGTGTAGATTCACTCATTTTGCCCTGTATGTAGAATATAGTGGAATCTGTAAAAAGACTTATATTTAGGAAAGGAGGGAGTATATATGAAAATGTACCGTAGAACAGGTCAAAAAACATTATTATTTTTGAGACAAACGTTACAAACTGATGGCCCTCGTATCTACCAAACCAGATCGGCCGACGAACGGCATGACCGCATGAGCGTATGTATGTAGGCCTGATGAACGCATGCAGTGCAGGCCGCGGCCTCTCCCTCTCCAACCATTTCGTTTTCTTTGCATCCCTTTTAGCCCATGTAGTGGCAGATCGTCGTGATGGAGGCCACGATTTTAGGCCGTGCTTCAGTGCTTGGATGCCGGCCGTAGCTTTGGGATGTTTCTAGAGGACTCATATTTCTACTATTCGTTGTTGCCTTGGTTGAATATACAAATAGTGGCACTAGTTGCATCATCCATCGTGACTGGATCCATGGCCGCGCCCTCTCAGAGTTTCGGCATCGATGCATGGAAACAGTGGATTGGACAGGCCAATGGAATGTCTTCTCCCATCACTTGTTCAGTCCGATGCACCCCCTAAATTGAGTTTACAGAGGTGGCGGCATCAATCCTCGAGCAGGAAATCCACCTGAAATGTCAGTGGCGACTTACTATATTAATAAAAGTGGACGCGCCTAGCGGCCCCTGGAAGCCAAATAAACAACGCACGCAAGTTGGCCATGAACATTACAATAGCTAGCACTCGTGTACTGGGACAGGAGTCCCTGTCTGACCGCAGGGCCCACGCACCAGGCGGCACCACATGTCAGTGAGGCACGAGCCCGGGTGCCGACATGGTCCCTCATCCCTCGCGTTGGCCAGCAGGCAGCAGCCATGCGGCTCCCATGGATAAAGCATTGAAGGTTCTAGCCCCCATATGGGGTGGCCCGTCGTGGTCACGTGCCGGTCACGTGCCCCTGTCCGCAAGTGGCAAGGCCGATGCCCACGAGAGACGCCACGCGACTCAGCCAGACCCAAAAAAGAAAACAAAGGAAGAAAGATCTCGAAAGAAAACGGAAAGGCGATGGCGTCGCTGCCCGGTCCAGGCCGTTGCCGTTGCCGAGCCGTTGCCGAGCCGTGGCGTGACAGCGCGCGCAACGCACGCACGCGTGCTCGCCTCGCTTGGTTTGCGGCCCCGAGCTCTCGGCCTCCGGTCCGGTGGGTTCGTCGTCGGCGTCATCGCGCCTACGGTTATGCGCCGTGTGAGAGCATCTATAGCCCGATATATCAACTCCAACGCCTTCTATGTCCGTGCACAGTGATCCACTAATCATTAAGTCGCCGCGTGCGAAAATGCAGCCGGGCCTCTCATACCCGTCTCAAACGCTTGGACAGGCCATCCGATCATTGACCGGTCAAAAAAAAATCGACTCAACCAGGCCTCTTAAACCGCGAACAAACGTCCGGGCTAACCGGCGTCCCTCATATCTAGCACAAATATAGGGCAGCTTGGACGCGTCCGCCTCACAGACCCGGCCCACCATCAATCCCACAGCTGTCCCGCAAAAAACCCAAATCCGGGCGTCTCGCTCCAAAACCCTAGCTCCCTCTCTCTTGCTCTGTCTACTCATCTCCCTCTCCCGTTTCGATCACATCCACTACGATGACCAGCTCCGGCGACGACTCCGGCTCCGAACTCGACTACGAGAAGGAGATGGCCCTCCTCATTGCGCTGGAGCGGTCCAAGATGGAGACTGGCGGCATCTCTAGATCTGGAGCGTCGCCGTAGCTCCCGAGCCGGTGCAACGCGGACACCAGAGCTGGACCCTCCCAGCCAGCGCGCAGCGTCGCCGGGACAACACAATCCGCACCATCGCCGCACCGTCTTCTTCCCCCGTCGGTTGCTTCTCCATGCAGCCAGTGGTCGGTGCTTGTGCCCGCGACGTCGCACGCACATTCCGAAATCAGGGGCTCACGCCGTGCGCCCTGAGAGGCAGCGTGCATGGCATAGGGACGCGGTGGAGCAGTCCACGCAGCGCCGCCGCGGGACGGAGGCGGACCCTGACGAGGACGCGCATCTTCTCGCATGGGTCTACTGTCAGTCCCTCATTACGGTGGAGACGGACACTCGCCGCCTCCGACGAAAGAACGCCAAGGCACTCCGGCTTGCTATTGAGAAGTCGGAGGGCGAGGCGAAGGAGGTGGCAGCAAAGAAGGCTCGAGTCGCCAGGTTGAAGCGGGAGCATGACAGAGCGGTTCGTCGGATGAAGGGGCTCATTGTACTCTTCAACTCCGACTCAAACGATGGCCACAACTGCACCTCCTTGTCAGACGATCAAGACTCTTCACCAGCCGCGGGTGCCTACAGCTGTGCCGGCGGCCGGAAGGGCAAAGGCCCGGCGATGAAGTGGTGCCCCCACCCCCCCTCCTCAATGCTTATATTGTTTTTAGTCGTACAAGTTTAAGAACTTGTCCGATGACAAACTATGATCTTTTGGATGTAGGTAAGTTTGTTAATGTTCGTTTGTAGCCAATCTTGTGTTCATTCCAGCCGACTTTTGTTGTTCGTCGTTTGATCACGTAGAGTAAATTAACGTTGCATGTGTAGTATGGATATAGGGCATCAGATATGAGATACACGGATTCAGACTTGCGCTTGAGGGATCGGATTTGCTCATCACGGATGTAGATGCTCTAAGAACATTTACAGCGCGGACGTCCACGGCCAGTTTGAGAAGCCCGATCGACTCACTTTTCATGGCGAAGCACTAATCGAACCGTTAGTTTGAAATGATCGGGTGTAGACGCTGTGAGGTTTTAGGGAAACGCATGGCTGGATGCCATGGCGGTTCCGCGCGGATGGTTGCTTCTGGCAAGGGCGTGACAGCCCGTCTTTCTCGTGACCACCGTCGTCATTAGGGAAGTCTCTTGGACGGTTAGCATGTGTGTCCATGCCGATCACCGTGAATTTTGAGAAAGCATGCGTGATTTTTGTGTGGGTGCATTATTCTTGTATATACAACTAGTTGAGAAAAATAATGCTCAACAGTCAGATATAAAGAGAAAACAAACGAGATCTTACGTTTGTTTACTAGAAAAACCTACGTAAGCTTAAACCGCTTTGGAAAGGCATTCAAGAATGCACGAAAAAGCAGGCAGCAAGATGAAACAACTCAACCGTTTGGATACCGATTAGAGCCGTGTCCCAAGCTTGACAAGGTGAGATATGATGTCTCGTCGTTCCAGGTTGCTATGTGGGGCGCTGATTTTTACAAAAACCGACTTTTTTTTAGAGAAAATAAAAATACACGCTGACAAGGTGACTTTTTTTTAACACAATACAATCACAGATACTCTCACACACGTACATACATATATCTGTATGAACGCATGCACGCAAACCCTATCTCTACGAGGCTCTGTACAATGCAAGGTGCTTAGGTGGGGTTTTGTACAAGGTGCTAGGTGGGGTGCTTGGAGAAAAAAATCAGTCTTTCCTTAAGCACCAGTATTTATTTGTACAGACTAGACACTTAATTAGGCGTCTCTTCTGTAGAAATAGGCATCAGTGCTTCAGAAAAAACATGATTTATTTTTCTAAGCATCATCCTAAGCACCTAGCATTGTACAAGGCCCGAGCATCTTCAAGATATTGAGTAAACGCCTCCAGAAAGACTAGAATAAATCAAGGAAAACGCGAGCATCAATGCCAAATTTAGGACTTGAACCATGGTGAATTGGTTTCACCACAAGAAGCTAACCATGTGGCCACGCTCAATTCGCAACACCGACTCTTTTTGGAGTACAAACTTTGTAGGTTTTCGTCAATAACTACTACAAGAACGTACAAGTTAAATTCCGTGAAGTATCTATAAATCACATATGGTTTGTATTCAAAGGTAATTTCTTATGGTTGTGGTCTTTTAGTAGGAATATAAACATGCTTATCGCAAAAAAGAGAGTAATAAACATTCCTCTTGAATTGCCTTCTCCACCCGTGTTGCCTTGGTAAGGTTGCGCAATGCCTCGTCCATCTGAGCACCGTTCAAACTATACCACACATCAGTGTCGTCCATTCACTTTCCTCAAAATCACCACCACCGCCACTTCACCTTCCATTTCCTTCAACAACATCTCTCTAAACCTATAGCACAATGTTGTAACATCGACAAACATTTTATATCGGCCAAAGTGAGGGATCGAAGGCTATGTCTACAATGCTGATGGTGGGCGGGTTGGGAGGGAGGCGTGTGGATAGACTTAAGTGAAAGTGTATCTATCAAGGTTACTTAAGAGCCCTAATCATGCAATTCTACAACAAGATAAGAGTGCGGAAGCGAAACTTGCAACAACATAAGAGTAAGAGTAGTGAACGCAAAACACAGTGACAGAGAGATACCCGAGGTTCAGATAGTTGGTGCTATCCTACTCCTCATTAGTGGAGGTTTGGATACCAGGTCCCAAGACCATAGAGGTCTCGATAGCGTCACCCACAAAGAGTCCATAGAAGCGACACCTACCTATCCCACCATGACTTGCTACCATGAAGGTCAAACCCTCCCTCGCGCTTGATCTTGCATGAAGAAGGTGATCACTCAGCCTTGTACAAAGTCTTAAATCCTTCACAACACTTGACGACTCTCAAGTGACTCCTTGTCGCCTAGGAGTCACACACCCTCAGAAGATCTTCAATAAAACTCTCAAGAACCCATGGGATCTCCCTGTGCTTTGCTACTTTTGAAGAAATGCTCTCATACTTCACTTAGATTTATTTGAGAGTTAGTAATTTTTTTTTAGAAATTCTCTCTTGCTTCACTTAAATTATTTTGAGAGAAGAAAAAAAATTATGCTCATGTTCTTCACTTAAATTTGTTTGAGCTATCTAAAGCAACATATGAAATTAGTCCCAAAGACCAAAGTGATAGATATTCAAGAGGGATATAATAAAAACTTTCATGAAAATCATTGGACAAAATAAACTTGATTCTTTGTAATAGCTTTGAGATATGATGATAGTGATGTGTGAGTCATGTTGATGAGTAATTATGTTTTAGTAAGAATATTGGTGTTAAGGTTTGTGATTGGCTATGCAAGCACGAAAGTCAATAGTTATGCAATGAAATTACATCCTACTTGTGGTGAATTATTCGGTGGTAGTTATGCTTAATGCTCGCTTATGAGATTTTTTTTGTTTCTTGGTTGGATGCTTCTCAATATTTTGCTAGCCTTCATTTGCACTAAGTATGATCACTACTTGTGCATCCAAAATCCTTTAAACCAGTTTTTGCCATATGAGTCCACTATACCTACCTATATATGGTATTCTTTTGCCGTCCTAAGCACATTTGTATGTGCCATCTCTAATTTTTAAAATAAATTTCTTTTTTGTGTGCTCATACCGCTCATGAAACAATAGGGGTGGCTGATATATTTCCATGCTAGATATGTTATTCTCAAGATGAGTGTTTATTCACTTGTCATTGCACGAGAGTACGACAAAGGTATTAGGGATGCCCAGTCCCAAAATGAAAAATGAATTTAATTTATGTTGTCAAATAATAAATTCCTTGGAAAGTGTTGGTATGGAAGGCATATGTGGATAAAGTTAGCCATGGAAAGTGAAAGTATGGTGAAAAAAGGAATAAACTTTATTTTCTATTTGGGAAACGCCTATGATATATCTAGCATGGAAAGTATTGGGAACTACTCGATCGTTTTCGTTGACAGGAAAAGCATGCCACCCAAAATGTTTTATCTCTATCTTTTTCGCTTTGAGCTCTGGCACCTCTACAAATCCCTACTTCCCTCTGCGAAGGGCCTTTCTTTTACTTTGTGCAATTTTTATTTTACTTGAGTCGCCATCTTATCTTATAAAGCACCAACTAAGGGGCACTATGATCGTACTTGAGCATTGAGTGTAGCTAATATGTGAGTTTGTTTCATGAATGGATCAATGATTGAGCATAATGGGTTAGGGATAACTTGCTTTAGTATTGATATTTTGAAAGACATGGTTGCCTGTTGATATGCTTGAGTATTAAAGTCTTCATGTCAAAACCAGACTATTGCTTTGAACCATATAAAAGTCCAAATGTCCATGCTATAAAGAAAAGAATATGTGATGAACATGTTAGCCAACATTCCACATCAAAAATTCTGTTTTTATCATTTACCTACTCGAGGACGAGCAGGAATTAAGCTTGGGGATGCTGATATGTCTCCAACGTATCTATAATTTTTTATTGTTCCAAGCTATTATATTATCATTCTTGGATGTTTTACCATCATTTTATAGCAACTTTATATCATTTTTTGGGACTAGCCTATTGACATAGTGCCAAGTGATAGTTGTTCTTTTCTGCTTGTTTTTTACATCGTAGGAAATCAATATCAAACGGAGTCCAAATGCAGCGAAACTTTTTGTGGTTTTTTTTGGACCAGAAGACATCCAGTGGGCCAAAGAAATACCGAAGAGGGGGCCCGAGGTGAGCACAAGACACCTGGGCGCGCCTGGAGGTCCAGGCGCGCCCTGGTGGGTGGTGCCCACCTCGGTGACCTCCCGCATCGCCTCTTTGCTCTATAAATACCCCAATATTCCAGAAACCCTATGAGAGTCGACGAAAATCAATTTCAGCCGCCACAAGTTCCAGAACCACCAGATCCAATCTAAACACCAGCACGGAGGGGTTCATCATCCTCATTGGTGCCTCTTCGATGATGCGTGAGTAGTTCATTGTAGACCTGCGGGTCCATAGTTAGTAGCTAGATGGCTTCCTCTCTCTCTCTTGATTCTCAATACAATGGTCTCTTGGAGATCTATTTGATGTAACTCTTTTTGCGGTGTGTTTGTTGGGATCCGATGAACTTTGAGTTTATGACCAGATCTATGTTTTTATCCATGAAAGTTATTTGAGTATTTTGATCTCTTATATGCATGATTACTTATAGCCTTGTATTTCTTCTTCGAATCTTTGGTTTAGTTAGGCCAACTAGATCATTTTTTCTTGCCATGGGAAGATATGCTTTGTGATGGGTTCGATCTTACGGTGCTTGATCCCAGTGACAGAAGGGGAACCAACACGTATGTATCGTTGCTATTAAGGATAACAAGGTGGGGTCTATTTTTACATAAATAGATCTTGTCTACATCATGTCATTGTTTTTATTGCATTACTCTGTTTTTCCATGAACTTAATACACTAGATGCATGCTGGATAGCAGTCGATGTGTGGAGTAATAGTAGTAGATGCAGGCAGGAGTCGGTCTACTAATCTTGGACGTGATGCCTATATAATGATCATTGCCTGGATATTGTCATGATTATTTGAAGTTCTATCAATTGCCCAATAGTAATTTGTTTACCCACTGTATGCTATATTTCTCGAGAGAAGCCACTAGTGAAATCTACGACTCCCGGGTCTCTTCTTTATCATATTTGCCTTTGAGATCTGTTTTTATTTGCTTTTATTTTCAGATCTATTAATCCAAAAATACAAAAAAATACCTTGATGCGATTTTTAGTAATTTATTTTATTTCGTGTTCCCGTGAGATCTATTTATCCAATCTACTGCAAATCTATCTTTTTACCCATGAGGGATTGACAACCCCTCTCTTACATCGGGTTGCAAGTATTTGTTCTTTGTGTGCAGGAGCTGTTTACGTAGTGTTGCGTGGTTCTCCTACTAGTTCGATAACCTTTGTTTCATCACTAAGGCCGTTGATGTGCTGCATCATCCATTCCTCTTTGGGGAAATACCGACATAGTTCAAGCAAACATCACGCCCCTCGGAGGGCCACCGCTGCCGCCGGACGCCATGGTCGCCACGGAGAGAGCAGTCGTCGTGCGGGAGGGGCTTAGGGGCTGAGGTAGGGTGGGGGTTGGGGGAGGCGGGGGAGGCCGACGAGGGGTGTGGTGGGGTGCTTTTTATCTATGGGGGTGGGCGGTGGCGGCGGGGTAGGTGGGCGGCGAGGAGCGGCGACCCACCGGAGTAAAGCCAGCCTTAATGGCGCATCGAGAGACGGCACCTAATGCCTCGGGAACCGTCGCCTTGACGCCACGCTGGTTGCACGAGGAGTCGAACCTTTTTTTCCTCCTCTTTGACCGTTGCAACGTGGGCGTACGTCGACGAGGTGATGTACGTGCACAGGCAACGTGGGCGTACGTAGACGCGCCGATGTCGGGTAGCAGACGGCAAAGGGGACGACACATTTTTCGTTAGCTGGCAGACGGCAAAGCCTCCTGTTAGCCACCTAACGTGGCTAACGTCTGTTCTTTGCCATCCATGTTCTTTGTCATCTGCCACCAACGGCAAAGGTCTTTGCCATCAGCTGTGTGAAAGCAGACGACAAAGAAGCTATTTACCATAGCCTTCTGTGCCGAAAGGTTTGCCGTCAGCGGCTAACGGCAAAGAGGTTTGCCGTCTGCCATGGCAGACAGCAAATAAGCTGATTCCTGTACTCTCGATGGAGGGGTGGTATCTAACAATCAAAGTGCCTTCATTGCCATGAGACACATCCACGATAATTTTCTCCTCGTGCAATAGACAGCATGACACCTGCAGAACCTTAAGCTCACCCGCGTGATGCTTAAGTTGGACATCACCTGCACGTTTGACTCACTTTCATGGACATTTATCTTAGACATCCTACGCCACTTAGGCTTTGGACAATGCTGGCGGGAATGGATATCGATCCTTCTAGTTACGACGAGCACGTGGGCTATGCTCAATGGCTGCCCTGGTCCGTCAGTGGCTCATCACACGGGGCGACCCGCTCTCCCCCATGCTCTTCGTCATGGTGATTAATTCCTCAATCATCTCATTTAGTGTGTTGTCATTGATGGTATCCTTCAGTGTCTCAGGCCTCATCACATGGATTCAAGCATATCTCTGTACGTCAATGTCGTGATCATCTTTTGCCACCCTAAATAGTCAAGATCTCATTGCTGTCTGCGAGCTTATTGGAGCATTTAGTGTCATCTCTAGCCTACACATAAACTTTGCCAAGTGCCCGGCCCCGCCAATTCTATGCTCTGCCAAGGACTGCGCTGCCATCCAATGTAACCTTGATTTCCATATCGCTGAGTTCCCGGCTAGTTACCTTGGTCTCCCTCTCCCCATCCGGAAGGTCCCCTCCTCCATTTTGTGGCCCATCATTGAGAAGTTAGATAAATAACAATCGCCCTAGTGGGTGACCATGCTATCTTGGGTCAGAGACTCACCCCCGCTCGGCATATTCTTAGTGCCATGTCGTTGTGCATCTTAATGACCATGACCATTGATATGTCTCCAATGTATCTATAATTTTTGATTGTTCCATGCTATTATATTACCCGTTTTGGATGTTTATGGGCTTTACTAAGCAGTTTATATTATTTTTGGGAATAACCTATTAACCCGAGGCCCAGCCCAAAATGCTATTTTTCTGCCTATTTCAACGTTTCGCAGAAAAGGAATATCAAATGGAGTCCAAACAGAATGAAACCTTCGGGAGAGTTATTTTTGGAACAAACGCAGTCCAGGATACTTGAAGTGGACGTCAAGAAGCAATCGAGGAGGCCACAAGGCAGGGAGGCACGCCCTAGGGGGGTGGGCGCGCCCCCACCCACGTGGGCCCCTCGTGGCTCCCCTAACCGACTTCCTTCGCCTATATATATATTCACATACCCAGAAAACTTCCAGGAGCACGACGAAACCCTATTTCCACCGCCACAACCTTCTGTACCCATGAGATCCCATCTTGGGGCCTTTTCCGGCGCTCCTCCGGAGGGAGAATCGATCATGGAGGGCTTCTACATCACCACCATAGCCTCTCCGATGAAGTGTGAGTAGTATACCACAAACCTTCGGGTCCATAGTTATTAGCTAGATGGCTTCTTCTCTCTCTTTGATTCTCAATACAAAGTTCTCCTCGATCTTCTTGGAGATCTATTCGATGTAACTCTTTTTGCGGTGTGTTTGTCGAGATTCGATGAATTGTGGGTTTATGATCAAGTTTATCTATGAACAATATTTGAATCTCCTCTGAATTCTTTTATATATGATTGGTTATCTTTGCAAGTCTCTTCGAATTATCAGTTTGGTTTGGCCTACTAGATTGATCTTTCTTGCACTGGGAGAAGTGCTTAGCTTTGGGTTCAATCTTGCGGTGTTCTTTCCTAGTGACAGCAGGGGCAGCAAGGCATGTATTGTATTGTTTCCATCGAGGATAAAAAGATGGGGTTTATATCATATTGCTTGAGTTTATCCCTCTACATCATGTCATCTTGCATAATGCGTTACTCTGTTCTTATGAACTTAATACTCTAGATGCATGCTGGATAGCGGTCGATGTGTGGAGTAATAGTAGTAGATGTAGAATCATTTCGATCTACTTGTCGCGGACGTGATGCCTATATACATAATCATGCCTAGATATTCTCATAGCTATGCACTTTTCTATCAATTGCTCAACAATAATTTGTTGACCCACCGTAATACTTATGCTATCTTGAGAGAAGCCACTAGTGAAACCTATGGCCCTCGGGTCTATTTTCCATCATATAAGTTTCCGATCTACTTTATTTTGCAATCTTTACTTTCCAATCTATATCATAAAAATACCAAAAATATTTATCTTATTATTATCTCTATCAGATCTCACTTTTGCAAGTGGTCGTGAAGGGATTGACAACCCCTTTATCGCGTTGGTTGCGAGGTTCTTGTTTGTTTGTGTAGGTATGAGGGATTTGCGTGTAGCCTTCTACTGGATTGATACCTTGGTTCTCAAAAACTGAGGGAAATACTTACGCTACTTTGTTGCATCACCCTTTCCTCTTCAAGGGAAAAACAACGCAGTGCTCAAGAGGTAGCAAGAAGAATTTTAGGCGCCGTTGCCGAGGAGGTCTACGTTCAAGTCAAGACATACCAAGTACCCATCACAAACCCTTATCCCTCGCATTAAATTATTTGCCATTTGCCTCTCGTTTTCCTCTCCCCCACTTCACCCTTGCCGTTTTATTCGCCCTTCTTCTATTCGTCTTTTCATTTGCTTTGATGTCTTACTTGGCTCGTTTGCTCGTTTGGTTGGAATAGTTGTTTATTTATTGCTAAACAGAGAACCTAAGATCTATGGATCCTCATCCGCTTGCCAATCTTTTTAAGAGATCCAATTATGATGAACCAATTTCTAGTGATTTGAGTGCACTAGATTATCTTTATGAGGTTTTGCTTGAAATTCGTGAATCTAAAAATTGTGATGAAGAAATTTATGAAGAGATTCATGATAGCTCCTTGAATAAAAAGCATGATTGCAATGATTTTATTATAAATTCTGTTAATGTCAATTGTGTTAATGATATGCAAAACCCTAATCTTAGGGATGCTAGTTTTGCTAAGTCCACTACTTGTTGCAGTGATCATGATTGGGGTGATTCTTCTTATAATCTTGAAATTTTATTTAAGCCCCATGATGAATACGGGATTGATAATAATGTTTGCAATAATACTGATAGTGGGTTTGGAAGAGTGTCAACTTTAGATCCCACATATTTGGATAATGTTCAATCTTATGAAGTTTTTGATAAAAGTGGGTTTGGAGCGGTCATGACTTTAGTTAATGATAATCCCACTATTTTGGAAGAGTGTCAACTTTGCATGCATGTGGATCATTTTGAAAATATTTTATGTGATAGCTATTTTGTTGAATTTGCTTATGATCCCACATGTAGTTATTATAAGAGAGGAAAATATGATTGTAGAAATCTTCATGTTACAAAATTTCCTCTCGTTATGTTGAGATTGCTATTGTTCATTTCTTCTTCCTTGCATATGTTAGTTTTTGTTTGCTTTGATAATTTTTTTGCTTATAAAATACCTATGCATAGGAAGTATGTTAGACATAAGTGTGTTTGTCACATGTTTTATGATGCTCTCTTTGTGCTTCAATTCTTGTCTATCATGTGAGCATCATTGAAATCTCAATGCCTAGCTAAAAAGGCTTTAAAGAAAAGCGCTTGTTGAGAGGCAACCCAATTTTATTTTTTGTTCTTTACTTTTCGCTCCTGTTTAGTATTAAATAATTCATCTAGCCTCTGCTTAGATGCGGTTTTATGTTTCAATTAGTGTTTGTGCCAAGTAGAACCTATAGGATCATCTTGGGTGATAGTTAATTTGATCTTGCTGAAAAAAAGAAACTTTTGCGCGCACGAGAATAATTTTAGTAAATCACATAAACTTGCTTTTTAGTTGATTATTTTTTAAGAAGGTTAATAAAAAAATTGCCTAGGACTTCCTGTTTTTGTAGGATTTTTAGAGTTCCAGGAGTATTCGAAAGTTACAGATTTCTACAGACTGTTCTCTTTTTGACAGATTCTGTTTTTCGTATGTTGTTTGCTTATTTTGTTGAATCTATGGCTAGTATCTGGGGGAATGAACCATAGATAAGTTGGAATACAGTAGGTTTAACACCAATATAAATAAAGAATGAGTTCATTGCAGTACCTTAAATTGGAGGTTTGCTTTCTTGCACTAAAGGAGCTCATGAGATTTTCTGTTGAGTTTTGTGTTGTGAAGTTTTCAAGTTTTGAATAAGGAGTGGCAAGAGCCTAAGCTTGGGGATGCCCAAGTCACCCCAAGGTAAAATTCAAGGAAAACCAAAAGCCTAAGCTTGGGGATGCCCCGGAAGGTATCCCCTCTTTCGTCTTCGGCCATCGGTAACTTTACTTGATGCTATATTTTTATTCACCACATGATATGCGTTTTGCTTGGAGCATCTTGTATGATTTGAGTCTTTGATTTTTAGTTTACCACAATCATCCTTGATGTACACACCTTTTTGGGAGAGACACACATGAATCGGAATTTATTAGAATACTCTATGTGCTTCACTTATATCTTTTGAGCTAGATAATTTTGCTCTAGTGCTTCACTTATATCTTTTTAGAGCACGGCGGTGGTTTTATTTTGTAGAAATTATTGATCTCTCATGCTTCACTCATATTATTTTGAGAGTCTTTTAGAACAGCATGGTATTTTCCATGGTTATAAAATTAGTCCTAATATGATGGGGTGTCCTTTCCTAGTGACAGCAGGGGCAGCAAGGCACGTATTGTATTGTTGCCATCAAGGATAAAAAGATGGGGTTTATATCATATTGCTTGAGTTTATCCCTCTACATCATGTCATCTTGCCTAATGCGTTACTCTGTTCTTATGATCTTAATACTCTAGATGCATGCTGGATAGCGGTAGATGTGTGGAGTAATAGTAGTAGATGCAGAATCGTTTCGATCTACTTGTCGCGGACGTGATGCCTATATACATGGTCATGCCTAGATATTCTCATAACTATGCACTTTTCTGTCAATTGCTCGACAGTAATTTGTTCTCCCACCATAATACTTATGCTATCTCGAGAGAAGCCACTAGTGAAACCTATGGCCCCCGGGTCTATTTTCCATCATATAAGTTTCCGATCTACTTTATTTTGCAATCTTTACTTTCCAATCTATATCATAAAAATACCAAAAATATTTATCTTATTATTATCTCTATCATTTCTCACTTTTGCAAGTGGTCGTGAAGGGATTGACAACCCCTTTATCGCATTGGTTGCGAGGTTCTTGTTTGTTTGTGTAGATACGAGGGATTTGTGTGTAGCCTCGTACTGGATTGATACCTTGGTTCTCAAAAACTGAGGGAAATACTTACGCTACTTTGCTGCATCACCCTTTCCTTTTCAAGGGAAAACCAACACAGTGCTCAAGAGGTAGCAACCACCGACCCACCCATCCTCCGGCAGCTCAATCGCCTCCCTCCCCTTACTTTGGGATGACCGCAAGGGTGCAAATGGTGGGCATTGTCTTGTCAATTGGTCCATGATGTGCTAGCCTATTTTCCTTGGTGCCCTCGGCATCACTCACTTCTAGTGTGCACGTGCTTTTCTTCAGACCTAATGGCTCTATAGCTTCAGTTAACATATCCTTCCCGGCCATGGCACCAGAAATCCATGCCATCTTTTGCACTTGTACTTCGTGGACCCTTGGAGATGTTCGCTCGTGCACACTGAAGGAAATATGCCCTAGAGGCAATAATAAAGTTATTATTTATTTCCTTATTTCATGATAAATGTTTATCATTCATGCTAGAATTGTATTAACCGGAAACATGATACATGTGTGAATGCATAGACAAAACAACATGTCACTAGTATGCCTCTACTAGACTAGCTTGTTAATCAAAGATGGTTATGTTTCCTGACCATGAACAAAGGAGTTGTTATTTGATTAACGAGGTCACATCGTTAGTAGAATGATCTGATTGACATGACCCATTCCTTAGCTTAGCACACGATCGTTGAGTATGTTGCTCTGCTTTTATCCATGACATATACATGTTCACGTAACTATGAGATTATGCAACTCCGTTTACGGAGGAACACTTTTGGTGCTACCAAGCGTCCTGGCGTAATCGGGTGATTATAAAGGAGTACTACAGGTGTCTCCAAAGGCGGATGTTGGGTTGGCGTATTTGAGATTAGGTTTTGTCACTCGATTGTCGGAGAGGTATCTGGGCCCTCTCGGTAATGCACATCACTGAAGCCTTGCAAGCACTACAACTAATGAGCTAGTTGTGAGATGATGTATTACGGAACGAGTAAAGAGACTTGCGTAGCGAGATTGAACTAGGTATTGGATACCGACGATCGAATCTCGGGCAAGTAACATACCGATGACAAAGGGAACAACGTATGTTGTTATGCGGAT
The DNA here is from genome assembly GCA_021437245.1 of Aegilops speltoides. NCBI lineage: Eukaryota > Viridiplantae > Streptophyta > Magnoliopsida > Poales > Poaceae > Aegilops > Aegilops speltoides. The sequence continues at coordinate 26,010,257 of CM038144.1, read as the reverse complement.
CGACCGATAAAGATCTTCGTAGAATATGTAGGAACCAATATGGGCATCCAGGTCCGCTGTTGGTTATTGACCGTGAATAGTTCTAGGTCATGTCTACATTGTTCTCGAACCGTAGGGTCCGCACGCTTAAGGTTTCGATGGCGGTTATTATGAGTTTATGTATTTTGATGTACCGAAGAAGTTGAGTCCCGGATGTGATCACGGACATGACGAGGAGTCTCGAAATGGTCGAGACATAAAGATTGATATATTGGAAGCCTATGTTTGGAGTTGGAATGGTTCGGCTAAAGCGGAATTCTACCGAGTACCGGAGGTTACTGGAACCCCGGGAGGTAAATGGGCCTCGATGGGCCTTAGTGGAAAGGAGAAGGGCCAGCCCTGGGTGGGTGGCGCCTCCCCCTTCCCTAGTCCTACTAGGACTAGGAGAAGGGGGCCCCCTCTCTCTCTTTCCCCTCAGGAATCCTAGTCCAACTAGGATTGGGGGAATCCTACTCAGAGGGAGTAGGACTCCCCAGCGCCTCCCCTTGGGCCGGCCCCTCCCCTTGCTCCTTTATATACTGGGGCAGGGGGCACCTTAGGACACACAAGTTGATCTTGAGATCGTTCCTTAGCCGTGTGCGGTGCCCCTCCACCATATTCCACCTCGGTTATACTGTGTGAAGCTTAAGCGAAGCCTGCGCCGGTGAAACATCAAGATCGTCCCACGCCGTCGTCTTGTGAAACTCTCCCTCGACACTCGGCTGGATCGAGTCTGAGGGACGAATCGAGTTATACGTGTGTCAAGAACTCGGGGCGTCAGATGCTTGGCGCGGGATCGGTCGGATCGCGAGGAGAGCGTCGACTACTTCCTCTACGTTGTGATCGCTTCCGCCGGGTCTACAAGGGTATGTGGACAACACTCTCCCTCTCGTTGCTATACATCACCATGATCTTGCGTGTGCGTAGGAAATTTTTGAAATTACTCGTTCCCCAACGATGGCATCCGAGCCTAGGTTTTATTATATGGTTTGATGTTTTGCACGAGTAGAACACAAGTGAGTTGTGGGCGATACAAGTCATACTACCTACCAGCATGTCATACTTTGGTTCAGCGGTATTGTGAGATGAAGCGCCTGACCGACATTACGCGTGACGCTTACGCGAGACTGGTTTCACCGCTGCGAGCACTCGTTGCTTAAAGGTGACTGGTGGGTGCTGTCTCTCTCACTTTAGTTGAACTGAGTGTGGCTACGCCCGGTCCTTGAGAAGGTTAAAACGAGTCTATTTGACGAAGTATCGTTGTGGTTTTGATGCGTATGTGAGACTGGTTCTTACTTAAGCCCGTAGCAGCCACGTAAAATTTGCAACAACAAAGTAGAGGGCGTCTAACTTGTTTTTGCAGGGCATGTTGTGATGTGATATGGTCAAGGCGTGATGCTATATTTTATTGTATGAGATGATCATGTTTTGTAACGAAGTTATCGGCAATGGCAGGAGCCATATGGTTGTCGCTTTATTGTATGCAATGCAATCGCATACTGTAATGCTTTACTTTATCACTAAGCGGTAGCGATAGTCGTAATAGCATAAGTTTGGCGAGGCGACAACGATGCTACGATGGAGATCAAGGTGTCGCGCCGGTGGCGATGGTGATCATGGTGGTGCAGCAAGATGGAGATCATGAAGCACAAGATGATGATGACCATATCATATCACTTATATTGATTTGCATGTGATGTTTATCCTTTTATGCATCTTATCTTGCTTTGATTGGCGGTAGCATTATAAGATGATCTCTCACTAAATTATCAAGAAGTGTTCTCCCGAGTATGCACCGTTGCCAAAGTTCGCGTGCCCGAAACCACGTGATGATCGGGTGTGATAAGCTCTCGTCCATCTACAACGGGTGCAAGCCAGTTTTGCACACGCAGAATACTCGGGTTATACTTGACGAGCCTAGCATATGCAGATATGGCCTCGGAACACGGAGACCGAAAGGTCGGCGTGAATCATATAGTAGATATGATCAACATAAGATGTTCACCATTGAAAACTACTCCATTTCACGTGATGATCGGTTATGGTTTAGTTGATTTGGATCACGTGATCACTTAGATGACTAGAGATGTTTTTCTAAGTGGGAGTTCTTAAGTAATATGATTAATTGAACTTAAATTTATCATGAACTTAGTACTGATAGTATCTTGCTTGTTTATGTTTGATTGTAGATAGATGGCTCGTCTTTGTTGTTCCGTTGAATTTTAATGCGTTCCTTGAGAAAGCAAAGTTGAAAGATGATGGTAGCAATTACGGACTGGGTCCGTAATTTGAGGATCATCCTCATTGCTGCCTGTAAGAGTTACGTCTGGATGCACCGCTAGGTGACAGCTCGATGCAGATCTGGCCGCGGCGTTAAGAACGTCTGGCGAGCAAAGCGATGACTACTCTATAGTTCGATGTGCCATGCTTTACGGCTTAGAACCGGGACTTCAACGGCGTTTTGAGCGTCATGGAGCATATGAGATGTTCCAGAGCTGAAGTTGATATTCCAACAGAATGCCCGGATTGAGAGATATGAAGTCTCCAATAAGTTCTATAGCTGCAAGATGGAGGAGAACAGTTACATTAGTGAGCATATACTCGAGAATGTGCGGGTACTATAATCACTTGACACAATTGGGAGTTAATCTTCCGAATGATTGTGTCATTGATGAATTCTTCAATCACGCCACCAAGCTACAAAGGCTTCGTGATGAACTATAATATGCAAGGGTTAGTGAAAACTATGCGAGCTCTTCGCAATGCTAAAGGCTGCGGAGGTAGAAATCAGAAGGAGCATCAAGTGTTGATGGTCAATAAGACCACTAGTTTCAAGAAGAAAGGCAAAGGGAAGAAGAAGGGGAACTTCAAGAAGAACAGCAAGCAAGTTGCTGCTCGGGAGAAGAAACCCAAGTCGGACCTAAGCCTGGCCCGAGTGCTTCTCTCGCAAGCGAGACGGACCTCGAAGCGGAACTGCCCCAAGTATTTGGCGGATAAGAAGGATGGCAAGGTGAACAAAGGTATATGTGATATACATGTTATTGATGTGTACCTTACTAGAGCTCATGATAGCACTGGTATTTGAATCTTGGTTACATTGCTAATATTTGCAACTCGAAGCAGGGACTACGGATTGCGAACAACGGCAAAGGGCGAGGTGGCGATGCGCGTGGGAAATGGTTCCAAAGTCGATGTGATCGCGGTCGGCACGCTACCTCTACATCTACCTTGGGATTAGTTTTAGACCTAAATAATTGTTATTTGGTGCTGCGTTGAGCATGAACATTATATCTGGATCTTGTTTGATGCGAGGCGGTTATTCATTTAAATCGAGAGAATAATGGTTGTTCTATTTATATGAGTAATATCTTTTATGGTCATGCACCCTTGAGGAGTGGTCTATTTCTTATGAATCTCGATAGTAGTGATACACATATTCATAATGTTGAAGCCAAAAGATGCAGAGTTGATAATGATAGTGCAACTTATTTGTGGTACTTGCCGTTTAGGTCATATCGGTGTAAAGCGCATGAAGAAACTCCATCTTGATGGACTTTTGGAGTCACTTGATTATGAATCACTTGGCACTTTGAACCGTGCCTCATGGGCAAGATGACTAGAACACCGTTCTCGGTACTATGGAGAGAGCAACAGATTTGTTGGAAATCATACATCTGAGATGTATGTGGTCCAATGAATGTTGAGGCTCGTGGCGGATATCGTTATTTTCTCACCTTCACAGATGACTTAAGCGAGATATGGGTATATCTACTTAATGAAACATAAGTCTGAAACGTTTGAAAAGTTCAAAGAATTTCAGAGTGAAGTTGAAAATCATCGTAACAAGAAAATTAAATTTCTACGATCGATCGTGGAGGTGAATATTTGAGTTACTGAGTTTGGTCTACATTTGAAACAATGCGGAATAGTTTAGCAACTCACGCCACCGGAACACCACAGCGTAATGGTGTGTCGAGCGTCGTGTCGTGCTTTACTAGATATGGTGCGATCTATGATGTCTCTTACAGATTTACCGCTATCGTTTTGGGGTTATGCTCTAGAGGCGGCTGCATTCACCTGAATAGAACACCGTCGAAATCCGTTGAGGCGACACCTTATGAGCTGTGGTTTAGCAAGAAACCAAAGTTATCGTTTCTTAAAGTTTGGGGATGCGATGCTTATGTGAAAAAGCTTCAAACTGATAAGCTCGAACCCAAATCGAAATGTGTCTTCATAGGATACCCAAAGGAGACAGTTGGGTACACCTTCTATCACAGATCCGAAGGCAAGACATTCGTTGCTAAGAATGGATCCTTTCTAGAGAAGGAGTTTCTCTCGAAAGAAGTGAGTGGGAGGAAAGTGGAACTTGATGAGGTAATAGTACCTTCTCCCTTACTTGAAAGTAGTTCATCGCAGAAAACGGTTTCTGAGACACCTACACCAAGTAGTGAGGAAGTTAATGATGTTGATCATGAAACTTGAGATCAAGTTACTCTGAGAACCTCGTAGATCGACCAGAGTAAGATCCGCACTGAGTGGTACGGCAATCCTGTTCGGAAATCATGCTACTAGATCATGATGAACCTACGAACTATGAAGAAGCGATGGTGAGCCCAGATTCGCAAAATGGCTCGAGGCCATGAAATCGAGATGGGATCCATGTATGAAAACAAAGTATGGACTTTGGTTGACTTGCCCGAGGTAGGCAAGCAATAGAAAACAAGTGGATCTTCAAGAAGAAGACCGACGCCGACGGTAATGTTATTGTCTATAAAGCTCGACTTGTCGCAAAAGGTTTCGACAAGTTCAAGGGATTGACTACGATGAGACCTTCTCACCCGAAGCGATGCTTAAGTCCGTCCGAATCATGTTAGCGATTGCCGCATTTTATGATTATGAAATTTGGCAAATGGATGTAAAGACGCATTCTGAATGGATTTACGGAAGAAGAGTTGTATATGATGCAACCGAGAAGGTTTTATCGATCCAAAGGAGCGACAAAGTATGCAAGCTCCAGCGATCCATCTATGGACTGGTGCAAGCATCTCGGAGTTGGAATAAGCGCTTTGATAGTGTGATCAAAGCATTTGGGTTTATCTGAGACTTTTGGAGAAGCTTTGATTTACAAGAAAGTGAGTGGGAGCTCAGAGCATTTCGATATTATATGTAGATGACATATTGCTGATCGGAAATGATATAGAATTCTGGATAGCATAAAGGGATACTTGAATAAGAGTTTTTCAATGAAAGACCTCGGTGAAGCTGCTTACATATTGGGCATTAAGATCTATAGAGATAGATCAAGGCGCTTAATTGGACTTTCACAAAGCACATACCTTGACAAAATTTTGAAGAAGTTCAAAATGGATCAAGCAAAGAAAGGGTTCTTGCACGTGTTACAAGGTGTGAAGTTGAGTCGGACTCAATGCCCGACCCTTTGCAAAAGATAGAGAAAATGAAAGATGTTCCTATGCTTGACCATAGACTCTATCATGTATGCAATCTTGTGTACCGGACCTGATGTGTGCCTTGCTATAAGTCTAGCAGGAGGTACCAAAGTAATCGAGTGGATCATGGACAGCGGTCAAGAACATCTGAAATACGAAAAGGACTAAGGATATGTTTCTCGTATATGGAGGTGACAAAGAGCTCATAAATGGCAGTTACGTTGATGCAAGCTTTGACACCGATCCGGACGATTCTAAATCGCGAGACGGATCGTATTTACATTAAGCGGAGGAGCTGTCGGTTGGTGCAGTTCTAAACAAAGCGTCGTGGCGGGATCTACATGTGAAGCGGAGTACATAGCAGCCGGAAGCAGCTAATGAAGGAGTGCGGATGAAGGAGTTCATATCCGATCTAGGTGTCATACCTAGTGCATCGGGTCCAATGAAAATCTTCGTGACAATCTTGGAGCAATTGCCTTAGCGAAGGAATCCAGATTTCACAAGAGGACCAAGCACATCAAGAGGCGCTTCAATTCCATCCGGGACTTAGTCCGGTTGGGAGACATAGAGATTTGCAAGATACATACGGATCTGAGCGTTGCAGACCGTTGACTAAGCCTCTTCCACGAGCAAAACATGATCAGCACCAAGACTCCATGGGTGTTAGAATCATTACTATGTAATCTAGATTATTGACTCTAGTGCAAGTGGGAGATGAAGGAAATATGCCCTAGAGGCAATAATAAAGTTTTATTTATTTCCTTATTTCATGATAAATGTTTATCATTCATGCTAGAATTGTATTAACCGGAAACATGATACATGTGTGAATGCATAGACAAAACAACATGTCACTAGTATGCCTCTACTAGACTAGCTTGTTAATCAAAGATGGTTATGTTTCCGACCATGAACAAAGGAGTTGTTATTTGATTAACGAGGTCACATCGTTAGTAGAATGATCGATTGACATGACCCATTCCCTTAGCTTAGCACACGATCGTTGAGTATGTTGCTCTGCTTTTATCCATGACATATACATGTTCTGTAACTATGAGATTATGCAACTCCGTTTACGGAGGAACACTTTGGTGCTACCAAGCGTCTGGCGAATCGGGTGATTATAAAGGAGTACTACAGGTGTCTCCAAAGGCAGATGTTGGGTTGGCGTATTTGAGATTAGGTTTTGTCACTTCGATTGTCGGAGAGGTATCTCTGGGCCCTCTCGGTAATGCACATCATGAAGCCTTGCAAGCACTACAACTAATGAGCTAGTTGTGAGATGATGTATTACGGAACGAGTAAAGAGACTTGCGTAACGAGATTGAACTAGGTATTGGATACCGACGATCGAATCTCGGGCAAGTAACATACCGATGACAAAGGAACAACGTATGTTGTTATGCGGTCTGACCGATAAAGATCTTCGTAGAATATGTAGGAACCAATATGGGCATCCAGGTCCCGCTGTTGGTTATTGACCGTGAATAGTTCTAGGTCATGTCTACATTGTTCTCGAACCGTAGGGTCCGCACGCAAGGTTTCGATGGCGGTTATTATGAGTTTATGTATTTTGATGTACCGAAGAAGTTGAGTCCGGATGTGATCACGGACATGACGAGGAGTCTCGAAATGGTCGAGACATAAAGATTGATATATTGGAAGCCTATGTTTGGAGTTCGAATGGTTCCGGCGAAAGCGGAATTTCTCGGAGTCTTAGGGTGGTTACGGAACCCCGGGAGGTAAATGGGCCTCGGTGGGCCTTAGTGGAAAGGAGAAGGGCCAGCCCTAGGTGGCGCGCGCTCCCCTTCCCTAGTCCTACTAGGACTAGGAGAAGGGCCGACCCCCTCTCTCTCTTTCCCTCCAGGAATCCTAGTCCAACTAGGATTGGGGGAATCCTACTCCGGAGGGAGTAGGACTCCTGGCAGCGCCTCCCTTGGCCATGGCCCCCTCCCCTTGCTCCTTTATATCTGGGGCAGGGGCACCTTGGGACACACAAGTTGATCTTGAGATCGTTCCTTAGCCGTGTGCGGTGCCCCCTCCACCATATTCCACCTCGGTTATACCGTCATGAAGCTTAAGCGAAGCCCTGCTTGCCGTGAAACATCAAGATTGTCCCACGCCGTCGTCTTGTGAAACTCTCCTCGACACTCGGCTGGATCGAGTCTGAGGGGCGAATCGAGCTGTCGTGTGTCAAGAACTCGGGCGTCGGAGTAACGGCGGGATCGGTCGGATCGCGAGGAGAGCGTCGACTACTTCCTCTACGTTGTGATCGCTTCGCCGGGTCTACAAGGGTATGTGGACAACACTCTCCCCTCTCGTTGCTATACATCACCATGATCTTGCGTGTGCGTAGGAAATTTTTTGAAATTACTACGTTCCCCAACAGCACTTCGGGCTGGCCATTGACTTAACATAAAGTCGATTGCCAAGATTGCTCCATTGATCTTCGAGAAAGTGTCATGCCATCATTGCAAGATTAGCTCCATTCACGACACCCTAATGGATCTCGCCTTGGTCCATGATGTCCAGTGCTCCCTCAGTTCAGCCGCCCTCGGCAAATATATGAATTTATGGCGGTGGTTATTACACCTTGTGTTGGAAATATGCCCTAGAGGCAATAATAAAATGGTCATTGTTATATTTCCTTGTTCGTGATAATTGTCTATCATTCATGCTATAATTGTATTGACCGGAAACCGTAATACATGTGTGAATACATAAACCACAACATGCCCCTAGTGAGCCTCTAGTTGACTAGCTCGTTGATCAACAGATGGTCATGGTTTCCTGACTATGGACATTGGGTGTCATTGATAACGGGATTACATCATTAGGACAATGATGTGATGGGCAAGACCCAATTCCAAGCATAGCACAAGATTGTGTAGTTCGTTTGCTAAAGCTTTTCTAATGTCAAGTATCATTTCCTTAGACCATAAGATTGTACAACTCCCGGATACCATAGGAATGCTTTAGGTGTACCAAACGTCACAACGTAACTGGGTGGCTATAAAGGTGCACTACAGGTATCTCCGAAAGTGTCTGTTGAGTTGGCATGAATCGAGACTGGGATTTGTCACTCCATATGACGGAGAGGTATCTCTGGGCCCACTCGGTAATGCATCATCATAATGAGCTCAATGTGACTAAGTAGTTGGTCACGGTATCATGCATTACGGAACGAGTAAAGTGACTTGCCGGTAATGAGATTGAACGAGGTATTGGGATACCGATGATCGAATCTCGGGCAAGTAACGTACCGATTTACAAAGGGAATTGTATACTGGATTGCTTGAATCCTCGACATCGTGGTTCATCCGATGAGATCATCATGGAACGTGTGGGAGACAACATGGGTATCCAGATCCCGCTGTTGGTTATTGGCCGGGGAGCTGTCTTGGTCATGTCTGCATGATTCCCGAACCCGTAGGGTCTACACACTTAAGGTTCGATGATGCTAGGGTTATAGGGAAGATTTGTACGTGGTTACCGAATGTTGTTCGGAGTTTTGGATGAGATCCCAGATGTCACGAGGAGTTCCGGAATAGTCCGAAGGTGAAGATTTATACATGGGAAGTCATCATACGGTCACCGGAAGTATTCGGGGGTTTACCGGTATTGTACCGGAACCACCGGAGGGGTTCCGGGGGTCCACCGGGAGGGTCCACCTACCCCGGAGGGCCCTATGGGTTGTATGTGGAAGGGAACCAGCCCCTAAGTGGGCTGGGAGCCACCCCCTTAGGGCCATGCGCCTAGGGTTGGGGGGGGGGAACCCTAAAGGGAGCGCCCCCTTGGCTTGGGGGCAAGCCCCATCCCCTTGGCCGCCGCCCCCTCTAGATCTCATCTAGAGGGGTCGGCCCCCTTTCCCCTTCACCCTATAAATAGAGGGGAGGAGGGAGGGCAGCCGCACCACATCGAAGGCGCAACCCTCCCCCTCTCCAACACCTCTCCTCCTCCGTTTGAGCTTGGCGAAGCCCTGTCGGAGAACCACTGCTCCACCACCACCACGCTGTCGTGCTGCTGCTAGAGCCTTATTCCTCAACCCCTCCCTCCTCCTTGCTGGATCAAGGCACGGGAGACGTCACCGGGCTGCACGTGTGTTGGACACGGAGGTGCCGTTGTTCGGCGCTTAGATCGGAATCCACCGTGATCTGAATCGCTACGAGTATGACTCCTTGTAGGACCTTGAAGTATGTCTAGAGGGGGGGGGGGTGATTAGACTACTTGACCAATAAAAACTTAACCTTTTCCCAATTTTAGAGTTTGGCAGATTTTAGCTATTTAGGACAAGTCAAGCAATCATCACACAATTCAAGCAAGCATGCAAAGAGTATATAGGCAGCGGAAATTAAAGCATGCAACTTGCAAGAAAGTAAAGGGAAGAGTTTGGAGGATTCAAACGCAATTGGAGACACGGATGTTTTTGCCGTGGTTCCGATAGGTGGTGCTATCGTACATCCACGTTGATGGAGACATCAACCCACGAAGGGTAACGACTCTTGCATGAGTCCACGGAGGCTCCACCCACGAAGGGTCCACGAAGAAGCAACCTTGTCTATCCCACCATGGCCGTCGCCCACGAAGGACTTGCCTCACTAGCGGTAGATCTTCATGAAGTAGGCGATCTCCTTGCCCTTACAAACTCCTTGGTTCAACTCCACAATCTTGTCGGAGGCTCCCAAGTGACACCTAGCCAATCTAGGAGACACCACTCTCCAAGAAGTAACAAATGGTGCGTTGATGATGAACTCCTTGCTCTTGTGCTTCAAATGATAGTCTCCCCAACACTCAACTCTCTCTCATAGGTTTTGGATCTGGTGGAAAGAAGATTTGAGTGGAAAGCAACTTGGGAAGGCTAGAGATCAAGATTCATATGGTAGGAATGGAATATCTTGGCCTCAACACATGAGTAGGTGGTTCTCTCTCAGAAATGGTAAGTTAGAAGTGTAGGTTCGTTCTGATGGCTCTCTCCACGAATGAAGAGGAGGTGGAGGGGTATTTATAGCCTCCACACAAAATCTAACCGTTACACACAATTTACCAAACTCGGTGGGACCGAATTGTTAAACTCGGTCGGACCGATTTAGTAAACCTAGTGACCGTTAGTGATTTTTGGTGGGACTGACATGCATCTCGGTGAGACCAATTCGGTTAGGGTTAGGGCATAACGTAATCTCGGTAAGACCGATTACACAAACTCGGTGGGACCGATTTGGTAATAAGCTTTCCAGAGAGTTGGTCAGGTAAACTCGGTGGGACCGATTTGCTCTTTTCGGTGAGAACGAAATGTTACAAAAAGGAAACAGAGAGTTTACATTGCAATCTCGGTGGGACCGACCGCTCACTCCGGTTAGACCGAAACGTTACGAAGGGAAACAGAGAGATTACAATCCCATCTCGGTGAGATCGAGATCCCTATCGGTAAGACCATTTTGCTTAGGGTTTGTGGCAGTGGCTATGACTTTTGGAATCGGTGGCGCCGGATAGGAAGAATCAGTGTGACCGATTTTGGCTTTGGGTTTAGGTCATTTGTGGATGTGGGAAAGTAGTTGAGGGTTTTGGAGCATATCACTAAGCACATGAATCAAGAGGCTCATTAAGCAACACCTCATCCCTCCTTGATAGTATTGGCTTTTCCTATAGACTCAATGTGATCTTGGATCACTAAAATGTAAAATGAAGAGTCTTGAGCTTTTGAGCTTGAGCCAATCCTTTGTCCTTAGTATTTTGAGGGATCCACTTTCATCATCCATGCCATGCCATTCATTGAGCTTTCCTGAAATAATAGTCTTGGAATAGCATTAGCTCAATGAGCTATATGTTGTTATGAATTACCAAAACCACCTAGGGATAGTTGCACTTTCAATCTCCCCCTTGGTAATTGATGACAACATATAGATCAAAGCTTCGACAAATGATAATAAGATTGAATAACATCATTGCTTTGAGAAGTATGTGATAAGAAAGAGCTCCCCCTAAATTTGTGCATGGGTTAAGATTTGCTTTGGACTGCAAATGCACAATGAATTAGGCTCATGGGTTACTCTTCCATGTCACATACATCTTGGTGGAGCGCTCAAAATAATAAACAATGAGTACATGCACTCATCACCAAGCATAGTGAATGATCACATAAGATAGATAGGATAATATCAAGCATGCATAAGTGTAGCTTATGATCAAACACATGATCATCAATGTCTCACAAGCATAGTATCTCAACCAAAAGCAAACAAAGTTTAAAGACCACCAAATAAAGCAAGAGAGAACAAAAGCAAAAAGCAACACTCTCTCTCTCTCTCTCGAAGCCTATGATCTATACATTTTTCTCCCCCTTTGGCAACATGTTACCAAAAAGTTCATAGAAAATGCATAGTGCTAGATCGACTCTCGGGCTTGATCTTACGGTGGTGGTGTCTGATGACTCCAAGGACGAAGGCTTGAGTTGAAGTAGAGGGTCTTTGGAGTGGATCTTTGGAGCTGGTTGCCTTTGGGCTGTAGAGGCGATGGTGGTCTTGAAGTTGTTGCTCTAGTATCATCATTGTACTTCCTGCAACTGACCTCTGGGCTCTGGGCACTCTGGCAAACACATTGGTGGTAGTCTCGCCCTGTTTCTCCTGCATATCATCCTGCAGCTGCTCTACAACTGACTGAATCTCAGTTACTTTAACATCAAGGTCATGGAATTTGAGTTCCATGATTCTCTCAAGGCTCTCCTGATTCTGAGTGAGGGTGGCCAGTCCTTTCTCAATCCTCAGTGTAGATGCTATCAAGTAACCAAGCTGCTCCTATTTGGTTTTCAAGAAATATTCAGATGCCTCCTCTTGAGTTGGCATCTTGGCAGCCTTCTCCTTCTTTGCCTTCTCCTTCTTCTCCTGAGCTTGAACTGATTGTGGATCATCTTCATTCATGACAACCTCATTGTCCTCAAAGTCTGGATAAAGTGGAAAATGTTCCTTATCCAACTGATATTTTCCTGTGCGCATCTTTGAGTTGATCAATTCCTGAATCTAAGGTGCATATCCACAGCTCCTTTTCTGATCTGCTGCAGTCCTCTTGATTGTTTCAATTATTAGGCTCATGACTTTGAACTTCTGTGGCACATCAAACACATGCAACATGTTGATGGCATGTCCTCTGATCATGTTATGGTCACCAGACTTGGGCAAAAAAGTGTGCCTTAGAATCCAATTGATGGTTGGCAACCCTGACAGCAGAAAGTGAACTGATCCAAACTTGTGAGTCTTTACTGCCTTGTCTGAGATCTCCTTGTACATATGAGCCATGGAGTTGTGACCCAACTTCTTCTTTGCATAAATGTCCAGGTCATCCTCATTTTCCTTGGGGGCATTTATGAGAATTGCCCATTCTTCAATAGTGGATTGGTACCTTGTACCTTCAGACATCCAAACAATTCTACCATCTGGGTAAAATGTCTTTGTGGAGTAGAAGCGCATGATAAGCTCATCATTCCAGTTGGTGAACTTCATCCAACAAAATCAGCAACTCCACAAGCAACAAAGCTTTCTTGCACTCTAGGATAGTGCTGCTCATTGTCCTTGATGTAGGTCCAATCGACCCACCTCATGTCACAGACTATAGGCTTCTTGTCCAATGAATTGTTTCATAAAAGTCCTGCTGTTCCTTTGTATGGAACACGTAGTCAACAGCAGTTCTTCTTCTTGAAGCATATGGATCTTCCATCCTCCACAGTCTCAGCCCAGAATCCTTCACGATTCTCATGTCCTCACCACAGGATGGGCATCATTGTGGTCAGTATCTTGGGCTTGAGCTTTCTTAGGACCTGTCCTTCTTCATCCTCATCTTGACAACATTGGGCTTTGGGGCCTTGTTCTTCTCAGAATTGGAATACTCCTAGTATTCCTCTTTGGAACTTGCTTGGCCTTGGAGGCAGCTTTGGGTGCTTCCTTGGGCTTGGATGTTGCAGCCCCTGATCTGATTGCATCTCCCATAAGCTTAGGTGCCTTAGGTGCCGGTGCAACATCCTCTTCCTCTTCTTCAGAATCTCTTCTCATAGAGGGTTTTCCAAGGACCTTGGCAGTTGTGGTTCTTGCTCTCTTCTTTTTCTTGTCCTGATCACCATCATCCTCTGATTCAATTGTGAACTTCATAGTTTCACCAGTGGGGACTTTCTGTGGTTTGGAAGAAGTGACTTTCTTCTCAGGTGCTTCTTTGGGTTGAGCCTGAGCTGGCACTTGAGTGGACTTTCTTGCTTTTGGCATTGGTGTCCTCTTGGCAGGAACTTTCTTCTTCAGACCTGGCTTAGTGCTATGTGCAGAGCCATATTCCTTCTTGAGCACCACTTTCTTGGAAGTGGCCTCATCTTCCTCAGCTTTGTAATCTTCATCCTCAGAATCTGAAGTTCTTTTCCTCCTTTGCCTAGTTGCAGCTTTAGGCAAATTGCTAGGAGTACTACGCTCCCTTCATCTGTAGTTGAGGGACTAGTGCCCTCACTCAAGTCCATCTGCTCTTGACTGTTCGGCTGTCACTCGATCGACATCTTGCAAAAGCTGATTGCTGACCACGTGAAGAGTTATAGATGAGATAGAATAGATGAGCATCACAAAATGCAGAGATTTTTGCAAAAGAATGATTCAAAAGTTCAGTTTTAGTTTTCCACAGAAAGCATTTCGGATCAACCGATTTTCAAACTCGGTGATACCGAAGCAGTTTTGGAACCTAAACTGATGATCTCGGTTGGACCGAGTCACAGTTCGGTGGCACCGACACTGCTAGGGTTTCACAGAATCCTCAAATCGGTCGCACCGATTAGGAATTCTCGGTTAGACCGAGAGTCACTAGTGCAATGGCATAAGCCAAATCGGTGAGACCGAGTTTTTCAACTCGGTGGGTCCGAGATGGTTTCGACGGAAACCTAACCCTAAAAATTTGAATCTCATCTAATCTATGGACTACTTTGGCTGGATAGAAGAGTTTCAATCATGGCAAGATTCAATAAAAATACAATGTGCTTGGAATCAGACATGGATAGCACAAAGATCAAGTCCATACCCTAACTGGGCGGTGGACTTGCTACGGCGGCAATGATGGGGACAAAATCCATTGACGGCGGTGGAGACCAGCGACAGGAGGCTGCTGGCAATGAGGAGACGATCCGGAGACCTCCGATGGCAGAGCGAGCTATTGCGCGGGCGAAGGGTTTCGGAGAAATTTCCAAAATTTTGCCCGTGGCTATATATAGCCCGACCCTGTCAGTGTGACCGAGTGGAACAACTCGGTGGCATCGAGATGCATAACTGTGTTCAGTTACAACAAATCGGTGAAACCGAGAAGTTCAAATCGGTTGCACCGAGATTGAAAACTCAGATGAACTTAATGATCTCGGTAGGACCGAAATGGAGGAATCGGTCTGACCGAGAATCACAAAGAGGTTTTGGAAGTTTAAGTCTATGACGAATCGGGGACTCCGAGTGCTCCTCACACAGAGTGGTTCGAATCTGACTTGATCAAATTATGTGATGTAGCATGAATAGAGCTTGAGATGAGAAAAGCATAGATAGCTAAAGAAGGTTCTTAGGCATTCTTGTCCATCCACTTGGCTAAAAGAAAAGAACCCAAACAATCAAAACAACAAGTGGATGTCCTTGAATGAGTAAAATATGCACCAACATGCTCACACAATAAGATGGCAAATGAAATATGTGGCAAAGCATGCACAACCAATTTTAGCATCTATCAACCAATTGGCGATGACTAGGTCATCTATATATGAGTATATTGACTTAGGAGTCAAATGAGAACATTTGATCATAGGTCATACTCATCGTTTAAGCTCAAGTGTGGTTACCACTTTTACATAATGCATTGATGTGTTCACACCATTAGAGTTGCTTTGACTCAATTCTTAGAGTTAAGCTCCCCCTAGATGTGAGATCACCCTTTAGAGGGATGAACTAACCTTGGGTTTTGTCAATGATGACTTCATGTAGGTGTTGAAGATGTGGATGCTCGATGTTGGTGTAGATCATTTGGAGCAATCCTTTGGAGTGAGTTGCACTTTCAACTTACCTACATGGGTTAGTCCCACAAGGAACAAACAAGAATATCCATAGACATAGACTGATGCACACACAAGATGATGTCCATGAATTCATTAGGTTACCTTGTCCCTTGCCTTACCAACATGAGGGTTTGTGACTCCTTGAACTAGTGCAAGATGTGGAAGTTGATTGCACTTGTTCTTGCCAAAATGATATGAGTGAAGAATGTTGGCGGAGTCACCCTCAAGAACTCTCTAGTTCTTCTTCTTCGGGATCCACATCATCTTGATGGGAATCCTTGGAGTTATAGTTGTACTTGATGAAGTAGAACTTGGCGTAGTCTTGGGAACCCACTTGAACGAGGCTTTAGGTGCTTCTTCAAATGCATCAATCTCTTCTTGAAGCTTGTCCTTGCCTTTGTTCTTGTGGTCTTGTGGTGGAAGATCATCTTGAGCTTGTGTTCCCTTGAAGGAAGTAGGATCATACTTCTCTTGTTGAGGAACAAACTTCATCTTGGGGTATTGATCTTCTTCCCACTCAACTCCATTGGCATTGAACTTTCGTTCAAAACCAACACCTTGATTCTTCCGGTGCCTTCCTTGCTTGCGTACAATTTCCTCGAATTGCTTACTCCCGGCAAGGCTCTTGTACACACCTTTCTCTATAATTCCCTTCAATAAGCAATTTTCTTGCTCAAGTGTAACTTGGCTAAGAGAATCATTAGTTGAATCAAGAGAACTAATAGAAGCAACAATATTGGATTTGACATTATTATTGTTACTACTATAGGAAGTATCTTTCTTGTACTTGTTACTAGACTTGACTTGAGGCATGTAAGTAGATAAGAGTAAACGCTTGGCAATGTAAGAAGAACTTTTCTTGCGAAGATCATCATTGATTGCTTTTAAGAACTCATGCTCTTGCTCAAGATTGAGCTTTTCAAAGCGTAACTTCTCATGAGCCCTTAAAAGTTCTCGATGATCTTCGTAGATAGTTTCATGAGCTAACTTAAGAGAGTTTAGTTCTTTAGTTAGAAGCTCAATCTTCTCCTTATCATTGTCATTCGTTTTATCTTGATTAGCATGATTAATTGACGTTTCATCGTAGTATTCATCACTAGAGTTGTCAACAAGTAAATCATCATCCACAAGCAAGTCATCTTCATCACTATTGAAATCAACATACTTAGGATGTGTTACCTTTGGACCTTTAGCCATGAAGCATCTTCCAACACCTTCATTTGGTGAGTCAAATATGTCGTAGGAGTTGGTTGACACAAGTGCTAGACCGGCAACACCTTCATCTTGAGTATATTTGGAGTCGGAGTGATAGCTTCCCTCGGAGTGATTGTCGGAGTCGGAGCCGGATACCCATTCACCAACATGAGCTTGATGTCTTCGTTTTGTGTAGCTCCTTGATGACTTGTCCTTCCTTTCCGAATCCTTGCTTCTTCGTGCGGGTCTTCGTTCATAACGATCATCTCTACTCCTCCTCTCTCTTGGTGGTGATTCTTCTCTTTTGCTCCTTCTTCTTGGAGAATCTTCTCTTCTTTTGTAGGGTGCCGTACACTCATTGGAGTAGTGTCCGGGTCTCCCACAATTGTAGCAATTGCGCTCTCGACTAGAAGATCTTTTGTCATTGTAAGACCTTGACTTTGAGCTTCTTTCTTTGCTTCTACTCTTGTAGAATTTGTTGAAGTTCTTCACCATTAAGCTCAATTCTTCACTGAAGGTTGGTTTCTCACTTGATGATGTGGGGGCTTCACTTGAGGCTTTGTAAGCACCACTTGACTTGTTGTGAAGTTCCTCCTTATCCTTGAGTGACATCTCATGAGCAACAATTCTTCCAATGACTTCTGTTGGCTTGAGATCTTTGTAGTTTGGCATCATTTGAATCAATGTGCACACAGTATCATCCTTTCCATCCAATGCTCTTAGAATCTTCTTGATGATGAATTTGTCGGTCATCTCTTCACTCCCTAAGCCGGCAATCTCATTTGTGATAAGAGCAAGCCTAGAGTACATTTCAGCGATACCTTCACCATCCTTCATTTTGAACTTATCAAGCTGACTCTGGAGCACATCCAACTTGGATTCCTTGACAGACTCAGTACCTTCATGCATATCAATCAAAGTATCCCAAATTTCGTTTGCATTCTCAAGACGGCTGATTTTGTTGAATTCTTCGGGGCACAATCCGTTGAAGATGATATCACAAGCTTGAGCGTTGTATTGCAGCATCTTCAATTCTTCCGCATTAGCTTCACGGTTTGGTTCTCTCCCATCAAAGAATTCACCTTGCAAGCCAATACAAATAATTGCCCAAACGGCGGGATTATGTCCAAGAAAATGCATTTTCATCTTATGCTTCCAACTAGCAAAATTAGTACCATCGAAGTAAGGACCTCTATGGTGATAATTTCCCTCGCTAGACGCCATACTCTCCTAGGTTGTGAAATCAAGGCTATGACCACCAAAAGCTATGGAAATCAAAGCAAATGGAGACCAAAGCTCTGATACCACTTGTAGGACCTTGAAGTATGTCTAAAGGGAGGGTGATTAGACTACTTGACCAATAAAAACTTAACCTTTTCCCAATTTTAGAGTTTGGCAGATTTTAGCTCTTTAGGACAAGTCAAGCAATCATCACACAATTCAAGCAAGCATGCAAAGAGTATATAGGCAGCGGAAATTAAAGCATGCAACTTGCAAGAAAGTAAAGGGAAGAGTTTGGAGGATTCAAACGCAATTGGAGACACGGATGTTTTTGCCGTGGTTCCGATAGGTGGTGCTATCGTACATCCACATTGATGGAGACATCAACCCACGAAGGGTAACGGTTGCGCGAGTCCATGGAGGGCTCCACCCACGAAGGGTCCACGAAGAAGCAACCTTGTCTATCCCACCATGGCCGTCGCCCACGAAGGACTTGCCTCACTAGCGGTAGATCTTCACGAAGTAGGTGATCTCCTTGCCCTTACAAACTCCTTGGTTCAACTCCACAATCTTGTCGGAGGCTCCCAAGTGACACCTAGCCAATCTAGGAGACACCACTCTCCAAGAAGTAACAAATGGTGCGTTGATGATGAACTCCTTGCTCTTGTGCTTCAAATGATAGTCTCCCCAACACTCAACTCTCTCTCATAGGTTTTGGATCTGGTGGAAAGAAGATTTGAGTGGAAAGCAACTTGGGGAAGGCTAGAGATCAAGATTCATATGGTAGGAATGGAATATCTTGGCCTCAACACATGAGTAGGTGGTTCTCTCTCAGAAATGGTAAGTTGGAAGTGTAGGTTCGTTCTGATGGCTCTCTCCATGAATGAAGAGGAGGTGGAGGGGTATTTATAGCCTCCACAAAAATCTAACCGTTACACACAATTTACCAAACTCGGTGGGACCGAATTGTTAAACTCGGTCGGACCGATTTAGTAAACCTAGTGACTGTTAGTGATTTTCGGTGGGACTGACATGCATCTCGGTGAGACCGATTCGGTTAGGGTTAGGGCATAATGTAATCTTGGTAAGACCGATTACACAAACTCGGTGGGACCGATTTGGTAATAAGCTTTCCAGAGAGTTGGTCAGGTAAACTCGGTGGGATCGATTTGCTCTTTTCGGTGAGACCGAAATGTTACAAAAAGGAAACAGAGAGTTGACATTGCAATCTCGGTGGGACCGATCACTCACTTCGGTTAGACCGAAACATTACAAAGGGAAACAGAGAGATTACAATCCCATCTCGGTGAGATCGAGATCCCTATCGGTAAGACCGATTTGCTTAGGGTTTGTGGTAGTGGCTATGAATTTTGGAATCGGTGGCGCCGGATAGGAAGAATCGGTGTGACCGATTTTGGCTTTGGGTTTAGGTCATTTGTGGATGTGGGAAAGTAGTTGAGGGTTTTGGAGCATATCACTAAGCACATGAAGCAAGACGCTCATTAAGCAACACCTCATCCCTCCTTGATAGTATTGGCTTTTCCTATAGACTCAATGTGATCTTGGATCACTAAAATGTAAAATGAAGAGTCTTGAGCTTTTGAGCTTGAGCCAATCCTTTATCCTTAGTATTTTGAGGGATCCACTTTCATCATCCATGCCATGCCATTCATTGAGCTTTCCTGAAATAATAGTCTTGGAATAGCATTAGCTCAATGAGCTATATGTTGTTATGAATTACCAAAACCACCTAGGGATAGTTGCACTTTCACTCCTTTATCCGCGTTATTGCAACGCTTGCGTGTCGCGATCTTCAAGGGTATGAAGATGCACTCCCCTCTCTCTTGTTGCTAATTTCTCGATAGATTGATCTTGGTGATGCGTAGAAAATTTTATTTCTGCAATGATCCCCAACACCTTGCTCTCTCTGATGAGCCTGGTTGCATCCGATGGCGGTGAGCACTCAATGGCGTCTACTCGGCGAGCTCTCAATGTTTTTCAGCTCTAATTGAGGTGCTACACTAGAGTTGACTGATACATCCATTTTGCATCATGCTTTGATATTGATATTTATTGCATTATGGGATGTTATTACACATTATGTCACAATACTTATGCCTTTTCTCTCTTATTTTACAAGGTTTACATGGAGAGGGAGAATGCCGGCAGCTGGAATTCGGGCTAGAAAAGGAGCAAATATTAGAGACCTATTCTGCACAACTCCAAAAGTCCTGAAACTTCATGGAGGCACGTTTTGGAATTAATAAAAAATACTGGCGAAAGAATCAACCAGAGGGGGGCCCAAACCTTGGCCACGAGGGTGGGGGGCGCGCCCTACCCCCCGGGCGCGCCCCCTGTCTCGTGGGCCCTCTGACAGGCCTCCGGTGCCCATCTTTTGCTATATGAAGTCTTTCACCCTGGAAAAAATCATAAAGGAGGCTTCCGGGACGAAGCACCGCCGACTCGAGGCGGAGCCTTGGCGGAACCAATCTAGGGCTCCGGAGGAGCTGTTCTGCAGGTGAAACATCCCTCCGGGAGGGGGAAATCGTCACCATCATCATCACCATCGATCCTCTCATTGGGAGGGGGTCAATCTCCATCAACATCTTCAGCAGCACCATCTCCTCTCAAACCCTAGTTCATCTCTTGTATCCGATCTTTGTCTCAAAACCTCAGATTGGTACCTGTGGGTTGCTAGTAGTGTTGATTACTCCTTGTAGTTGATGCTAGTTGGTTTATTCGGTGGAAGATTATATGTTCAGATCCTTAATGCATATTAACACCCCTCTGATTATGAACATGAATATGATTTGTGAGTAGCTACGTTTGTTCCTGAGGACATGGGAGAAGTCTTGCTATAAGTAGTCATGTGAATTTGGTATTCGTTCGATATTTTGATAAGATGTATGTTGTCTTTCCTCTAGTGGTTTTATGTGAATGTCGACTACATGACACTTCACCATTATTTGGGCCTAGGGGAAGGCATTGGGAAGTAATAAGTAGATGATGGGTTGCTAGAGTGACAGAAGCTTAAACCCTAGTTTATGTGTTGCTTCGTAAGGGGCTGATTTGGATCCATATGTTTCATGCTATGGTTAGGTTTACCTAAATTCTTCTTTCGTAGTTGCAGATGCTTGCAAGAGTAGTTAATCATAAGTGAGATGCTTGTCCAAGGAAGGGCAACACCCAAGCACCGGTCCACCCACATATCAAATTATCAAAGTAACGAACACGAATCATATGAGCGTGATGAAAACTAGCTTGACGATAAATCCCATGTGTCCTCGGGAGCGTTTTCCTTTATATAAGAGTTTGTCCAGGCTTGTCCTTTGATACAAAAAGGATTGGGCCACCTTTCTGCACCTTGTTTACTTTTGTTGCTTGTTACCCATTACAAATTACCTTATCACAAAACTATCTGTTACCGATAATTTCAGTGCTTGCAGAGTATACCTTACTGAAAACCGCTTGTCATTTCCTTCTGCTCCTCGTTGTGTTAGACACTCTTACTTATCAAAAGGACTATGATAGATCCCCTATACTTGTGGGTCATCAAGACTCTTTTCTGGCGCCGTTGCTGGGGAGTGAAGCGCCTTTGGTAAGGAAAAATTTATATAGTGTGCTGAAATTTACTGTCACTTGTTACTATGGAAAGTAATCCTTTGAGGGGCTTATTCGGGGTATCTTCACCCCGATCAGTTGAGCAAAGAGTTGCTCCTCAACCTACTGAATCTACTGAAATTTTTTACTTTGAAATTCCTTCGTGCATGATAGAGAAACTGCTAGCTAGTCCCTTTACAGGAGATAGAACATTGCATCCCGATTTGCACCTAATCTATGTGGATGAAGTCTGTGGATTATTTAAGCTTGCAGGTATGCCAGAGGATTTTATAAAGAAGAAGGTCTTCCCTTTATCTTTGAAGGGAGAGGCATTGACATGGTTTAGGCTATGTGATGATATGGGATCATGGAACTACAACAGATTGAAATTGGAATTTCATCAGAAATTTTATCCTATGCATCAGGTTCATCGTGATCATAATTATATATATAATTTTTGGCCTCGCGAAGGAGAAAGCATCGGTTAAGCTTGGGGGAGGCTTAAGTCAATGTTATATTCATGCCTCAATCATGAGCTCTCAAGAGAAATTATTATTCAAAAAAATTATGCTCGGCTTTCTCTCAACAATCGCTCCATGCTCGATACTTCTTGCACTGGTTTTTTTATGATGAAGACTATTGAATTCAGATGGGATTTATTGGAAAGAATTAAACGCAAGATAGGGATCTTGACGAAGGTAAGGAGTCAGGTATAACACCTAAGTTTGATTGTGTTAAATCTTTTATGGATACCGATGTTTTCCGTGAATTTTGCACTAAATATGGACTTGACTCTGAGATAGTAGCTTCTTTCTATGAATCATTTGCTACTCATGTCGATCTCCCTAAGGAGAAGTGGTTTAAATATCATCCACCCATTGAAGTAAAATTAGTTGAACCTATTAAAGTTGAAGAAAAGACTATCACTTATAATGTTGATCCTATTGTTCCTACCGCTTATATTGAGAAACCACCTTTCCCTGTTAGAATAAAGGATCATACTAAAGCTTCAACTGTGGTTTGTAAGAGTAATACTAGAACACCTACACCCTTTGAGCAAATTAAAGTTGAACTTAGTATTCCTATGATTAAAGATCTCTTGGCCGATAATATTGATGGGCATGTTATTTACTTCTGTGATGAGCTACTATAATTGCTAGACCCGATACTAAAAATAAACATAGACCAGTTGTAGGCATGCCTGTTATTTCCGTTAAAATAGGAGATCATTGTTATCATGGCTTATGTGATATGGGTGCTAGTGTGAGTGAAATACCTCATTCTTTATACAAATAAATTATGCATGATATTGCACTTGCTGAGTTAGAAGGCATTGATATTACAATTAAGCTTGCCAATAGAGATACTATTTCACCAGTTGGGATTGTTAGAGATGTTGAAGTCTTGTGTGGGAAAGTTAAATATCCTGCTGATTTTCTTGTTCTTGGTTCCCCACAAGATGACTTTTGTCCCATTATATTTGGTAGACCCTTCTTGAATAGTGTTAATACTAGGATAGATTGCGAAAAGGATATTGTTACGATTGGGTTAGGGGATATGTCTCTTGACTTTAACTTTGCTAAATTTTGTAGACAACCCCATGATAAAGAATTACCTAGTAAGGATGAAATTGTTGGTCTTGCTTCTATTGTCGTGCCTCCTAATGATCCTTTAGAACAATATTTGCTAGACCATGAAAATGATATGTTTATGAATGAAAGAAGGGAACTAGATGAAGTATTCTTTAAATAGGGACCCATTTTGAAACACAACTTGCCTGTTGAAATCCTAGGGGATCCTCCACCACCCAGGGGTGATCCCGTGTCTGAGCTTAAACCATTAGCTGATACTCTTAAATATGCTTATCTTGATGAAAAGAAGATATATCCTGTTATTATTAGTGCTAACCTTTCAGAGCAGGAAGAGGAGAAATTATTGAAAACTCTGAAGAAGCACCGTGCTGCTATTGGATATACTCTTGATGACCTTAAGGGTATTAGTCCCACTCTATGCCAACACAAGATAAAATTGGAGAAAGACGCTAAACCGGTTGTTGATCACCGATGACGGTTAAATCCTAAGATGAAAGAAGTGGTAAGAAAAGAAATACTAAAGCTTCTGGAGGCAGGTATGATTTATCCCGTTGCTGATAGTCAGTGGGTAAGTCTTGTCCATTGTGTCCCTAAGAAGGGAGGTATTACTGTTGTTCCTAATGATAAAGATGAATTGATCCCATAAAGAATTGTTACAGGTTATAGGATGGTAATTGATTTCCGCAAATTCAATAAAGCTATTAGAAAATATCATTACCCTTTACCTTTTATTGATCAAATGCTAGAAAGATTATCTAAACATACCCATTTTTGCTTTCTAGATGGTTATTCTGGTTTCTCTCAAATACCTGTGTCAAAAGAGGATCAAGATAAGACCACTTTTACTTGCCCTTTCGGTACCTTTGCTTATAGACGTATGCCTTTTGGTTTATTTAATGCATCTGCTACCTTTCAAAGATGCATGATGGTTATATTCTCTGATTTTTGTGAAAAGATTGCTGAGGTTTTCATGGATGATTTTTCCGTATATGGAACTTCTTTTGATGATTGCTTGAGCAACCTTGATCGAGTTTTGCAGAGATGCGAAGAAACTAATCTTGTCTTGAATTGGGAGAAGTGCCACTTTATGGTTAATGAAGGTATTGTCTTGGGGCATAAAATTTCTGAAAGAGGTATTGAAGTTGATAAAGCTAAATTCGATGCTATTGAAAAGATGTCGTGTCCTAAGGACATCAAAGGTATAAGAAGTTTCCTTGGTCATGCCGGTTTTTATAGGAGGTTCGTCTGACTAACCTCTTACAAAAAGATATTCCTTTTTTCTTTGATGATGATTGTGTAGAAGCATTTGAAATACTTAAGAAAGCTTTGATTTCTGCACCTATTGTTCAGCCACCTGATTGGAATTTACCCTTTGAAATTATGTGTGATGCTAGTGATTATGTTGTAGGTGCTGTTCTAGGACAAAGAGTTGATAAGAAACTAAATGTTATCCAATATGCTAGTAAAACTCTAGACGTGCCCAGAGAAATTATGCTACCGCTGAAAAAGAATTTTTAGCAGTTGTATTTGCTTGTGATAAGTTCAGACCTTACATTGTTGACTCTAAATAATCGTTCACACTGATCATGCTGCTATTAAATATCTTATGGAAAAGAAATATGCTAAACCTAGACTTATTAGATGGGTTCTCTTACTACAAGAATTTGATTTGCATATTATTGATAGAAAGGGAGCTGAGAACCCTGTTGCAGACAACTTCTCTAGGTTAGAAGATGTTCTTGATGACCCACTACCTATTGATGATAGCTTTCCTAATGAACAATTAGCTGTCATAAATGCTTCTCGTACTACTCCATGGTATGTTGATTATGCTAATTACATTGTTGCCAAATTTATACCACCTAGTTTCACATACCAGCAAAAGAAAAAGTTTTTCTATGATTTAAGACATTACTTCTGGGATGACCCACACCTTTATAAATAAGGAGTAGATGGTGTTATTAGACGTTGTGTACCTGAGCATGAACAGGAACAGATCCTACGCAAGTGTCACTCCGAGGCTTATGGAGGGCACCACGCTGGAGATAGAACTGCACATAAGGTATTGCAATCCGGTTTTTATTGGCCTACTCTCTTCAAAGATGCCTGTAAGTTTGTATTGTCTTGTGATGAATGTCAAAGAATCGGTAATATTAGTAGACATCAAGAAATGCCAATGAATTATTCACTTGTTATTGAACCATTTGACGTTTGGGGCTTTGATTATATGGGACCATTTCCTTCCTCTAATGGGTATACACATATTTTAGATGTTGTAGATTACGTTACTAAGTGGGTAGAAGCTATTCCAACTAGTAGTGCTGATCATAACACCTCTATTAAGATGCTCAAATGAGTTATTTTTACGAGGTTTGGAATCCATAGATACTTAATGACTCATGGTGGTTCACATTTTATTCATGGCGCTTTTCGTAAAATGCTTGCTAAATATGATGTTAATCATAGCATTGCATCTCCATGTCACCCATAGTCTAGTGGCCAAGTAGAACTGAGTAATAGAGAGCTCAAATTAATTTTGCAAAAGACTATTAATAGATCTAGAAAGAATTGGTCCAAGAAACTTGATGATGCATTATGGGCCTATAGAACTGCATATAAAAATCCAATGGGTATGTCTCTCCTTATAAAATGGTTTATGGAAAAGCTTGTCACTTACCTCTCAAACTAGAACATAAGGCGTATTGGGCCATTAAAGAGCTCAATTATGATTTCAGACTTGCCGGTGAGAAGAGGCTATTTGACATTAGCTCATGTCGGATATCGGGTTCCGGCAAAACCCTTAAGGTTTGAACACTAGAGTGCGCACGAAGATCTCTCCCTATCGAAACACGCCCTCAGCCTCGCCGCAATCTCTAAGCTAGCACGATGAACAACACAAGAGACACAAGATTTATACAGGTTCGAGCCACCGTTGTGGTGTAATACCCTACTCCTGTGTGTGGTGTGGTGGATTGCCTCTTGGGCTGATGATGACCAGTACAGGGGAAGAACAGCCTCGCAAGGAGAGATGTTCTTGTGCTTGGTGGTGTGCTTGAGGAGGAATCGATCCGTCCCTTCTATGGTGGTGGCTAGCCCTATTTATAGAGGCCCTGGTCCTCTTCCCAAATATTGAGCGGGAAGGGATCCAACAACGGCCATTTTGAAGGGGGACAGCTAGTACAAGCTATCCTAACTAAAGGTGGTCTTCGCCTGCCAAAGGTGCTAGTGATGACGCCTTCTTGGGCTCCATGGTGACCTCCATCCTGTCGTCCTGCTGGTCTTGGTCTTGTTGCACCGATATGGAAACCTTTGCCTGATGCCTTGGTACTCCGCGCCTGCGCTTGCCCCCTTTGCACCAAAGAGGAAACAAGGACACTGCGCAGGCTGGCGCCCGCCTGGCACCCGCCTGGTCTTGGTCGTCATGGCTTGCGTCATGGGCACCTCGTGAGGTACCCCTTGCCTTTATCACTCCGCCTCCTCGCGAGCCTGCCTGGTGAGGCCACCCCTAAGGAGGCCTTGCGTCGTCCGCCCCGCGAGGCTTGGCCCCTCGCGAGGTTCTTGAGTGTTTGGTTGATGAAGACAGGCCGTACTGGGCCACTGGTTGAGCCACGCTGCAGGCCGCGGGCAGGCAAGTCTGGGGACCCCCGTTCCCAGAACACCGACATAGCCCCTAGGCCCAAGGCATGCTCGGACTTGGCTTAGCGGCGAAGCCAAAGGGCAAGTGCGGAGCGCCGTGGGCCCCCACAGCCTGCGGCCTTGGTCGACGCGTGGTGACTGATTGGACGTGGGCGTCTCCGCTTCCCCATGCTGCCTCGGCAACTGCCCGACTTGACCAGTCCCTGCTGCATGCAAAAAGAGTCATCATTACCTGCGATCGTGGTGGTCGATGGTTGGCCTGCCTTGAGCTATAAATAAGGAGGGGCGAGAGCCCTCGTTGTCCATATCTTCTTGCTCCGCCTGCTTTTTCTCCCTTGCTCCATCTCCATCCTTGACGCCAATGGCACCTATCCGCAGATTCTCGGCCGAAGAGAAGGGGAAGGCTTCCGGGGGGGACCTGATCCGCTCTCGCCGAAGAAACGGCCGGTCCCATGCCGCCGCGACGAAGTTGAGAGGCTGGATATGATGAGGCCTTGGTGCGAGCGACCACCACCTGGGTTCCCGCTACCCCTGTACGCCCAGGCCGAGGGCCCTGGAGAAAGGGATGGCGAGTGTCGCCGCCCATGCCGCAAACGTGGTCGACGAGCCATGGTGGCGCGCGCCGTTGCTCTTGGAGTCCACACCGCAGACTCCTCGTGCGAGCTCGTGCTACACGCGGCGATGCCTCCAAGCACCTGGATCCGCTTCCCTTCGTTTTTCGCCACCGAGACACCGCCGAGGGGGCCTCTCAAGCTTTGGCCACAGTATGCTGACTACGGCGCTCCGGCGATCGGGGCGACGGTTGAAGTCGTCGCCTCGGGCAAGGTCTTCATGACACGAGGCTGGGGCAAGGTCGCCCGGGTCTGCTGAACGGGGGGTGCCCTCGTGATTCATTTTGAATACGATGGCGCCTCCTTGTTGTTCTTCAAGGTCTTCGACGCGGAAGGCTGCCGCCTGGAGTGTTGCCCTAGAGGAGGCAGTCGGGACATCGACGTGGCAGGGGCCAGGCCTACCGCTCGCTCCCCCAACGGATCCTCCAACAGCAGCAACGATGCTTGGCAGTCCAGCGACTTCCCGAGCTCTTCGTGACTCCGGAGACGAGCGACGACAGCTACGTGCCCCCGAGCTCACGTCATGCTAGGAGCAAGGCGGCTGCATTAGGCCGTCGCCGCAGCTGATCTGGATGGGGTTGGCACTGGCCTCTCGTGGCCCACTATTGATGATGGCATCGGCCATGGAGGCGCGGGTAGTTAGGACTCCTTAGGAATCTCGTCTTTTGTTCCCTGCGAGGAATTGAGAAAACACCCCGTGGGGGCATGTAAAGGGTCCGCGATGTGTCTTGCTGATGTGATCCTTATTATGAAAATGTGCGAATGCTTGTCCTGTCCCGGCTTAGTTTCCCCTTTCTAACCTCGCGACGACTTGGTGCTCTACGCTGACAGGTCCCGGTCCCCAGGCAGGCTTCAGCCATTGCTAGTATGCCAAGTCGCGATGCCGTCGTCAAGGCCAGGAGGTGAACGGCCCGAGGTCCAGTAAGAGCCCCTAAGGCGCGATGCTCAGGAGGTCCCCTTTAGTGCGTAAGCAGCCACCGAGAGGTGAGAAAGGAAGGCAACGTTGCCCTTACACAGCTGCATCAAGTGAAGATTTTGCGCTGCATCGATTAGCTGATCCAGGCGTGAAACTTATCTTAGCAATATGGAGTCGTTCCTTCGCGCTGCGCTGGACTCGTACGTCGACAGTTGTGGTGCAGCTAGGTTAGGCCCTCGCGAGCTTTCCCGTCCTTCCCCACACTCTCCTTCGTGCTCTACGTCGTCAGGTCCCGGCCCTTGAGCGAGCTCAGCCGCCGCTGGTATGCGAGGTCGCGATGCTGTGGTCAAGGCCAGGGGGTGAGGGCTGGAGAGCCAGTAAGAGCTCCTGAGTCGCGATGCTCAGGAGCCCCCCTTTTAACATGCAAGCGGATCGTGTGGGAAAGAGAGAGCGCTCGTGGTGCCACCCGCCATAGACCTCAGGAGGTTCCTGTAAACTAACACGAGAAAAGCACGAGTTGCCATTATGATTGCCGGCTGGTCATTGGTTGCTCTGAGAGAGTGGTGAGGGCACTGAGGGCCTGGTGAGGTGGCGCGTGCAGGGCTGCCACGGGCCAGAGCTCGACCACTCAGATTTGTCGACGTTGCAGGGACGTACCCATGCGCAAGCACCATGCCAGCGTGAACGGCTCCAGAGGTAGATGTCAATCGAGTAGGTGATAATCACAGGCGGGTTAAGCATGAACGGCAAATCAGCTTAGGTAAATGCAGGAGGGATACATGCCACTGGGTCAGGTCCGAGCGGCTTGGGGATGATGCAGCCCGAGGGGCGTCCCCAGCATGGTAAACTAAAGACACAAGCAAAGGGGATACATGCCGCAGGGACGGACCCATGCGGCCTGGGAATGATGCAGCCCTGAGGGTGCTCCCAGCTGAAATGAACTCGGAAGATGTCACCTGGTGCCATTGTAGAGTGGGTGTTGGAGTAGCTGAAGATGCGCGGTGAAGAGGCCGACCCTCACGAGCCACCAGGGCCCCGAGCCTCGGGAGGCTCTGGGGGTCCAGGCGGTTCCTCGAGGACCATCTACATCTCTGCTAGGACCGCGTGATGCATGGCCTCCTGAGCCGCCAGAATGCTCCGCAAGTGACGTTGGAAGGTGGCAGCCGCGTTCGGCAGGCCGAAAGGCATGCGAACGTAGCCGTGCGGCGGACCCTCGCAACATCCCACGCGCGAAGGCCAGAGGCGCTCCTGAGATGCAGCTTGGTTGAGCCCTGGGACGTCGATGCAGACGTGCAGCCCACCATCCTCGCCTCGATGGGGAGACACGCCAGGCAAACGGCGATCGCCGCGCATGGCTCTTGCTTCCTGAAGCTCCTGAGTGGTCTTGGTGATGAACTCCTGAGGGTTGGGCTTTCGACGCCCTCTGCCTTCCTGAGAGAAACGTGCTGCGAAGCACACCTCCAAGTGGTGCCCGAGCGCCTCTCTCGTGATTTTGGCAAAGTCCGAGGCCCTCCAGAAGAGAGCCCCCAAGCCCTGCCCGAGGAGGGCGCCAGGCGCGCCTTCCTATGCGATGGAAGGAGGCGCCCCTTGCACGGGCGCGGATCCTAATGCGGCACCTCCTGAGATGCCAACCTCCAGAGGCCTTGAGCTGAGCGGTGTCTTCTTCTTCTTGGGGACTGCCTCAGGAGGGTTCTCTCCCTTGCTGTCCGGGTCCTTGATTGATGCAGCTTGGAAGGCACACTTAAGGGAGCACACCGCATCTCTTTCCTCGCAGGGGACCGTGATGATTCCGTCGCTTCCTGGCATCTTGAGGATGTTGTAGCCGTGGTGGGTCACCGCCATGAACTTGGCCAGGGTTGGATACCCGAGGATGGCATTGTATGGCAGGCAGATGTGGGCGACGTCGAAGTCGATGAGCTCGGTGTGGTAGTTGTTGCGCTATCCAAAGGTGACAGGGAGGCGGACCTGCCCTATCGGGGTGGTGGAGTCATCAGTAACTCCTGAGAAAGGCTTGGTAGGCTGATGTTGATCATATGGCACTTGAAGGTTGTCAAACATCTCAACGGACAGAACGTTGAGCCCTGCGCCGCCATCGATGAGGGTCCTGGTGACTTGCACGTTGCTGATGACTGGGGAACAAAGCATCGGGAGGACGCCAGCGGTAGCCGCACACTTGAGTTGATCTGCTGAGCTGAAGGTGATGGCGCACTTGGACCACCTGAGCGGGCGCGTGGCATCAAGCCTGGGGAGGACTGCATTCACCTCACGAGCGAACTGCTTGAAGATGCGCTGAGAGGCTGGGGCCTGAGCTCCGTCCAAGATGCAAGCGATAGCACGTGGCTCCTGGAAGCCCCCAGCCCCCTCGTCCTAGTGGTGGTCGTCATTCCTTCTTGACAGTGGCGGCAGAGGAGGAAGGCCTGCGTTGCCCAGCGGGCGGTCCTCGCGAGGCTGATCGGCTCCCTCGCGAGGCTGGTCCTGCCAGCGATCCTCACGAGGTCGGTCATGCCACTCCTGGCGAGGGCCACGGTCGTCTCATCGTCCTCCGCCTCATCCTCCTCCTCGGCCGTAGCCCTGGTCGTTATGCTCGGGGCGTCGACCAAAGCGTCCTTCTCGAACGGCCCTGAGCTCTTGGCATTCGTTGGTGTTGCGGGTTTTGACCACCATATCATGCAAATATCCTCTGTCTTTGTTTCGAGCTGTTTTTCTGACAGATCTAGATCACCATGACGTCTCCAAGCGCCCCCAAGGACAAGTTCTTCGAGAAGGTCATCGACCCCTACCTCGTGGAAGTGCTACAACATCCTCAAACCATTGAGATGCCTGAGGGGTTGCTGCACATCCGCGATGTTGAGGGACCAAGGAGGACGGGAAGCACGTAGACAAGACTTGAAGCAATGGAGCAACAACTTTTCAAGTGCCAGGAGATGGTGGAACGCGGACTCGACGCCAACCACATAATGGTCACGGAGTTCACCAACAACCACAAGCTAGATGTCAAGAACATTGGGGAGACCATCTTCAAGCTTCACGAGAAAATCAAGCACCTCCAGGCCCAGATCTATGACCTGCAAAACCAAAACTGTGAGTATGAATATAGATTCAAGAGGATGAGTTTGGCTGCAGATTTGAGGATTCCGGAGACTCAATCATCCTTTTATGATGGTGAGCCTATGCCGTGGAAGATGGACGATAAGCCTACATCATCAACAACTCTACCACCACCACCTCCAAAGAAAGAGACATAAATACATGGGTATGGGCACTCCCCTTGGCAACTGCCAAGCTTGGGGGAGGTTCCCCGGTATCGTATCACCATCACACTCCTATCTTTATCATTTTTCTTAGTTCGATCCTTTTGGTAATATCTTGATCTATTAGAATAAAGTTTTAGTATGATTTAGTTTTGAGTTTTGCTTTATGATCCTTCTATGTAATCGAGTCCGTGAGCCATATATATAATAAAGATTAGTGTTGAGTCAAAGGCTTGATTATCCTGTTATGATCTTGAGGGAATTAAAGAAAAAATAGAGAATAAAAAGAATTAAAGAGATCATATTGATCTTATGGAGAATAATGACTTCACATATAAAGAGTATGATGAATAAAAGTTGTTGAGAGTTGACAAACATAGTTTTGGTCATCGTTGCGATTAATAGGAAGTAATAAAGAAAGAGAGGTTCTCACATATAAATATACTATCTTGGACATCTTTTATGATTGTGGGCACTCATTAAAATATGACATGCTAAAAAGTTGATGTTGGACAAGGAAGACAACGTAATGGGTTATGTTTTCTTATATCCGAAATAAAGTATATTGTCATGGATCATCCAACATGTTGAGCCTTCCTTTTCCCCTCATGCTAGCCAAATTCTTTGCACCAAGTAGAGATACTACTTGTGCTTCAAAATATCCTCAAACCCAGTTTGCCATGAGAGTCCACCATATCTACCTATGGATTGAGTAAGATCTTTCAAGTAAGTTGTCATTGTTATAAGCAATAAAATTGCTCTTTAAATATGTATGATTTATTAGTGTGGAGAAAATAAGCTTTATACGATCTTGTGATATGGAAGTAATAAAAGCGACGGACTGCATATAAAGGTCCATATAACAAGTGGCAATATAAAGTGACGTTCTTTCACATTAAGATTTTGTGCATCCAACCATAAAAGCACATGACAACCTCTGCTTCCCTCTGCAAAGGGCCTATCTTTTATTTTTATCTTATGCCTTATGCAAGAGTCATGGTGATCTTCACCTTTCCTTTTACATTTTATCCTTTGGCAAGCACATTGTGTTGGAAAGATCCTGATATATATATATCCAATTGGATGTAAGTTATCATAAACTATTATTGTTGACATTACCCTTGAGGTAAAAGGTTGGGAGGCAACACTATAAGCCCCTATCTTTCTCTGTGTCTGATTAAAACTCCATACCCATAAGTATTGCATGAGTGTTAGCAATTGTGAAAGACTGAATGATAGTTGAGTATGTGGACTTGCTGAAAAGCTCTTATACTGACTCTTTCTGATGTTATGATAAATTGCAATTGCTTCAATGACCGAGATTATAGTTTGTTAGTTTTTAATGAAGTTTCTCATTCATACTTGACACTGTGAATAGATTGTTACTTTAGCATAAGAAATCATATGACAATATATATTTATATATGTTGCTGATTCAAGAATGATCATGATGCCCTCATGTCTGTATTTTATTTTATCAACACCTCCATCTCTAAAACATGTGGACATATTTTTAGATTTCGGCTTCCGCTTCAGGACAAGCGAGGTCTAAGCTTGGGGGAGTTGATACATCCATTTTGCATCATGCTTTGATATTGATATTTATTGCATTATGGGCTGTTATTACACATTATGTCACAATACTTATGCCTTTTCTCTCTTATTTTACAAGGTTTATATGAAGAGGGAGAATGCCGATAGCTGGAATTTTGGGTATTAGAGACCTATTCTACACAACTCCAAAAGTCCTAAAACTTCACGGAGGCACGTTTTGGAATTAATTAAAAATACTGGCGAAAGAATCAACCAGAGGGGGCCACACCCTGGCCACGAGGGTCGGGGGCGCGCCCTACCCCCCTGGGCGCGCCCCATCTCTCGTGGGCCCCCTGGAGGCCTCCGGTGCCCATCTTTTGCTATATGAAGTCTTTCGCCCTGGAAAAAATCATAAAGGAGGCTTTCGGGACGAAGCGCCGCCGTCTCAAGGCGGAACCTTGGAGGAACCAATCTAGGGCTCCGGAGGAGCTGTTCTGCTAGGGAAACATCCCTCTGGGAGGGGGAAATCGTCACCATCGTCATCACCATCGATCCTCTCATCAGGAGGGGGTCAATCTCCATCAACATCTTCACCAGCACCATCTCCTCTCAAACCCTAGTTCATCTCTTGTATCCGATCTTTGTCTCAAAACCTCAGATTGGTACCTGTGGGTTGCTAGTAGTATTGATTACTCCTTGTAGTTGATGCTAGTTGGTTTATTCGGTGGAAGATTATATGTTCAGATCCTTAATGCATATTAATACCCCTCTGATTATGAACATGAATATGATTTCTGAGTAGTTACATTTATTCCTGAGGACATGGCAGAAGTCTTGCTATAAGTAGTCATGTGAATTTGGTATTCGTTCGATATTTTGATAAGATGTATGTTGTCTTTCCTCTAGTGGTGTTATGTGAACGTCGACTACATGACACTTCACCATTATTTGGGACTAGGGGAAGGCATTGGGAAGTAATAAGTAGATGATGGGTTGCTAGAGTGACAGAAGCTTAAACCCTAGTTTATGCGTTGCTTCGTAAGGGGCTGATTTGGATCCATATGTTTCATGCTATGGTTAGGTTTACCTTAATTCTTCTTTCATAGTTGCGGATGCTTGAGTAGTTAATCATAAGTGGGATGCTTGTCCAGGGAAGGGCAACACCCAAGCACCGGTCCGCCCACATATCAAATTATCAAAGTAACGAACGCGAATCATATGAGCGTGATGAAAACTAGCTTGACAATAATTCCCATGTGTCCTCGGGAGCGTTTTCCTTTATATAAGAGTTTGTCCAGGCTTGTCCTTTGCTACAAAAAGGATTGGGCCACCTTGCTGCACCTTGTTTACTTTTGTTGCTTGTTACCCGTTACAAATTACCTTATCACAAAACTATCTGTTACCGATAATTTCAGTGCTTGCAGAGAATACCTTACTGAAAACCGCTTGTCATTTCCTTCTGCTCCTCGTTGGGTTCGACACTCTTACTTATCGAAAGGACTACGATAGATCCCCTATACTTGTGGGTCATCATTGACATGGAGAACGTGGGCGCCTCTTCAGGTGAAGGTCTTCATGTGGCTTGCGCTAAGGGATGGCAGTTCGACTGCGAAACGCGTCACTCGCTGTGGCTTGCTTAGGGTATGCATGCTCTGTGATCAGGAACCGAATCGATCATGTGCCATTTCCGCTTCGGTTGTTCCTTATCCTGGCACGTTTGGCACAAAATCCTTGCATGGTGTCATTTCCCGACAACCATCATCTCCAAGGACGCCCTTGATAAACTGGCTCATGTTCTCTCGACCACTAGCACTCAAAATGTATGCATCATGGCATCACCTCACTCGCCCTCATTACCGCTTGGTGGCTCTTGAAACGTTGTAACACCAACATTTACAATACCGATTGGCCTTCCGTCACATCTCACCACTAGGATCAAGGATCGGGCTCATGTTGGTTCTGTTGGACTATGCATCATCTTCCTAGAGGCGTAATTTTTTGCTGTTGGGGGATGCACCCTGATACGTCTCCATCGTATCTATAATTTTTGATTGTTCCATGCCAATATTCTTCAACTTTCATATACTTTTGGCAACTTTTTATACTATTTTTTGGGACTAACAAATTGATCCAGTGCCCAGTGCCAGTTCCTGACTGTTGCATGTTTTATGTTTCGCAGAAAACCCATATCAAACGGAATCCAAATGGGATAAAAATGGACGAAGAATTATTTTGGAATATTTGGGATTTTCCGGAGGAAGAATCAACGCGAAACGGTGACCAGGGTGGCCATGAGACAGGGGGGCGCGCCCTCCCCCCTGGGCGTGCCCTGGACTCTCATGGGCCACCCGTAAGGCGGTTGACGCTCTTCTTTTGCTGCAAGAAAGCTAATTTTACGAGAAAAATCTGGGCGAAAGATTCACCCCAATCGGAGTTACGGATCTCCGGATATTTAAGAAACGGTGAAGGGGTAGAATCTGAGAACGCAGAAACAGAGAGATAGATCCAATCTCGGAGGGGCTCTCGCCCCTCCCAAGCCATGGGAGCCAAGGACCAGAGGGGAAACCCTTCTCCCATCTAGGGAGAAGGTCAATGAAGAAGAAAAAGAAGGGGGGCTCTCTCCCCCTTGCTTTCGGTGGCGCCGGAACGCCGCCGGGGGCCATCATCATCACCGCGATCTTCACCAACACCTCCGCCATCTTCACCAACATCTCCATCACCTTACCCCATCTATGTCCAGCGGTCCACTCTCCCGCAACCCGCTGTACCCTCTACTTGAACATGGTGCTTTATGCTTCATATTATTTTCCAATGATGTGTTGCCATCCTATGATGTCTGAGTAGATTTCCATTGTCCTATCGGTGATTGATGAATTGCTATGATTGGTTTGAGTTGCATGTTTTATTATTGGTGCTGTCCTATGGTGCCCTCCGTGTCGCGCAAGCGTGAGGGATTCCCGCTGTAGGGTGTTGCAATGCGTTCATGATTCGCTTATAGTGGGTTGTGTGAGTGACTGAAACACAAACCCGAGTAAGGGGATTGTTGCGTATGGGATAAAGGGGACTTGATACTTTAATGCTATGGTTGGGTTTTACCTTAATGATCTTTAGTAGTTGCGGATGCTTGCTAGAGTTCCAATCATAAGTGCATATGATCCAAGTAGATAAAGTATGTTAGCTTATGCCTCTCCCTCAAATAGAATTGCAATAGTGATTACCGGTCTAGTAACATAGTCAATTGCTTAGGGGTAATTTCACAACTCCTACCACCACTTTTCCACACTCGCTATATTTACTTTATTGCATCTTTATCTAAACATCCCCTACTTTATATTTACGTGTTCTTTATTATCCTGCAAACCTATCCAACAACACCTACAAAGTACTTCTAGTTTCATACTTGTTCTAGGTAAAGCGAACGTCAAGCGTGCGTAGAGTCGTATCAGTGGAAGATAGGACTTGAGAGGGTATTTGTTCTACCTTTAGCTCCTCGTTGGGTTCGACACTCTTACATATCAAAAGAGGCTACAACTATCCCGTATACTTGCGGGTCATCAAGACCTTTTTCTGGCGCCGTTGCCGGGGAGTCATAGCGTGGGGTGAATATTCTCATGTGTGCTTGTTTGCTTTATCACTAAGTAATTTTTATTTGCTGTTCTTAGTTGTTTTCTATCTTTAGCTATGGGTAGGAAATGCAAAATACCAAAAAAATTAGTTGTACCTAGTGAACCAGTGGTTGAAGAACCACTCAAAATCTATCACACTCCTGAAGCTTTTTACTTGGATCATCTTCGATCCCTTTGTGCTCGTGCTGAAACCCCCACTAGTTTAGTTGAGGGCAAATCTTTAGATGAGCATGCTTGTTTTGTGCGACACCGTATATCTGAAAAAGGGAAACTATTATGGGATCAAATTCAATGTTTGCAATGCTATGCTTGGAATTTATGTGAAATATATGAGTTTACTTGTTGTTCTGAAGACCCTAAGAAACACCTACCCATTCAATGCTTGTTTAGTGATAATGGAATCGTATCTTCGTATGCTAAGGGTGTTTACAATTACTATGATGTTCAACAAATTGAAGAATTTGTTGCTTTTAAAGGTGCTTATGAGATTGCCTCTTTGATTGAAAAGTATGATGCTACTCTTTACAAATCTGAATTTTTTTCCATATTTCAATATTGTTATGATAATTATGCTTCTAATGCCTATGTTAAACCATATATTGAGGACTTCTCCGCTGTCCAAGAAGAGAATAATATTTTGTAGGAAGCTATGGAAGAAGAAATTGATGAAACAGTGAGCTCATTGGATGAAAAAGATGATGCGAAGAACAAAAGGAGGAAGAGCGGATTAGCTACCCGTTCCCACCTACTAATGAGAGTAACCCTACAACTCATACATTATTTAATTCCCCTTCGTGCTTACCGAAGGATGATTGCTATGATGATTGCTATGATCCCTTGAATTTGTTTGAAATATCCCTTTTTGATGATGCTTGCTATGCTTGTGGCCAAGATGCCAATGTGAATTATGCTTATGGAGATGAACTTTCTATAGTTCCTTATGTTAAACATGAAATTGTTGCTATTGCACCCCACGCATGATAGTCCTATTATCTTTTTGAATTCTCCAAACTACACTATATCAGAGAAGTTTGTGCTTAGTAAGGATTATATTGATGGGTTGCCTTTTACCGTTGCACATGATGATTTTAATAGATATAATATGCATGTGCTTGCTGCTCCTACTTGCAATTATTATGAGAGAGGAACTATGTCTCCACCTCTCTATGTTTCCAACACGATAGAATTGCAAGAAACTGCTTATACTATGCACTGGCCTTTACTTGGTGTGTATGAATTGATCTTTTATGACATGCCGATGCATAGGAAGAGAGTTAGACTTCGTTGTTGCATGATATATGTTACTTTGTGCTCACTACTAAATTACAAATCATTGTTAATTAAAATTGGCTTTGATATACCTTGGGATCCGGGTGGATTCATTACTTGAGCACTAAATGCCTAGCTTAATGGCTTTAAAGAAAGCGCTGCCAGGGAGACAACCCGGAAGTTTTAGAGAGTCATTTATTTCTGTTGAGTGCTTTTATATTGTTTAAAAAAAAGAGGGGAACCTAAAAACTTTTCAAAAAGGAAAGTGAAAGTGAGAAAGACAAGCATTGTTGAAGTGGGAGCTAGCCTTGAACTTTGTTCATGCTCACGGAAACTTTGTGAATCTTGATTACAGAAACTTTTCATCAAAAATAATTATCCCCTTGTACAATTCCATTGTATTATAAAAATAATGTGCCAAGGTTTGCCTTTAGGATGTTTACATTGCTTGTTGGTTTGTACGGTGCAGGACAGAAACTTTTGCTGTAGTGCGCAATTTTACATTTTTTACTGGAACGTCAATTGGTTCTGATTCCTTTTGCACTGTCTTTCTATACAACTTTTTTATTTTTCCTAATTTTGGTAGAATTTTTGGGGTACCAGAAGTATGGTGGATGTTCAGATTGCTACAGACTGTTCTGTTTTTTACAGATTCTGTTTTTGGTGCATAGTTTGCTTGTTTTGATGAATCTATCAATTTATATCAGTGGATTAAGCCATGAAAAAGCTATATTACAGTAGACAGAATGCAAAAACAAAATATGAATTGGTCTGCAACAGTACTTAGAGTGGTGATTTGCTTTATTATACTAACGGATCTTACCGAGTTTTCTGTTGAAGTTTTGTGTGGATGTAGTGTCTAATCGAGGATGTCTCGATATGAGGAAAAGGAAGAGAGGCAAGAGCTCAAGCTTGGGGATGCCCGAGGCACCCCAAGTAAATATTCAAGGAGACTCAAGCGTCTAAGCTTGGGGATGCCCCGGAAGGCATCCCCTCTTTCTTCAACAAGTATTGGTATGTTTTCAAATTCGTTTCGTTCATGCATTATGTGCAAGTCTTGGAGCGTCTTTTGCATTTAGTTTTCATTTTTTTATGCACCATGCTGGTATGAGAGAGTCCTTGGTTGATTTATAGAATGCTCATTGCACTTCACTTATATCTTTTGAGTGTGGCTTTATAGAATGCTTCATGTGCTTCACTTATATCATTTGAAGTTTGGATTGCCTGTTTCTCTTCATATAGACAACCGCCATTTGTAGAATGCTCTTTTGCTTCACTTATATTTGTTAGAGCGTGGGCATATCTTTTGTAGAAAGAATTAAACTCTCTTGCTTCCCTTATATCTATTTAGAGAGATGACAGGAATTGGTCATTCACATGGTTAGTCATAAAATCCTACATAAACTTGTAGATCGCTGAATATGATATGTTTGATTCCTTGCAATAGTTTTGCGATATAAAGGTGGTGATATTAGAGTCATGCTAGTGGGTGGTTGTGGATTGTAGAGACACTTGTGTTGAGGTTTGCAAGTCCCGTAGCATGCACGTATGGTAAACTGCTAGTGACAAATTTGAAGTATGGGGTGTTTCTTTGATTGTCTTCCTTATGAGTGGCGGTCGGGGACGAGTGATGGTCTTTTCCTACCAATCTATCCCCCTAGGGGCATGCGTAGTAGTACTTTGCTTCGAGGGCTAATAAACTTCGCAATAAGTATATGAGTTCTTTATGACTAATGTGAGTCCATGGATTATACGCACTTTTACCTTTCCATCATTGCTAGCCTCTTGATGCCGTGCATTGCCCTTTCTCACCTTGAGAGTTGGTGCAAACTTCGCGGTGCATCCAAACCCCGTGATATGATACGCTCTATCACACATAAGCCTCCTTATATCTTCCTCAAAACAGCCACCATACCTACCTATCATGGCATTTCCATAGCCATTCCGAGATATATTGCCATGCAACTTTCATCATCATCATATACATGACTTGAGCATTCATTGTCATATTGCTTTGCATGATCGTAAGATAGCTAGCATGATGTTTTCATGGCTTGTCCTTTTTTGATGTCATTGCTACGCTAGATCATTGCACATCCCGGTACACCGCCGGAAGCATTCATATAGAGTCATATCTTTGTTCCAAGTTGTAATATCGAGTTGTAAGTAAATAAAAGTGTGATGATCATCATTATAGAGCATTGCCCTATGAAAAAAAAGAAAAAAAAAGGAAAGGCCAAAGAAGCCTAAATAAAAAAGGGGGCCAAAGAAGCCCACCGAAAAAAAAGAAAACAAAAGAAGAAAAAAAAAGAAAAAGAAAAGGGGCAATGTTACTATCCTTTTTCCACACTTGTGCTTCAAAGTAGCACCATGTTCTTCATATAGAGAGTCTCCTATGTTATCACTTTCATTTACTAGTGGGGATTTTCATTATAGAACTTGGCTTGTATATTCCAACGATGGGCTTCCTCAAATGCCCTAGGTCTTCATGAGCAAGCAAGTTGGATGCACGCCCACTTAGTTTCTTTTGTTGAGCTTTCATACACTTATAGCTCTTAGTGCATCCGTTGCATGGTAATCCCTACTCCTCGCATTGGCATCAATTGATGGGCATCTCCATAGCCAGTTGATTAGCCGCGTTGATGTGAGACTTTCTCCCTTTTTGTCTTCTCCATATAAACCTCCACCATCATATACTATTCCGCCTATAGTGCTATATCCATGGCTTGCGCTCATGTATTGCGTGAGGGTTGAAAAAGCTAAAGCGCGTTAAAAAGTATGAACCAATTGCTCGGCTTGTCATCGGGGTTGTGCATGATGGGAGCATTTTGTGTGACGAAAATGAAGCATGGCCAAACTATATGATTTTGTAGGGATAAGCTTGATTTGGCCATGTTGTTTTGAAAAGACATGATTGCTTTATTGGTACGCTCGAAGTGTTATTGTTTTTATGTCAAATGATAGACTATTGCTTTGAATCACTCGTGTCTTAATATTCATGCCATGATTAGACATATGATCAAGATTATACTAGGTAGCATTCCACATCAACAATTATCTTTTTATCATTTACCTACTCGAGGACGAGTAGGAATTAAGCTTGGGGATGTTGATACGTCTCCGTCGTATCTGTAATTTTTTATTGTTCCATGCCAATATTCTTCAACTTTCATATACTTTTGGCAACTTTTTATACTATTTTTTGGGACTAACATATTGATCCAGTGCCTAGTGACAGTTCCTGTCTGTTGCATGTTTTATGTTTCGCAGAAAACCCATATCAAACGGAATCCAAACGGGATAAAAACGGACGGAGAATTATTTTGGAATATTTGGGATTTTTCGGAGGAAGAATCGGCGTGAAACGGTGTCCGGGGTGGCCACGAGACAGGGGGGGCGCCCTCCCCCCTGGGCGCGCCCTGGACTCTCGTGGGCCACCCGTAAGGCGGTTGACGCTCTTCTTTTGCCGCAACAAAGCTAATTTTACGAGAAAAATCTAGGCGAAAGATTCACCCCAATCGGAGTTACGGATCTCTGGATATTTAAGAAACGGTGAAGGGGTAGAATCTGAGAATCCAGAAACAGAGAGATAGATCCAATCTCGGAGGGGCTCTTGCCCCTCCCACGCCATGGGAGCCAAGGACCAGAGGGGAAACCCTTCTCCCATCTAGGGAGAAGGTCAAGGAAGAAGAAGAAGAAGGGGGGCTCTCTCCCCCTTGCTTCCGGTGGCGCCGGAACGCCGCCGGGGGCCATCATCATCACCGCGATCTTCACCAACACCTCCACCATCTTCACCAACATCTCCATCACCTTCCCCCATCTATATCCAGCGGTCCACTATCCCGCAACCCGCTGTACCCTCTACTTGAACATGGTGCTTTATGCTTCATATTATTTTATGATGTCTGAGTAGATTTCCATTGTCCTATCGGTGATTGATGAATTGCTATGATTGGTTTGAGTTGCATGTTTTATTATTGGTGCTGTCCTATGGTGCCCTCCGTGTCGTGCAAGCATGAGGGATTCCCGCTGTAGGATGTTGCAATGCGTTCATGATTCGCTTATAGTGGGTTGCGTGAGTGACTGAAACACAAACCCGAGTAAGGGGATTGTTGCGTATGGGATAAAGGGGACTTTATACTTTAATGCTATGGTTGGGTTTTACCTTAATGATCTTTAGTAGTTGCGGATGCTTGCTAGATTTCCAATCATAAGTGCATATGATCCAAGTAGAGAAAGTATGTTAGCTTATGCCTCTCCCTCAAATAGAATTGCAGTAGTGATTACCGGTCTAGTAACATAGTCAATTGCTTAGGGGCAATTTCACAACTCCTAACACCACTTTTCCACACTCGCTATATTTACTTTATTGCATCTTTATCTAAACAGCCCCTACTTTATATTTACGTGTTCTTTATTATCTTGCAAACCTATCCAACAACACCTACAAAGTACTTCTAGTTTCATACTTGTTCTAGGTAAAGCGAACGTCAAGCGTGCGTAGAGTCGTATCAATGGCAGATAGGGCATGAGAGGGTACTTGTTCTACCTTTAGCTCCTCGTTGGGTTCGACACTCTTACATATCAAAAGAGGCTACAACTATCCCATATACTTGCGGGTCATCAAGACACCCCCCTAATTCCGTTCATGCGTGATCGCCTCAGATTCACGCTACATCGTGTGTTCATATTTTTTAGGCCATCTCTGTTATTGCTATATAGTTGTAAGGGCATCTCCATATAGACCCTCAAATCGCCCGCAAATGTTGAACCGCGCTCTTTGACGCAGTTTGCCATCCAACATCGTCTCGTGTTGTTCCGTGGACTAGTCTGCTCGTCTGTTTCCCACAAACCAGAAGCAAACTATGGGGGCTTTGCGGAAGTTTACACCGTAGCCACGTTAGACCCCAACACCCCTGGCCCACCCAAAACCACACCCGGACACCGCATCTCCATCCCTTCCCTCTTTCTCTGCATTCTCTTCTCCGTGGCCGACGTCACTGTAGGAAATATGCCCTAGAGGCAATAATAAAGTTGTTATTTTATATTTCCTTATTCATGATAAAGGTTTATTATTCATGCTAGAATTGTATTGATCGGAAACCTTAATACATGTGTGAATACATAAACAAACAATGTGTCCCTAGTGAGCCTCTACTAGACTAGCTCGTTGATCAAAGATGGTTAAGGTTTCCTAACCATGGACATGAGTTGTCATTTGATAACGGGATCACATCATTAGGAGAATGATGTGATGGACAAGACCCATCCGTTAGCTTAGCATAATGATCGTTCAATTTATTGCTATTGCTTTCTTCATGTCAAATACATATTCCTTCGACAATGAGATTATGCAACTCCCGGATACCGGAGGAATGCCTTGTGTGCTATCAAACGTCAGAACGTAACCGGGTGATTATAAAGATGCTATACAGGTATCTCCGAAGGTGTTTGTTGAGTTGGCATAGATCGAGATTAGGATTTGTCACTCTGAGTATCGGAGAGGTATCTCTGGGCCCTCTTGGTAATATACATCATAAGCTTGCAAGAAAACGACTAAGGAGTTAGTCGCGAGGTGATGTATTACGAAACGAGTAAAGAGACTTGCCGTTAACGAGATTGAACTAGGTATGAAGATACCGACGATCGAATCTCGGGCAAGTAACATACCGATGGACAAAGGGAATTACATACGTAGTTCGACCAATAAAGATCTTCGTAGAATATGTAGGATCCAATAT
Source organism: Aegilops speltoides (assembly GCA_021437245.1). Classification (NCBI taxonomy): domain Eukaryota; kingdom Viridiplantae; phylum Streptophyta; class Magnoliopsida; order Poales; family Poaceae; genus Aegilops; species Aegilops speltoides. Next base: position 25,966,557 of record CM038144.1, on the reverse strand, counting down.
GGCATCCAGGTTCCGCTATTGGTTATTGACCATAGAGGTGTCTCGGTCATGTCTACGTAGTTCTCGAACTCATAGGGTCCGCACGCTTAACGGTCGAGTTATTGATATAGTATTACATGAGTTATGTGATTTGGTGACCGAATGTTGTTCGAAGTCCTGGATGAGATCATAGACATGACGAGGAGTCTCGAAATGGTCGACGTGTAAAGATTGATATATAGTACGATGGTATTCAGACACCGGAAGTGTTCCGGAGGATACCAGATACATATCGGGTCACCGGAAGGGGTTTCGGGCAACCCCGGCAAAAGATATGGGCCTTATGGGCCAAGAGGGGAAACACACCAGCCACAAGGGGCAGGTGCGCCCCCCATATGGGCCGGCCTTAGGGATGGCACCCGCAGGGTATGGGTACGGGTGGAGCCACCCCATACCCTTACCCGTCCACCCTGAACTTACCCGTCACCCATACCCATAACCATCAAGGGTATATTTTTTTCCATACCCATCACCCGACACGGTATATGGGTACCCGCGGGTAAAAATACCCGCGTTGACAACACATCAGTTGCGTAGAAAATAGTTGCAAAAAGCTATATACAATCATTATTAATAGCAACACATTTTAAACAACAATGTACAGCGACGTACTGTAACAACAACACATTCTCATAAAAAAATACTTGCCTATAAAGCGATACATAAAAATGTTGAACAACAACACATAGGCATACACTTTAAGTTCACAAAATCATGATAAATTATAGTGGGTCGAAGTGAACTTTTGGATCGAATGGAGCCCAACCTGAGCGACCTCGCTCTCGCGAACACGCCCGCGGCGGTGGCGCCGCCGCCCTGATCTCATACCTCTAGCCTCCCCTGCACCTGCTCTGTCCTGATCCGGGGTCCTCTCCACGTCCTCTCTCCGCTCGCGTGCTCCTCTTCGCGGAGCGACGCCATGGCTGCTGATCCTCGACCTCGGCCTGCATCCATGTTGGTTGCGACGGTGGCAGCCTCTCCTGCCGTGCCGTGCGCCGGCTCCCGGCCTCCCACTGCTTCAGCACCCGCCGCCGCTCTCGCCGCGGCCGCCCTCGCCTCCCACCGCTCCAACCCAGCCATTCATGGGAGGAGGGTGTCCCGCGCGCCCCTCACCAAGGAGGCGACGACGTCCACGACTTCGACCGCGCCCTTCGCTCCGGCTCCACTTGTTGCTGCCGCCTACAGCCTACCACCGATGACACCGGCAGCGCCCCACTCCGGCTTGTCCCCGACCCAGCTAGAGCCCCACTCCGACTTGTCGTCTGCAGCGTCCCGGCTTCATCCGAAGCTCGCCTCGCAGCCTCTTCGGCATGCGTCCAGTTCTTCAATGATGACGTCCGCTGGTTTGAACTCGGGGCGGCCTGTGTCCTGGGCCTCCCTCGCCGACGAGGACAATGAGGATGACGAAGAAGAGTTGGCTCTGCTGACGCCGCCGGCTTCTAGAAGCCCGGTCCGGACTGCTGACCAGACTGTTCCATGCATTGGGCACGAGGAGGAGACGGATGCTGGATGGCAGGAGGTACTGCCTCGGCGCGGTCGGCGCTGTCAGGCATCACCAACACCGGCATTTGCTCCTCATCCCATCCCTGCCTGGCTCCACGGTCGATGTTGTCGATGCCTCACCCCTGGACACCGTGCGGCAGTTTGCAGAGACCCCTTGCGATGCTCCCGCTGCTTGGAGAGCGGACATTGGGTGCGCGGGTGCCGCAATCCTTGGCGTCCACTCAGCTCTTTGGCTTGCCTTGTCGCGCCACCACAGTCTCGCCTCAGCACCGAGCATTGTCGAGCTCCAGCTTCTTATGGGGGTCCGATGAAATCCACGCTCCCCTACAAGGCGCTTCATCGAGGGTCCAGGGCGTCGATTGTTTCTGGTGATGTTGGCTCGGCACCCCCAATCGATGTGATGCTGCAGTCCACTTTAGCAACTCAGGCCAAGCTGCTGATGCATGTTGGGTGCTTGCGGGCGGAGGCGGCCTTGGACAAGCTGTCTCTTGTGTCGGCTGCGTTGCAGTCAACTCCTACGTCGCGTCCTTCTAGTCAGGTTGATGTTGTTAGTCAAGTTGATGTTGTTGGTGGCTCACTGGAGAACATGGATGAAGAGCTCTATGGTTGTTTCTCCCCCCGAGTTGGGGACAACTTGTCGTCGATGTCTGCCACTGTAAGCGAGGCCATCGTCGTGGTCGTCGCCCCTGTGTTGCAGATTATGCCCGAGCTTCAACAACTATGTGCTAGACCTGCTTCGCCTGAGCCGATGGAGCATGTGGAGATTATCTCGCTGGTGACCCCTGTTGAGGGGCAGGATTCGCCTAGGTCATCTGAGCAACTAGAGGTGTCTGAGTCCATCGTGTCGGTGGTATCTGTGAATGATAATGTTGAGTCGGTCAGCATGTTGGCGTCTGATCCTTTGGAGTCCAGCTAGCCGCTCGCCATTGCGGAGCGTGAAGGTTCTGATGTTACAGTCACTCACTCGCATGAGACCATTGGGCAGGTTTCTGTGCGTGACAAGGTCAATGATATTCTCTTCCAGATAGAGATTCACAGCTTGCTCAAACGTTTGGAGGCGGCTAGCCCTGGATCTGGCAAGGCAATTGTAGAGGACGCTCTCAGGAGCAAGAGAATGAAGAGTGGCACCATAAGAAAGGCGTCTGCAGTTGCTTGATGGATGGCCATCAGTCTTTTGGGTTGCCCTTATTGTCTGAGTTGTCAGCGCGGATTTGGTGGTGCCCGTCGTCCTCGGCCATGGTTCTCTCGTTGGGTGTTTCTTTGCGATGTAGCAATGTGGGGGTTGGTGGTCGTTATGTGTTAGGTATGGTTGTCGGGTTGATCGCGTGTTTATGGGGTTGCATGTTCCGTGAGTAGTCCACATGTGGTTGGTTTGTATCGGTTTTCGCCCGGTTTTCCGTTGATTAACCGGGCAACTCTCTTCTGCTTAATTAATCGATGAGGCAAATCTTTTGCCTCTGTTTCGAAAAAATAAATAAATTATAGTGATACTTTGACTACACATTAGAGTTTTTACCTAGCGCAATTAGGAGGGAAAAATTAATACATTAGGATATTAAAGGGAACCCACTTGTCAACATTTCAGATGGGTACATGGGTACGCGGGCATGGGTTATACGATCCCATACACACACCCTCTCAACTCGACGGGTATGATATTTTTACCATTTAAGTACCCATGGGTAAATTTTTGTCCCATACCCTTACCCTAATAGGGTTTTTACCCGCAGGGTACGCGGGTAATGGGTACCCATTGCCATCCCTAGCCGGCCTAAGGAGGGGAAGGAAAGGGGGGAAGGGAAAGGGAAGTGTGGATTAGGATTCCCACTTCCTTCCCTCCCCCCCCCCTCTTTCCTTCTCCCTCGATTAAATATGGTAGGGGCGCCACTTGGGGAGGACCCCAAGTAGGATTCAGCCTACTTGGGACGCCTCCTGGCAGCCTCCCCTCTTCCTCCCACATATATATATGTTGGGGGGCGCCCTAGCACACCCTCAAACAATTGCCTAGCCGTGTGCGACGCCCCCTTCCATCGTTTACACCCCGGTCATATTTTTTTAGTGCTTAGGCGAAGCCTTGCGGAGATCACTTCACCACCACCATCACCACGCCGTCGTGCTGAGGGAACTCATCTACTACCTCGAGTCTTGCTGGATCAAAAAGGCGATGGACGTTACCGAGCTGAACGTGTGCAGAACACGGAGGTGCCGTGCATTCGGTACTTGATCGGTTGAAGCGCGAAGAAGTTCGACTACATCAACCACGTTGTGAAACGCTTCCGCTTACGGTCTACGAGGGTACGTAGACACACTCTCCCCCTCGTTGCTATGCATCTCCATGGATAGATCATTGCGTGTGCGTAGATTTTGTTTTTGTTTTTTCATGCAACGATTCCCAACAGTCGCTGCTGTACCACCCGATCGTCCGTTAAGCCCTTGCCGGACCTCCGCGACCTCCGCTGCTCCCCCTGGTTGCCACGCTGATGTTCCACACCTCTCGCCCGTCCACTGTGCAGGTACCATCCGCCCTTGTGGATTTCGTCCGTGGGGGTCACCGCACCCGACAAGTTTGGTGAAATTCCCATGCTAAATTTTTGACATTTTCTCTCTCTTCTTTGAAGCAATGGATTCAGACATGGGGTGCATGTAGAAGCACTACGTTAAGTCGTTTGGCGACTCGCCCTATGAGGAGGATTATGCAGATTAAATGAGGATGATGCATGCGGTCCTTGCAGACGTGTAGCCTGCGGAAGAACATGTTCTCAAATTCAAGGGATCGATCAAGGGTCGGCATTTGACACCGGTGGACAACTACTTTGCCTCTGATGCCATATTGGCGGACTATTTTCGTCGGTGCTTTCGAATGCAGGAAAAATATTTTTGATCGCCTCTACAATGACGTCCTGTCCTACGATGACTACTTTATATTGAAGAAGGAATGTCGTAGGAACAATTGGAATTCTCTTGTTACCTGAAGTGCACGCCTGTATTGCGGATGCTTGCATATGGCACGGTCGCATATTCATGCGACGAGTACCACCGGATGTCTGAGAGCACATGCGGAGACGTCATGGTCAGATTTGCTACCACGGTGGTCGAGGTGTTTGAATGTTAGGCATTGAGCGACCAATTGTCGCAGACACGAAAATGCTCATGACACTCTCGGAAGCAAGAGAATGGCCAGGGATGTTTGGACCTCGTGATCGCATGCACTGGAGATGGAAGAACTGCCAAAAAACTTTACAAGGCCATTATCAGAGCTATGTTAAGAAGCTCACCACCATTCTTAAAGCAGTTGCATCACATGACCTCTCGGTTTGGCAGGCTTTCTTTGGCATACCTTGGTCTCACAATGCCATTAATATGATGCGGCGGTCTCCATTGTTTACTAAGTTGACTGAAGGTCAAGCTTCTTTGTGCAAGTATACCATGAATAGGCTGAGTACAACATCTATCCTCTATGGGGTAACTTCGTCAAGACCATCTCTGAGTCAGTTGGTCATAAAAGAGCTCACTTTGCCAAATAACAAGGAGCTAGAATGGATGTGGAGAGGGCATTTGGAGTGCTCCAAGACCGTTTTGCCATTGTTCATGGACTTGCTAAACAATGGAATCCCGAGACCTTGTGGAAGGTCACGACATGTTGGATGATCATGCACAACAAGATTATGGAGGATGAGGGTGAAGATGCCGTTGAAGGTCTGGAATTTGAGTAAATTGGTGATCCTATCCATTTTTCACATCATAATCCGGACACGTTTGATCAGTTTGTTCAAATACGTCAATAAATTCAGTATTGAGCAACTCATGAGCAGCTCAAAGAAGATTTGGCTAAGCATTTGTGGGCAGTTAGAGGGGACAGCTAAAACATATGTGTGGGTTGAATTCAAGTTTGAACTATTGTATTTCAAAACTTGATCGGACTGTATTTTAAATTAGAACAACTGTCACATTTGAATATTTTCACTCATCAAACATTTGATATGCTATTATTTTAAGTGTTGCTGACTTAGCGAAGAAATAGAAACATACATTTAGGGGACGATTGGATGGCGGCTACCGCCTCCCTGTCTGCAGACGAGTCCGGACCAGTCCATGGATAAATACTGTGTTTGTTTAGGGACCGGCTTTGGAGTTGCCCTAACTCTACCTATCAATGCAATGATACGCAACTCTTCTGCGTATATTGAAAAAAAAAGGAGGATAACGGTTTGGAAAAGGAAGAAATGTGAGAGTAGCAGAGATCGAGCGGCTAGCTCGTTGAGGAAAGGGCACGATATCGCGTATCGTCTGCAGTTCCACAACGGGTTAACCCCCGATGGGAGGCAGGTGAAGTTATTAGGTTAATCAAGTCGACATGGAAAGGCTGCGGCCAATTAAGCGTCGACAGCTCCCATCCGCGGCGGTCATGGGCGCGGCGCGGAGCAAGGGTCGGCGCGCCACGCCGCCACTACCAGTATTTATTTGCTTCACGTCCACCACCCACGGGCCTCACTCCCTGCTCACTCCACTAGCCTACTCCTCCCCTCCGCCACGGCCCCGTCACCTCACCTCTCCAGTGGCTCGCCGCCGGGTAGCAGGTACCCTCTCCTCTCCTTCCTTCCTTCCCAGTTCCCTCCTCCCTCGTTCCACCTGCGTGTACGCATGCTTGCTCGGAGCTCCGATTGAATGTTTCCTTCCCAGTTGACTTTGGATGCGCGATAGTGATACCAGAGGCCAATTTGGTCCTGGGAGGTTAGAGGGCAACGTTCCTGCTCTGTTTCCGGTGATCAGGGCTCAGCATCATGCTGCTCCGTGAATTTGTGGCGCTGGGAAAAGGTCGAGAGAGCGACGTTCCTCTTCTGCAGTAGTAGTAGTGGTAGTATGCAACTGTGGCGATGCAGAATCCCCTTTCTAGTTGACCAGTGAAAGCAGAGCATCTCTCTGCTCAGCTGATTTGGGACCGAGGGAGGCGTTCTGGTGCTGGCGTTCCTTCCACTTATTATAGGCTTTCCGAGCGCCGGGTCGTTCTTGATTTCTGTCCATCCATGTGCCATGTCAATGTCACCGGAATGACAGAATCGCCGAGCGGTTCGTCGATCCCCGGGGGCGCTTTGCTGAGACAGGGACCATTGTAATCTGCTTTTCTTGGTTGTTTGCGGTGATAGATATCTCGATGGTAGTAGCGTTGCTGATTTTTTTTTGTTGTGTAGGTTCTTCCTGTTGTCTTGTAGGTTTAGGTTTTTTTTTTTTTTTTTTTTTGCGCTGAGTCTTGTAGGTTTAGTTACCTTTCTGAACTTTTTAAGCTTTCAGTCTTGCACAGCTAGAAAACCAGGAGATTTTGGTATGTGAAAACTCAAAATCCACAACTCTACAGAAATAGAGTATATGTGAAATGGAACCATGATCCGGAAAGGCGTATTACTGGAAGTACCTACAAGTGTTGGCCGTGCCTTGCTAGAGTTTTTACCTTCTGAATTTTGGTATGGGGGTATACTGTATTGTTGAAATAATACAAGTACAGTCTTCACAAAGAAAAAGAGAGAGAAATAATGCAAGTTTTTCCTTCCGAAAAGGGGATAACCCCGGCCTCCTCTGCATCAAGGGAAATAATACATGTACACAACAGAAAGGCCAGAACTAACCTTCCCAATACCATGACCACATTCTTTCTATCCAAATGAGATAATTGACTCTTCTATATAAGAAATTACCAACTGTTATTCTACTCTTTATTTTTTTATTAAGCCATACAGTTTGTTTGGAAAAAGGATCATCTGGTTACAGTAATGTTGAGAAGAGTGAACCTGACACAGCTAAATCACAGCCGACTGATCTCTTTGAAAATCTTCAAGTGATGAATAGGACAAGTTACACCATTGCAGATACAAACTAGTACCTGTCAAATTTGGGTTTGCAGGAGATGTGGTACTTTATGGATCTTTATTCTTCTAGTGCCTGTCAAATTTGTTCACGCTTCTGAAACCAGGAAAAGAAACAAATATTTATTAGCACTAAGCAAATATATTTAGCCATTATGATCGTCTCTGTTTTTTTTTTTTGCAAGCTGTTAATGGCTTAGCGCACTTTAATATTTTACTACTAATTAGTGTTTGCCGCTTCTCATTTATTTATGTCCAGCAGGAGTGGCACGCAGCAGATACCGCTGCTGAGAGCGGTTCGAGTACTCGAGGCAGGAGATGTCTTCCTCAATGCCTGCCTCCAGTTCTTCCAGCAGGAACCGCCAGAGCACTCAGGAAAGGGTGTTGGCACAAACAACCCTTGATGCTCAGCTCAATGCTGAGTTTGAAGAGTCTAGTGACTCCTTCGACTACTCCAAGCTGGTCGAAGCCCAGCGGGACACCCCAACCGTGCTGCAGGAAGGGCGGTCGGAGAAGGTCATAGCCTACTTGCAGCACATTCAGAGAGGGAAGATGATCCAGCCGTTTGGTTGCTTGTTGGCCCTTGATGAGAAGAGCTTCAATGTCATCGCGTTCAGTGAGAACGCGCCAGAAATGCTTACAACTGCCAGCCATGCAGTGCCCAGTGTCGACGATCCCCCGAGGCTCGACATCGGCACCAATGTACGGTCTCTGTTCACTGACCAGGGTGCCACGGCTCTGCACAAGGCACTAGGGTTTGCTGATGTTTCTTTGCTGAATCCTATCCTGGTTCAGTGCAAGACCTCAGGCAAGCCTTTCTATGCCATTGTTCACCGAGCAACCGGCTGTTTGGTGGTAGACTTTGAGCCTGTGAACCCCACAGAATTTCCTGCCTCTGCTGCTGGGGCCTTGCAGTCTTACAAGCTTGCTGCCAAGGCAATCTCCAAGATCCAGGCACTGCCAGGTGGAAGCATAGAGCTGCTATGCAATACTGTGGTCAAGGAAGTCTTTGAACTTACAGGGTATGATAGGGTTATGGCTTACAAGTTCCATGAAGATAACCATGGCGAGGTCTTTGCCGAGATCACAAAGCCTGGCCTTGAGCCTTATCTGGGCCTGCACTATCCGGCCACTGACATCCCTCAAGCAGCCAGGTTTCTTTTCATGAAGAACAAAGTGCGGATGATTTGCGATGTCCGCGCAAGATCCATAAAGGTCATCGAAGATGAGGCACTCCCCTTTGATATTAGCTTGTGTGGTTCAGCACTCAGGGCAGCACACAGCTGTCACCTTCAGTATATGGAGAACATGAACTCGATTGCATCCCTTGTCATGGCTGTTGTGGTTAATGAGAATGAAGAGGATGACGAGGTCGGGTCTGAACAGCCAGCACAGCAGCAGAAGAAGAAGATACTATGGGGCCTTGTTGTTTGCCACCATGAGAGCCCCAGATATGTCCCTTTTCCGCTGCGGTATGCTTGTGAGTTCTTAGCACAGGTGTTTGCTGTCCATGTCAACAAGGAGTTTGAAGTGCAGAAACAGCTACGCGAAAAAAGCATACTAAGGATGCAAACAATTCTCTCTGACATGCTGTTCAAGGAAGCCTCTCCCCTGACTATCGTATCAGGGGCACCCAATATCATGGACCTAATCAAATGTGACGGTGCTGCTCTTCTGTATGGGGACAAAGTATGGCGTCTGGGTAATGCTCCGACCGAGTCTCAGATACGCGATCTTGCCTTGTGGCTGTCGGAGGTTCACATGGACTCCACTGGCCTGAGTACTGAGAGCCTCCATGATGCTGGCTACCCAGGAGCCTCTGCTCTTGGTGATTCGGTTTGTGGGATGGCAGTGGCTAAGATCAATTCCAGTGATATCCTTTTTTGGTTCAGGTCACATACAGCAGATGAAATCAGATGGGGAGGTGCAAAGAATGATCCATCGGACGTGGATGACAGCAGAAGGATGCACCCCAGGTTGTCTTTCAAGGCATTCCTTGAAGTTGTCAAGATGAAGAGCTTGGCTTGGACTGACTCTGAGATGGATGCTATTCATTCATTGCAACTTATACTTCGAGGGGCGGTGGATGGCGTCGTCAAGCCAACCGGAAAAGCTAGTTTAGATGAACAGATTGGCGATCTAAAGCTTGATGGGCTTGCTGAATTGCAGGCAGTGACCAGCGAAATGGTTCGTCTAATGGAGACAGCAACTGTTCCAATCTTGGCGGTAGATGGCAATGGGTTGGTCAACGGGTGGAACCAGAAAGCGGCAGAATTGACTGGGCTAAGGGTTGATGATGCCATAGGAAGGCACATACTTACCCTTGTGGAGGAATCTTCTGTGTCAGTTGTCCAGAGGATGCTATATCTAGCTTTGCAGGGTGAGTAAATTTATTATATTTGTTTTCTCTATCTATTTACCTCCCCGCCTACTTTACCTTCCTCCTTACTCAGAAACTTTGTGTTATCTTCATTTGTTGATAATTTGTGTGTTGAACCTAGCTAACTGGTTATTGCGTCAACTGCTTACACAATTTGCGATTGATAACTTGGTAATATCGATCGTTCATGTGTCTCTAATAACTATTTCGCTGATCAAACAGGCAAAGAAGAGAAAGAAGTTCGATTTGAGGTAAAGACTCATGGCCCAAAGAGAGATGATGGCCCTGTTATCTTGGTTGTGAATGCTTGTGCCAGCCGGGACCTTCATGATGATGTTGTTGGGGTGTGCTTTGTAGCCCAAGATGTGACTGTCCATAAGTTGGTGATGGACAAGTTTACTCGGGTTGAGGGAGACTACATGGCGATCATTCACAACCCGAACCCACTCATTCCTCCTATATTTGGTGCTGATGAATTTGGATGGTGTTGTGAGTGGAATGCTGCAATGACCAAGCTGACTGGGTGGCACAGAGAGGAAGTGCTCAATAAGATGCTTCTCGGTGAAGTGTTCGACAGTAGCAATGCCTCCTGCCTTTTGAAGAACAAAGATGCATTTGTAAGCCTTTGTGTTGTTATCAACAGCGCGTTAGCCGGCGAAGAAACGGAAAAGGCTCCATTTGGCTTCTTCGACCGAAGCGGGAAGTACACTGATTGCCTTCTGTCAGTGAACAGAAGGGAAAATGAGGGTGGCCTCATCACTGGGGTATTCTGTTTTATTCATATTCCTAGTCATGAGCTGCAACAAGCACTGCAGGTGCAGCAAGCCTCGGAGCAGACGTCGCTAAAAAGGCTGAAAGCTTTTTCCTACATGAGACATGCAATCAACAACCCTCTCTCAGGCATGCTTTACTCCAGAAAAGCACTAAAGAACACAGATTTGAATGAAGAACAGATGAGGCAGATCCATGTCTCAGATAATTGTCATCACCAGCTAAACAAGATACTTGCCGACTTGGATCAAGATAACATCATGGAAAAGTATTCTTCTTGCTAAATCTTCTGAATTGTTCTATTGCATTCTCATATTTACTTACGGCTGTCCCTGTTTTTTTGTCAGTTTGCGGACCTCGCACTTTGATGTCGTTGTTCGTTGTCCTAATTTCACCTGCTTTCATGCCTATATGCCTACTTATGTGATTAAAATGGAACAACAAACATAGATGGTTACATTTACACAACTTGTTGAATTAACTGATGTTATTATATTTGTACTGCTTCCAGAAAATTTAGCCAGTATATATGGTTTCACTTACTGCTCAAGCTTACTTTTATATTTGAGAGGCATTATCTGCATAATAGTTCACTGTTATCATCTTCTAAAAGTAACTTAATTGTTTTCTGTAATTTGTGGTCACAGATCTAGTTGCTTGGATTTGGAGATGGCTGAATTTGTGTTGCAAGATGTGGTGTTGGCTGCTGTAAGCCAAGTACTGATAGCCTGCGAGGGAAAAGGCATCAGAGTCTCTTGCAACCTGCCAGAGAGATTTATGAAGCAACTGATCTATGGAGATGGTGTTCGACTCCAGCAGATCCTTTCCGACTTCCTATCTGTTTCAGTGAAGTTCTCTCCTGTTGGAGGTTCTATCGACATTTCAGCCAAGGCGACAAAGAACAGCATAGGAGAGAATCTTCACCTTATTGACCTTGAACTTAGGTACATCGGTCGTGCAATACGCCTGTTAATTTCTGAAAAGGAAGTTTTGAAGTCTTCTTCTGGGAATGCCTAGTGATGGTTATTTTTGTCTCTGTGTGTTGTGTTTTCAGGATCAAGCACCAGGGACTAGGAGTCCCAGCAGAGCTAATGGCGCAAATGTTTGAGGAGGACGACGCGGGGCAGTCGGAGGAGGGCTTGGGCCTCCTGGTCTCTAGTAACCTGTTGAGGCTCATGAATGGCGATGTTCGTCACCTAAGGGAAGCTGGTCTGTCAGTCTTCATCCTCACCGCCGAGCTTGCTTGCGCTCCAACGCCAATGGGGCAGTGATGAAGAAGCCAGTGCAACACATGCTCATCAGATGGTATGTGAAACAACTCTAATGTAGTACACCAGTGCAGTGTGTTTCTTTTGTCGCAACTGCCGGCTTTGCATCTTTCCTTACTTTCTTGATTCATACTCCATCAAAAGGAAACTACCTATGGAACGCACGGCTGAAATCTGCAGCCTTCCGAATTAATTATTGATACAAAAAAGATTATTGTTTCCCTAACACATTAACTACGGATATGATGCTGAACGAGAGTGTGTGGATAGGATATTTTTCACCTAGCAGCTCAGTCTGGTTGTTGGTAGAAACTTTTATCACTGGAAATGAAGAAGTTTTCTCTGGATCCCACGTACTCCCTCCGTTCCAAATTACTCGTCGTGGTTTTAGTTCAAATTGAACTAAAACCACGACGAGTAATTTGGAACGGAGGGAGTACTCCCTCCGTCCCAAAATATAAGAACGTTTTTGATACTACTGTAGTGTCAAAAACGTTCTTATATTATGGGACGGAGGGAGTACTATTTTCCGTAGAGTCCTTATTTTAGTTCAGAAGAGTGACAAACATGGCTGATTCAGTTTCTGTACTAGACCTTGTTCCATAATCAGAACTGCTGATGGGGAGTGTGGCCTTTTGCTGAAGAATTTTGTTTTCCCTTCCAGCTTCATTTCTAAAGAACCATGAGCGAGCGGTGGTGGCGTCTTTGCGGGGAAGATGCGACGCGGTTGCAGCAGGCTGTGGTAGAGTGTTAAGTGAATGAAGAAAGGAAGAAGCAAAGGTTGGCATGTAGGATCGCTTATCAGTCAGGGTAAAGAAAGGTTGTGTGGCACGGTTTGGTTATGTACTTGTGCTGTCTTATTATATGTTCTTCTCGTCCGTCCTACTATGTACTAGATCACTGAAGGCGCGCGTTGCCGCACCCGTCCCTTTTTACAATGGAAAGGTAGGTATTTTATAAATGTCTAAAAGCATGACTACTACCCAGATCCAAGCCACATAATAACGCTGATGGTCAGAATCAGGATATGGCACCTATAATTTCATTGAATCCATACATATAAACTACATAGGGACTCAAATATGGAAATGGTAGTGATCATTACTTCTTTCTAAACACGCCACTTCAAAGATAGAAGGTAAGAGAGCTTTTTTTCTCGTCTAGAAAGGCAAGCCCTTCTGTTGTACTTCCAGGAACGCTTTGGCCTTACCAAAAAAAATAACAACTTTAGCGTGCTCATACCAGCAGAGAATTAACGCATCAAACCTGCAATAACTGGACAACAAATGATACAAAGGTATACCGAAGAGACTACACTCGCTCAGAACGAAATGCAAGTAAAACTATTATCTAATGAAGAATATTACCCAATAATGGCAGATGCAAGATCCAAATAAAAACAATCCATTGACTATCTCCCAAGGCCAAACATATTTTCTCTCGAACTAATATTTGAAAGCGCCTCGGGCCCTCACAGTGCCCATGAATAATGATCGAATTGGTAATATAATTGTTATATGGATTATAATCGCTACTGTAGTGGAACAATTAGCAACACAAGTAGCACAAAAAACAAAAATCAAAGGTAAACCTTCTTCTTTTTACTCTCTTTAGCAAAAAATTAAATACACACTAAAAATTGGTTAATGTTGAACAGTGTTACATGATAAAAAAGAACTTGTACCCACCTAGATCTGTGTATATATATTTGCTCAAATTCAAACTAATGGTCACCAAAGGCAGAAATCTCCCTTCCAGACAGAAGAGGGATAGGTAGAACGACAAAAAGTCAAACCAAATTTAATGGAGCAATGATAATAAACAAAACCAAGACCTTAACTGGTAATAACAAAGTACACCATCTCTGCGTGCTTATAATCGAATTCAACCTTAATTTTATTGTATATAACAACAACATGGATGCATCTATGAGTTTGAAATTTACAGTATTACAAATATGGTTGTCAGTGGCTGTAAATTTTCTTTAGGTCCATCTAATCACGCGAAGCACAAATTCATACTACAAATTAGCATGGGTAGATCCCTCTAAACTTTCAGTAACTAAAATAGTGCAGCGTTTGCTAATTTGGGGGTATCACAGGATAAAGCCATGCACTGGTTGGTGCGACAAAGCGACATGCTAGAAGAAACATTGATCACAAATGTAAAAACAGATAAATAAATCAGCAATGTACTATGAAAAAAACTATTCAGAATCATGAGAAAATTGTGTTCTTTGGGCCAGACAAAAATGAGTTTAAAGGAGCGATATCCCCTGTGAATAGGAAGAGCTGCCACAACCTTGTTATGTTTACGATTTTTTTTTCTAGATAGTTGGTGATGCAAGGTAGTAATGAAAATAAATTTGTATACTGAAAGCATGATCCTCTAGTCTGAACAAATCTCTACAAAAGAAAAGAGAAACCAGACCTGATATAAGTCGCAAGAATGGAAGAAAGTTACAACAAGAGTATCTCATATTTATGTACATTGTATTTGTCAGGCAATCTAAACGCACATGATATCATGTCAGATAATTTGACTTGCTACAATATTGGTCTAAATCACATTCACTCCGTGCATCAATAGAGCAAATTATATTTCAGAGCAGCATGTGTGAGAGGTTTTATCCAATAATATTGTGGATGAAAGCAAACAAGAAGGCATGGCAGAATAATTAATCATGATAAAAGAGAGAGCAGTACCTAGAGGTCTTCGATGTTTGACACAAAGGTCGGCGGAGTCCTTTTGATTGCACAATGACACATCAAGTTGTCCGACTATGAAGTTATCAATGTGAAATTGCTCAGACGGATCCCGTGACATAGGTCACATCAGTTAGGCAACATATCTTTCATGTCAGCACAATGTCAAGAAAAAGAAAGTATATGTTAGTTGAGAGGTTGAGATACATACCTTCCCAATCAGTACTGGCCAATAAGAATAATAACCCTGTCCAGAGAAAAAGATGACACCTTTCTTCAGTAAATTGTGATATCCACCTATTAAAAGGACAGATATGTGCTGGTTATAATACAAAAAAACATCATACCAGAAGTTCTAAGAAACCAGTGACAGTTATGAGGACTTGTCATTATCAAAATTCCATCTGTATTAAATTAAGATGTACAAGAAAACATCAACTTATTATAACTGTGGCACACCATCACTCTGAATAGAAAGATGGTTAGTGAACTAACCTTGAGAGCACCTTTGACAACGCAATCAGATCCTCCATCTCTTAATTCAAATGTCTCATATATTCATAAATTCAATGATCCAAATATTAAAACTAAACAGTTCCGATGGATCTTAGATACAATACATCATTTCTTCACTTTATTCTGGGAGAAATTTGGAACTGTCCTTTTACTGATTTTATTATTCCATCTGTACATAATCTTCCTAGATGCACAATCCCTGTAGATTGTCATACTTATTGGTACAGAAACTCGCATCAGTAAATCAAGAGAGTGTAGTTAGCAAGAAAGAGAAAGGAGCATTGGAACGGAGAGGGAGAGCAATATCATTAGACAAAGATAGGGGATATAGAAGAGGGATAGAAACGGATCGGATTACCTTCAAAACTGCAAAGTTCTGACAGACGTAGGGTGGTGAATAAGGCAAGGTGAACGTGGTGAGGGTGCCGAGGTGTCCCGTCGCATCGCATCGGCTGAGTTCTGCGCCAATCTGGACACGCCGCCATCCCACGCGACGTGAAAGGTGAGGGGGCAGCGTCGGGACCAATAAGGAAGAGGGAACGCCGCCGCAGCTCAACCTGCGTCGCCGTGGAGGAGGAAGGCTAGCCCGCTAGGTTCGGATGAGGTGAAGAAGGTGGGTTCTGGGCATCCGCATCGCCTAGTGTCAATCACTGCCGCCGTCAGCGCGATCCAAGAAGGTTGAGGCCGCCAACGAGAGAGGAGAGGTCAGGATGGGAGCGAACAATTTACCGTGGAGGGTACTTGGGTTGGGTCGCCTCACGGGGTCGATGCGCACTGACAGCCCAATGGGGTTACCTGGTCTCTTTCTAGCCCACTAAACCATAGTGCTCCGATTTTGTTTTGGGAGCAGCAGCCCAGAAACTGTAGCACAAAGGCACATCCAACGACCAAAAACGCCCACATCGTGAGATCTAACGGCTAAAATAGTTAGAGGCGTGAGAGGGCTGGAAAGGTGTGCGGTTGTAATATATCTAAATTTGTAAGGTTCAAGTTTGATGCTTCATCATAAGTGTTTTATTATGGCTGTGTTGTGTACTTGTGTAAACTTGGTTATAAGATTATTCAAGTATGGTTATGTGCTTGTGCTGTGTTACTATAGCGTTGGTCTTTTATGGTTTTGCTGCTTGCCAGCGTGATCCTTTGTGTGTGCGCGTTATTGTTGATTTTGTGCATCCTAACCTTTGGGTGCGAGCTAAGGTTGATTGTGTGCATCCTAATCTTTTGGTGTGCGCGTTAGTGTTGATTGTGTGCATCCTGACCTCGGTTGTAAATTTCAGTACAAGAATCTGCTATAGAAAATGAGCTCGGCTGCGTAGTACTCTACTAATCTGCTATAAAAAATGAGCTCGGTTGCGTGCTACTCTACTAGAGAAAATCTTCGGGCAGGAGAGGAACCGAGACACTGCAAGCTGTGGAAAATTATGGCTGTAGCGGTGCCGTGGATGAATCGGCATGGGCGCGAGAATTGGTCGAGCACATCAGTAGAGTCTGTACAGATATACGATGATGATTCGGAGGCGAAATATAAAGGGGGGGAAGAAGCGTGACGTTTGAAGCAAAGGGGAGTCACCGATTGGAGCCGATGCTGCTGCGGTGCCTGGGCGTGAGCTCCCCACGCGGCGGCGGTCTCAGACCCGTGGACCGACGAGAGCGTCGGCGGCGGGCCGGCCGGCACGGATGGGAGCGGCGGGGTGGGCGTGTGGGAACAGAAAGGACAAAATGGTCCGTGCCTCGTCTATCCAGTCAAGTTTGGTCAAAGTTCTCGTTCTCCAACATTTGCGTGAATTCTCTTTTTTTAGGTGCCTCCGTTTCCTTATAACATCTTAGGCGATCCCTTAAAATTGATTAGAGCATCACTCGAACGCCCGGTGCGTCCGCGGCCACTAACAGAGCATTTTTCAAATTAGCAGAACTGCATCCGGACATCTCATAGTAAATTCTCAAATCCATAGAAAAGCATACAAACGAAAAAAAAACTACGTGCTAAGTAGATAATCTAGCTACTCCTCGTCAGAGATGTCGATTATCTTCGTACCCGGCTCCAGGTACATGGGCGGAAGCTGCAGCTCCGGCTCCTTCGGCGCCTCTGGTTGCTCCGCTCCGGCCTCCTCCTCCTCTCCGCATCGAGTTCGGCGAAGAGCGCGTCGAACGCCGCCTGCTCCTGTCGGAGGAACTGTCGGTTGGCCTCCACATAGGCCTCATCCTGGATGGGCTTCAGGATGCCTGCTGCTCCGCCATCTCTGCGGGTTGGCTGACAACGAACTTTGCCTCCGCCTTCGCCATGTTGAACGTCGGAGCAGGCTGCTCCGCCTCGTCCTTCTCCGGATCTGCCACCTCCATCGGCTCCGGCAGTTGCTCTTCTTCCTCCTCCTCCGGCTGTTGCTCCTCCTCCAGCTCCGGCGAGTCCGGAGGCAGTCCGGCAGCGATGCGGGCGGCGCGCCTTGCCTAGACCTTCTCCTCCACGATCTGCCTCCGACGCTCCGGCGTGAGCATAGCTTATGTGGTGATCTTTCGCCGGACCATGGCGATGCCGAAGAGCGTGGGAGGGCGGGGAAGAGGAGGTGGACGGGCTCGGGTGGCGGCGTAGAGAAGGAGAAGGTGGGTGGGCTAGGGTTGGGGAACGCCAGGCAACTTAAATAACCGGATTTGGCCTCGGGAGACGAGTTGGAGCGGCGCCACGCAACGTTCACATCGCGGCGACGGAGGAGGCGTCCGTCGGACCTTGGCGATTTCGCGTGGGACCCCATCATCAGTCCTATGTGGCGGACGCTCGGGCGCCCCATATTTGGGTTGGATATGAGGGGTGTCGGTCAGCTCAGGAGTTTGAGGCATGTTCGAGGCGCCCTTCTGGGTCAGATTTTCGTGACCAGTCAATGATTGGACGGGCCGTCCAGGCGTTTGAAGCCGATTTGGGGCGCCCGACTGTATATGCTCTTAGAGGAGTAAAAAGACCATTGTTAGCATTAAACTGGATTTAGCGGATCCCTTATAAGCTTTAGAGGAATTTTTTTACTCCTCGCGTCGGCCGTCCCTTATCTTTACTCCTCCGCGACCACTTCTCAAGATTATTTTAGCCCTTCTTCGCATCGGCCCTCTTCCCCGCCAACAACATTCATGTCGTGTTTCTTGCCTCCGGCGACCACCTCGCATGCCGACTGACACGCAACAGCCCCGGTGACCTCCAGCCGCCAAATTCCGACGAGAATCTGGTGGTCTCTTTTCCTTTATTTGTCGTCTTTTCCTACATCTCCGGCCACAACGGCGCTCCTCCCATCGTCCCCAGCCACGAGCAAAGCTGCAGCGCCCTGTGTAGGACACCTACATAGAGGAAAAGTTTAATGTACGGGAAGAGCGGTCGCCGGCCACGATCACCGATTTCGATGAATTTCTGTTTCGTACGATGTCATCGCGCCACTAGGAGAAGGACGAGGGGAAGAACCCACTCAGGAGAGGATGCACCCAAGCCATGGCCCGTGGAGGACGAATTTCAACTACTTTGTCGACTACTTCACCGCACTATTGCGTCGTGCACGATGAGACTCTGTGCGGAGCACCTATCCTAGGTTCTAGCTAGCTCATGGAAATCATATAATGCCGACAATTCATAGTTGGTCGTGGGAAAGGAAGAAGAAAGAAGAAGCATGAAGGAAGAAGAAGAGGGAGAGATGCTTCCATGTGGGGTCTTGTTCGTTTGAGAGTTAGATCTTCGCTAGGAGCCACTTTTTTAGCCGAGTAAATATAAAGAGTTAAGGTATAAGGGCATAAATTTTGAGGGATTGGCTAGAGATGCTCTTATTAGTTTTGGCGGTGGTACTTAAACCTTAAAAGATTCCTTCTCAAATCTCTTTTGAACCTTAATTATCAAATAATAAGCAATAAAAACCGTGGGGAGCTAAGACATTTTTAAGGGACTTTTACATTTGTGTCATTAATCCAGACAGAAACATCACGCGTCGGTAGGATATCATATATCCAGAAAGATGAAAGCTTAAGTTTGCTAGGAGGGGTGTTAATATGGCCGCTCATGCTTCGGCAAGAGAGGCAGTATGT
This sequence comes from Aegilops speltoides, assembly GCA_021437245.1. Lineage (NCBI taxonomy): Eukaryota > Viridiplantae > Streptophyta > Magnoliopsida > Poales > Poaceae > Aegilops > Aegilops speltoides. Next base: position 25,947,467 of record CM038144.1, on the reverse strand, counting down.
CAGGAGGCTGGCTCACCACTGGGCTATGAGCCCATCCAGCACTGGAATGAATCAAGCTTTGGCATTTTGCACATCCCAAGCCCTACTGCTGCTGCTGGAGTAACATAGCATGCTCTTCTTCTTTTACCAGCAGATCACCACCCTTGCTGGAGTCAGCTCAAACTCAATGGATCAGCGGGAGAGGAGAAGATCTGAGAGGCCTCTTCCGACGCCGTCGTCCGACGTCCCAAGTCATAAGTCGCACGCGCACCCCGCACGCGGTGAATCACTACCTCTAGTATACATAAAGATGGCCTGGTCCTGGAAGAAGGCACATGGTGGAGAGCAGCAAGAAGGCCGTGGTGCCACGGATCGATGAGGTGGCGCAAAATCCAGACCTTTGCTGGTCGGTGGGCATCTCGAGGCGTTTAATGACATGATGATCATGATTCTCAAAAACTGTACTGACTAGAATCAGAAAATTGATGACAATTTTAAAAACTTGTCAAATACGACGAAAACATGTAACTTGCTAAACCAACAAAACCTAAAAACCTTTTTTAACTTCCAATCATGCACCAGAAAATGGTCACAATAAGAGACTTTTCACTCTTAACAAGGCAGAACCACTCCAGGCTTCCTCATGCCTTCATTGCTTCATTGCATGATCTGTCTATCTATGTGTGCCTCCTATTTTACCAGCAATAATAATAGCAGTGAAGGAGGAAAAAAACAGCAAGCAGCGCCAACGCACTTGCAATGCATCCACATGGACAACCAAGAGAAAATGCTTGTTGAAAACACTTTGATTAATCATACATTTCACAACCAGCCACATCAACACTAAACAAACAGATTGGCTTTATATACCATGTTTTTTTAAACGAGGCAAAAGATTTGCCATTTTCATTGATCAAGAGAGAAGTTTTAGAGGTTTAAGGCCCATGGCCGAATTACAATAATCACTCTCGCGGCATTACATTACTCAAGTGCTTCGCCCCCGCAATACTCCAAAGCGAGGTTTCCTCCTTAATCCTAGTGACAATGACACCCACTGGAACGGCCTCGTTACGGAAGATCCGTGCATTCCTCTCTTTCCACAATTCCCAAGAGATGAGAAGCATCAAGGAAGCAAGTGGCTTTCGCGAATGGGTCTTCCTGTTAGCATTGTGGCTCCACCACTCTTTGACGGAAGTCGTGTCACTGCAATTAGAAGGATGCACATCCTGGAGACCAAGCCAATCTTTGACCATGTGCCAAACTCTAATAGTGTATCGGCATTGGAATAGTAGGTGGGCCACCGACTCGTGGACTTGTTTGCATAGTGGACAAAGATTACAGTTTGGCCACCCACGACGTTGAAGCCTGTCCGCCATCCAAATCCTATTGTTGATTGCCAGCCGTGCGAAGAACTTACATTTAGGAGCAGCCCAAATCTTCCAAACGGTCGGGATCATGGTTGTGTCAGTATGGCCCAAGAATTGCGCCTTGTAGGCCGACGCCGTTGAGTAGAGACCGTCAGTAGTGAACTTCCATGTTATGCTGTCGGGTGTGTCGACGTCGAGGTTGACGTGGGAGACCCTCTCCCAAAGGGTGACAAACTCAATGAGGTATTCGACGGTGATGCCTTGAAGAATGTCCACCTGGGAAATCCATAAGTTCTCATGCAGAGCCATTCGGACCGAGCAATTCTTCTTCTTTGACAAGTCAAATATTTTAGGAGCCAGGTCTTTGGGTCTAATCCCATCAAGCCAAGGAGACTCCCAGAACTTGGCACGCATGCCATCCCCAACTTGGACCGTGGTAGCCGCAGCAAAGATATTTCTGTCATTGTCATCGCATGGGGTTCCCAAGCCAACCCATGGCTTGTCTGGGTGAAGCCACTCAGCCCACAACCAACGAAGGCGAAGAGCAATGGCAAACTTGTCGAGATTTAGGATTCCCAGGTCTCCATGCATCTTGGACTTGCACACTTGCTCCCAATTTATCTTGCATTTTCCACCTGTGAACTTATCACAACCTGCCCAAAGGAAAGCACGTCTGAGGGCATCAATCTTCTTTTTGACCTCGACTGGTAACTGTAACACCGTCATGTAGTAGATAGAAATCGCCGTGAGGACCGACTTGACCAAGACCGCACGACCCGCCGAGGCAATATGCCTTCCCACCCAAGGAGTGAGCTTACTCGCCACCTTGTCCTCTAGGGGTTGGTAGTGGATTCTCTTCAGCCTCTTCACGGACAAAGGCAACCCAAGGTATTTCATCGGAAAGGAGGAACGCTTGGCCGGGAAGGATTGGAGGATGTCCGAAAGATCAACATTTTCGCAACGGATTGGGGCGACACAACTTTTTGAACAATTTGTGACAAGACCGGTGACCTCACCAAAGTGCTTGAGAGTGTCGGCAAAAAATTGTACGTCCTCCTTAATGGGCGCAAGAAAAACAGCGGCGTCATCTGCATAGAGCGAAGCACAAATAGGCATAGCATTTCCGCCGAGCGGGTGAAGATTTCCTTGAATCGTGCTCTTCGCAAGGATGTGGTGCAGCGGGTCGATAGCGAGCACGAATAACAGGGGGATAAAGGGTCCCCCTGCCTCAACCCACGACCAAGCTTGATGGGATCGCCGGGCACGCCATTGAGCAGAACGCGCGACGAAGCCGAGGATAGCAGTGTTGAAACCCAACCACGAAAGCGGGGCGGGAAACCAAGGTGTCGAAGCAGGTCAAGGAGGAAATCCCACCGAACTGAGTTGAAGGCCTTTTTGATATCAAGCTTGAAGAGCAACGCCGGGGTTTTTCTACGGTGGAAGCGTCTCGCGAGATTGCGCACATACATGAAATTGTCGTGGATGCATCTTCTTTTGATGAACGCACTTTGGGCGTGTGAGACGAGTTGATTCATGTGTGGGGCAAGCCGGTTGGACATCATCTTAGCAATTAGTTTAGCAACAGCATGTATAAGACTGATGGGACGAAAGTCGGCGATGTCCTCGGCACCTTCCTTTTTCGGAATGAGGGCAATGTCAGCGGAGTTCAACCAATGGAAGTGAGTAGCATGGAGATCAGAGAAATGGTTGATGGCAAGCATGAGGTCCGGCTTGATAGTGTCCCAACATGCCTTGAAAAAGGCACCCGTGAATCCATCAGGGCCCGGTGCCTTGTCGCTTGGCATGGAGAACACAGCTCTCTTAGCTTCCTCCTCGGTGAAGGCCTCGCCCAATTCATGAAGGTCGCAGTTGGGCGTGGGGATGATCCCCCAATTGATGTCAATGTTACGTGAAGGGCCTTTTTTTGCGATGTTCTTGAAGTGGCGGTGGACAATGTTTTTCTTGTGCTCGTGCTCAGTGACCCAACCATTGTTGTGCTTGAGGTGGTGAATGAAATTTTTCCTTCTTCTATGGTTGACCCGCAGATGGAAGTAACGTGTGTTGGCATCTCCTTCTTTTAGGTTAGTGATTCTGGAGTTTTGACGCTTCCTGGCCTTCTCCAAGGCGGCCAAGCTGATAACCTTTCTCTTAAGCCTTTTGTGGGTATCACTTTCTTCTGGACTAAGAGTTCTTTCATCTTGCACCGAGTCAAGGTGGAGGATGACTTCGAGGGCCATGTGGAGTTGAACCTTTGAGTTTGCAAAGAGGGTCTTGCTCCAAGCACGCAATTTTTGACTTGTCCTCTTGAGCTTGTGGAAGAGCCTTTGATAGGGCTCACCGTGCCTGGAAGCCTCGCTCCAAGCATCACTGACTACCTTTTGGAAGCCCGGCATTTTGATCCAGTAGTTTTCGAAGCGGAAGGACTTGGGCCTCTTGGGTCCATCATCGTTAGCAAGTAAAAGGGGACAGTGGTCTGAAAGCGATGATGAGAGGGCATGAAGGATGTGAGTGGAGAATTTGACGTCCCAATCCTCATTGCAGAAGAAACTGTCAAGTTTGCTCAAAGTCGGATCATTTTTCTCATTACTCCATGTGAATCTTCTATTTTGAAGGTGAACCTCCTTGAGCTCACAATCGTTCAAGGTGTTTCGAAAGCGGACAAGACGGCTTCGGTCCACATTCACGCGATTCTTGTCTCTAGCCCGATATATTTGATTGAAGTCTCCGTTAACCAGCCATTTGGTTCCCGAAGTTGGTTTTTGCGAGATGAGCTCCTGGAAGAAAGCATCCTTATGCGTGCTACGAGTGGGGCCATAAACTGTAGTCAGTTTGAAGGTTTTTTCATCGGATTTGTTGAGCTTCACGGTCGCGGAGAGGAAGTAGGCTCCAGTTTGTACATTGGTGACAGTAACAGCATCACTATCCCAGAGTAGCAAGATTCCACCTTTAGTGCCATCAGCCAGTCTTTGAGCAAAGTGTTGGAAATATGCCCTAGAGGCAATAATAAAATAGTTATTATTATATTTCCTTGTTCATGATAATTGTTTATTATCCATGCTATAATTGTATTGATAGGAAACTCAGATACATGTGTGGATACATAGACAACACCATGTCCCTAGTAAGCCTCTAGTTGACTAGCTCGTTGATCAATAGATGGTTACGGTTTCCTGACCATGGACATTGGATGTCGTTGATAACGGGATCACATCATTAGGAGAATGATGTGATGGACAAGACCCAATCCTAAGCCTAGAACAAAGATCGTAGTTCGTATGCTAAAGCTTTTCTAATGTCAAGTATCATTTCCTTAGACCATGAGATTGTGCAACTCCGGATGCCGAGGAATGCTTTGGGTGTACCAAACGTCACAACATAAGCGGGTGGCTATAAAGGTGCACTACGGTATCTCCGAAAGTATCTGTTGGGTTGGTACGAATCGAGCTGGATTTGTCACTCCGTAAACGAAGAGGTATCTCTGGGCCCACTCGGTAGGACATCATCATAATGTGCACAATGTGACCAAGGGGTTGATCACGGGATGATGTGTTACGGAACGAGTAAAGAGACTTGCGGTAACGAGATTGAACAAGGTATTGGTATACCGACGATCGAATCTCGGGCAAGTACAATACCGTTAGACAAAGGGAATTGTATACGGGATCAATTGAGTCCTTGACATCGTGGTTCATCGATGAGATCATCGTGGAACATGTGGGAGCCAACATGGGTATCCAGATCCGCTGTTGGTTATTGATGGGAGAACGTCTCGGTCATGTCTACATGTCTCCCGAACCCGTAGGATCTACACACTTAAGGTTCGATGGACGCTAGGGTTATAAAGGAAGTTTGTATGTGGTTCTTGAATGTTGTTGAGTCCGGATGAGATCCCGGACGTCACGAGGAGTTCGGAATGGTCCGGAGGTAAAGATTTATATATGGAAGTTGTTGTTGGGTTAGGAAAAAGTTCGGGTTTTTCGGTATTGTACCGAAGCTTCGGAAGGTTCCGGAGGATTCCGGAGGGGTCCGGAGGTCCGGAAATTGTTCCACCACGTCCAATATAGTAGCATGGGCTGTAGGGGGCACCCTCGCCTTAATGGGCCAGGGGCACCAGCCCCCCCCCCCCAAGGCCCATGCGCATGGGAGAGGGAAAACCCTAAGGGGGAGGGCCTCCACTTGACTTGGGAGGCACTCCTCCCCCCCTTGGCCGCCGCCCCCTCCTCAGATTGGATCTGAGGGGGCCGGCCCCCTCTCTCTTGCCCATATATATATGTGGGGGTTGGGAGGGCAGCCGCACCACAGCTCTGGCGCAGCCCTCCCCCTCTCCCAAGTACTCCTCCTCTCCCGCGGTGCTTGGCGAAGCCCTGCAGATTGCCACGCTCCTCCACCACCACCACGCCGTTGTCTTCTGCTGCTGGATGGAGTCTTCCTCAACCTCTCCTCTCTCCTTGCTGGATCAAGGCATGGGAGGCGTCCTTTGGGCTGTACGTGTGTTGAACGCGGAGGTGCCGTCCGTTCGGCACTAGGATCTCCGGTGATTTGGATCACGACAGTCGACTCCTTCAACCTTGTTCTCTTGAACGCTTCCGCTTAGCGATCTACAAGGGTATGTAGATGCACTCTCCTTCCCCTTGTTGCTAGTTTCTCCATAGATAGATCTTGGTGACACGTAGGAAAATTTTGAATTTCTGCTACGTTCCCCAACACAAAGTTCTTGAGGCGCTGGCCACCCAGATAAGTAGCGACAATTGGATCAGTGGTCTGCAGCTTTGATTCTTGGATGCAAACAAGATGACAGAAGGAGGCGGCAATGGTTTCATGTACAGCAGCACGCCGGTCTGGACAATTAAGCCCACGCACATTCCAACATAGAATGGATAAATTCTTGTCTATCATACTTAAACCATGGATACATCAAAGCAGACAGAGCACTCAGATCATACATCGCCCGTGGCAGCATCACTCACGTCTAGTCCTCCCTGTCCTCCATGAAGGACCAGAGCTTCTTCAACAACAGCAAAGAGATCGCAGTCAAGCCTAAATAGGGCTCGAAGAGACGCAATCGCAATGTCAGGGAGGAGCCCCTGGAACAACGAGGCAAATTTTGCAATTGTTGCCTCAGTTATCTGTTCTCCTTCGGCCACGATGCTCATCCGATGACATAGTAACTTCTCCGCAAGTTTGGCGATCGGCATGTTCCTGTTCTTTGCCCGAAGACACGGGCTGTGGCGAATGAGCTGTAGGCCGGTGACCCCTGCGAGGGTTTTTCTTCTTGCCTTCGGTGCCCTTGGAGGCGTAGAGCACATAGCAGGGGAAGGCAGCAGGGCCGGCATGCGCGGGATGAAGATGGGTGTGTCCTCCTGGCCCTCCGTCTATGCGTGGAAGGAAGGGATATGGATTGGCGTTGTCACTTCATGATCAATTGGAGTTGTCTCTTCATGACCATGTGGCAGCGGCGGCGACGGTGTCGGTGTGGCGAGGATAGGTTCTGGTGCAGCATCAGTCAGATCTGAAATGGCCAAAGCGATCTTGATCATCACCAAACATATCCACATGCAACAAAACAAAAACATACATCCATGCACCCTGCAACCCTTGAAGATCGCACTACCCTAGTCCGAACACACTCTATGGTCTCATACTCTCATAATTTGTATAAAAAGGAGGGCTCATCAAAACTACCAAAATACAAGGGTGTATATCTTCATTGATGCTTGCAAAAGCCACGATCCATTATTCATGTCACACATTAGGCCTCACAGATCCAGTTATGTCGGCTGCTCCTCACTCGGCATGGTGATCTCCTTCCTAGCATTCTCAACTTCCATGGATGATGCACTCCTGGACGATGCAAATAACAAGGGATGAGTTAAATGGACCTTCAGCACATAACATAAGCAGCTTACTTCCGAGTGCGCTGAGTGAATATCAACTAACATGGCCTAACACATTTTCCAAGGTCAAAAAAGAAGATTAACATGGGGAAATCAACATGGCTCAGACATCTAGGAGCAGTAGCTCTCAAGCCTGGCTAGGCACAAGCTCTTAAGCGGGAACTACAAATGTTTTCAATTCGTTTAATAATTGGCAGGAAGGGCAAGACCCAGAGCTATGTGATGCGTACTCTTGTTGCTGATAGCAACAAGCTGCTGATGGATGCACGTGTTGCATCACAAACTCCACAGGAACCATCGAAACCATGGAATTTCATCCGAGACAACAATAGAATCCTGCTAACAACACCGGTGTGAACTGTCAAGGATCCCATTCCCTATTTCATCTGATCCGATCTTTATGGTACTAACATTTGTGTTCTAGGATTTTTTGATGAAACAACATAGTACCGGAATTGATGTGTGATTTTGATGAGTTGGTGGGGGTTCTCGTTTGTCAAGCTTTGGTAATGGGCATAGTGCGATCTACTAAACAATTTATAGCAGGGATAGTCACTCGGCTTATTCCAACTTGTCCATTGTCGAACTTATCCTCTCAAACCACATCAATAGAAGTTTATCTCTGTTTTCCCCCTACCATAGAACTATTTTTCTAGATATGTTTCTCTCTCTGTCTTGACTTAGGATCCTATGATGCATTCAAAGAGAGTCTAGCAGTGAGATAATATTTAGCCACAAAACTGTTGGGGAACGTAGTAATTTCAAAAAAAATTCCTACGCACACGCAAGATCATGGTGATGCATAACAACGAGAGAGGAGAGTGTTGTCTACGTACCCTCGTAGACCGAAGCGGAAGCGTTGATGCAACGTAGAGGAAGTAGTCGTACGTCCTCCCGGTTCAACCGATCCAAGCACCGTTACTCCGGCACCTCCGAGTTCTTGACACACGTACAGCTCGATGACGCACCTCGAACTCCGATCCAGCAGAGGCACGGGGAGGAGTTCCATCAGCACGACGGCGTGGTGACGATCTTGATGTTCAACTGTCGCAGGGCTTCGCCTAAGCACCGCTACAATATGACCGAGGTGTAATATCATGGAGGGGGGCACCACACACGGCTAAGGAACAATCACAATGATCAACTTGTGTGTCTATGGGGTGCCCCCCGCCCCGTATATAAAGGAGGGAGGGAGGAGGGGGCCGGCCTAAGGGGAGGCGCGCCCTAGGAGGGGGAAACCTACTCCAAGTAGGTTTCCCCCCTCTTTTTCCTAATAGGAGTAGGAGAGGGAAGGAAGAGGGGGGAGGAGAGAAGGAAAGGGGGGCCGGCCCCCCTCCCAATTCAGATTCGGCTTGGGGGCGCGCGCCCCCTCCTTTGCTCCTTCTCCCTCCCTTCCACTAAGGCCCAATAAGGCCCATATACTTACCGAGGGGTTCCGGTAACCTCCCGGAACTCCGGTGTAATCCCAATCTCATCCGGAACCTTTCCGGTGTCCAAATATATCCGTCCAATATATCAATCTTTATGTCTCGACCATTTCGAGACTCCTCGTCATGTCCGTGATCACATCCGGGACTCCGAACAACCTTCGGCACATCAAAATACATAAACTCATAATATAACTGTCATCGAAACCTTAAGCGTGCGGACCCTACGGTTCGAGAACAATGTAGACATGACCGAGACACGTCTCCGGTCAATAGCCAATGGCGGAACCTGGTAGCCCATATTGGTTCCTACATATTCTATGAAGATCTTTATCGGTCAAACCGCACAACAACATACGTTGTTCCCTTTGTCATCGGTATGTTACTTGCCCGAGATTCGATCGTCGGTATCCAATACCTAGTTCAATCTCGTTACCGGCAAGTCTCTTTACTCGTTCCGTAATACATCATCTCGCAACTAACTCATTAGTTGAAATGCTTGCAAGGCTTAAGTGATGTGTATTACCGAGAGGGCCCAGAGATACCTCTCCGACATTCGGAGTGACAAATCCTAATCTCGAAATACGCCAACTAAACAAGTACCTTTGGAGACACCTGAGAGCACCTTTATAATCACCCGCCACGTTGTGGCGTTTGGTAGCACACAAAGTGTTCCTTGTAAACGGAGTTGCATAATCTCATAGTCACAGGAACATGTATAAGTCATGAAGGAAGCAATAGCAACATACTAAACGATCGGGTGCTAAGCTAACGGAATGGGTCATGTCAACCAGATCATTCAACTAATGATGTGACCTTGTTAATCAAATAACAACTCCTTGTTCATGGTTAGGAAACATAACCATCTTTGATTAACAAGCTAGTCAAGTAGAGGCATACTAGTGACACTCTGTTTGTCTATATATTCACACATGTATTATGTTTCGGTTAATACAATTCTAGCATGAATAATAAACTTTTATCATGATATAAGGAAATAAATAATAACTTTATTATTGCCTCTAGGGCATATTTCCTTGATCTCCCACTTGCACTAGAGTCAATAATCTAGATTACATAGTAATGATTCTAACACCCATGGAGTCTTGGTGTCGATCATGTTTTGCTCGTGGAAGAGGCTTAGTCAAGCGGTTCGCAACATTCAGATCCGTATGTATCTTGCAAATCTCTATGTCTCCCACGGACTAGATCCCAGATGGAATTGAAGCGTCTCTTGATGTGCTTGGTTCTCTTGTGAAATCTGGATTCCTTCGCTAAGGCAATCGCTCCAGTATTGTCTCAAAAGGTTTTCATTGGACCTGATGCACTAGGTATGACACCTAGATCGGATATGAACTCCTTCATCCAGACTCCTTCATTGGCTGCTTCCGAAGCAGCTATGTATTCCGCTTCACACGTAGATCCCGCCACGACGCTTTGCTTTGAACTGCACCAACTGACAGCTCCACCGTTTAATGTAAACACGTATTCAGTTTGCGATTTAGAATCTTCCGGATCAGTGTCAAAGCTTGCATCAACATAACCATTTTACGATGAGCTCTTTGTCACCTCCATATACAAGAAACATATCCTTAGTCCTTTTCAGGTACTTCAGGATGTTCTTGACCGCTGTCCAGTGATCCACTCCTGGATTACTTTGGTACCTCCTGCTAGACTTATAGCAAGGCACACATCAGTGCGGTACCTGAAGATCGCATACATGATAGAGCCTATGGTGAAGCATAGGAACATTTTCATTTCTCTCTATCTTCTGCAGTGGTCGGGCTTTGAGTCTTACTCAACTTCACACCTTGCTGTCTGAGCAAGAACCCTTTCTTTGCTTGATCCATTTTGAACTTCTTCAAAACTTTGTCAAGGTATGTGCTTTGTGAAAGTCCAATTAAGCGTTTTGATCTATCTCTATAGATCTTAATGCCCAATATGTAAGCAGCTTCACCGAGGTCTTTCATTGAAAAACTTTTATTCAAGTATCCCTTTATGCTATCCAGAAATTCTATATCATTTCCAATCAATAATATGTCATCCACATATAATATTAGAAATGCTACAGAGCTCCCACTCACTTTCTTGTAAATACAAGCTTCTCCAAAAGTCTGTATAAACCCAAATGCTTTGATCACACTATCAAAGCGTTTATTCCAACTCCGAGAGGCTTGCACCAGTCCATAAATGGATCGCTGGAGCTTGCACACTTTGTTAGCTCCCTTTGGATCGATAAAACCTTCTGGTTGCATCATATACAACTCTTCCTCCAGAAATCCATTCAGGAATGCAGTTTTTACATCCATTTGCCAAATTTCATAATCATAAAATGCGGCAATTGTTGGGGAACGTTGCAGAAAATTAAAATTTTTCCTACGGCTTCACCAAGATCCATCTATGAGTTCATCTAAGCAACGAGTAACGGGAGAGAGTTTGCATCTACATACCACTTGTAGATCGCGTGCGGAAGCTTGCAAGGTGATGATGGAGTCGTACTCGAGCGTGATTCAGATCACCGATGCCAAGTCTTTGAGCGGACAGCACCTCCGCGTTCAACACACGTGACGGACGATCGGCGTCTCCTCCTTCTTGATCCAGCAAGGGGAAGGAGAGGTTGAGGAAGACAGCTCCACCGGCAAAGACGACGGCGTGATGATGGTGGAGATGCAAGATCTCGGCGTGGCTTCGCCAAGCTCTACGGAGGAGGAGATGTGTTGGGGAGGGAGGGCTGCGCCTTGGGAGTTGTGTGCAGCCCCTCCCCCTTTATATAGGCCCCTGAAGTGGCGCCCTGGAGATCCAATCTCCGGGGCGGCGGCCAAGGGTGGAGTGCCCCCAAGCCGGTGGGGCTTCACCCCTAGGGTTTCAACCCTAGGCGCGAGGTGGGCCTGAGGCGCACCAGCCCCGTGGGCTGGTTCCTTCCCTTTGGCCCATGGGGCCCTCGGGATAGGTGGCCCCACCGGTGGACCCGGGACCCTTCCGTGGTCCGTGATTTTTGCCAGTAACCCCGAAACTATCCCGATGGCGAAACACCACTTCCTATATATTATTCTTTACCTCCGGACCCTTCCGAACTCCTCGTGACGTCCGGGATCTCATCCGGACTCGAACAACATTCGGTGGTCACATACTTGACTTCCTACTAACCCTAGCGCCACCGAACCTTAGTGTGTAGACCCTACGGGTTCGGAGACACGCAGACATGACCGAGGCGACTCTCGGGCAATAACCAACAGCGGGTCTGGATACCCATGTTGGCTCCACATGCTCCTCGATGATTTCATCGGTTGAACCACGATGTCGAGGATTCGATTAAACCACGTATGCAATTCCCTTTGTCAATCGATGCGTTACTTGCGAGACTCGATCGTCGGTATCCCAATACCTCGTTCGGTCTCGTTATCGCAAGTCACTTTACTCGTCCGTAATGCATGATCCCATGGCCAACAACTTGGTCACTTTGAGCTCATTATGATGATGCATTACCGAGTGGGCCAGAGATACCTCTCCGTCATACGGAGTGACAAATCCCGATCTCGATCCGTGTCAACCCGCAGATACTTTCGGAGATACCGTAATGCACCTTTATAGTCACCCGATTCGTTGTGACGTTTGATACACCCAAGGCACTCCTACGGTAACCGGAGTTACGATCTCATGGTCAAAGGAAAAGATACTTGACATTGGCAAAGCTTCTAGCAAACGAACTATACGATCTTTTATGCTATGCTTATGATTGGGTCTTGTCCATCACATCATTCTCCTAATGATGTGATCCCGTTATCAACAACATCCAATGTCCATAGCCAGGAAACCATGACTATCCATTGATCACAACGAGCTAGTCAACTAGAGGCTTACTAGGGACATATTGTGGTCTTTGTGCTCACACGTGTATTACGATTTCCGGATAATACATTTATAGCATGAACAAAAGTCAATTATCATGAACATTGAAATATAATAATACTTTTATTATTGCCTCTAGGGCATATTTCCAACAGCAATTGCTAACATGATTCGGACAGACTTAAGCATCGCTACGGGTGAGAAGCTCTCATCGTAGTCAACCCCTTGAACTTGTCGAAAACCTTTTGCAACAAGTCGAGCTTTGTAGACAGTAACATTACCGTCAGCGTCAGTCTTCTTCTTGAAGATCCATTTATTCTCAATTGCTTGCCGACCATCGGGCAAGTCAACCAAAGTCCATACTTTGTTCTCATACATGGATCCCATCTCGCATTTCATGGCTTCAAGCCATTTTGCGAATCTGGGCTCACCATCGCTTCTTCATAGTTCGTAGGTTCATCATGATCTAGTAGCATGACTTCCGAATAGGATTACCGTACCACTCAGTGCGGATCTTACTCTGCTCGACCTACGAGGTTACGTAGATAACTTGATCTCAAGTTCTATGATCATCATCATCAACTTCCTCACTAGTTGGTTTTGACGTCCGTAAACCGGTTCTGTGATGTATTATTTTCAATAAGGGAGTAGGTACAGTTACCTCATCAAGTTCTACTTTCCTCCCACTCACTTCTTTCGAGAGAAACTCCTTCTCTAGAAAGGATCCATTCTTAGCAACGAATGTCTTGCCTTCAGATCTGTGATAGAAGGTGTACCCAACTGTCTCCTTTGGGTATCCTATGAAGACACATTTCTCCGATTTGGGTTCGAGCTTATCAGGTTGAAGCTTTTTCACATAAGCATCGCATCCCCAAACTTTAAGAAACGACAACTTTGGTTTCTTGCCAAACCATAGTTCATAAGGTGTCGTCTCAACGGATTTCGACGGTGCCCTATTTAACGTGAATGTGGTCGTCTCTAAAGCATAACCCCGAAACGATAGCGGTAAATATGTAAGAGACATCATAGATCGCACCATATCAAGTAAAGTACGATTACGACGTTCGGACACACCATTACTGTTGTGGTGTTAGGGTGGCGTGAGTTGCTAAACTATTCCACATTATTTTAAGTGTAGACCAAACTCGTAACTCAAATATTCTCCTCCACGATCAGATCGTAGAAACTTTATTTTCTTGTTATGATGATTTTCAACTTCACTCTGAAATTCTTTGAACTTTTCAAATGTTCCAGACTTATGCTTCATTAAGTAGATATACCCATATCTGCTTAAATCATCTGTGAAGGTGAGAAAATAAGATATCCGCCACGAGCTTCAATATTTATCGGACCACATACATCTGTATGTATGATTTCCAACAAATCTGTTGCTCTCTCCATAGTACCGGAGAACGGCGTTTTTGTCATCTTGCCCATGAGGCACGGTTCGCAAGTACCAAGTGATTCATAATCAAGTGGTTCCAAAAGACCACCAGTATGGAGTTTCTTCATGCGCTTTACACCGATATGACCTAAACGGCAGTGCCACAAATAAGTTGCACTATCATTATCAACTCTGCATCTTTTGGCTTCAACACTATGAATATGTGTATCACTACTATCGAGATTCATCAAAAATAGACCACTCTTCAAGGGTGCATGACCATAAAAGATATTACTCATATAAATAGAACAACCATTATTCTCTGATTTAAATGAATAACCGTCTCGCATCAAACAAGATCCAGATATAATGTTCATGCTCAACGCAGCACCAAATAACAATTATTTAGGTCTAATACTAATCCGAAGGTAGATGTAGAGGTAGCGTGCCGACCGCGATCACATCGACTTTGGAACCATTTCCCACGCCGCATCGTCACCTCGTCCTTTGCGGTGTTAAGCAATCCGTAGTCCTGCTTTGAGTTGCAAATATTAGCAATGTAACAAAGTATCAAATACCAGTGCTACTGCGAGCTCTAGTAAGGTACACATCAATAACATGTATATCACATATACCTTTGTTCACCTTGCCATCCTTCTTATCCGCCAAATACTTGGGGCAGTTCCGCTTCCAGTGACCAATCTGCTTGAAGTAGAAGCACTCAGTTTCAGGCTTAGGTCCAGACTTGGGTTTCTTCTCTTGAGCAGCAACTTGTTTGTTGTTCTTCTTGAAGTTCCCCTTCTTCTTCCCTTTGCCCTTTTTCTTGAAACTAGTGGTCTTGTTGACCATCAACACTTGATGCTCCTTCTTGATTTCTACCTCCGCAGCCTTTAGCATTGCGAAGACCTCGAGAATCGTCTTATCCATCCCTTGCATATTATAGTTCATCACGAATCTCTTGTAGCTTGGTGGAAGTGATTGGAGAATTCTGTCAATGACGCTATCATCCGGAAGAGTAACTCCCAGTTGAATCAAGTGATTACAATACCCGGACATCTTGAGTATGTGCTCACTTGTGTAACTATTCTCCTCCATCTTGCAGCTATAGAACTTATTGGAGACTTCAGATCTCTCAATCCGGGCATTCTTCGAATATTAACTTCAACTCTGGAACATCTCATATGCTCCATGACGCTCAAAATGTCGTTGAAGTCCGGTTCTAAGACGTAAAGCATGGCACATTGAACTATCGAGTAGTCATCGGCTTTGCTCGCCAGACGTTCTTAACGCCGCGGCCACATCAAGAAGCAGTTCGCACCCAGCGGTGCTTCCAGATGTAATTTTTCGTGCAGCAATGAGGATAATCCTCGTTACGGACCCGATCCGCGTAGTTGCTACCATCATCTTTCAACTTAGCTTTCTCAAGGAACGCATTAAAATTCAACGGAACAACAACACGGGCCATCTATCTACAATCAACATAGACAAGCAAGATACTATCAGGTACTAAGTTCATGATAAATTTAAGTTCAATTAATCATATTACTTAAGAACTCCCACTTAGAGACACATCTCTAGTCATCTAAGTGATCACGTGACCCAAATCAACTAAACCATAACCGATCATCACGTGAGATGGAGTAGTTTTCAATGGTGAACATCTTATGTTGATCATATCTACTATATGCTTCACGCTCGACCTTTCGGTCTCCGTGTTTCGAGGCCATATCTCGCATATGCTAGGCTCGTCAAGTTTAACTCGAGTATTATGCGTGTGCAAAACTGGCTTGCACCCGTTGTAGATGGACGAGAGCTTATCACACCCGATCATCACGTGGTGTGCGGGCACGACGAACTTTGGCAACAATGCATACTCGGGAGAACACTTCTTGATAATTTTAGTGAGAGATCATCTTAAAATGCTACCGTCAATCAAAGCAAGATAAGATGCATAAAGGATAAACATCACATGCAATCAATATAAGTGATATGATATGGCCATCATCATCTTGTGCTTGTGATGTCCATCTCCAAGCACCATCATGATCACCATCGTCACCGGCGCGACACCTTGATCTCCATCGTAGCATCGTTGTCGCCATTTACATCTATTGCTTCTACGACTATCGCTACCGCTTAGTGATAAAGTAAAGCAATTATGTATGCTTGCATTTCATACAATAAAGCGACAACCATATGGCTCTCGCCATTGCCGATAACCGGTTACAAAACATGATCATCTCATACAATAAAATATAGCATCATGTCTTGGCCATATCACATCACAACATGCCCTGCAAAAACAAGTTAGACGTCCTCTACTTTGTTGTTGCAAGTTTTACGTGGCTGCTACGGGCTTAAGCAAGAACCAATCTCACCTACGCATCAAAACCACAACGATAGTTTGTCAAGTTGATGCTATTTTAAGCTTCGCAAGGACCGGGCGTAGCCACACTCGGTTCAACTAAAATTGGAGAAACTGACACCCGCTAGTCACATGTGTGCAAAGCACGGCGGTAAAACTAGTCTCGCGTAAGCGTACGCGTAATGTCGGTCCGGGCCGCTTCATCCAACAATACCGCCGAACCAAAGTAATGACATTTGGTAAGCAAGATGACTTATATCGCCCACAACTCACTTGTGTTCTACTCGTGCAAATAACATCAAACCATAAAACCTAGGCTCGGATGCCACTTTGTTGGGGAACGAGTAATTTCAAAAAATCCCACGCACACGCAAGATCATGGTGATGCATAGCAACGAGAGGGGAGAGTGTTGTCTATGTACCCTCGTAGACCGAAGCGGAAGCGTTGACGCAACGTAGAGGAAGTAGTCGTACGTCCTCCCGGTTCAACCGATCCAAGCACCATTACTCCGGCACCTCCGAGTTCTTGACACACGTACAGCTCGATGACGCACCCCGAACTCCGATCCAGCAGAGGCACGGGGAGGAGTTCCGTCAGCACGACGGCCTAAGCACCGCTACAATATGACCGAGGTGTAATATCGTGGAGGGGGGCACCGCACACGGCTAAGGAACGATCACAATGATCAACTTGTGTGTCTATGGGGTGCCCCCCGCCCCCGTATATAAAGGAGGGAGGGAGGAGGGGGCCGGCCTAAGGGGAGGCGCGCCCTAGGAGGGGGAAACCTACTCCAAGTAGGTTTCCCCCCTCTTTTTCCTAATAGGAGTAGGAGAGGGAAGGAAGAGGGGGGAGGAGAGAAGGAAAGGGGGGCGGGCCCCTCCCAAGTCGGATTGGGCTTGGGGGCGCCTCCTTGCTCCTTCTCCTCCCTTCCACTAAGGCCCAATAAGGCCCATATACTTACCGGGGTTCGGTAACCTCCCTAACTCGGTATAATCCCAATCTCATCCGAACCTTTCCGGTGTCTAAATATATCCGTCCAATATATCAATCTTTATGTCTCGACCATTTCGAGACTCCTCGTCATGTCCGTGATCACATCCGGACTCCCAACAACCTTGGTACATCAAAATACATAAACTCATAATATAAGCATCATCGAAACCTTAAGCGTGCGGACCCTACGGTTCGAGAACAATGTAGACATGACCGAGACACGTCTCCGGTCAATAACCAATAGCGGGACCTGGATGCCCATATTGGTTCCTACATATTCTATGAAGATCTTTATCGGTCAAACCGCACAACAACATACGTTGTTCCCTTTGTCATCGGTATGTTACTTGCCCGAGATTCGATCGTCGGTATCCAATACCTAGTTCAATCTCGTTATCGCAAGTCTCTTTACTCGTTCCGTAATACATCATCTCGCAACTAACTCATTAGTTGAAATGCTTGCAAGGCTTAAGTGATGTGTATTACCGAGAGGGCCCAGAGATACCTCTCCAGACATCGGAGTGACAAATCCTAATCTCAAATCGCCAACTAAACAAGTACCTTTGGAGACACCAGAGAGCACCTTTATAATCACCCGATTCGTTGTGACGTTTGGTAGCACACAAAGTGTTCCTCCGTAAACGGAGTTGCATAATCTCATAGTCACAGGAACATGTATAAGTCATGAAGGAAGCAATAGCAACATACTAAACGATCGGGTGCTAAGCTAACGGAATGGGTCATGTCAATCAGATCATTCAACTAATGATGTGACCTTGTTAATCAAATAACAGCTCCTTGTTCATGGTTAGGAAACATAACCATCTTTGATTAACAAGCTAGTCAAGTAGAGGCATACTAGTGACACTCTGTTTGTCTATATATTCACACATGTATTATGTTTCCGGTTAATACAATTCTAGCATGAATAATAAACTTTTATCATGATATAAGGAAATAAATAATAACTTTATTATTGCCTCTAGGGCATATTTCCTTCAGAAACAACTTCCTCCTGCATGGAGTTAGAAGCCAGGAAACTCAGAGTTCTGACCAATCGTATGATGCATTCAAGACATGGCCTTGCAAAAATAACCAAAGGTTTTATGAAAAATTGAAATATATTTTTCCTTGGATGAAATCTATATAGTATTTTTGGTTACTCAGCCATAGATGGTATGTCTGTTGTGTTTCAGATCCTGTCAGTTAGTTCAAGCACATGATTGTTTCTTACTCATGGTCTGTAAATTGTGGGACTATTGTTTATTTCTGTGACGCAGCAGAATGCAATTGGAATGCAAGTCTAGACCAGGGAGTTACTGCCTTGAAAGACTACCCTTTTTTTCTTATCTGCAGGCGAGGAAGTTCGAGAATAACAAGAAGATGTCTGAGTTTACGACATAGTTGGACTCCATTGGGTTTAAGATAGCCGAGATCACTGTGGATGGCAACTAAATGTAAGACTATTGATAAATTCTTCTCCCCTCTTGAAATCCTTCTTGTGAGCTTCTATGTTGCATCCCTGTACATCCAATTGTTTCATTGATTTGTGCTCTTGTTCATTTCTTAACTACGATTATGGTGTGGTGATCTAGAGCTATTTGGAAGAGTTCGGGGGCAAAGATGCTAGAGAAAGATCTGATGCAGCAAGAGACTCCTTTGTGCGTGACTTGCTTTAGATGCTGAGAAGAATGCAAACAAAGGGCCCGACAAAAAACAAATCCCATGAGATATCAAAGGACGACAAGAATGTTGGATTATCGGAGATCTAAGGATCTCAAGGTAGTTATTAGTATGACGGTATTGTATATCCTTTGATCTTGTACACAACTGAATTTAGTTTCTCGCTTTATTACTTTCTATTATTTGAGCTGGGACAGTACAAATGAGGAAACATTAGACCAATCTTATCCATAAGTAATGCTTGTTCCCTCCATGTTCTGAACTTGTGATAGGTGCAACATACTTCACTTCAAAGGACTCATTCCAAGAGATATGTTTACACAATTATTTATTTCTTAACTAAGTACAATGTACATGCTCTTTTGTTCAGTGAAATGCTTGAAGTGCTTTTTCTCATGCATATTTATAGTTACTCTTGCTGGCGTCATGAGATCTTCCACCAATTATGCAATAGTTCGGACCTCCTACTGCAACAGCTGTAGCAACCGGCTGATGCGAAAGGACCACCTCAATCAGATCTTTTCTCTGCTGCATCAAATTGACGCATATAACAGTCCGCTATCATGCAGAACCACCTCTAGCCATCCATAATTAAGGACGCCGAGATCCATTGCTTATTTGTCCTTATTTGCGAATATATACTTACTATTGCAGTGAACAAAAACAATTACAAAATGGGTAAAAGGGGCTTGAGATTCTTTTTTGTGGCTTCATGAATAACACAACTGCATGCTGATGAAAATGAATTAGATTTTTTTCTTATCACAGATTTCTTTTATCTAATACACAATACTATTTTAGAAAGCATCACAAGTTCTGCCTTGCACGTAAAAACAAGGATTTTGGTGAAACTATAAACAAAGAAATTCTCATAACTTTTTCGCGTGCTTCTTTTTTGAGTTTTTAGTTATCCTTTATTTCCTTGCTTATGTCATCTCTTTGATATTTGTGTCTTTCTAAAATGAGAAACAAGGCTTTATATCCTTTTCCTTTTCCATCAATGGATTTCACACAACAATAATAGGAAATAGTTTCAGTGTCCTCAACTCTTTGTTGTTGCTTCTCAGAGAGTATTTTCCTCGGATGGTATTATCTGACCCATGTTTTCTTTGTCAATGACAAATTGATAAGCATTTTACATTTGAATGTCTGTTTTTTGTACATCACGGTTACAATTTGCGGTTAAACTACAATTAATTATTTTTTATTCAACTAAAAGTAACACTATTTTATTGTGACATGAATGTGTATAGTTCAACTAAATTTGGCCCAGTACTTGAAATAGCCAATGTTCAAGTTGTTAGGTAGTATTGATTTTCAGGATTTCTATATCAAAGGTTTTAAAACATTACTATATTCCATACCAAGTATAATGTTATGCATAGAAAGAATAATGAAACTAATTAGATGAGTTCCCGTGTCACTAATTTCTGATCAGATTTCATTGTTCAGGTTCTGATTCCATTTGTTGAGCTATTTTAATTTCTTTTCATGCGAGAAACGAAAACACTTTATGGTTGGTACTATGTAGAAACTTTAGATTTCTTCACTAAATTCTACTCCCTCTGTCCCATAATGTAAGACGTTATTTGACACTACAATAAAGTCAAAAAACGTCTTACATTATGGGGTGAAGGGAGTAATAGACTTCCATTTTGGGGGCTATCTTTTTTGACTCCATGTGCTATTTTTTGTTACCGAATGAAAAATACAATGTCTTACTCTTGATATAAATAGACATGAGACTTATTGAGATTTTTTATCTGCAGCGTGTGTTATCATAGTTTTCACATGAAAACTTGAAGGAAAGTAGAACCAAGGCTATGCGGATGGCAGTGGTGGCTCGAAGAAGAGAATAAGCGGGGGTGCGAGGGAGTGATGTGGACAGCGGAACAGAAGGAAGGGGAGGGAAGCTGCGTCCATGAACTATGCCCATATCTTGATGTCAAACTCCATTGCAGCTCTTGTTAGATCCTAGAGAATTAGTATGATTTTGGGTGCTGAAAGAAGCTGGCACTATCATGGACATGTTTGTCTAGGAATTTACAATTACCCCATTAATGCGTTTTAGTTAATTAATGTTCCAGGTTTCATTGTGCCTCAGTTTCCTCTTGGGACGTTGGACCTGAGGTGCGAACTCCGTCACCCATGTCGATATAAGGAGCCCATGACTTAGCTCTTTTTCGAGTTATCTCTCACATGACCCGGTGAAGTAAACGAGAAGGTGGCGCGTGTTGTGGGCAGAAAGGTAATCAAGAGGAAGGACAGTTGTGCTGGCAACAACAACAAACGAGTAGGGTGGGTGGAATGGGCATGTCAAATCTAAGAGTCAGTGGTGTTAGTCTTTCGGTGGCTGCCGCACTCGAAGAAGGTGGCGGTGCTACGGTGAGTAGCAAGCCGCGTCGCCGTGGTGATCGCCCTCGGTGCGACGGTGTGCACTCCTTGGCATCGAGAATCGACCTGGGATGGTCTTGTCATGGAGATTGATGGCGCAACAACGCGACTGTGCTTGACACGACTCAGCTGCGGTAGAAGATCAAGCCCAACGATGATGACATTTTCCCAACTCCTCGCCACGCCACACAACTATTCCCGAGGTCATCTAATCCACATACAAACAGGTCAGCTGTGGCTGGAACTAATAGAGAGCTGTGAGCCCTTCTTCACATCCCGTCCGGATCCGGCTGCCCAGGATGCCAAACCCATGGGTGCTCTGGCATTGTGTCGAGACGTGGAAGCAAGAGGTTGTCGGGGAGTGGAGGCGGGCCACGCCGTGGTGAGGAGAGGAGGGACGAGCGACATCATGGAGGGGAGGGGAGGCAGTGGGAGAGGAGGCGTGTGATTCGCCATGGTGTGGAGGGGAGGGGTAAGGGACACCGTGGAGGGGAGGTAGTGGGGAGATGAGGGTGTGATTCGCCATGGCATGAAGGGAAGGTGCCGAGGAGAGAGATGGTGGCGACGACGCGTGGTGGAGAGATGACATGTGTCGACACACAGTGGCTGGCTGGCTGTGCAGGGAGAGCATGAGGCGGTTGTGCAGTGAGTGAGTGAGAGGAGTGGCTGCTTTTTCTTATTCTCCAGAAAAGAAGAAAGGAGCATATGCTATGCGGTGACATAAATGTGTCATAGCCTAACAAGTCATCTTTGGAGAAAAATACCATCTAAATGATATATATGTACCTACAATTTATAAAAATGGGATTCGACTCACATTGTACCATGCAAATGAAGCTAAAGACAACATTTTGCACATTGTATTGAAATATCTTAAACACATCAAGCAGATCCAAGTTTGTGACTGATATTTAGTTAGATCATTGCCCTCTATGTACAAAACTTTCTATTATTTTTGTATCAACTTGCAACACAAATGAAGTTGATTACAATTACTTTTCGATTGTTACACGCTAACATTTCTATAGATGCAAAATTTGACATGCATTATGTTTTTTTAGCATCAGTACAGATACAAGCCGGCATATCATCTTGAGATTTACGAAGCCACTGTAGGCGCCTGATTCTATAGATGCAAAATTTGACATGCATTATGTTTTTTTTAGCATCAGTACAGATACAAGCCGGCATATCATCTTGAGATTTACGAAGCCATTGTAGGCGCCTCGTTGTCGACGGGAACGTCTTCTCCCACTGAAAGCGCATCGCCGGAAATCCTGAAATAAATCTAGGAATAACGCGAGCATCAGGATTTGAACCCTGGTGGGTTGGAAATACCACTGTCCACCTAACCATCTCAACCACAGGTTGGTTCACTGCATTATGTTTATATATGAAACCGCAAATAAAACATCTCGTGGCCCGTGGCAACGCACGGGCATTTTACTAGTAATTGTGGAAGGTCAACCGGGCGGTGCGTCGATGATTATGCCATTTTTTCGAATGAGAGAAGCACGCAGGAGATTTGTGGAGAATGAGTGTTTCCTGATCAAATTTGAGAAGAAGAAAAAGAAGAAAAATAAATCTTTTGAGGCTCAACTTCTTAAATCTCCGAGGAGTGTATGAGTTTGAGGGTTAAGTTAGCCGATGTTTAAGTCCTGAAAAATGTCAACACGAGGAGTTAAGAATTCTTTTGGAGTAGTACGATTGGAGAGTACACTTTGCTATCTGGCTTTATTTCTCGTGTTGCCGTTAAAGTCCGGTAAGCGCGTACCGATTTGTGGCGCAGGACGATGCCCCGGCTTTGGTCTCACCTCATCTCATCTACTCCTGCATTGATTTTGTGTTTGATTTGATTGTGGCCCTAAATATTTCTTCGGTACGCCCTAGTCCAGCCAGCAAGAACTAGTACTACGTAACAGTGGGCAGCAAAAAAAATGTAGCCTCCCCTGCCATCACTTTGCAGAAGAAATGGGACAGTTCAACCGTTACCGTTGTCCCTAACGACATGCAGGACTGTCCAACAGGATGCTTTGACTAGACGCATCGCTCAACGAACAACAGGTAGGACGTCCGGACATCTTCTTTAAAGTATGAACTAGCCTATTTTAAATACTCCGTCCATTCCTAAATACTCCCTTCGTTCGGAATTACTCATCCAAAAAATGAATGTATCTAGATGTATTTTAGTTGTAGATACATCCATTTTTGTGACAAGTAATTCTGAATGGAGGGAGTATATGTCTTTTTGGAGATTTCAATGCGAACTATGTACGGATGTATATAGACGTATTTCAAAGTGTAGATTCACTCGTTTTCCTCCGTATGTAGTATATACTGAAATCTCTAAAAAATACTTAAATTTAAAAACGAGAGGGGGCAACCGCCTCCTCTCCAAGAAAAGCCTAGGGTTCTCCTGCCTCCCATTGGCGGCGCCGCAGGTATGCCTCGTCTCCGGTGGCTTTAGGGCCATGGCGGCATGGTGGATCTCGGCCCTTGCCGGCGGAAGGCTTTGTTTCCGGTTCTTCTTTCGTGTTTTGTAGGCTTTGTGTCCCGCTCACAAAGACGAGACGCGCGGCGGCTCCCTGGAAATGGAATAAGGTTCTCCCCGCCTAGCCCCCGTCCTGATGGTGTGTCTAGCATCGTCGATGGACGTAGGTGTATCTCCGGCGGATCTGTCATTGGTGGATTTGCTCGGTTCTGGTCGTAGTCTGTCTACGTTCATGTGTATTCAGGCCTTACGATCTACGCTACTTATCATGACGGCAGTTGCTATTCTGCGGCGCTGATCCTATGGGGCCTTAACAGGACGACTTCCCGACTGCCTGCTACAACAAGTTTTGCCTGGCTCCGGCAAGGGAGGGGCGATGACGCCGGCGCCCCTTCGACTAGCTTCAGTGCTTGTAGTCGTCGCTAGGTGGTCTACTGATCTGGATGTAATTTTTATTATTTTCTGGTGTTCGTTGTGTTGCCATGATCGAAGATGAATAGATCGAAAGTTTTCTCGAAAAAAAGAAGAAACAAAGGGAGTATATATCTAGGACGCTATACGCAGACAAAAAAAAAGAAGACTTCACATGTTTTTATCCTCTTCTGTATCACACTCCACTGGTTTATTTCGTCTCTTTTTAAGGAAAAAAATTAAGGTCCTCGCAAAAAAGGAAAATGTTAATGGCTTAAGGTAAACATTAAGGTCCTTGCAAAAAGGGAAAACATCAAGGACTTAAGGAAAACACCCTTTGAAAAAAACAAGGCGCCGCAAATGAGATGATCATTCACAAAGCTAAGCATGCGTTCATCACTCCTTCCGCCCCTTGACGCTAACAACTTCATCACACCTATCGTGACCCGACAGAAGGAACCACTTATAGTATCACGATGCTTTGTCGCCATGTTTCACAACTTTCACACATGCTAGATTCCGTCGACAAAAGGGAGAGGGTGCGACAAAAGTGGGATGCTCATTCACGGAGCAAAGCATGCGATCATCACCCCTTTTGCCCGAATCCACCCCTCGAGGCTAACAACTTGGTCACGCCCGTCGTGACCCGACATGAGACGCCACCGATAGCATCACGATGTTTTGTCATCATGCCTCACAGCTTTCACATAGGCTAGAATGTCCGTCAACAGAAGGGAGAGTTTGGATAGAAACAAATAGTGTGGTGCCGCCACTCAATCTCACCGAACATGACCTACCTAGCCAAGTAACGGAATCCGCCATCCACGAAAGGGTTTTTATTTCTTTTTTCGGCGTCTCAACTTTTTTTCCCAAGGAGGATTTATTTTTTCTTTCTATAGAGCTTTTATGTGGAACCTTAACACATTAGACACAAATCCCTCAAATGCAGAAAATAAAAAACCCCGTCCATTCACGATACTCTCTTCCCAAAAGGGCCCCCATTTTCACTTTCCCACGGTCCATTTTCCCCGTAGAACTTTATGCGGAATCATAACGCATCAGATGCAAATTATCTAGACGCGGAAAAAAGCCCATTCATGAAAGGGCTTGCATTTCCACACAACCTTTTTCATGTGTTTCCTTCCCATAGAGAACCTTGCATGAGATCTCAATGAAGGCGCACATTCTTCCTCACTTTACATAGACGACGGGAAAAAAGCCGCACATTTTGTAAGCTCTATGCTACTACTACTAGTCCAGAGTCCAGAGCATCAAGATGCACTTTACAGCGAGATACTACCTGGGAGGGATCCATCCCTTTTGCCTAGGGCAATCCATCCATCCCCGCGAGGCCAATGAAAGCGCCGAACGGTCACGCTCGCCTCGCCACAACGGACGCAGGAGGGGCCGATTTTGAACGGCCGCCCAATCGCAAATTGCAACGTACACACAGAAAGGATTTATTATCCGCCGTCTCCCCAGAAATCCCTCCCTCCTCGATTCGATTCCCCATCCCGACCCGGATCGATCCCCTCGCCGGGCCGCAGACCACAGCACCACAGCCGGAACGGGCCGAGGGAAAAGACCATTTCTTTTCTTTTCGCTTCTCGCCACACCACCACCACTGCGAATATGCTGTCCCCAGCCACGCCGGCCGCCCCCTGATCCCCAATGCCCCCGCGCCGCCGCCACGCCGCCCCGCCGCCCCCCGCCCTCGATCTGCCACGCTGACCGCCCGGCCCCGCCTCCCGCTCCCTAGCCCCTCCCTCGCTTCCTCCTCTGCCCCGCCCTGCCCCGGCCACTCCTCCCCGCTCGCGGAGGACGGGGTTGGGGTCGAGGACTCGAGGGGACGGCTAGGGTTTTCCTCCTGCGATTCGAGCGCCGCCGGGCTCCTGCCGACTCGTGCTCGCTCGCTCCGCGGAGCGGCGCCTGCGGTTTCGTGTCACCCTAGGGATTGACTCTCTGCTCTTCTTCTTGCTGCGGAAGCGCGGCCCCGGGGAGCTCCGGGGCTCGATTCGCGGGGCTTTCGGCGGCGCGGCGGCGCATTCTGTGGCCTCGCAAGCCCCCGAGGGCTTCAAGCTTCGATTCGGCCGATTTGGCCGGGTCCGGGCTCTGCAAAGCGCGGCCTTTTTAAGCTTGACGGCGCCTCCTCCAAGCATTCTGCCAGGTCTCGCTGCTGATATTGGAGGGAACCATGGCGGAGAACATCGATCTGGTGCTGGAGTTCCTCAAGAAGAACCGGTTCGCCAAGGCCGAGGCCGCCCTCCGCGGGGAGCTCAGCGCCACCACCAACGGGCAGAGGCGCGCGGCCGAGCCCTCGCCCAAGGAGGAGGACGAGCGGGACGGCTCCGAGGCGGTCTCCGCCGCGGGGCCGAGAGGCGCGGCTTCTTCCGTGAGAAGCGCCGACTCGTCCAGGGAGTTCATCGTCAAGGAGATTGACGTCGGAGGCCTGGCAAATGGATCTGATGGGAAGAAGGGACTGGGGATTGGCCTGCCTCTGGAGAACAGCAACACTGGGGATCTGTACCCGTGGAACTTCAGCATTGCCAACAGCACCGTGGAGCAACTGGCTGAGCTTCTGGTGTCTGAGGAAGTGCCAAGGCATCGCCGCACGTCGTTAACTGAGAAGAGGGATCGTGGTGTTGGGACCGAGCAGCCTGGTCCGGTGCTGGAGCAGAAGGTGTCATTTGGAAGAGGGAAGGGGAAAGTTGACACCGTGGGGAGAAGTGAAGCCAGTGAACCAGCCCATTCGAGTGACAAGAATCTGGTCCCAGAAAAGGAGGAGCCCTTGAATGGCTATGCAGTCAAGACGGTGCTTCCGTTTCCCACAGAGATCCCGTCGTCTAGTTACCATAGTGCGCACCATGATGGGAATGAGAGGAAAGATACGAAGAAGAGCGTCAACGCTGATGGTTCGGGAAAAGCAGCGAAGAGGCAGCCTGATGAGGGGAGCAGACAATATTACTCAGGGAAGTCCCAGAGTAATGTGGATCACGTTGCTGACCGTTGCTTCGACCTGCAGCTTATGGGAAATAGCCAACGCGAAGAGTTTCCCAAGTTGCCTCCTGTGCGGCTCAAGTCTGAGGATAAGCTTGTTAATATGAACTGGGAGGAGAAGATCGATCATCATGGATCTGGATCCAACGACCCTAGTACTGACCATGTCTTTATGATTGGGTCTTATCTTAATGTTCCCATTGGGCAGGACATTACATCATCAGGTATGTTGTTTACAATTTGATAGTGACATGGCAACATGATCATCTTTTAATTACAACAGTAGCTGCAAGTTGATTCTACCTTACTCTTGAGCCGCACAGCAGATTGCTCTGTGTACATATTTACAAAACCTACCATTTTTTATCTACAGAACTGCGACCGTGTAGCTCATACCCACCACAGGAAACTGCAACTTTTAGATAATTCAGTACATTTGGTCCTTCTTTGTGTGAACAACTGAACATCACAAAGATTTGTAGAAATTGTGAACATTACAGCATCACACTTAGGAAGATGACTAACAGGCACTAGTTCAAGATATTTATTCCATTTTTCTTTGTGTTGAACATGAGCATATGACAATAGAAATTGTGAAGTCTCTTATGACTTGAATGGTTTTGTTTAGAGTTTTAATGAACTTGTAACAATTGTCCACTTTGCTTCTTGGGTAGTAATTGTTCTAGAGTCATTGCCATTGCCCCCTTCTTTGAACTCTGCAGCTTTATTTTATGTCGGTTTGTGCCAAACTTGTTTGTTTATCCTTCTAATTGTCTATTGAGAGAATAACAGCTCTCCTTGACCTAGAAGTTGTCCAGACCAAATCACCACAATTGTCATCTTGGTTCTGTGGGACAGCAAGCTTGAGAATAAGCTAACATAAACATGATTTGTATTGTTTATGCCTTTGTCAGAGTTCTTGTGTGGAGAGTTTTTCGTGACAAAATAAAAATCACATTTTCTGACAAAAACTCTGCTTTTGTTGAAGTTTCTAGACAGACATATTAGCTTGTATCCTTGCTATGCTACATACTACATACACACAGTTACATGCATCTTTGTCTGATCCTTCAGTAATCATGCATAGTTTGACGGCATTATCACATGAGCCAAATGAGAGACCTTTTTTACATTTCAAGGACACTTGCCTTTAAAGCATATGATCTTTTATATATTTTGGCAGCACTCTCATATGCCATACTTTTATAATTGTGTTCTGTTCCTTCTTTGTCCCAAAGGAATATTTAGTGGTCATTTTCCATTTGCTTGTTGATCTTATTTGAGATTTTTTAAATCAAAACTCAAGTCTTCTGGAAACTTTGATCTTTGATAGTATCAGTAGGCAAATTGAATCTTCGATGGTAAGTCTTTTTCTTTGCATTTGAAGGGCACTTGTCTTTTAGAGCATATGCTCTTGTAAAGGGATATGTACCGCTCATTTCACATTTTCCTGTAGATCTTATGCGAGCTAAAAGAGAACCCAGGACTCAACCTGCGTGAAAATTTCATGTTTGATAGTATGAATATTCAAATTTGCAACAGTGAAATGTTTCTTGCTCTAGGATGAAAATACTGAAACTATATAGGAGTGTTTTCCCATGCTTCAGAGCTGCTATAGTGCTCTACTGTATGTTCACTTATCTGAGTTTGGCTAATCTTTTGGCATTTAACACTTGACCTACATGTTAACGCATTCAGGTGGAAGACGCACGGTTGGCAGTAGTTGGTTATCTGTCAGCCAAGGCATTGCAGAGGATACTCCTGACATGGTTTTTGACACACTTGGTGATGATTTGCTTGAGTATCCAAATGAGTATTGGGACTCTGATGAGTATGACGATGACGACGATGTTGGCTACACCCGACAACCAATTGAGGATGAAACTTGGTTTCTTGCACATGAGATTGACTATCCTAGTGACAATGAGAAGCCAACTGGTCACACAAGTGGCGCTGATCGACATGATCGTCCTACAAAGGATGATGACGATGACCAATCATTTGTTGAAGAGGATTCTTACATATCTGGTGAGCAGTATTTTCATGGGAAAAACATCGCACCGATAGGTACTTCGGAGCGGCCAATAGGACATGGGATTCCTGATAATGATATGATAGCCCAGTATGATGGTCAACTTTTGGATTCAGAAGAACTAAATTTGATGCATTCTGAACCAGTATGGCAGGGTTTTGTGTCACAGAATAGTGAACTAGGCATGTTAGGAAATGGGAAATTCCTTAATGATTCTGCACGACCTCATCCTGATGACCCTTTTGTTGAGGATGATCAGCACGGTTCAGTCAGGTCAATTGGTGTTGGTATAAGTAGTGATGCTGCTGACATTGGCAGTGAGGTGCGTGAAAGTCTGATTGGAGGAAGCAGTGAAGGGGACATAGAATACTTCAACGAAAGTAATCTGAGTGTTAGTGGAAAGAGACACTCTCAGCAAGAAACGGAAAAGAAAAAGGTTAATGTGAATGGAGCCAAACAGGACCAAATAAACTATGATATCCAAAAGGGCAATATGCCACCAGGAGCAGCTTATGGTGATGGTGGATTTTCTTTTCCACCGCCACTGCATTCTGGAAAAAATACCGAATCAGATGTTAAGTCTTCATGGTCAAAGAAGGATGATTATTCAATCAATGATCCTGATGACTGTCAAAATGGCACGGTATCAGATGATACACTTGCCACATGGAAGAAAAGGAACAGTGTCTCTTCCCTAAGGAGCTCTCGAGATGAAATGACTTCTGATGTTGTTAGATCAAGAAACTCAAGCGCATCGTCTGCTCTGAACAATACTTATGATGAAGTGGAGGAAACAATGAATGCTCGTCATCAGAAACTAGATGATGCACAAGAAGAGGAGACCGGTACCACGTTAGATGACGAGGAAGCAGCAGCATTGCAAGAACAAGTAAGGCAGATAAAGGCCCAGGAGGAAGAGTTTGAAACTTTCAATCTGAAGATTGTGCATAGGAAAAATAGGTACCTTTTTTAGTCCTTGATTCATCGACCGCTCTTTTTGATTACTGATTTGTGTTAAAGCTTAAAAGGAAATGGACAGGCCTAGTTTTGTGCTTGGTGTTTACGTTTAGAATGGAACAATATCTATTTGTTTCTGTGTAAAGATGCTTGTTTACTCTGACATTTATCTTCTGTAAATGTTAAAACAGAACTGGTTTCGAAGAAGACAAAAATTTCCATGTTGTTCTCAATTCTGTTATTGCTGGTCGTTACCATGTCACGGAGTATTTGGGATCAGCAGCGTTCAGCAAAGCTATCCAGGCGCATGATTTACATACAGGAATGGACGTGTGTGTTAAAATCATTAAGAACAACAAAGATTTTTTCGACCAGAGCCTTGATGAGATCAAGCTTCTGAAATATGTAAACAAGCATGACCCTGCGGACAAGTACCACCTTCTGCGTCTATATGATTACTTCTACTATCGGGTAAGTATTGAGTTTTTTAAAATCTCTCCCTGATCCCTTCTTGGTCTCATTTAGTTCCCATGGAGTGTATACTTTTTCCAAGTTTAGGGTTGAGATATATGTTCCCAATTATTATACCGACACATTTTCCTTATTTTTTTACTGAAGCTGCATATATAACAGTGCATTATGGTAAATTTGAGATCTTGATTATCTGCTGTTAGTGTTAATTTTGTTAATACATTATTTCATTTCTTCAACAGTTTTTCACCTTCTCTTTATAGAACATTTCCTCTCCAGTTATCTTTGCATTGATTTCTTGTGTAGATTAACATTTTATAGTTCCTACGCATTAAGGCTGGGTTGGAGATCCTCGTGCCATTTGATCTATTGGAATTGCCATATTTGTTGATTTTTGCAGTCATTGACATTTGCCAAATGATCTAATCTTTTACCCTCAGTCCGTTGCATCTTGTAATGAAATTTGCCATGTTTGGTGTTGCACTTGTTTCAAACACAATTGAAGGATTATTTGCCTGATACTATGAAGGTCTAGGAGTTGAATTTATTTTGTAAATAAAAAAAGCTTTTGAGATTCTTTGTCAAGTCGATTCATTAGAACAATTGGATTACTATCTTTAGTCATTATTCAAGTTTAGATTAGGGCGTCCTGTGACGAAGCCAGCTCTGTTTTCTGTCAAACTTACTTGAAGTATTTGCTTGCAGGAACATCTGTTGATAGTTTGTGAACTTCTGAAGGCAAATTTATATGAATTTCAAAAGTTTAACAGAGAATCAGGAGGCGAGGTTTACTTTACGATGCCAAGATTACAGGTATAATTAAGCTTTATCACCCATTAATGCTGATTCAGTGTTTTCGCTAAGCAATTGGACATGAATCAACTCTTCATGCTGGTAATTGATTTATTTCTTTGATGGATCCGTTTTGCAGTCAATAGCCATTCAGTGTCTGGAGTCACTGCAGTTTTTGCATGGACTTGGTCTTATTCATTGTGATCTGAAGCCAGAGAACATATTGGTAAAGAGCTATAGTAGATGTGAAATTAAGGTCATTGACCTTGGCAGTAGCTGTTTTGAGACTGACCATCTATGCTCATACGTTCAATCGCGATCTTACCGTGCACCTGAGGTTATACTGGGCCTACCTTATGACAAAAAGATAGATATATGGTCACTTGGATGTATTCTAGCAGAACTTTGCACTGGAAATGTAAGTGGCTATTGCATGCTGATGATTACTGTTCTTAACAGTTTCATCAATTGTCATTCCTTCATTGTTTGTTTCTGTAACAATCTTCTAGCGACATATAATAGGAAGAGCCTGTAGTGCAAACACACAGTTTAATAATCAGATAAAAGGAGAACTTATCTTTCATTGCCTATATCTTTAATGTCTTTACCATAGCAAGGTACATACTCTGGTCTGTACTGCTAACAGTACGAGTATGGAAATAAGGCAATTAGAAACTATATACCTCATTAACAGAAGCTATTTTTATTTTATCTTTCTCCCGTCTCTATGATATGTGTTTAGTTGTCAACAGTAAAATAGAATTGGTGTTTCTTCTTACACATGCAGAATGTGTTAGCTAATCTTTCCATTGATCTATGCTCTTCAGGTTCTTTTTCAAAATGATTCTCCTGCGACATTACTTGCACGTGTGATGGGCATCATTGGTTCCATAGAACAAGCTATGCTTGCACAGGGGCGTGATACTTACAAATACTTCACAAAGAACCACATGTTGTATGAGAGAAATCAGGTTTGAACTCTTCAGTCATGTTTCTTTTTCACTCAAGCACACCTGATCCAGATTCTTCCTTGAAATAGTATTGTTTCTAATATAAGTTGCAATTGATTGTGCTTCAGGAAAGTAGCAGGCTAGAATACTTGATTCCAAAGAAGACATCATTGCGGCACCGCTTGCCCATGGCTGACCAAGGTTTCATCGAGTTTGTTTCATACCTTCTCGAGGTGAATCCGAAGAAGCGCCCAAGCGCCTTGGAAGCATTGAAACACCCGTGGCTTTCTTTTCCTTACGAGCCAATATCGTCATGACACGGTTGCTGCTGTTGGATCATCATGTTTGCACCATATTGAGTGCCTTAAACATCTGTCTTGGCACCTAAGCAAGCACCATGAAGTTTTGATGGATCAAGATGATGAAATGTGTTGTAGCACGAGCCACCCCATGGAAACAAACGTTCAGGTTTAAGCGCGATCCTGATTCAAACCGATCACGATGTGGCGCCTGCCTCTGGGATGGTCTTTTGCTCCCTGTACTAGAAATGCCCTGTGTTGTGGTGTAATATAACTCTGGGTTTTGTCTATTGTCTGGCTCCAGTATAACAGGCCATTTGGTTAGAGGTACATTTTGAAACCCATTTTTCTTGTAGGAATAGGGCTGTCATGTTGTACATGGTGTGATTATTATTGTCCAACCTTGTGGTGCCATGCTGTGCACGTCTATTCTTATGGTTCTAAGTTATAACCCAAGGTTCTTCTGTACATCCTGTGCCCGGTGCTTCTTCCGCAGGGAAGCATGATGCCAGGTTTTACATTGCTATTTTTTGTCTTAGGATTGGGTCGAAATTCATCTTTACTGTTCCCGCGCTACCTTCTTTTCAACATGCTGGGGATTCGCAGAAAATCGAGCTGCAAAACTTGTGTGAAGTTCTTATTTGATCTTTTTGAAAAAGTTGAGTTTTGATTGTTCAGTTCCCCCGTAGTTGTTTTTCAATCTTAGCTGAACCATTCAGTTTCCATCATCTGCAGCATGTATACAGAGATGTGATTTGTACTGGCATTGATACGTAGGGACGTGATTTGCATTGACTTTGATATCGGGGCACGTGAATAGTTTGGGCTTGTTTCGAACTCAGTAGAACAGACACGAGGTACAGTTCTGATGCTCCATAGTCCTGCTTGATTAGACAGAGAATAGAAAAGATTGCGTCTGAACTTTTCGAAGGTAAACACTAGGGCTAAGTTTGGGAGCTCAGTTTTTTTCGGAGGCATACCGTGTTTTTTATGGACATGGCAACTTCAAATATTTTTTATGGCAAGTTTAGTGATGCGAGAATGACAACTTTAGTTGTCAAGCATGACAACTTTTTTTTCGGATGACAAGTTTGAGTTTTTTATTTGTTTTTTCTTTCGGATGTCAAGTTTATAGTTGTAAAAAACGATTCGTGCCACACACATATCACTTATCATTTGGGTTTAAGAAACCACGATTTAAAATAATATAATGCTTTTGATATCAACAAACACCGTAATTTCATAAATCGTTGGGTTTTAGTATTTTTAAAAGAGGTCCCAACCTCATTTTGCTACTTTTTCTAAACGAAACTGAAAAAAGTGCGGTCAGAAGTATTCATCGTTTTATATGTGCGCGTGGTTGTGTGCAGTACACAGCACCCCAAGTCACAACATTCGTTTTTTTCCCAAACATCTCACAAAATATAAAACCGTTTTGGACGTTGACATCCTGAACAGTTTTCTCGTTCTGTCTTGGAAAGGTTCAGTTTTGGGACGTGACATCCCGAGCAGTTTTTTGGCTTGTTCAAACTTACACACATGTTGCGAACCAATCTATGGTTGGATGGTTAGAGGGACATTAGTATCCCAGCCCATCAGGGTTTAAGTCCTGGTGCTCGCATTATTACTGAATTTATTAAGTATTTCCGGCGATGTGCTTTCAGTGGGAGGAGACGTTCCCGTCAACGACGAAGCGCCTATAATGACTTCGTAAATCTCAAGATGAAATGCCGACTCAGTCTCTCAAAGGTGCTCATAAGGGGTAGGGTGTGCGTGTGTGCGCTCATAAGGGTGAGTGTATGTGCGTATGTATGAGTGCTTGCGTCTGTACTGTGTTCCAAAAAAAACTTACACGCATGTTAATCTGATGCTGCAATGTAGTTTTGGAATCCCATGCGATAGCTGTATGACAGCATTGTTTTGAACTTCTGATGCTCCAAAGTTGTTTTTAAGGTGAAGATTAGGAAGAGAAGTGACTATTCTCGAGTGAATGAGAACAAGGTTTCACAAGGGGATCATCAGAAGCAATCAAGCAATTAATAGAAACAAGGGTTAACAAGCAAATACAAAAACAAGTAACTCTACTATGTAGACTCCCATCGGAAATTATACGCTGATGGTTGTACAAGTATTTTTTTCTGATGCTCCAAAGTAGTTTTGAAGGTCAGTGCCTCCTGATTCGACAGAAAAGTGATGATTCCTGAATGAAAATGATGTTCGACAAGGAGGTCATCACGAGTAATCAAGTAATGAATAGCAACAAAGAAAGACCAACATCAACTACTACAACAACATAAACAACAAAATCTGTCCATACTAAACAAGTAGCAGCAGCAATGTTGGTAAGATCATTGCGTTAAAATCAAGGGAGTAAGAAAATACCAAGGGAATAAACTTAATGTGCAAACCTCAAATGCAGGAAAAGTAAATGGCCTATATTCTACCTTGGTAAATTAATTCGTTGCTGATGCTATCAGACTTTTGTATTATTTTCATGAACATTCTGAACCGGGGCATGGCAGATTTTAATGACAACCCAAACATCGTAGCAATACATTAAACATCTTGATGATTTAAGCATGCTACATATCAGCATGTACATCCTAGAAAAGATTAAGTAGAGTATATCTAATTACTAAACCACTATACTTCAATGGAGGAAACAATAAAAATAAGATAAATTACTTCAAACCAAGTAAAAGAACTTAGTAAGAGCAAAATTTTCATTTGATATACCTTTGTGAAGCAAAAACGGCATTATACCGGGATATATTAGGCAACAAGGCGCAGAAAAGTTCAAGGTCAATATATAATACAAGCAAAAGAGGGCCAGTTTTGCACTTTGTAACAATATAAACATCGTATTGCTGGATCTGGCAATAAACCAACAAAAATAAAATAAAAACCACGAAATTTAATAAATCAAGATCATTGCGCTTCAAAGGATCAAAAGGAGCACGTGAAACCGGAATACTGGATAGCTAAACAACACTCATGATAAGCTCACTTTTCTGATAAACTTGGCCTAACATGTGCAAACCTTAAACTTCTCCTTAAATCAATATGAATTGATGCATATACTCTATGCCAAGAATCTTGACAAAGCATCCCAACCAAGCAAAGGTAGGCACAAGCATTAGCACAATAATAAGCACAACACATAATGGATTCACACATAGATATGCTATTCAGTAACCGGACTACTATAGTAGCACAATAACCCACCAACCAGGAGCTATTTTAGAGGGATAACATCCAACAGAAAGCATTCTATCTCAGAAGATCCTGCCAATCCAACAACTGGTCATTGCAAATCTAGTACAATTCATCTCCATTGTTAGCTGCACAAAAAAGAACAAATCCAAGACTTGTCTTAGAGGGTTTATTGAGATATCAGTGTGGAGGGGAAGTAAATGATAAAATTATAGTTACGTGACTAGAAGCGAAACACATCAATACTTCCCAAGGGCTCTCTTGTCGACTGGAACAAGAGGGGGCATGCCCTCGCACTCCTTAGAATAGATATAGCCTCTCTTTGGTGGAATGAGGAGCGGTTGGTCATCCGGATTAGCAGGACTAGACATGTAGTTGTTGTTCAATTCTTTAAAGAAACCATAAACAAAGTTAGATGGTTCTATACATGAGCTAGAAGATAGGAAGTCAGACGTCATGACAACCTTGGTGCGTAAATTCAGGCAGCACAGGTGCACATGCCCACTAATACCGCCATGCAGTTTGAAGGAGAGGACGTTGTCGTCGTCCTCCTGCGTGCTCGGAATAGGAAATATAGGTGCTACCTGTGACATCCCCCTCTTCTTGAAACTTGCCAAATCCCACAGACTTGCAATGCGGAACCCATAACCACCATCTTCTATGCACCACTGTTAAGTGGCCACATCTAGAACCCACAAGGACATCACAAAGTCCCCGGCTGCCCCAGGGCCACCACATCCCTTGCATTCACAACCTTTGCCAATGCAGGCCAGCTTTATGGAGTTATCTGCCGTTCAATAGCTTATGGCCTGACTTCGACTAAGAATGGTTCTCCCCTTGTTAAATCAATCATTACGTTGGCAACGGAACATAGTGGAACTGGACCTCATAGTTGTCGAATAGGACGGTGCAGGGCCGGCCATAGGATGGACAAAGAGGGATACCACTCTGTGCCCCAAAGGAGGAAGGACCCAAATATTAAAGATGGTAACCACTATACTATTATCGATTAAGTTCAAAATATTATTGCATATGTGCAAAATGAATCTTAAATTTGCACAAGCAAATCTACATCCCACAAAGTAAAAACTAGCCCCTCTCTCTGATAGACGTCCTGCAGGTTGTACTGGAATCTAATAAACTAGGTTTCTACATTTAATCCATACAAAACCTTTATTTTAGAGACTTGTAAGAGCACTTGTATATAGCAGATGAAACGAAACGTCCAAATGAGCATACCAAATAAACAAATTGTATCAGCATAATTGAATTAGTGATATGTTTATGTTATCAATGACATTTTACTACCATGCATATGTTGAACTTATTATTGAATCTAACTCGCGACACATTTGCAAACAGTACAATTTATATTCAAGGTTCTACAAATATGCACACTTAATAATACACTAGAAACCACTATTAAGATATTAGTTGGATTTATTCCTTAGAAACCTCTAACATGATATTTAATGAAACTAAACTATAGATGAACATATGCACTTACATACCATATAATCTGTAAAAATTGTTACAAAAATAATTCAAAGATAGTTTATATTACTTCACTTAATTTGAATTTATCATAAACAAAGTGATCAACGATATACATTGGAACCGATAACGGAGAAGATTGGTTAACTATACCAACTAAATTATCTGTTTAACTATACCAACTAAATAATATAATGTATACTCCTTAGTACTGCAGTATGATTAAAAAATAAGTATAAAAGTTTGGTATAAAGTACTATTTATTTGATTTTCCCTAGTGTCCCAAATTTCTTTGAAATGTCCCTTAGGCCTCGTTTGTTTCACGTGGTTCGGAGGGGTTTTCAGGGGATTAACCCCGCGAGGCCCAAAATCCTCGCAAAACCCCGTCGGCCCATTTGGTACGCGAGGTTACATGGGCCGAACCCCCTCGATTCCCCTTCGATCCACTTCTGCCCACACGGTTCAGAACCCTTGAGCTCCCCCTCGTGGATTTGGCCGCCCGACTCGTCAAGACGTCGCCACCCAACTCCTCACCGAGGACGCCGTCGCCCGACTCCTCACCGAGGACGCCGCCGCCCGACTCCTCCCCGAGGACACCACCCCCGACTCCTCCCCAAGACGCCGCTGCTGCCCGACGCCTCGACGTCGGTGATCTCCTCCGGCATAGTGGACTTCTCCCCTGCGATAAGTCCTCGCCTCGCCTCCCCTTCCCTTATCGTATAGGGTTTTCAACCCGCTGCTGCTGCCTCGTCTCTCCCCGGCGATGCCGTCTCCGAGGTACTTGATCCCCGCCTTATCCAAACTGCCCGCCATCAAGTTCGCCAAGTTCATCCCCTTCCTTGTGACCACTGTTGATCTAGCGGTTGATCAATTTCATGGTCTGATGTGGATGTTGGGAATCGTTGGATGGATTTAATTCTAAGATAAAATGTTGGGAATCCACTGATGGCCGGCTGTACTTCAGTGTGTAGTCGTGGTTGGTTGTACGAGGATGTTTCTCTGGTGCTGCTTGATCTGTTAATGGAATAATATCTGCTACTCTGAATTTGTGACATCATATTAAGCGTAGTTATATTTGACCTTTTGTGTGTGTTGTGCTTGATGAATTTGGTCTGATGGTGACAACTGAGTGAGCTGAACATTTGGTCTAGGATCGAACTCGGCGTAATCTGAACAAGTGTTTTTTGTCCTGAGTTTCATTAGCTTCCTGCATTTTCGGCTTGTGGAATTTCAATCTGAATGCTTGTTCCACTCATAATTTTTGTTGGCATTTAGGTTCAGTGGGGTTATAGTCAATACTCATGCTACTGAACAATTTGCCTAGGATGTTACTTAGAATTTTGGCATGGTACTGTGGTGATTTGTATGTTGGCTTTTTTACTTCTCCATGGCTTGTAGCTACGACTTAACTAGAATAGTAGAACTGGATAAGAATCAAAATGAGCATGCTAGACATGAGTTGTGATTTGCCACAGTGAAGTGTTTACACTACTAGTTCTATATGGTAGTTTTAATAGACATGTATATTGAGTGTATCTGTATTGACTCTCTGTTCGTAGTGATCTACTTCGCTTATATTGCCTCTAAATGCTGGAGTTGTAAATGTTTGTTAGCAACGGTAAATACTAATGTATTGATTTTTTTACAACCAAGTGTCGTCATATATATTTGAATAGAAAATAGGCCTTCCGACAATTGTAAACTCTTTTTCTTTACTTGTTTTCAAAATACAAAATAGGCCTCCTGACAGTTGTTTCAGTGAGAAGTGTGTGACTCTTACTCGAAGTGACTTACTCAAAGCACCTTGTTACTATGCTGACTAATGCATCATGCTGATGCTCATTTCAGTCATCAGTTAACTTCGTACACACTAAACAATAGATATTATAGTAGAATTTATCACATACATAATTCTTTTATGCAAGAATAGACATTGAATTGTGTGTATTTGGGCCATGATATATACAATAAGAAATCCCATGTATTTTGCTGGGGCTTAATGTGAGCTGTGCAGTTTCCAACTTGTAGATGTGTGCGTTGATGATGTTGCTATTTTTGGCTTTTTTTATGTGGACTCAAGATCAATGTTTTCGTGCAGAGTTATTACGAGTATTTGCTGCTTTCCAGGCTGGAGTTAGATGCTTTCCGAGGGCACCAAGGCCGTCACACCTCCGCCTAATTCGGCTGTCCTTGTGTCTTCTTTGGTGGATGAGACCGATGGCGCTATGTAGTTAGCTATTTGTGCTCTGTCCTCTTGTAACTTGTGTGCGATCACACTGATTCATGATTTGGAGAAATAGCAACAACGCTTATTTCAGTTCTTGCCATGATCCAGTTTGTGCTACTTTTGTTTTGGTTGGATCTATTATGCAAGCTTGCGTTTTTCTATAAATCGCTGCATATGACGGCTGTAAACTTGCTGAGATATTTCTGACAAGTACCCTGTTTAAGTTAACTGACAAAAGTGTCGACATCTTCAACTCCGGACCTTCTGTCTGCTTGCTCAATGGCCTCCTAGACTGATGCGCCGTTTGTTGTGACAGATGTGGCTGTTTAAAGTATTTTAGTTGTTGACTCTGCTTATCTATACTAGTAAAGATTACATTTTTAATTGTTATGCACATCTTATATCAGTATGCAAACCCTTCCTACCAAACAACAACTTTATACGAAGTGGATTGTGTTTGGAGGGGTTTGCAGGGTTTCAAAGGGATTGAGGGGATTGGGTGGAAGAGGTGGATTCACCAAATCCTCTGAAATCCTCTCGCCTCAAAACCCCCCAATCCCTTGCTGTCAAACGAGGCCTTAGGAATGAAATACTATGGCGTCACAAGACAAGACTCCCTGTGCAAGCTCGACCCAAAAGGCTCTTCCTTGAAATGAGAATGTGACATGAGCCCACAGGTGCTCTGGCTTACCGGGCGGAAAGATTGGCTTCTTAAGCTACCAAGGCTTGATGTTACCCTACATGTGCAGCCTGGAGGAAGACAGTGGTAGCCAAAGGCAGAGAGCATCGCTCCTGATCTCCCACTATAGTTTCCTATCATGAATGTCACACCTCACCATGACAACCAACATGTAGGAGCCACCGCAGCTGCGCACTAGAAAGGCATGTGGTGTCAAAGTGGGTGTACAGTACCGTGAAGATAGCCGGGGCACTGCATCAAGGGAACTACAACTGCATTCGTAGACGAGTAGTCAGCTAGATTCTTCATGAGCTCGAAGCTACTTTTCCAGTTGCCATGATGATGATCCCGTCGTCTAGGACCTCGATGAAGGTATGAGCTCCGAGTAAAAAGGCATGTCCCATTTCCCATTGAAGAGGACACCCAACACGGTGATACACGACAGGCGACGATGCGCACTAAGAGAATGATGGATTTCGCCAGATCCTCATCGCACTTATCAACAACGTGGGCAGATGTGCACTTGAGAACCACCCAATAGGGGTCGTCATTCGGTCGGTGTTTAGATTCCTGGGATTATAAGCATCTGCCATAGATCGAAAACTTCAACCCACATGATAATTTTGGGGATATAAGACATGGGGCAAGGTGATCTGGGTGGAGGGGAAGGTAAGCCATGTCGGGATATCGTGTGGAAGCGATGGCCACTATAGTGGGGATTTGAGTCGTGTGGATTTCTATAGGGTTAGAGAGGGGAGAAGGGGAATCGGGTCGCGTGTTCTAGGGTTATGTCATTTTTTCCTTTCTGAACATAAAGGGTAGGGATACATATATATTTTCACTCAGGGTGTAGAATAAGTTATTTTTCACCTGAGGTAATCTTAAATCATTTCATAAATAAATTACTTTTGGAATATAAATACTTACATTCATATTGATTCCCTACATAAATTTTGGTATAAAAAAACAAAAATAGAGGTCATAAGACGAGAAAAATTGCATTTTATGTATATTTTACACATGTTTTTATGTTTGTAATTTTACGTAACATAAAACATTTTTTATGACTATTATATATTTTCTTATGTTCTCTTTTTGCGTATGAAATAAAACAAAATTCACGGAACCTAAAATTATAGTGCATTATGTTAAAATAGAGGGGGTGAAAAATAACTATTTCTCACCCAGAGTGACGAAAAGTATTACTCTCTCTCTCTCTCTCTCTCAAAATTCGTGCTCCTAAACTCATGAACCAAATTACATAAAATAAAAGTTCTGCTAAACTCTATGATTTCAACAGCTCCATAACTGGTCGAGCTGTAATGCTTGATATCGTCAATCACCACCTTGCAATCCAAAGCTACATGAATTCGCTGCAAATTCAAATCTTCAGCAATATAGTGCCTCCCAAATGGCCAGTGCTTCCAATGTTGGAGGATGAGTGATGCCTCTTATAAGTGCTTCTAGTGTCTCCTTCGTGGTTTTGGAGTATTGACAACAAAAATGGTTAAGGGGCTAATGTGTTTGTGAGTGTACACGGGAGAATAGTCCCTGAAGATTTTGTTTAACCGTCAAATATGACCCCTAAAAATATGTGAAATACATTGAAGAAATTGGTGCGCCCTTTGAATAAATTGCCTGAAGAATTGGAATGCGAAGATTTTGTCTTTTAGTATTTTCTTTCTTCTTATTTGAGACATGGAGAACACCATGTTGTTAAAGAGGGTGTAGGTGATACCTAAATGTATTTCTAAAGTGATGCTCAACCAATCCTATTTCTTTGATTGATGACTTTGGAAATATCATGTGGTGCAGTTCAGTTTCTTCAGCATCGGAGACGATGTTCTTCGGGACGCTGATGACTGATGTTGGCTTGAACTACGTCGGTATTTCCCCAAAGAGGAAGGGATGATGCAATACAGCAACACCACATAAACAACACCTGCACACAGAGAACAAATACTTGCAACCCGACGTAAGAGAGGGGTTGTCAATCCCTCACGGATAAAAAGATAGGTAAAATTGTAGTAGTTTGGATAAATAGATCTCGCGGGGACGCGTGATAAAATAAATAACTAAAAATTGCAGCAAGGTATTTATGTATTTTTGATTAAAAGGTCTGAAAAGGAAAGCAAATAAAAATAGATCTCGAAGGCAAATATAATAAAGAAGAGACCCGGGGGCCGTAGATTTCACTAGTGGCTTCTCTCGAGAAAAATAGCATACAGTGGGTAAACAAATTACTGTTGGGCAATTGATAGAACTTCAAATAATCATGGCGATATCTAGGAAATGATCATTATATCAACATCACGTCCAAGATTAGTAGACCGACTCCTGCCTGCATCTACTACTATTGCTCCACACATCGACCGCTATCCAGCATGCATCTAGTGTATTAAGCTCATGGAAAAACATAGTAATGCAATAAGAATGATGAAATGATGTAGACAAGATCTATTTATTTAAAAGCAGACCCATATTTTTATCCTTAATAGCAACGATACATACGTGTCGGTTCCCCTTCTGTCACTGGGATCAAGCACCATAAGATTGAACCCATCACAAAGCACCTCTTCCCATGGCAAGAAAAATTGATCTAGTTGGCCTAACTAAACCAAAGATTCAAAGAATAAATATGAGGCTATAAGTAATCATGCATATAAGAGATAAAAAAGACTCAAATATCATGGATAAAAACATAGATCTGACCATAAACTCAAAGTTCATCGGGTCCCAACAAACACACCACAAAAAGAGTTATATCAAATAGATCTCCAAGAGACCATTGTATTGAGAATCAAGAGAGAGAGAGAGAGAGCGAGCGAGAGAGAGAGAGAGATAGATAGATAGATAGAGATAGATAGATAGATACATAGATAGATAGATAGATAGATAGATATATAGATAGATAGATAGATAGATAGATAGATAGATAGATAGATAGAGAGAGAGAGAGAGAGAGAGAGCCATCTAGCTACTAACAACGGACCCGTAGGTCTACAATGAACTACTCACGCATCATCGGAGAGGCACCAATGAGAATGATGAACCCCTCCGTGATGGTGTCTAGATTGGATCTGGTGGTTTTGGAACTTGTGGTGGCTGGAATTGATTTTCGTCGACTCCCCCAGGATTTATGGAATATTGGGGTATTTATAGAGCAAAGAGGCGGTGCAGGAGGCTACCGAGGTGGGCACAACCCATCAGGGCGCGCCTGGGCCTCCAGGCGAGCCCTGGTGTCTTGTGCTCACCTCGGCCCCCCTCTTCAGTACTTCTTTGGCCCACTGGATGTCTTATGGTCCAAAAAAATCCACAAAAAGTTCCGCTGCATT
Organism: Aegilops speltoides; assembly: GCA_021437245.1. NCBI lineage: Eukaryota > Viridiplantae > Streptophyta > Magnoliopsida > Poales > Poaceae > Aegilops > Aegilops speltoides. Next base: position 25,903,783 of record CM038144.1, on the reverse strand, counting down.
TGGACTCCGTTTGGTATTGATTTCCCGCAATGTAAAAAATAAGCAGAAAACAGAAACTGACACTTGGCACTATGTCAATAGGTTAGTCCCAAAAAATGATATAAAGTTGCTATAAAAATGATTGTAAAACATCCAAGAATGATAATATAACAGCATGGAACAATCAAAAATTATAGATACGTTGGAGACGTATCAGCATCCCCAAGCTTAATTCCTTCTCGTCCTCGAGTAGGTAAATGATAAAAACGGAATGTTTGATGTGGAATGCTGCCTAACATGTTCATCACATATTCTTTTCTTTGTAGGACATTTGGACTTTTATATGGTTCAAAGCAATAGTCTAGTTTTTACATGAAGACTTCAATACTCAAGCATATCTACAAGCAACCATGTCTTTCAAAATATCAACACTAAAGCAAGTTATCCCTAGCCCATTATGCTCAATCATTGATCCATTCATGAAACACACTCGAATATTAGCTACACCCAATGCTCAAGTATGATCATAGTGCCCCTTAGTTGGTGCTTTATAAGAGAAGATGGAGACTCAAGTAAAATAAAAATTGCATAAAGTAAATAGAAAGGCCCTTCGCGGAGGGAAGTAGGGATTTGTAGAGGTGCTAGAGCTCAAAGCAAAAAAAGTAGAGATAAAACATTTTGGGTGGCATGCTTTTCCTGTCAACGAAAACGATTGAGTAGTTCCCAATACTTTCCATGCTAGATATATCATAGGTGGTTCCCAAACAGAAAATAAAGTTTATTCCTTTCTCCACCATACTTTTACTTTCCATGGCTAACCGTATCCATGGGTGCCTTCCATACCAACACTTTTCAAGGAATTTATTATTTGACAACATAAAGTAAATTCATTTTTTACTTCGGGACTGAGCATCCCTTATACCTTTGTCGTACTCTCGTGCAATGACAAGTGAATAAACACTCATCTTGAAAATAACACATCTAGCATGGAAAAACATCAGCCACCCCCTACCATTTCATAAGCGGCATGAGCACACAAAAGAGAAATTTATTTTGAAATTTAGAGATGGCACATACAAATTTCCTTAGAACGGCAAAATAATACCGCATATAGGTAGGTATAGTGGACTCATGTGGCAAAAACTGGGTTAAAGGATTTTGGATGCACAAGTAGTGATCATACTTAGTGCAAATTAAGGCTAGCAAAAGATTGGGAAGCATCCAACCAAGAAACGAAAAATCTCATAAGCGAGCATTAAGCATAACTAACACCGAATAATGCACCACAAGTAGGATCTAATTTCATTGCATAATTATTGACTTTCGTGCTTGCATAGGGAATCACAAACCTTAACACCAATATTCTTACTAAAACATAATTACTCATCAACATGACTCACATATCACTATCATCATATCTAAAAACTATTACAAAGAATCAAGTTTATTTTGTCCAATGATCTTCATGTAAGTTTTTATTATATCCCTCTTGAATATCTATCACTTTGGGACCAATTTCATATGTTGCCTTTGATAGCTCAAACAAATCGAAGTGAAGAACATGAGCATAAAATTTCTTCTCTCAAAATAATCTAAGTGAAGCGAGAGCATTTCTCAAAAATCTTAGTAACTCTCAAATAAATCTAAGTGAAGCGCACCATGCTCAAAAGATACAAGTGAAGCACTAGAGCAATTCCATAGCTCATAAAGATTTAAGTGAAGCATAGAGAGCAAGTCTAACAAGTCATAGCATAATTTTGACTCCCTCAACTAGGTGTGTCCAGCAAGGATAGATGACTTAAAACACCAAGCAAAACAAGCAAAGACTTATATCATACAAGACGCTCCAAGCAAAACTCATAATATATGACGAATAAAAATATAGTTTCAAGTAAAATACGATGGTTGTTAGAAGAAAAAGGGAATGCTACTCGGGGGAATACCCAAGCTTAGTTGCTTGATACTTCTTGAATATTATCTTGGGGTGCCTCAGGCATCCCCAAGCTTAGCCTTTTGCTAATCCTTATTCCTTCATCCATCGCCATCTCATCCAAAACTTGAAAGCTTCAGTCACAGAAAACTCAACAAAACCTTCATGAGGTCCGTTAGTATAAGAAAGCAAATCACTACTTTAAGTACTATTGCAAACCCATTCATATTTTGTTATTGTATTATATCTACTGTATTTTAACTTTTCCATGGCAAAAACTCTTCAAAGGAAACCATAGAATCATCAAAACAAGCACATAACACAACGAAAACAGAACCTGTGAAAAACAAAACAGTCTGTAGTAATCAGGGAACTTCGTATACTTCTGTAATCCAAAATTTCTGAAAAATTAGGAAAACATGGGCAATTTGCATATCAATCTTGTGTAAAACACTCAGAGGAAAAGCACGTTTCTGTGATTTATGAATATTATTTTTCTGAGTGCAAAAGTTTCAGTTTTTCAACAAGATCAAAACAACTATCTCCCAAATTATCCCAAAGGCTTTGCTTGGCACTAACACTAATTTAAACCACAAAAACACATATAAACAGAGGCATAATTGGGTATTTTATTGAAAACAACAAGAAAACCAAAAAGCAAAAAGATACAAGTCGGGTTGCCTCCCAACGAGTGCTATCGTTTTACGCCCCTAGCTAGGCATAATGCGAAGGATCTAAGTGTTGTCATGTTTGTTTCTAGATCCATTGGAGATGTTTTTGTCAGGTGGTTTTGCAAAGACAACATAAAACACCTCATCCATAGAGACCTTAGCACTATCAAGGTGTTTATCATCGTACCCCCTTTGATTTCCGGCAACAATCCAAGAATAATGTTGGTTAAAATCATTGAAAACTTGTTGGATTATATCTAAAACAGGGCCTTGCTTTTTAAGATTCTCATCAAAGATTTGATTATTCCCAAGCAAATGTCTTAATGCATAATCACTATTATAAAGAATTTCATCAATCACGGGTTTTTCACGATTCATACTGTTGGGGAACGCAGTAATTTCAAAAAAATTCCGACGATCCCGCAAGATCTATCTAGGTGATGCATAGCAACGAGAGGGAAGAGTTTGTCCACGTACCCTCGTAGACCGAAAGCGGAAACATTTCAATAACGCGGTTGATGTAGTCGAACTTTTTCGCGATGCAACCGATCAAGTACCGAACGTACGACACCTCCGCGTTCAGCACACGTTCAGCTCGATGACGTCCCTCGTGCTCTTGATCCAGTTGAGGACGAGTGTGAGTTCCGTCAGCACGACGGCGTGGCAACGGTGATGATAATGCTACCGGCGCAGGGTTTCGCTTAAGCACTACGATGGTATGATCGAGGTATGTAACTGTGGAGGGGGGCACCACACACGGTTAAGAGAAACTTGTGTGTCCTAGGGTGCCCCCCTACCCCCGTATATAAAGGAGCAAGGGGAGGCCGGCCGGCCCCTAGGGCGCGCCCCAAGATGTGGAGTCCTACTAGGACTTCCTAGTCCTAGTAGGATTCCACTTCAAGGAAGAAGGGGGAAGGAAAGGAGAGGGAGAGGGAGTAGGAAAGGGGGGCGCCGCCCCCTTCCCTTGTCCTATTCCGACTCAGGGGGGGGCAGCCCTTCTGCGGCCCTCCTCTCTCTCCACTAAGGCCCATGGTGGCCCATTAGTTCCCCGGGGGGTTCCGGTAACTCCTCTGGCACTCTGATTTTACCCGAAACTTCCCGGAACTCTTCCAGTGTTCAAATAACATGGTCCAATATATCAATCTTTATGTCTCGACCATTTTGAGACTCATCGTCACGTCTGTGATCTCATCCGGGACTCCGAACAAACTTTGGTCATCAAAAACACATAACTCATAATACATATCATCATCAAACGTTAAGCGTGCGAAACCACCGGGTTCGAGAAATATGTAGACATGACCGAGACACATCTCCGGTCAATAACCAATAGCAGAACCTGGATGCTCATATTGGCTCCTACATATTCTACAAAGATCTTTATCGGTCAAACCGCATAACAACATACGTTGTTCCCTTTGTCATCGGTATGTTACTTGCTCGAGATGCGATCATTGGTATCATCATACCTAGTTCAATCTCGTTACCGGCAAATCTCTTTACTCGTTCCGTAATACTTCATCCCACAACTAACTCATTAGTTACAATGCTTGCAAGGCTTATAGTGATGAGCATTACCGAGAGGGCCCAGAGATACCTCTCCAAAACACGGAGTGACAAATCCTAATCTCGATCTATGCCAACCCAACAAACACCTTCGGAGACACCTGTAGAGCATCTTTATAATCACCCATTTATGTTGTGACGTTTGATAGCACACATGGTGTTCCTACGATATTCGGGAGTTGCATAATCTCTAGTCTGAGGAACTTGTATAAGTCATGAAGAAAGCAGTAGCAATGAAACTGTAACGATCATAATGCTAAGCTAACGGATGGGTCATGTCCATCACATCATTCTCCTAATGATGTGATCCCGTTCATCAAATGACAACACATGTCTATGGTTAGGAAACATAACCATCTTTGATTAACAAGCTAGTCAAGTAGAGGCATACTAGGGACAATATGTTTTGTCTATGTATTCACACATGTACTAAGTTTCTGGTTAATACAATTCTAGCATGAATAATAAACATTTATCATGAAATAAGGAAATAAATAATAACTTTATTATTACCTCTAGGGCATATTTCCTTCAGTCTCCCACTTGCACTAGAGTCAATAATCTAGATTACATAGTAATGATCCTAACACCCATGGAGTCTTGGTGCTGATCATGTTTTGCTTGTGGAAGAGGCTTAGTCAACGGGTCTGCAACATTCAGATCCGTATGTCTCTTGCAAATCTCTATGTCTCCCTCCCTGACTTGATCGCAGATGGAGTTGAAGTGTCTCTTGATGTGTTTGGTTCTCTTGTGAAATCTGGATTCCTTCGCCAAGGCAATTGCTTCAGTGTTGTCACAAAATATTTTCATTGGACCCGATGCACTAGGTATTAGACCTATATCGGATATGAACTCCTTCATCCAGATTCCTTCATTTTCTGCTTCCAAAGCAGCAATGTACTCCGCTTCACACGTAGATCCCGCCACGACGCTCTGCTTGGAACTGCACCAACTGACAGCTCCTCCATTCAATAAAAATACGTATCCGGATTGCGACTTAGAGTCATCCGGGTCAGTGTCAAAGCTTGCATCGACGTAACCATTTACAACGAGCTCTTTGTCACCTCCATAAACGAGAAACATATCCATAGTCCTTTTCAGGTATTTAAGGATGTTCTTGACCGCTGTCTAGTGCTCCACTCTGGGATTACTTTGGTACCTCCCTACTATGCTTATAGCAAGACACACATCAGGTCTGGTACACAACATTGCATACATGATAGAACCTATGGCTGAAGCATAGGGAATGACTTCCATTTTCTCTCTATCTTCTGCAGTGGTCGGGCATTGAGTTTGACTCAATTTCACACCTTGTAACACATGCAAGAACCCTTTCTTTGGCTGATCCATTTTGAACTTCTTCAAAACTTTATCAAGGTATGTGCTTTGTGAAAGCATCTTGATCTATCTCTATAGATCTTGCCCAATATGTAAGCAGCTTCTCCAAGGTATTTCATTGAAAAACTCTTATTCAGGCATCCCTTTATGCTATCTAGAAATTCTAGATCATTTCCAATCAACAATATGTCATCCACATATAATTTTAGAAATGCTACAGAGCTCCCGCTCACTTTCTTGTAAATACAGGCTTCTCCAAAATTCTGTATAAAATGATATGCTTTGATCACACTATCAAAGTGTTTATTCCAACTCCGAGAGGCTTGCACCAGTCCATAAATGGATCGCTGGAGCTTGCACACTTTGTTAGCACCCTTTGGATCGACAAAACCTTCTGGTTGCATCATATACAACTCTTCTTCCATAAATCCATTCAGGAATGCAGTTTTGACATCCATTTGCCAAATTTCAATCATAAAATGCGGCAATTGCTAACATGATTTGGACAGACTTAAGAATCGCTACGGGTGAGAAAGTCTCATCGTAGTCAACTCCTTGAACTTGTCGAAAACCTTTCACAACAAGTCGAGCTTTGTAGACAGTAACATTACCGTCAGCGTCAGTCTTCTTCTTGAAGATCCATTTATTTTCTATGGCTTGCCGATCATCGGTCAAGTCCACCAAAGTTCACACTTTGCTCTCATACATGGATCCCATCTCAGATTTCATGGCCTCAAGCCATTTTGCAGAATCTGGGCTCATCATCGCTTCCTCATAGTTCGTAGGTTCACCATGGTCTAGTAACATGACTTCCAAAATAGGATTACCGTACCACTCTGGTGCGGATCTCACTCTGGTAGACCTACGAGGTTTGGTAGTAACTTGATCTGAAATTTCATGATCATCGTCATTAACTTCCTCACTAATTGTTGTTGGTATCACTGGAAATGATTTCTGTGATGAACTACTTTCCAATAAGGGAGAAGGTACAATTACCTCATCTAGTTATACTTTCCTCCCACTCACTTCTTTCGAGAGAAACTGCTTCTCTAGAAAGGATCCATTTTTAGCAACAAAGATCTTGCCTTCGGATCTGTGATAGAAGGTGTACCCAACAGTTTCCTTTGGGTATCCTATGAAGACACACTTCTCTGATTTGGGTTCGAGCTTATCAGGTTGAAGCTTTTTCACATAAGCATTGCAGCCCCAAAATTTAAGAAACGACAACTTTGGTTTCTTGCCAAACCACAGTTCATTTGGCGTCATCTCAACAGATTTTGATGGTGCCCTATTTAAAGTGAATGCAACCGTCTCTAAAGCATAACCCCAAAATGATAGCAGTAAATCAGTAAGAGACATCATAGATTGCATCATATCCAATAAAGTACGGTTACGACATTCGGACACACCATTTTGCTATGGTGTTCTAGGTGACGTAAGTTGTGAAACTATTCCACATTGTTTCAAATGAAGACCAAACTCGCAACTCAAATATTCACCTCCACGATCAGATCATAGAAACTTTATTTTCTTGTTACAATGATTTTCCACTTCACTCTGAAATTCTTTGAACTTTTAAAATGTTTCAGACTTATGCTTCATTAAGTAGATATAACCATATCTGCTCAAATCATCTGTGAAGGTACGAAAATAACGATACCCGCCACGAGCCTCAACACTCATTGGACCGCATACATCTGTATGTATTATTTCCAATAAGTCAGTAGCTCGTTCCATTGTTCCGGAGAACGGAGTTTTAGTCATCTTGCCCATGAGACACGGTTCGCAAGCACCAAGTGATTCATAATCAAGTGATTCCAAAAGTCCATCAGCATGGAGTTTCTTCATGCACTTTACACCGATATGACCCAAACGGCAGTGCCACAAATAAGTTGCACTATCATTATCAACTTTGCATCTTTTGGCTTCAATATTATGAACATGTGTATCATCACGATCGAGATTCAACAAAAATAGACCACTCAGCAAGGGTGCATGACCATAAAAGATATTACTCATATAAACAGAACAATCATTATTCTCTAATTTAAATGAATAACCGTCTCGCATAAAAAAAGATCCAGATATAATGTTCATGCTCAACGCTGACACCAAATAACAATTATTCAGGTCTAAAACTAATCCCGAAGGTAGATGTAGAGGTAGCGTGCCAACGGCGGTCATTTCGACCTTGGAACCATTTCCCATGCGCATCGTCACCTTGTCCTTAGCCAATCTTTGTTTAATCCGTAGCCCCTGTTTTGATTTGCAAATATGAGCAACAGAACCAGTATCAAATACCCAGGCGCTACCACGAGCATTAGTAAGGTACACATCAATAACATGTATATCAAATATACCTTTCACTTTGCCATCCTTCTTATCTGCCAAATACTTGGGGCAGTTCCGCTTCCAGTGACCAGTCCCTTTGCAGTAGAAGCACTCAGTTTCAGGCTTAGCTTCAGACTTGGGTTTCTTCTCCTGAGCATCAACTTTCTTGCCGCTCTTCTTGAAGTTCCCCTTCTTCCCTTTGCCCTTTTTCTTGAAATTAGTGGTCTTGTTGACCATCAACACTTGATGCTCCTTCTTGATTTCTACCTCCACAGCCTTTAGCATCGCGAAGAGCTCGGGAATAGTCTTGTCCATCCCTTGCATATTATAGTTCATCACAAAGCCTTTATAGCTTGGTGGCAGTGATTGAAGAACTCTGTCAATGACACTATCATCAGGAAGATTAACTCCCAGCTGAGTCAAGTGGTTATGGTACCCAGACATTCTGAGTATGTGTTCATGATAGAACTATCCTCCTCCATTTTGCAGCTGTAGAGCTTGTTGGAGGCTTCATATCTCTCAACTCGGCCATTTGCTTGAAATATTAACTTCAACTCTTGGAACATCTCATATGCTCCATGACGTTCAAAACGTTTTTGAAGTCCTGATTCTAAGAATAGAGCATGGCACACTGAACTATCAAGTAGTCATCAACACGCGTCGCGCGTGCATTCACAATGTCTCCGATTCTTTGGCGCTGGTGGTACACCTAACGGTGCTTCCAGGCGTAATTCTTACGTGCACAGAACGAGGATATACCTCAAATTCTGAGACTCCAGTCCGTGTAGTTGCTGCCATCATCTTTCAACTTAGCTTTCTCTAGGAACGCACTAAAATTCAAAGGAACGGTAGCACGGGCCATTGATCTACAATAACATAGACATGCAAAATAACTATTAGGACTAAGTTCATGATAAATTAAAGTTCAATTAATCATATTACTTAAGAACTCCCACTTAGATAGACATCCCTCTAGTAATCTAAATGATCACGTGATCCAAATCAACTAAACCATGTCCGATCATCACGTGAGATGGAGTAGCTTTCAATAGTGAACATCACTATGTTTTTTTGAGATAGCTTACTAGGCTTGCTGCCTAGTTGAACATCACTATGTTGATCATATCTACTATATGATTCATGTTCGACCTATCGGTCTTAGTGTTCCGAGGTCATATATGCATATGCTAGGCTCGTTAAGTTTAACCCGAGTATTCTGCGTGTGCAAAACTGGCTTGCACCCGTTGTATGTGAATGTAGAGCTTATCACACCCGATCATCACGTGGTGTCTCGGCACGACAAACTGTAGCAATGGTGCATACTCAAGGAGAACACTTATACCTTGAAATTTTAGTAAGGGATCATCTTATAATGCTACCGCCGTACTAAGCAAAATAAGATGCATAAAAGATAAACATCACATGCAATCAAAATATGTGACATGATATGGCCATCATCATCTTGTGCTCATGATATCCATCACCGAAGCATCGTCATGATCTCCATCGTCACCGGCATGGCACCTTGATCTCCATCGTAGCATCGTTGTCGTCTCGCCAACTATTATTACTACGACTATCGCTACCGCTTAGTGATAAAGTAAAACAATTACATGGCAATTGCATTGCATACAATAAAGCGACAACCATATGGCTCCTGCCAGTTGCTAATAACTTTGTTACAAAACATGATCATCTCATACAACAATTCATATCACATCATGCCTTGACGATATCACATCACAGCAAGCCCTACAAAAACAAGTTAGACGTCCTCTACTTTGTTGTTGCAAGTTTTACGTGGCTGCTACGGGCTTCTAGCAAGAACCATTCTTACCTACGCATCAAAACCATAATGATTTTTTTGTCAAGTGTGCTATTTTAACCTGCAAAAAGGACCGACCATAGTCAAAGTCAATTCAACTAAAGTTGGAGAAACAGACACCGCCAGCCACCTATGTGCAAAAGCATGTCGGTAGAACGTGAACGCAGTCATGTAATGTCGGTCCTGGCCGCTTCATCCAACAATACCGCTGAATCAAAGTAAGACGTTGGTGGTAAGCAATATGACTATTATTGCCCACAACTCTTTGTGTTCTACTCGTGCATATAACGGCTATGCATAGATCTGGCTCGGATGCCACTGTTGGGGAACGCAGTAATTTCAAAAAAAATCCTAAGATCACGCAAGATCTATCTAGGTGATGCATAGCAACAAGAGGGGAGAGTGTGTCCACATACCCTCATAGACCGAAAGCGGAAGCGTTTCAATAACGCGGTTGATGTAGTCGAACTTCTTCGCGATCCAACCGATCAAGTACCGAGTGTACGGCACGTCCGCGTTCAGCATGTTCAGCTTGATGACGTCCCTCGTGCTCTTGATTCAGTTGAGGACAAGGGTGAGTTCCATCTGCACGACAGCGTGGCAACGGTGATGATGATGCTACCGGCGCAGGGCTTTGCCTAAGCACTACGATGGTATGATCGAGGTGTGTAACTATGGAGGGGGGCACCGCACACAGTTAAGAGAAACTTGTGTGTCCTAGGGTGCCCCCTGCCCCCGTATATAAAGGAGCAAGGGGGAGGCCGGCCGGCCCCTAGGGAGCGCCCCAAGATGTGGAGTCCTACCAGGACTTCCTAGTCTTAGTAGGATTCCACTTCAAGGAAGAAGGGGGAAGGAAAGGAGAGGGAGAGGGAGTAGGAAAGGGGGGGGGAGGGCGCCGCCCCCTTCCCTTGTCCTATTCGGACTCAAAGGGGCGCGTGTAGCCAGCCCTCCTGCGGCCCTCCTCTCTCTCCACTAAGGCCCATGGTGGCCCATTAGTTCCCATGGGGGTTCCGGTAACCCCTCTGGCACTCCGGTTTTACCCGAAACTTCCCGGAACTCTTCCGGTGTCTGAATAACATGGTCAAATATATCAATCTTTATGCCTCGACCATTTCGATACTCCTCGTCATGTCCGTGATCTCATCCGGGACTCCAAACAAACTTCGGTCATCAAAAACACATAACTCATAATACATATCATCATCGAACATTAAGCGTGCGGATCCTACGGATTCGAGAACTATGTAGACATGACCGAGACACATCTCCGGTCAATAACCAATAGTGGAACCTGGCTGCTCATATTGCCTCCTACATATTCTACAAATATCTTTATCGGTCAAACCGCATAACAACATACATTGTTCCCTTTGTCATCGGTATGTTACTTGCCCGAGATTCGATCGTTGGTATCATCATACCTAGTTCAGTCTCATTACTGGCAAGTCTCTTTACTCGTTCCGTAATACTTCATCCCGCAACTAACTCATTATTCTTGCAAGGCTTATAGTGACAAGCAATACCGAGAGGGCCCAGAGTTACCTCTACGAAACACAGAGTGACAAATCCTAATCTCGATCTATGCCAACCCAACAAACACCTTCAGAGACACCTGTAGAGCATCTTTATAATCACCCATTTACGTTGTGACGTTTGATAGCACAAAAGGTGTTCCTCCGATATTCGGGAGTTGCATAATCTCATAGTCTGAGGAACATGTATAAGTCATGAAGAAAGCAGTAGCAATGAAACTGTAACGATCATAATGCTAAGCTAACGGATGGGTCATGTCCATCACATAATTCTCCTAATGATGTGATTTCGTTCATCAAATGACAACACATGTCTATGGTAGGAAACATAACCGTCTTTGATTAACAAGCTAGTCAAGTAGATGCATACTAGGGACAATATGTTTTGTCTATGTATTCACACATGTACTAAGTTTCCGGTTAACACAATTCTAGCATTAATAATAAACAATTATCATGAAATAAAGAAATAAATAATAACTTTATTATTGCCTCTAGGGCATATTTCCTTCATATACCATAAAAATAAAAGATTTCCCTAGCTTCCCGTATTAGGTAGTCAAATTCATTGATGGGAACAAGAGTGGCTAAGTTTTTAGCTTTAGGATTCTTTATAATGGGTAACTCATAGAACAATCTTTGTAAGGTAGGATGAGTACGAATAAACTTATTTTCAAGTTTCAGAACTAGTGCCGAAATAGCTTCTGCATAAGATTTTTTTTCTTTTGAGTATAGGAGCATCATCAAGAGTTAAATTTCCGACACAATTGAAAAATTCTTGGATATGTTCTTTTCCCATAATATTCCTGCTACCTCTTGAGCACTGCATTGGTTTTCCCTTGAAGAGGAAAGGGTGATGTAGCAAAGTAGCGTAAGCATTTCCTTCAGTTTTTTAGAACCAAGGTATCAATCTAGTAGGAGGCTCCTCAGAAGTCCCTCGTAGCTACACAAACAAACAAGAACCTCGCAACCAATGCGATAAAGGGGTTGTCAATCCCTTTATGGTAACTTGCAGAAAGTGAGATCTGATAGAGATAATAAGATAAGATAAATATTTTTGGTATTTTTATGATACAGATTGAAAAGTAAAGAATGCAAAATAAAGTAGATTGGAAACTTATATGATAAAAGATAGACCCGGGGGCCTAGGTTTCACTAGTGGCTTCTCTCAAGATAGCATAAGTATTATGATGGGTGAAAAAATTACTGTCGAGCAATTGATAGAAAAGTGCATAGTTATGAGGTTATCTAGGCATGATCATGTATATAGGCATCACGTCCGCAACAAGTAGATCGAAACGATTCTGCATCTACAACTATTACCCCACACATCGACCGCTATCCAGCATGCATCTAGAGTATTAAGTTCATAAGAACAGAGTAATGCATTAGGCAAGATGACATGATCTAGAGGGATAAACTCAAACAATATGATATAAACCCCATCTTTTTATCCTCGATGGCAACAATACAATATGTGCCTTGCTGCCCTAACATCCTTTGGGAAAGGACACTGCAAGATTGAACCCAAAGCTAAGCACTTCTCCCATTGCAAGAAGATCAATCTAGTAGGCCAAACCAAACTGATAATTCGAAGAGACTTGCAAAGCTAAACAATCATACATAAAAGAATTCAGAGGAGATTCAAATATTTCTAATAGATAAACTTGATCATAAACCCACAATTCATCGGATCTTGACAAACACACCGCAAAAAAGAGTTACATCGAATAGATCTCTAATACGTCTCCAACGTATCGATAATTTTTGATTGTTCCATGCTATTATATTACCCTTTTGGATGTTTATGGGCTTTATTTTACACATTTATATCATTTTTGGGACTAACCTACTAACCGGAGGCCCAGGCCGTATTGCTGTTTTTTTGTCTATTTCAGTATTTCGAAGAAAAGGAATATCAAACGGAGTCCAAACGGAATGAAACCTTCGGGAGCGTGATTTTTGGAACGGACGTGATCCGGAGAACTTGGAGTGCAAGTCAGGAAGCTTGCGAGGTGGCCAGGAGACAGGAGTGCACGCCCACCCCCTCTGGGCGCGCCTCCTATCTCCTGGGCCCCACAGGAGGCCATCGACGTACTCCTTCCTCCTATATATACCTACGTACCCCGAAAACATCCACGAAGCCAACGAAACACAATTTCCACTGCCGTAACCTTCTGTATCCGCGAGATCCCATCTTGGAGCCTTCGCCGGCGCTCTGCCGGAGGGGGAATCGACCACGGTGGGCTTCTACATCAACACCATAGCCCCTCTGATGAGTTGTGAGTAGTTTACCACAGACCTTCGGGTCCATAGTTATTAGCTAGATGGCTTCTTCTCTCCTTTTGGATCTCAATACAATGTTCTCCCCCTCTCTTGTGGAGATCTATTCGATGTAAACTCTTTTTGCGGTGTGTTTGTCGAGATCCGATGAATTGTGGGTTTATGATCAAGTTTATCTATGAATAATATTTGAATCTTCTCTGAATTCTTTTATGTATGATTGAGTTATCTTTGCAAGTCTCTTCGAATTATCAGTTTGGTTTGGCCTACTAGATTGATCTTTCTTGCCATGGGAGAAGTGCTTAGCTTTGGGTTCAATCTTGCGGTGTCCTTTCGATGTGATGTTAGGGCAGCAAGGCACCTATTGTATTGTTGCCATCGAGGATAAAAAGATGGGGTTTATATCATATTGCTTGAGTTTATCCCTCTACAACATGTCATCTTTCTTAATGCGTTACTCTGTTCTTATGAACTTAATACTCTAGATGCAGGCAGGAGTCGGTCGATGTGTGGAGTAATAGTAGTAGATGCAGGCAGGAGTCGGTCTACTTGTCACAGACGTGATGCCTATATACATGATCATGCCTAGATAATCTCATAATCATTCGCTTATCTATCAATTGCTCGACAGTAATTTGTTCACCCACCGTAATACTTATGCTATCTTGAGAGAAGCCACTAGTGAAACCTATGGCCCCCGGGTCTATCTTTTATCATATAAACTTTCAATCTACTTTTATTTGCATCTTTACTTTTTGCATCTATATTATAAAATACCAAAAATATATTTATCTTATCATACTATCTCTATCGATCTCACTTTCGAAGTGGCCGTGAAGGATTGACAACCCCTTTATTGCGTTGGTTGCGAGTTCTTTGTTTGTTTGTGTAGGTGCGTGGGACTTTTGAGGAGCCTCCTACTGGATTGATACCTTGGTTCTCAAAAACTGAGGGAAATACTTACGCTACTTTGCTGCATCACCCTTTCCTCTTCAAGGAAAACCTACGCAAGCTCAAGACGTAGCAAGAAGGATTTTTGGTGCCGTTGCCGGGGAGGCCTTCGCTCAAGTCAAGACATACCAAGTACCCATCACAAACTCATCTCCCTTGCATTTACATTATTTGCCATTTTCCTCTCGTTTTCCCCTCCCCCACTTCACCCTTGCCGTTTTATTCGCCGTTCTTCTGTTTGTCTTTTCGTTTGTTTTGATGTCCTACTTGGCTCGTTTGCTCGTTTGGTCGGAGTAGTTGTTTATTTATCACTAAACAGAGAAGCTAAGATCTATGGATCCCCATCCCCTTGCTAATATTTTTAAGAGATCCAATTATGATGAACCAATTGCTAGTGAGTTTTGTGCACTAGATTATCTTTATGAAGTTTTGCTTGAAATTTGTGAATCTGAAAATTGTGATGAAGAAATTTATGAAGAGATTCACGATGTCTCCTTGAATAAAAAGCATGATTGCAATGATTTTACTATAAACTCTCTTGATGTCAATTGTGCTAATAATATGCAAAACCCTAAGCTTGGGGATGCTAGTTTTGCTATGTCTACTACTTGTTGCAATGATCATGATTGGGATGATTCTTCTTATGATCTTGAAAATTTATTTAAGCCCCATGATGAATATGAGATTGATAATAGTGTTTGCGATAATATTGAAAGTGGGTTTGGAGAAGCCATGACTTTAGTTAATGTTAATCCCACTATCTTGGAAGAGTGTCGACTTTGCATGCATGTGGATCGTGCTGAGAATATGTTATGTGATAGCTATTTTGTTGAATTTTCCTATGATCCTACATGTAATTATTACGAGACAGGAAAATACGGTTGTAGAAATTTTCATGTTACTAAATTACCTCTCTTTATGTTGAGATTGCTATCATCTCTTTGTCCTTCCTTGCATATGCTAGTTTTTTCTTGCCTTGATAATTTGTTTGCTTACAAGGTACCTATGCATAGGAAGTATGTTAGACTTAAGTGTGTTTGTCACATGTTTTATGATGCCCTCTTTGTGCTTCAATTCTTGTCTTTCATGTGAGCATCATTGAAATCTCAATGCCTAGCTAAAAAGGCTTTAAAGAAAAGTGCTTGTTGGGAGACAACCCAATATTTTTCCTTGCTGTTATTCAATAAATTTTGCATCTACCTTCTGTTTAGATGTGTTTTTATCTTTTAATTAGTGTTTGTGCCAAGTAGAACCTATAGGATAACCTATGATGATAGTTAATTTGATTCTGCTGAAAAACAGAAACTTTGCACGCACGAAATTAGTTTTGTTAAATCACAGAAACATGCTTTTGCATTGATTCTTTTTGCTGCTGATCAATAGACAAATTTTCCAGAACTTCCTATTTTGTTATGATTTTTAAAGTTCCAGAAGTTTGCGTTAGTTACAGATTGCTACAGACTGTTATGTTTTTCGTGTGTTGATTGCTTATTTTGATGCATCTATGGCTAGTAAAATAGTTTATAAACCATAGAGAAGTTGGAATACAGTAGGTTTAACACCAAAATAAATAAAGAATGAGTTCATTACAGTACCTTATGTGGTGATTTTGTTTTCTTTCACTAACGGAGCTTATAAGATTTCCTATTGAGCTTTGTGTTGTGAAGTTTTCAAGTTTTGGGTAAAGCTTTGATGGACTATGGAATAAGGAGTAGCCAAAAGCCTAAGCTTGGGGATGCCCCGGGAAGGCATCCCCTCTTTCGTCTTCATTCATTGGTAACTTTACTTGGAGCTATATTTTAATTCGCCACATGATATGTGTTTTGCTTGGAGCGTCGTGTATTATATTAGTCTTTGCTTTTTAGTTTACCACAATCATCCTTGCTGTACACACCTTTTGGGAGAAGCCCACTTGATTGAATTTTCTAGAATACTCTGTGTGCTTCACTTATATCATTTGAGCTTGATAGTTTTTGCTCTAGTGCTTCACTTATATCTTTTAGAGCATGATGGTGGCTTAATTTTTTAGAAATTGCTAGTCTCTCATGCTTCACTTATATTATTTCGAGAGTCTTTTATAACAGCATGGTATTTGCTATGGTTATAAATTGGTCCTAGAATGGTAGGCATCCAAGTTGGGTATAATAAAAACTATCATAGGAAGTGAATTGGATGCTATGATCAATTTGATACTTGATAATTGTTTTGAGATATGGAGGTAGTAATATTAAAGTCATGCTAGTTAGGTGATTATGAATTTAAAGAATGCTTGTGTTGAAGTTAGCAAGTCCCGTAGCATTCACATATGGTGAAAGTTGTGTAACAAATTTGAAACATGAAGTGTACCTGGCTTGTGCATCCTTATGAGTGGCGGTCGGGGACGAGCGATGGTCTTTTCCTACCAATCTATCCCTCTAGGAGCATGCGCGTAGTGCTTGATTTTTGATGACTTCTAAATTTTTGCAATAAGTATATGAGTTCTTTTGACTAATGTTGAGTCCATGGATCATACACACTTTTACCTTTCCACCATTGCTAGCCTCTTCGGTACCGTGTATTGCCCTTTCTCACCTTGAGAGTTGGTGCAAATTTTGCCGGTGCATCCAAACCCCGTGATACGATATGCTCTATCACACATAAACCTCCTTATATCTTCCTCAAAACAGCCACCATACCTACCTATTATGGCATTTCCATAGCCATCCCGAGATATATTGCCATGCAACTTTACATCGTTCCGTTCATCATCATGACATACATTACTTTTGTCATATTGCCATTGCATGATCATGTAGTTGACATCGTATTTGTGGCAAAGCCACCATGCATAATTTTTCATACATGTCACTCTTGATTCATTGCACCACCCTGGTACACCGCCGGAGGCATTCATATAGAGTCATATCTTGTTCTAGTTTTGAGTTGTAATTCATATGATGTAATCAATAGAAGTGTGATGGTCATCATTATTAGAGCATTGCCCAAAAAGAAAAAAGAAGAAAAAAAGAAAGGCCAAAGAAAAAAAGGAAAAAGAAAAAAAAAGAAAAAGAAAGAAAATAAATAAAAGGGCAATGTTACTATCTCTTTTTCCACATTTGTGCTTCAAAGTAGCACCTGGTTTTTCATGTAGTGAGTCTCATATATTGTGCTTCAAAGTAGCACCATGTTTTTCATATAGTGAGTCTCATAGTTGTCACTTTCATATACTAGTGGGAATTTTTCATTATAGAACTTGGGTTGTATATTCCTACGATGGGCTTCCTCAAATTCCCTAGGTCTTCGTGAGCAAGCAAGTTGGATGCACACCCACTAGTTTTCTTTTGTTGAGCATTAATTTATAGCTCTAGTGCATCCGTTGCATGGCAATCTCTACTCCTCATGTTGACATCAATTTATGGGCATCTCCATAGCCTGTTGATTATCCTCATCAATGTGAGACTTTCTCTTTTTTTGTCTTCTCCACACAATCCCCATGTTCATATTCTATTCCACCAATAGTGCTATATCCATGGCTCACGCTCATGTATTGCGTGAAAGTTGAAAAAGTTTGAGATTATTTAAGTACAAAACAATTGCTTGGCTTGTCATCGGGGGTATAGAATCCGGGAACATCTTTGTTGACGAAAATGAAGCATAGCCTAACTATATGATTTTGTAGGGATGAACTCTCTTTAGCCATGTTATTTTGAGAAGACATGATTGCTTTGATTAGTATGCTTGAAGTGTTACTATTTCTTTTATCAATATGATCTTTTATTTTGAATCATTTGGATCTGAACATTCATGCCACAATAAAGAAAATTACATTGAGAATTATGCTAGGTAGCATTCCACATCAAAATTTCTGTTTTTATCATTTACCTACTCGAGGACGAGCAGGCTTAAGCTTGGGGATACTTGATACATCTCCAACGTATCTATAATTTTTGATTGTTCCATGCTATTATATTACCCCTTTTGGATGTTTATGGGCTTTATTTTACACATTTATATCATTTTTGGGACTAACCTACTAACCGGAGGCCCAGCCCGTATTCTTTTTTTTGCCTATTTGATATTTCAAGAAAAGGAATATCAAACGGAGTCCAAACGGAATGAAACCTTCGGGAGCGTGATTTTTGGAACGAACGTGATCCGGAGAACTTAGAGTGCAAGTCAAGAAGCTTGCGAGGTGTCCAGGAGACAGGAGGGCGCGCCCACCCCCTCTAGGCGCGCCCCTATCTCCTGGGCCCCACAGGCGGCCACCGACGTACTCCTTCCTCCTATATATACGTACGTACCCCGAAAACATCCAGGGAGCCTACGAAACACAATTTCCACCGCCGTAACCTTCTGTATCCGCGAGATCCCATCTTAGAGCGTTCGACGGCGCTTTGCCGGAGGGGGAATCGACCATGAAGGGCTTCTACATCAACACCATAGCCCCTCCGATGAGTTGTGAGTAGTTTACCATAGACCTTCGGGTCCATAGTTATTAGCTAGATGGCTTCTTCTATCTTTTTGGATCTCAATACAATGTTCTCCCCCTCTCTTGTAGAGATCTATTCGATGTAAACTCTTTTTGCGGTGTGTTTGTCGAGATCCGATGAATTGTGGGTTTATGATCAAGTTTATCTATGAATAACATTTGAATCTTCTCTGAATTCTTTTATGTATGATTGAGTTATCTTTGCAAGTCTCTTTGAATTATCAGTTTGGTTTGGCCTACTAGATTGGTCTTTCTTGCAATGGGAGAAGTGCTTAGCTTTGGGTTCAATCTTGCGGTGTCCTTACCCAGTGACAAAAAGGGTTGCAAGGCACATATTGTATTGTTGCCATCGAGGATAACAAGATTGGGTTTATATCATATTGCATGAGTTTATCCCTCTACATCATGTCATCTTGCTTAATGCGTTACTCTGTTCTTATGAACTTAATACTCTAGATGCAGGCAAGAGTCGGTCGATGTGTGGAGTAATAGTAGTAGATGCAGGCAGGAGTCGGTCTACTTGTTATGGACGTGATGCCTATATACATGATCATGCCTAGATAATCTCATAACTATGCGCTTTTCTATCAATTGCTCGACTGTAATTTGTTCACCCACCATAATACTTATGATATCTTGAGAGAAGCCACTAGTGAAACCTATGGTCCCCGGGTCTATCTCTTATTATATTTGCTTTCAATATACCTTTATTTGCATCTTTACTTTTTGCATCTATATTATAAAATACCAAAAATATATTTATCTTATCTTACTATCTTTATTAGATCTCACTTTCATGAAGTGGTCGTGAAGGATTGACAACCCCTTTATTGCGTTGGTTGCGAGTTCTTTGTTTGTTTGTGTAGGTGCGTGGGACTTTTGAGGAGCCTCCTACTGGATTGATACCTTGGTTCTCAAAAACTGAGGGAAATACTTACGCTACTTTGCTGCATCACCCTTTCCTCTTCAAGGAAAACCAACGCAAGCTCAAGACGTAGCAATCTCCAAGAATATCGAGGAGAACTTTGTATTGAGAATCAAAGAGGGAGGAGAAGCCATCTAGCTAATAACTATGGACCCTAAGGTCTGTGGTAAACTACTCACAACTCATAGGAGAGGCCTTGGAGATGATGTAGAGGCCCTCCATGGTCGATTCCCCCTCCGATGGAGCACCGGCGAAGGCTCCAAGATGGGTTCTCATGGATACAGAAGGTTGCAATGGTGGAAATAGGGTTCCGTGGTGCTCCTGGATGTTCTCGGGGTACGTGAATATATATAGGAGGAAGAAGTAGGACGGTGGAGCCACGAGGGGCCCACGAGGGTGGGGGGCACGCCCACCCCCCCTAGGACACGCCGAGCACCCACGTGACCGCCTCGTTTACTTCTTGACGTCCACTCCAAGTCTCCTGGTTTGCATTTGTTCCAAAAAGATCGCTCCTGAAGGTTTCATCCCGTTTGGACTCCGTTTGATATTCCTTTTCGTCGAAACACTGAAATAGGCAAAAAAATAGCAATTCGGGCTGGGCCTCCGGTTAGTAGCTTAGTCCCAAAAATGATCTAAAAGTGTAAAGTAAAGCCCATAAACATCCAAAACAGGTAATATAATAGCATGGAACAATCAAAAGTTATAGATACGTTGGAGACATATCAAGCATCCCCAAGCTTAATTCCTGCTCATCCTCGAGTAGGTAAGTGATAAAAACAGAATTTTTGATGTGGAATGCTACCTAGCATATTTCTCAATGTAATTTTCTTTATTGTGGCATAAATGTTCAGATCCAAATGATTCAAGATAAAAGTTCATATTGACATAAGAGTAATAATACTTCAAGCATACTAACAAAGTAATCATGTCTTCTCAAAATAACATGGCCAAAGAAAGTTATCCCTACAAAATCTTATAGTCTGGTTATGCTCTATCTTCATCACATAAAATATTTAAATCATGCACAACCCCAGTTTTAGCCAAGCAATTGTTTCATACTTTAGTATTTTCAAACTTTTTCAATCTTCACGCAATACATGAGCGTGAGCCATGGACATAGAACTTTATGTGGAATATAATGGTGGTTGTGGCAAAGACAAAAAAGGAGAAGATAGTCTCACATCAACTAGGCATATCAACGGGCTATGGAGATGCCCATTAATAGATATCAATGTGAGTGAGTAGGGGTTGCCATGCAATGGATGCACTAGAGCTATAAGTGTATGAAAGCTCAAAAAGAAACTAAGTGGGTGTGCATCCAACTTGCTTGCTCACGAAGACCTAGGGCATTTTGAGGAAGCCCATCATTGGAATATACAAGCCAAGTTCTGTAATGAAAAATAGTATATGAAAGTGACAACATAGGAGACTCTTTATCATGAAGATCATGGTGCTACTTTGAAGCACAAGTGTGGTAAAAGGATACTAACATTGTCCCTTCTCTATTTTTCTCTCATTTTTTTATTTGGCCTTTCTCCTTTTTTTATTTGGCCTTTCTTTTTTTAAGTCCGGAGTCTCATCCCGACTTGTGGGGGAATCATAGTCTCCATCATCCTTTCCTCACTTGGGACAATGCTCTAATAATGAAGATCATCACACTTTTATTTACTTACAACTCAAAATTACAACTCGATACTTAGAACAAAATATGACTCTATATGAATGCCTCCGACGGTGTACCGGGATATGCAATGAATCAAGCGT
The DNA here is from genome assembly GCA_021437245.1 of Aegilops speltoides. Classification (NCBI taxonomy): domain Eukaryota; kingdom Viridiplantae; phylum Streptophyta; class Magnoliopsida; order Poales; family Poaceae; genus Aegilops; species Aegilops speltoides. Next base: position 25,882,220 of record CM038144.1, on the reverse strand, counting down.
GACATGTATGAATGAATTATCAAGGTGGCTTTGCCACAAATACAATGTCAACTACATGATCATGCAAAAGCAATATGACAATGATGGAGCGTGTCATAATAAACGGAATGGTGGAAAGTTGCATGGAAATATATCTCGGAATGGCTATGGAAATGCCATAATAGGTAGGTATGGTGGCTGTTTTGAGGAAGGTATATGGTGGGTGTATGGTACCAGCGAAAGTTGCGCGGCACAAGAGAGGCTAGCAATGGTGGAAGGGTGAGAGTGCGTATAATCCATGGACTCAACATTAGTCATAAAGAACTCATATACTTATTGCAAAAATCTACAAGTAATCAAAACAAAGTACTACACACATGCTCCTAGGGGAAAGGTTGGTAGGAGTTAACCATCGCGCGATCCCGACCTCCACACATAAGGAAGACAATCTATAAATAAATCATGCTCCAACTTCATCACATAACAGTTCACCATACGTGCACGCTACGGGAATCACAAACCTTAACACAAGTATTCCTTAAATTCATAATTACCCAACTAGCATGACTCTAATATTACCATCCTCATATCTCAAAACAATTGTCAAGCATCAAACTGATCATAGCATCCAATTCACTTTCTATGATAGTTTTTATTATACCCAACTTGGATGCCCATCATATAGGACCAACTTTATAACCATGGCAAATACCATGCTGTTCTAAAAGACTCTCAAAATAATATAAGTGAAGCATGAGAGATCAATAATTTCTACAAAATTAAGCCACCGCCGTTCTCTAAAAAGATATAAGTGAAGTACTAGAGCAAAATAGTCTAGCTCAAAAGATATAAGTGAAGCACATAGAGTATTCTAATAAATTCCGAATCATGTGTGTCTCTCCCGAAAGGTGTGTACAGCAAGGATGATTGTGGTAAACTAAAAAGCAAAGACTCATATCATACAAGACGCTCGAAGCAAAACACATATCATGTGGCGAATAAAAATATAGATCCAAGTAAAGTTACCGATAGACGAAGACGAAAGAGGGGATGCCTTCCGGGGCATCCCCAAGCTTAGGATTTTGGTTATCCTTGAATTATCTTGGGATGCCATGGGCATCCCCAAGCTTAGGCTCTTGACTCTCCTTATTCCATAGTCCATCAAATCTTTACCAAAACTTGAAAACTTCACAACACAAAACTCAACAGGAAATCTCATGAGCTCCGTTAGTGCAAGAAAGAAAACCACCACTTAAAGTACTATAATGAACTAATTATTTACTTATATTGGTGTTAAACCTACTGTATTCCAACTTCTCTATGGTTCATACCCCCCGATACTAGACATAGATTCATCAAAATAAGCAAACAACACACGAAAAACAGAATCTGTCAAAAACAGAACAGTCTGTAGCAATCTGTAACTTTCGAATACTTATGGAACTCTAAAAATCCTACCAAAATACGAAGTCCTGGGAAATTTGTCTATTGATCTACTGCAAAAAGAATAAACTACAAAGCACGTTTCTGTGATTTATTAAAATTATTCTCGTGCGTGCAAAAGTTTCTGTTTTTCAGCAGAATCAAATTAACTAACACCGTAGGTTATCCTATAGGTTCTACTTGGAACAAACCCTAATTAAAACATAAAACCACATCTAAACAGAGGCTAGATGAATTATTTATTACTAAACAGAAGCAAAAAGCAAGGAACAAAAATAAAATTGGGTTGCCTCCCAACAAGCGCTATCGTTTAACGCCCCTAGCTAGGCATAAAAGCGAGAATAGATCTAAGTATTTTTTTTGGTGAATACGCTTAGCAGCGTATCATTTCATTGATAGATTGGAAAAGAAGTTGGTACAAGTGGCATCCATGCAGACGTACACATGAAGGCGTCTGAATGGATGCAGCGAGCAGGGGAGGGAGGGTGCTCAGCCTCGTTACATATGATCAGGTTACAGGAATAATAGCGGCTAGTCCCTTGGCGCTGGCCTTAGACCATAGGCGAGCGTCATCTTGGATGGAAATCACAAGATCGTCGGTAGAGGGGTGAAGGCCGTCGAAGATGGCGGCATTGCGGTGCTTCCAGATGGCCCAAGCGGTAAGAGCGACGATGGAGTTGAGCCCTTTCGCAGGCCGCTGGGCAAGGTGTCGGCTGCAAGCGCCCACCATGCGAAGAAGGTCATCGCGCTATCCATGGGTGGGGTGACGAGCCTGCACCAGGCCAGGATTTCGTGCCAGGTGATCCGGGCGAATACACAGCCAGCTAAGAGGTGGTCGATGGATTCTGTCTCCTGATGACATAGGATGCAAACGGCGTCGTGCGTGAGGCCGTGGCATGCACGACGTTCGGCCGTCCAGCATCGGCCCATGGAGGCAAGCCAGAGAAAGAACTTGCAGTTGGTAGGCGCCCAACATTTCCAAAGAAGCTTCGATGAGGGCGGCGTAGTGGATCCGTGGAAGAGAGCAAGATAGCAAGATTTGGCCGAGTAGCTGCCATTTGTTGTCCAATGCCAGGATATCGTGTCAGGCGTGGTGGTTAGGGTCACGCCTTGTATCTTACGCCAAAGGTTGACGTACTCAAGAACCTCCGGGAGTCCAAGCGTGCCATGGATGTCGCGAATCTAGGCGTGCTCCGAACCAGGGTTCACCGCCTGCGTCGATTTGGCACGAGAGTGAAAAGGCCGGGGGCGAGGTTGGAGACGGCCTGGCCGTCGAGCCAGTGGTCACACCAAAAGAGGCAGGTTCTCCCGTCGCCAAGGTGCCATGTAGTGGATGCGCGAAAGAAGCTCAACTTCACATCATCAACTGGGAGCTGGAGATGATGCCAAGGCCGCGAGGGGTCGGTGGCTTTAAGCCAAAGCCAACGGCAGTGCAGGGAAATCTCGGTGAGGTGCAAGTCATGTAGGCCAAGGCCACCGAACTCAAGAGGTCGACAGACGCGCGGCCAGCTAACGAGGTAGCTGCCGGATCTGGCATCGCGCCTGCCATGCCACAGAAAGTCGCGGATGATCCGCGTGATCTTTTTGAGAATAGTCAGGTTGATGGCGATGGCCATGAGGATGTGCACGGGCATGGCGGAGAGCACAATGCGCACGAGCGCAAGGCATTCACCACGGGTCAGGAGTGTAGCTTTCCAAGTGGCCAGCTTCCGCGAGATCTTGTCCACGAGCGGCATCAAGGACGAGGAGGGTGTCTTGCGCATGGACAGTGGGAGGCCCAGGTATACCAAGGGGAAGCTGGTGACTGCGCACGTGAGCGTGGAGCTGATGATCGGAGCCACCTCCTCATCGCATCGTATGGGGGTGGCTGAGCACTTAAGAAAATTCGTGTGGAGACCCGAGGCCTCGCCGAAGATCCTTAGCAGCTCGCGGATGGTAGCAAGCTCCGTGGTGGTCGGGTGGCAGAAGACGACCACATTGTCGGCGTACAGAGAGATGCTAGAGGCGGCATGGCGGTTGGTAAGCCGTTGCAACATGCCCGCGCGGACCGCATGCTAGAGGAGAGAGAGTTCAGGGTGTCGATCACGATTGCAAAGAGGAGCGGAGATATCGGGTCGCCTTGGCGGAGCCCACAAGCTTGGTCCACCGGAGGGCCTGGGTTGGCGTTGATGAGAACCCGCGTGGATGCAGTGGAGACCAGGATGCAAACCCATTCGCACCAGCGATGTCCGAAGCCAAGGTGGTGAAGAGCTTGAAGAAGAAACGGCCAAGAGAAGGTGTCCAAGGTCTTCGCAATTTTGAGCTTGAGAAGAATGCGCGGGGCCTTGAGATTGTGAAGCAGACGCGCCATTTGCTGGACAAGGAGGAAGTTGTCATGCACACTCCGGCTGGCAATGAATGCACTCTGGTTGGTGGAGACAATCTGGCTCATCCTAGGCGCCAGACGAAGGGAGAGGACCTTGGCGAAAAGCTTGGCGACGATGTGGATCAAACTGATAGGCCTATAGTCAGAGAGCGCGGACGCGTCCGGTTTCTTGTGAAGCAGAACAAGCAATGCTTTGTTAAGCTTCTGGAATCCCATGCCATTCCTGGCGAAAAGCTTGTCGAAGGCTTCATAGATGTCGGACTTAATCGTGGTCCAGCACGCACATATGAATTCCGCCGTGAACCCGTCCGGTCCGGGTGCTTTGCCCGTAGGCAGATTCTTCACGGCGTTCCAAATTTCATCCTCCATGAAAGGTTGCTCAAGGTCGAGTAGATCAAAGTGGCGAGGGTCGATGCCATCTAGGTCGAGGGAGTACTCTCTTTGGGCAGAGGAGCCAAGAATGGAGGTGAAATGCCCGAATGCAGCTTTCGCCATGTCCACGTCATTGGTGAGGACTTGCGAGCCCACCCGGATGCCGGCCATGTAGTTCTTCTGAGAGCGGTGGGCGGCCTGGATCTTAAGGAATGTGACGTTAGTGTCGCCGTCGCGGAGCCAACGGAGGCGAACCCGTTGCCGGAGGATAGATCGCTCAAGGAAAGCAAGACCTAGGTAAGCTCGCTTGAGCTCGCGGCGCAACCATCCCTCAGCCGGTGTGAGGGGGCGGTGATCTTGGGCCACATCCAGGCGGAAGATGAGGTCGCGCGCAATTTGCAACTGAAGAGAGATGTTGCAAGTAGTGCGTGCCCCCCAACTTGCAGTCGACGTGCCGTGGCCTTCAGTCTGGCATAGATGCGCCGGAACGGGTCGGGGTCAGGTGGCACGGCGTTCCAGGCCTCATGTACAGTGTCATGAAAGCCATTGAGCTTGGGCCAGAATCGCTTGAAGTGAAAGCGGTGCTTGCTCGCGCTGCGGGGTGCCTAGTTGATGAGCAAGGGGCAGTGGTCCGAGGCGGCCGTGGACAAGCAACGGAGGAGGTGCTGCGGGTTGATGGTCTCCCAGGAAGGGGTGCATAACACGCGGTCATTGCGCACAAGGGTAGGGTTGCTTTGCTCGTTAGACCACGTATATCGCCTCCCGTGTAGGTATATGTCTCGAAGGGCGTGGTCAGCAATGAACCGACGGAAACAACTCATGGTGCGATGATTAAGATTGCCATTGTTTTTGTCCGCGCAAGAGGTGATCATATTGAAGTCGCCGCCGAGGAGCCAGGGTCCAGCAATGATATCACGCAAGTCATGGAGCACGGCCATGAAGGCAATCTTGTCGTCGACGTCTTGCGGTCCGTAGACGCTCGTGATCCACCAGGGGGGGGTATCGACACCGATGGAAACGGTGGTAGAGACGTGAAAAGTTCCCACGGTGGGGTTGGCAAGGATGACGCGGTCGCTGCGCCAGGCCAAGAGAATTCCCCCACGCGTGCCCGAGGCGGGCAAAAAGTAGAAGTCTGAGAAGTAGGGCCCCAGGAGCTCATACACAGTCGACAACGAGACCAAACTCATCTTAGTTTCCGAGAGATACACGATACAAGGGTCGATGGGAGCAAGGACTGATCGGATGGCGCTTGGCACGGCTATTGAGCCCGCGCATGTTCCAAAAAACGATCTTGAGGCTATGATCCATGGGAGGGATGGGGGGGGGGCGAGGAGGGTGATGCAAGGCACATCAAACCTCGACCAAGCGAGGAGCAGCAGGGGTGACGCCGTCGAGCAGCCCGGGAGGGACGGTCCATTCGAAGAAATCCGCGAAAGCCAAGACGATGTCGCCAGCAAGCGGTCTGGTGAAGAGCTTGTTGTAGCGTGCAAGTGCCTCCTTGGAGATGGGCTTGTCGTCGCCAAGAAGCACGAGGCGGCGTAGGAGCACATGCTTGGCCTTTTTTTTCGCCGTGGAGTGAAGTTGGGCGGCACGGCACCACGCTTGCTGCGCGCGGAAGGAGTCTCAAGAACGGATGAGGGGCACGTTCTGATAGAGTTTATGTATTGAAGGACTTCCGCGGGGACCGGACAAGATGCAAGGCCGTTGGAAGTGTAGATCGGAGCTTGTACGTGCGTCTGCATGGCCTCGGGAGGTGGAGCGCAATCAGCGACTGCGCGTGGGCCCGCTGCATGTGGAGTGGATGTGGCCATGCACGGCGTAGGCGGGGCGCTGGGGCCAGCCGCATGCAAAGGGATCACGGGGTCGGCCGCATGCCTCGGGGTTGGGGAGGAGGCACACATGGGAAGGAAGGCGGGACCCGCCTGGAACGACGGGGAGGCAAGCGACTGTGAGCCAGGCAGGGGCGCAGGATCTGAGGTAGCGGTCCTCTCAGGCGCGGGATCAGGGTGCGGATCGGGGGTGGGGTCCGCCGAATCATCCACAGCAGGAGCGTGTCTGCCCCCCGGCGAGGATTGGCGCAACACACGGGTGAGATCACGCGATGGCGACGTGGGTGGGGCCTCGATTCAGAGTTGGTGATTGGCAACGGGAGGATCCGATGTGGACCGAGGCGGGGATGGGATGGGTGGCACATCCAGAATGGCCAAAATTTGAACCGGAGGCGCGCCAGGATATTGTCCCCGAGCGGCGGTCGTCCGCGACAGCCTTTGACGAACCGGGGGGCCCCGGTTGACGCAGACAACGGCTGGATGGGGCCCCAAGATGCCCTGCCACCCACGGTACGGTGGGGGCCCACTGTGACGACGACATCGGTATCGACAAGAACCGCGGCCAGAGGCGCCGGAGGGGCGACGACCGGGAGCCAGCGGCGGGAAGTCGTGCCGGCGAGGCCACACCTTCGGAAGAGGGGGGAGGGCGCGGGGTCACCATCGCCGTCCTGGCTGGCAGGCGGAGGCGGGGGTGGAGGGGCGGGGAAACGATAGTCGGCGGCGTGGCGGAGGTGGATAGACATTGGAAAACGCAACATCTCACGGCAAAATGGTCGACGAGGTCCGGATTCGCACCAGCGAGGTCGTACGGCTCGGTCAGGAGGAGCTCGGAGGAGCGTGGGATGGCGTCGGGGTTGGCAGTCCAGGCCATTAGCCGGAAAACGACATGTCACTGCCATCCAGCATCTCGGGGGCGAGCCGATCAACCAGGCAGTACGGGGCAAGGAGCTGGATGGCGGACGAGATGTCCCAGCCGTGCTTCGGAATGCCGGTGATCTCGATGTCGACGGAGATGCGAAGGGAGACCGGCTCGGCCCCGGCGAGGCGACTCCAGGGGTGGATGAGCAGCCGGAACTTGGAGGCGCAGACGGGTCGCGCGGCCACGAGAGCATGGGAAGCAGCATCCCAAAAATGGAGCAGGAACTCGTCGTCACGGCGGCGGTGGACAGAGAAGTCAGTCGGCGCGAACTGGAAGCGCTCCTGCAGCACACGCGCCACGTCGGCGGCGGAGACCCCAGAGCGGTTCCCTGCGACGGTGGCGGTCAGGGCAAGGTCCAGAGCGCGTTCCGCCTCCTCCAACCTGGCATAGCGGGGGATGTAGCAGACGGCACCAACCGACCGCAAGGCAGGGTGGCCCGACAGGGAGATGGGCACGGACGGCGAGCTGTGGCGAGCTGAGCTGCAGGGGGAGGGAGTGGTCGAGGGAGGCGGCGAGGGAGTAACCGCGTCGGGGGAGGTAGTGGTGCTGGCGGTGGAGGCTGAGGACAGACCCGACCCAGACTCGGAGAATGCGGGTGGGGATGGGCCCGCAACACTCGAAGCCAAAGACCCGCTGGAGCGGGGGAACGACGGGCGCGTGCGCTTGGTCGCCGGCGTGCCCTCCGGAGAGGACGGGCGAGGGGTTGTGCAGAACCATGCGATATGGCCGAAAAAAAGGCAGCGGCGACAGTGCACATCCTTTCGGCACTCGGAGCGCGGGTGGGAGCCGAGGCAGCACGGGCACTCGCCCGGGCGCTGGGGGAAGGGAGGGGGCGGGCGCGCCCACCGCAGTCGTCGCGCTGGCGACGTTGCGTACTAGGAGGGCGAGGGCAGCGACGACCACGCGCGAACTCCCAGCCGCCCTCATCAGCAGCAGCAACACCAGGCTCGTGCTCGACTCGGTACACCTTGGAGCGCGGTCCATTGCATACAGCGGACGGCGGGGGCTGGGGAGCAAGGAGGGTGGGGGAGACCGGAGGTGAGCAGAGGGCAAGGCGATAGGAACGGGGGCGGTGGTCGGAGTCCGCCGTTGACAGGCTGGACTCCATGCAGCGGCGCTCGCGGGGACGGCCGCCCGCGGCCGAGGAGGGAGGGAAGGTGGGCGAGGCCATGGGGTGGGCGACGGCACCGGAGTGGCGGCCGCCGCGATGGGCTGGTGGCCGACGACGGCCGGAGTGGCCGCCGGCGGATCTGGGGCTCGGGCGCGGAGGCTAGGAGCGGGCTAGCGGGAGCGGGAGCGGATCTCTCCTAGATCTAAGTATTGACATCTTTGGTATTCAATTCATAAGTGGCTCTCATAATAGATTCATAAGGTAATTTGATTTTCTTTCTAGGAAAGTGTTCCATGCCTTTCCTTAATGGAAATTGGAATCTAATATTCCCTTCCTTCATATCAATAATTGCACCAATCGTTCTAAGGAAAGGTCTACCAAGAATAATAGGACATGAAAAATTGCAATCTATATCAAGAACGATGAAATCTACGGGCACATAATTCCTATTTGCAACAATAAGAACATCATTAATCCTTCCCGTAGGTTTCTTAATAGTGGAATCCGCAAGGTGCAAGTTTAAAGGGCAATCGTCAAAATCATGGAAACCTAGCACATCACATAAAGTTTTTTGAATCGTGGAAACACTAGCACCCAAATCACACAAAGCATAGCATTCATGATCTTTAATTTTAATTTTTATAGTAGGCTCCCACTCATCATAAAGTTTTCTAGGTATAGAAACTTCCAACTCAAGTTTTTCTTCATAAGATTGCATCAAAGCATCAACAATATGTTTGGTAAAAGCTTTATTTTGACTATAAGCATGAGGAGAATTCAACACGAATTGCAACAAGGAAATACAATCTACTAAAGAACAATTATCATAATTAAATTCCTTGTAATCCAAAATAGTGGGTTCATTGCTATGTAAAGTTTTGACCTCTCCAATCCCACTTTTACCAAATTTAGCATCAAGATCTAAAAACTCTGAATTATTCGGACGCCTTTAAACTAAATTTGACTCACCTCCAGTCCCATTATTATCAAGATTCATATTGCAAAACAAAGGTTTAATAGGGGACACATCAATCTCTTTTAGATCTTCATCTTTATTCATGGAAACTAGAAGAACACGCTTTTACAAAGCAATCTTTCTTAGCATGCATCCTACCGGTTCTTTCTTTGTACTCATCAATGGAAATTCTCATGGCTTTGAGAGACTCATTGATATCATGCTTAGATGGAATAGATCTAAGTTTCAAAGAATCAACATCAAGAGAAATTCTATCAACGTTCCTAGCCAATTCATCAACTTTAAGCAATTTTTCTTCAAGCAAAGCATAGAAATTCTTTTGAGAGATCATAAATTCTTTAACACTATTCTCAAAATCAGAGGGCATCTTATTAAAATTTCCAAAGAGTTGTTGTAGGAATTACCATAATTATTAGAGCAATTACTAGGGAACGGCCTAGGATTAAAGTTTCCTCTATACGCGTTGTTACCAAAATTATTCCTACCAACAAAATTCACATCCATAGATTCATTATTATTCTCAATCAAAGTAGACAAAGGCATATCATTGGGATCAATAGGAGCACTCTTATTAGCAAACAATTTCATAAGTTCATCCATCTTTCCACTCAAAACATTAATCTCTTCTATCACATGAACTTTCTTACTAGTAGATCTTTCGGTGTGCCATTGAGAATAATTACCATAATATTATCTAGGAGTTTAGTAGCATCTCCTAAAGTGATTTCCATAAAAGTGCCTCCCACGGCTGAATCTAAAAGATTTCTAGAAGCAAAATTCAATCCGGCATAAATTTTTTGTATGATCATCCATAAATTTGAACCATGTGTAGGGCAATTGCGAATCATTAATTTCATTCTCTCCCAAGATTGTGCAACATGCTCATGATCTAGTTGCTTAAAATTCATTATATCGTTTCTAAGAGAGATGATCTTAGCGGGAGGAAAATATATAGAGATAAAAGCATCTTTGCACTTATTCCAGGAATCAATACTATTTTTAGGCAAAGACGAAAACCAAGTTTTAGCACGATTTCTAAGTGAAAAAGGAAATAACTTCAATTTAACAATATCATTATCCGTATCTTTCTTCTTTTGCATATCACACAAATCAACAAAAAAATTTAGATGAGTAGCGGCATCTTCACTAGGAAGGCCGGAGAATTGATCTTTCATAACAAGATTCAACAAAGCAGCATTGATTTCACAAGATTCAGCATCATTAAGAGGAGCAATCATAGTGCTAAGGAAATCATTATTATTGGCATTGGAAAAGTCACAAAATTTAGTATTATCTTGAGCCATCGTGACAAGCAATCCAACACAAAAGCACACAAGAGGCAAGCAAAAAAGAGGCGAACGGAAAAGAGAGGGCGAATAAAACCGCAAGGGTGAAGTGGGGGAGAGGAAAACGAGAGGCAAATGGCAAATAATGTAATGCGAGGGAGATGAGTTTGTGATGGGTACTTGGTATGTCTTGACTTGAGCGAAGAATTCCCCGGCAACGGCGCCAGAAATCCTTCTTGCTACCTCTTGAGCACTGCGTTGGTTTTCCCTTGAAGAGGAAAGGGTGATGCAGCAAAGTAGCGTAAGTATTTCCCTCAGTTTTTGAGAACCAAGGTATCAATCCAGTAGGAGGCTCCTCAGAAGTCCCGCATACCTACACAAACAAACAACAACCTCGCAACCAACGCGATAAAGGGGTTGTCAATCCCTTTACGTAACTTGCGAAAGTGAGATCTGATAGAGATAATAAGATAAGATAAATATTTTTTGGTATTTTTATGATATAGATTGAAAAGTAAAGATTGCAAAATAAAGTAGATTGGAAACTTATATGATAAAAGATAGACCCGGGGGCCATTGGTTTCACTAGTGGCTTCTCTCAGGATAGCATAAGTATTACGGTGGGTGAACAAATTACTGTTGAGCAATTGATAGAAAAGTGCATAGTTATGAGAATATCTTGGCATGATCATGTATATAGGCATCACGTCCGCAACAAGTAGATCGAAACGATTCTGCATCTACCACTATTACTCCACACATCGACCGCTATCCAGCATGCATCTAGAGTATTAAGTTCATAAGAACAGAGTAATGCATTAGGCAAGATGACATGATGTAGAGGGATAAATTCAGACAATATGATATAAACCCCATCTTATTATCCTCAATGGCAACAATACAATACGTGCCTTGCTGCCCCTGCTGTCACTGGGAAAGGACACCGCAAGATTGAACCCAAAGCTAAGCACTCCCTCATTGCAAGAAAGATCAATCTAGTAGGCCAAACCAAACTGATAATTTGAAGGGACTTGCAAAGATCACCAATCATACATAAAAGAATTTAGAGGAGATTCAAATATTTCTCATAGATAAACTTGATCATAAACCCACAATTCATCGGATCTCGACAAACACACCAGAAAAAAGAGTTACATCGAATAGATCTCCAAGAAGATTGAGGAGAACTTTGTATTGAGAATCAAAGAGAGAGAAGAAGCCATCTAGCTAATAACTATGGACCCGTAGGTCTGTGGTAAACTACTCACAACTCATCGGAGAGGCGTTGGAGATGATGTAGAGCCCTTCCATGGTCGATTCCTGATGAAACACAAGTGTAGGGGATCTATTGTAGTCCTTTCGATAAGTAAATGTGTCAAACCCAACGAGGAGCAGAAGGAAATGATAAGCGGTTTTCGGCAAGGTTTTCTCTGCAAGCACTGAAATAGTAGGTGACAGATAGTTTTGTGATAAAATAAATAGTAACGAGCAACAAGTAAATAAAGTAAATAAAGTGCAGCAAGGTGTCCCAATCCTTTATGTAGCAAAGGATAAGCCTGAACAAATGCTAATAATTATAAAGGAGCTCCCGAGGACACATTGGGAATTATCGTCAAGCTAGTTTTCATCACGTTCATAAGATTCGCGTTCGGTACTTTGATAATTTGATATGTGGGTGGACCGGTACTTGGGTACTGCCCTAACTTGGACAAGCATCCCACTTATGATTAACCCCTCACTACAAAAAAAAGACACATCCGTGACATTTTGGGCCGAACGAATTTTTTTTCTATCATACATATGACACTTCTATGATGACAATTGTGACAAAACCCGGTATCATCATAGATGTGGTGGGCTCCTACTTCTATGAGAAAAAATCATGACAGAAAATGGGCTTTTCGTCCTGGGCGGGCCGGAGACGCAGCTGCATGACATTCTTTGGGCCGTCCATGACGGAAAAAACCATGGTAGAAGTGAGGGGGAGGAAAATTTTGGGGAGTTGCCGGTTACGGTGGGAGGTCGGGTGCCGAGTGATGCGC